>CM023484.1:17406464-18118549 GCA_013339685.2 Hyalomma asiaticum
TGGAATAAGGGAATGTCGTATTTCAGTCGATTTTGATGAATTTTCCCAAGGCTTAGACTGGTATATTTGAGAAGATGCGCCCCCTGATAAAATCGAGCGAAACTGGCTGGAATAAGAAGATATTGTGTTTTAGTCCGATATTTATTAATTTTCCCAAGGCGTACCCGATCAAATTGACGATAACTGGCTGGAATAAGGGGAAGTGGTATCTCAGTCGATTTTGATTAATTTCCCAAGGCTATAGACTTGGTATTTTTGAGAAAGATGCGCCCCTGATCAAATCGAGCGAAACTGGCTGGAATAAGAGAATATCGTGTTTTAGTCGATTTTGATTAATTTCCCAAGGCGTACCCGATCAAATTGAACGAAACTGGCTGGAATAAGGGAATGTCGTATGTTAGTCGATTTGATTAATTTCCCAAGGCTATAGACTTGGTATTTTTGACAAAGATGCGCCCCTGATCAAATCGAGCGAAACTGGCTGGAATAAGAGAATATCGTGTTTTAGTCGATTTTGATTATTTTCCCAAGGCGTACCCGATCAAATTGAACGAAACTGGCTGGAATAAGGGAATGTCGTATTTCAGTCGATTTGATTAATTTCCCAGGCTATAGACTTGGTATTTTTGAGAAAGATGCGCCCCTGATCAAATCGAACGAAACTGGCTGGAATAAGAGAATATCGTGTTTTAGTCGATTTTGATTAATTTCCCAAGGCGTACCCAATCAAATTGAACGTAACTGGCTGGAATAAGGAATGTCGTATTTCAGTCGATTTTTATTAATTTCCCATGGCTATAGACTTGGTATTTTTGAGAAAGATGCGCCCCTGATCAAATCGAACGAAACTGGCTGGAATAAGAGAATATCGTGTTTTAGTCGATATTGATTAATTTCCCAAGGCGTACCCGATCAAATTGAACGAATCTGGCTGGAATAAGAGAATGTCGTATTTCAGTCGATTTTGATTAATTTCCCAAGGCTATAGACTTGGTATTTTTGAGAAAGATGCGCCCCTGATCAAATCGAGCGAAACTGGCTGGAATAAGAGAATATCGTGTTTTAGTCGATTTTGATTAATTTCCCAAGGCGTACCCGATCAAATTGAACGAAACTGGCTGGAATAAGGGAATGTCGTATTTCAGTCGATTTTGATTAATTTCCCAAGGCTATAGACTTGGTATTTTTGAGAAAGATGCGCCCCTGATCAAATCGAGCGAAACTGGCTGGAATAAGAGAATATCGTGTTTTAGTCGATTTTGATTAATTTCCCAAGGCGTACCCGATCAAATTGAACGAAACTGGCTGGAATAAGGGAATGTCGTATTTCAGTCGATTTTGATTAATTTCCCAAGGCTATAGACTTGGTATTTTTGAGAAAGATGCGCCCCTGATCAAATCGAGCGAAACTGGCTGGAATAAGAGAATATCGTGTTTTAGTCGATTTTGATTAATTTCCCAAGGCGTACCCGATCAAATTGAACGAAACTGGCTGGAATAAGGGAATGTCGTATTTCAGTCGATTTTGATTAATTTCCCAAGGCTATAGACTTGGTATTTTGAGAAAGATGCGCCCCTGATCAAATCGAGCGAAACTGGCTGGAATAAGAGAATATCGTGTTTTAGTCGATTTTGATTAATTTCCCAAGGCGTACCCGATCAAATTGAACGAAACTGGCTGGAATAAGGGAATGTCGTATTTCAGTCGATTTTGATTAATTTCCCAAGGCTATAGACTTGGTATTTTGAGAAAGATGCGCCCCTGATCAAATCGCGCGAAACTGGCCGGAATAAGAGAATATCGTGTTTTAGTCGATTTTGATTAATTTCCAAGGCGTACCCGATCAAATTGAACGAAACTGGCTGGAATAAGGAGAATGTCGTATTTCAGTCGATTTTGATTAATTTCCCAAGGCTATAGACTTGGTATTTTGAGAAAGATGCGCCCCTGATCAAATCGAGCGAAACTGGCTGGAATAAGAGAATATCGTGTTTTAGTCGATTTTGATTAATTTCCCAAGGCGTACCCGATCAAATTGAACGAAACTGGCTGGAATAAGGGAATGTCGTATTTCAGTCGATTTTGATTAATTTCCCAAGGCTATAGACTTGGTATTTTGAGAAAGATGCGCCCCTGATCAAATCGAGCGAAACTGGCTGGAATAAGAGAATATCGTGTTTTAGTCGATTTTGATTAATTTCCCAAGGCGTACCCGATCAAATTGAACGAACTGGCTGGAATAAGGAATGTCGTATTTCAGTCGATTTTGATTAATTTCCCAAGGCTATAGACTTGGTATATTTGAGAAAGATGCGCCCCTGATCAAATCGAACGAAACTGGCTGGAATAAGAGAATATCGTGTTTTAGTCGATTTTGATTAATTTCCCAAGGCGTACCCGATCAAATTGAACGAAACTGGCTGGAATAAGGGAATGTCGTATTTCATTCGATTTTGATTAGTTTCCCAAGGCTATAGACTTGGTATTTTTGAGAAGATGCGCCCCTGATCAAATCGAAGCGAACTGGCTGGAATAAGAGAATATCGTGTTTTAGTCGATTTTGATTAATTTCCAAGGCGTACCCGATCAAATTGAACGAAACTGGCTGGAATAAGGAATGTCGTATTTCAGTCGATTTTGATTAGTTTCCCAAGGCTATAGACTTGGTATATTTGAGAAAGATGCGCCCCTGATCAAATCGAGCGAAACTGGCTGGAATAAGAGAATATCGTGTTTTAGTCGATTTTGATTAATTTCCCAAGGCGTACCCGATCAAATTGAACGAAACTGGCTGGAATAAGGGAATGTCGTATTTCAGTCGATTTTGATTAATTTCCCAAGGCTATAGACTTGGTATTTTTGAGAAAGATGCGCCCCTGATCAAATCGAGCGAAACTGGCTGGAATAAGAGAATATCGTGTTTTAGTCGATTTTGATTAATTTCCCAAGGCGTACCCGATCAAATTGAACGAAACTGGCTGGAATAAGGGAATGTTGTATTTCAGTCGATTTTTATTAATTTCCCATGGCTATAGACTTGGTATTTTCGAGAAGAATGCGCCCCCAATCAAACCAAACTAAACTAGCTGGAATAAGAGAATGTCGTAATTTAGTCTATTTTGATTAATTTCCCACGGGTATATGGTACTTTCGAGAAAAATGCGCCCCCGATCAAATCGAGCGAATCTGGCTGGAATAAGAGAATGTCGTATTTTAGTCGATTTTGATTAGTTTCCCAAGGCTATAGACTTGGTATTTTTGAGAAAGATGCGCCCCTGATCAAATCGAACGAAACTGGCTGGAATAAGGGAATGTCGTATTTCACGATTGCAGTTGCTGCAGTGTACATTTCGTGGCACTAGCATATAACGTAAATGACTCATATATTGCCTTCAAGCAACAAGCATGCTCAGCCACATTATTACCCTCACGACAAAGCAATTATGTTCAGTACTGACAAAAACGAATACACACTGTTTTGTAACGCAATCACCAGGATACACACGCTACTAAACGGAGTCGTCTGTGCTTGTGGCAGTGATATATGTTATATCGGCGTCCCCGCCTCCTGCAATCTGGTTGTTTCGCACGTTATTACCGACGTTGCTGAAACGCTACTTTTGTTCCATCAACACCGTAAAAGGGCTACAGGACGACCAGCACGTCACACCCCCCCCCCCCCACGCACACACACACGCACGCACGCTCACAAGTACAGCGCGGAGGGGCGGGGGGGGGGCAGTCGCCTGACAGAACCACAAACATACCTGCTGTTCCTCTGACCACTCATCCTTGCTTTGTGAACACACCGCCCGGGCTGTCTTATGCGGTTCCTGCGCACCAACAGCAATTTCGCAATGAAGTAATCAAGTTACGTAATTCAGTGACTTCATTGCACTCACCAAGTCCCGGAGGCTTTCCCGTCGACAGTCTCATCAAATGGCTGAACTTTCTTCTCCAGAACCGCAGTCGTAGTTTATCACATCACTGGAAAGGGACTTTCTCAGAAGGTGCACTCGCTATTCGACCACGTACTTGCATAATCGACAAACTGGGCAAAACAGCTTCCTTGCGAGCACGCACAAAGTTCCGCGTCGGTCGTGGCTGTCGCTGGGAAGAGGCGACTACGACGCTCCATCCGCCGGCGACCGCGTGCTGTACAACGCCCTAACATGTTAAATTTGTCCACTCGATGAGCGCCAACGATGATAAACGCACAATACCGCACGTAATATTAGTAAACACGTTGAAAACACGCGGACGAAATGCATCACACGCGCCGCAGTCAGCCTGTTGAACAAGAGCTGTTCCAACGGCTCGCTCAGTGAGAAAATTTCATAGGGGGCAGTAGTGTTATGTTGTCATACCATATTTTTAAAAAGTGTAATTTTGACCTTGGTAGGAGGTGCAAGCCGTGCTTGCAACGCGTACTGGTTCTTTATGCCTAGGCTTGAAAATGTATGTTTATTTTTGGTCAAATGAGAGAGGTTATATCTACATAATTTCTAAGCTCGCGCCGCAAGCGACGGTGAGATAAATGCACAGCCTTAGAGATCCGTCTTTCGTACGGATCTCTAAGGCTGTGTAGCTGTAGCGCCTCATCGCTACAGCTGATGACCGAAGACCAGCAGACTTACTGTGTGGTAACAGAGGGGCGCATTCTTGCGCCTTAAAGGGGCAGTGAGGGGGGGGGCGTGGAAGTTTCGGCAACGTGTTTTAATGCGCGGAGGTAGATGAGAAAAAAAATGCTCATTATCCAAGTTTGTCTGCTGAGCCAGCGCTGCTACAGGGAGCAGAGGTGGGGCATTGTGAAAGTTCCTCCTCGCATCTCCTTCCCCACCCCTCTTTACCACCCTGAGTTTGTTTACAAGAAGGGGGGGAGGGCAGGGGGGGGGGAGGCAGTGCCGTACTTAGACAACTTCGTCTTCGGTAAGGTCCACTTTCCTACTAATGCAATGAATTTATATAAAGTCCAGACAGTCTGAACGTAACCAAATAAAGGTAGTTACTTGCGCCAACACTTTTGTCATGCATTTATTATCGTCGCATATAGACATATAATAGTCCTATGCGAACATCCAAATGCCGAGTTTAACAGTTTATGCTTGTTCTGGAGTAGCTATATTCACTACGCGTAATACTTCGTTCCACTGCTAATATTATTTCATCGAACTTTAGATAGATATTTCCGATCAAGGCTGTATATGTGTTTTCTCGATTTATTAATTTCAGGCAGACTGGTATTTGGAAGATGCCCCCATCAACAAACGAAACTGCATAGAGACTTGTTTTGTCGATTTGATAATTTCCAAGGGTACCGATCAAATGACGAAATGGCTGGATAAGGGAATGTTTTTCAGTCGATTTTATTAATTCCCAGGCTATAGACTTGGTATTTTGAGAAAGATGCGCCCCTATCAAACGAACGAAACTGGCTGGAATAAGAGCAATATCGGGTTTTAGTCGATTTTGATTAATTTCCCAAGGCGTACCGATCAAATTGGAAGAAACTCGGCTGGAATATAAGAGAATGTCGTGATTCAGTCGATTTTGATTAGTTTCCCAAGGCTATAGACTTGGTATTTTTGAGAAAGATGCGCCCCTAATCAAATCGAACGAAACTGGCTGGAATAAGAGAATATCGTGTTTTAGTCGATTTTGATTAATTTCCCAAGGCGTACCCGATCAAATTGAACGAAACTGGCTGGAATAAGGGAATGTCGTATTTCAGTCGATTTTGATTAATTTCCCAAGGCTATAGACTTGGTATTTTTGAGAAAGATGCGCCCCTGATCAAATCGAGCGAAACTGGCTGGAATAAGAGAATATCGTGTTTTAGTCGATTTTGATTAATTTCCCAAGGCGTACCCGATCAAATTGAACGAATCTGGCTGGAATAAGAGAATGTCGTATTTCAGTCGATTTTGATTAGTTTCCCAAGGCTATAGACTTGGTATATTTGAGAAAGATGCGCCCCTGATCAAATCGAGCGAAACTGGCTGGAATAAGAGAATATCGTGTTTTAGTCGATTTTGATTAATTTCCCAAGGCGTACCCGATCAAATTGAACGAAACTGGCTGGAATAAGGGAATGTCGTATCTCAGTCGATTTTGATTAATTTCCCAAGGCTATAGACTTGTATATTTGAGAAAGATGCGCCCCTGATCAAATCGAGCGAAACTGGCTGGAATAAGAGAATATCGTGTTTTAGTCGATTTTGATTAATTTCCCAAGGCGTACCCGATCAAATTGAACGAAACTGGCTGGAATAAGGGAATGTCGTATTTCAGTCGATTTTGATTAATTTCCCAAGGCTATAGACTTGGTATTTTTGAGAAAGATGCGCCCCTGATCAAATCGAGCGAAACTGGCTGGAATAAGAGAATATCGTGTTTTAGTCGATATTGATTAATTTCCCAAGGCGTACCCGATCAAATTGAACGAAACTGGCTGGAATAAGGGAATGTTGTATTTCAGTCGATTTTTATTAATTTCCCATGGCTATAGACTTGGTATATTCTAGAAGAATGCGCCCCCAATCAAACCGAACTAAACTAGCTGGAATAAGAGAATGTCGTAATTTAGTCTATTTTGATTAATTTCCCACGGGTATATGGTACTTTCGAGAAAAATGCGCCCCCGATCAAATCGACCGAATCTGGCTGGAATAAGAGAATGTCGTATTTTAGTCGATTTTGATTAGTTTCCCAAGGCTATAGACGTGGTATTTTTGAGAAAGATGCGCCCCTGATCAAATCGAACGAAACTGGCTGGAATAAGTGGAATAAGGGAATGTCGTATTTCAGTCGATTTTTATTATTTCCCAAGGCTATAGACTTGGTATTTTTGAGAAAGATGCGCCCCTGATCAAATCGAGCGAATCTGGCTGGAATAAGAGAATGTCGTATTTTAGTCGATTTTGATTAGTTTCCCAAGGCTATAGACTTGGTATTTTTGAGAAAGATGCGCCCCTGATCAAATCGAGCGAAACTGGCTGGAATAAGAGAATATCGTGTTTTAGTCGATTTTGATTAATTTCCCAAGGCGCACCCGATCAAATTGAACGAAACTGGCTGGAATAAGGGAATGTCGTATTTCAGTCGATTTTTATTAATTTCCCATGGCTATAGACTTGGTATTTTCGAGAAGAATGCGCCCCCAATCAAACCGAACTAAACTAGCTGGAATAAGAGAATGTCGTAATTTAGTCTATTTTGATTAATTTCCCACGGGTATATGGTACTTTCGAGAAAAATGCGCCCCCGATCAAATCGAGCGAATCTGGCTGGAATAAGAGAATATCGTGTTTTAGTCGATTTTGATTAATTTCCCAAGGCTATAGACTTGGTATTTTTGAGAAAGATGCGCCCCTGATCAAATCGAACGAAACTGGCTGGAATAAGGGAATGTCGTATTTTAGTCGATTTTGATTAATTTCCCAAGGCGTACCCGATCAAATTGAACGAAACTGGCTGGAATAAGGGAATGTCGTATTTCAGTCGATTTTTATTAATTTCCCATGGCTATAGACTTGGTATTTTTGAGAAAGATGCGCCCCTGATCAAATCGAACGAAACTGGCTGGATTAATTTCCCAAGGCGTACCCGGTCAATTTGAACGAAACTGGCTGGAATAAGGGAATGTCGTATTTCAGTCGATTTTGATTAATTTCCCAAGGCTATAGACTTGGTATTTTTGAGAAAGATGCGCCCCTGATCAAATCGAACGAAACTGGCTGGAATAAGAGAATATCGTGTTTTAGTCGATTTTGAATAATTTCCCAAGGCGTACCCGATCAAATTGAACGAAACTGGCTGGAATAAGGGAATGTCGTATTTCAGTCGATTTTGATTAATTTCCCAAGGCTATAGACTTGGTATTTTTGAGAAAGATGCGCCCCTGATCAAATCGAGCGAAACTGGCTGGAATAAGAGAATATCGTGTTTTAGTCGATATTGATTAATTTCCCAAGGCGTACCCGATCAAATTGAACGAAACTGGCTGGAATAAGGGAATGTCGTATTTCAGGCGATTTTTATTAATTTCCCATGGCTATAGACTTGGTATTTTCGAGAAGAATGCGCCCCCAATCAAAGCAAACTAAACTAGCTGGAATAAGAGAATGTCGTAATTTAGTCTATTTTGATTAATTTCCCACGGGTATATGGTACTTTCGAGAAAAATGCGCCCCCGATCAAATCGAGCGAATCTGGCTGGAATAAGAGAATGTCGTATTTTAGTTGATTTTGATTAGTTTCCCAAGGCTATATACTTGGTATTTTTGAGAAAGATGCGCCCCTGATCAAATCGAACGAAACTGGCTCGAATAAGAGAATATCGTGTTTTAGTCGATTTTGATTAATTTCCCAAGGCGCACCCGATCAAATTGAACGAAACTGACTGGAATAAGGGAATGTCGTATTTCAGTCGATTTTGATTAATTTCCCAAGGCTATAGACTTGGTATTTTTGAGAAAGATGCGCCCCTAATCAAATCGAACGAAACTGGCTGGAATAAGAGAATATCATGTTTTAGTCGATTTTGATTACTTTCCCAAGGCGTACCCGATCAAATTGAACGAAACTGGCTGGAATAAGGGAATATCGTATTTCATTCGATTTTGATTAATTTCCCAAAGCCATAGACTTGGTATTTTTGAGAAAGATTCGCCCCTGATCAAATCGAGCGAAACTGGCTGGAATAAGAGAATATCGTGTTTTAGTCGATTTTGATTAATTTCCCAAGGCGTACCCGATCAAATTGAACGAAACTGGCTGGAATAAGGGAATGTCGTATTTGAGTCGATTTTTATTAATTTCCCATGGCTATAGACTTGGTATTTTCGAGAAGAATGCGCCCCCAATCAAACCAAACTAAACTAGCTGGAATAAGAGAATGTCGTAATTAAGTCTATTTTGATTACTTTCCGACGGGTTAATTGTGCTTTCGAGAAAAATGCGCCCCCGATCAAATCGAGCGGATCTGGCTGGAATAAGAGAATGTCGTGTTTTAGTCGATTTTGATTAATTTCCCAAGGCGTACCCGATCAAATTGAACGAATCTGGCTGGAATAAGAGAATGTCGTATTTCAGTCGATTTTGATTAGTTTCCCAAGGCTATAGACTTGGTATTTTTGAGAAAGATTCGCCCCTGATCAAATCGAGCGAAACTGGCTGGAATAAGAGAATATCGTGTTTTAGTCGATTTTGATTAATTTCCCAAGGCGTACCCGATCAAATTGAACGAAACTGGCTGGAATAAGGGAATGTCGTATTTGAGTCGATTTTTATTAATTTCCCATGGCTATAGACTTGGTATTTTCGAGAAGAATGCGCCCCCAATCAAACCAAACTAAACTAGCTGGAATAAGAGAATGTCGTAATTAAGTCTATTTTGATTACTTTCCGACGGGTTAATTGTGCTTTCGAGAAAAATGCGCCCCCGATCAAATCGAGCGGATCTGGCTGGAATAAGAGAATGTCGTATTTTAGTCGATTTTGATTAGTTTCCCAAGGCTATAGACTTGGTATTTTTGAGAAAGATGCGCCCCTGATCAACTCGAACGAAACTGGCTGGAATAAGGGAACGTCGTGTTTTAGTCGATTTTGATTAATTTCCCAAGGCGTACCCGATCAAATTGAACGAAACTGGCTGGAATAAGGGAATGTCGTATTTCCGTCGATTTTTATTAATTTCCCATGGCTATAGACTTGGTATTTTCGAGAAGAATGCGCCCCCAATCAAACCAAACTAAACTAGCTGGAATAAGAGAATGTCGTAATTTAGTCTATTTTGATTAATTTCCCACGGGTATATGGTACTTTCGAGAAAAATGCGCCCCCGATCAAATCGAGCGAATCTGGCTGGAATAAGAGAATGTCGTATTTTAGTCGATTTTGATTAGTTTCCCAAGGCTATAGACTTGGTATTTTTGAGAAAGATGCGCCCCTGATCAAATTGAGCGAAACGGGCTGGAATAAGAGAATATCGTGTTTTAGTCGATTTTGATTAATTTCCCAAGGCGTACCCGATCAAATCGAACGAAACTGGCTGGAATAAGGGAATGTCGTATTTCAGTCGATTTTTCTTAATTTCCCATGGCTATAGACTTGGTATTTTCGAGAAGAATGCGCCCCCAATCAAACCGATCTAAACTAGCTGGAATAAGAGAATGTCGTAATTTAGTCTATTTTGATTAATTTCCCACGGGTCTATGGTACTTTCGAGAAAAATGCGCCCCCGATCAAATCGAGCGAATCTGGCTGGAATAAGAGAATGTCGTATTTTAGTCGATTTTTAATTATTTCCCAAGGCTTGTATTTTGGAGAAAAATGCGCCCCCGATCAAATCGAACGAAATTGGTTGGAATAAGAGAATATCGTATTTTAGTGGATTATGACCAATTTCCCAAGGCTATAGACTTGGTATTTACGACAAAAATGCGCCCGCAACATGGGTGCTCATTGCGCTTTACGTACATGTACCAATTCGTGCTGCGTTAGCCGAAAATAATTTTGCATGGATTGCGCCAGACAAAGTGTTTTCTGGAAACTACAGTCCTGTTCATGCTCTGGCCGATATCGGAGATCTCCGTATCATTTGATTTAGGGTACGCGTGCTTTTACTTGTGCAGGGGTAAGCTTCGCCGGAAACCAGCTCCGTATTTTGTCCACCTGGCACGAAACGATAAAACAGCGAAAAATGGATGCTTTAAGAATAAAGCACCACATGAAGTTTAATAATTGCGCTGATGAAGCGGCTGCAATCACAAACGATCTAGCACAGCTGTGCGAATCCACAGCTTCACACACGCTGGAAATTGAATTTTACCCTTACCGATGTACTGTATTAGTGCAATGGGCAGGGTGATTTTGTTTCAGCCTCACGAGTTTCAAAGCGGCACAGGCGTCGATATATGTAGTGCACACGTGCGTGTGTCCCGACTCTGTCACTGAGTAGCACATGGGTGCTAGCTGAAGCTCCGCTGGCTGCCCTAGCGAGCAGCAACAGTTAACGCGCGGCGAGTACCAACCGACTGCTGTCCGAGTAACGTTCGCGACCGGGGAAACGCGCGTTCTGTTAGGAAGAACACGATCGAGTATCATGGAGACGTCTTCCGAGAGTGGCCGCCTGCTTCCCGTAGAACACATACCGAGGCGGCTCAAATAAAGGCGTGAGCGCAGCGCTTTTTCGAGCGCCGTGCAGTCCGACAAAGAAATATGCACATAGCCTTTGGAAGCACTCCAAGTTTATTCACGTGCCCCAAATTCGGTGGTTATCCATGGCCATACCAAACCCGAGCATGCCACTTTTCGTCTGCTTCGACAAGTAAAATTGATACGAAAACGCGGCGGTGGATGCAGGTCACTACCGCGCGCGAGCCAATGAGCGCACAGCTTCCAAGACCCCTGTACAGAGAGCGCCACATTGCCTGCCAGGAAGCTTTCACTCTGGAATGGTAACACGCAGACGAACGAGCCGCCATGTTGCATGTTTTTGCACCTGACGTCATCACAACTTGCCATACTGCTGCGTCAAGTCACCAAAATTTATACTGTAGCCTGACGCCACACTAGTGTCGATTTCAGTAGGCACGCAATGTGAAAATTGACGCCAAATTAAAATATCAGCATTTCCTGAGCTTGACATTTGCTCAGAGCTGTCTACGCATACAGGAGAGTTGTATGGTGGAGTAAACTCGGCTTCGAAAATTGGTGTCAGTACTCCTTTAAAGGGATACGTACATAAAATCTGACAGTTTTATGAAAATGCTGAAAATGAATCCTCACTGTGCGACTACAATGAAAAGAAGTAGTCACTTGGCTCATTTTTCAGCGGATGGCTCCCAAAGTGCGCGTTTTTGCATTCACCAAGGATAAAGTTCGGAAGAAGAACTGGATAAGAGCCATTCCGCGAAAGCCACCAAGGTGAGAAACTCCCTTACCGTCGCTGTTGTTGCAGCGAGTGAGTATCGTGGTATTTTACGGTTCAGGTAGGGTGTGCAGAAATGCCCAGGGCCGTGCCACACTTCCCATGAGCACCTTTCATACAGAAGTCACTTTTACCCTTGGCGCAGAACTTCACTTCCGCGAGGGTGACTTCATCACAAAGCTCTTCGGCGCAGAGTCAGGAAAGACAGTGTGATGAGTGCGCGTCTTGAAAAGTGCGCCATTGCGACCAAAAGCGCCGACACAAGAAAGACAACTGTGGCCGCGAGCCCTCGTATAATGGATGAAGACGATGTGCAGACGGGCAGCGTGAGTTTACGTCAGCCGAACACCACGAATGAAGAGCCTCCACGCTGGGTAGGAAGAAGCCGCGAGAAGAAACAAGACAGACTGGAATTGGCATTTTTTTCTGAAAGCTTTATTTGGACTTTTTCACTAAGACTTCCAGATTTCTTATCAGTATTTCTTGCAGAATTTCTGGCTGCTGTTATGGTCCTACGAAAATTAAGTTCAGCTATCTCATCAGTCGTAATTGTCACAGATTCTCTTTCTCTATGTACAGCCCTTACTGCTAACAGTGATTCTCGCATCTTACGTACTTTTCATTCCCTTGTCCCTAACCATGTAACGGTAATTCGATTGGTATGGGTGCCAGGTCACAAAGCAATTATAATGAACGAAATGGCGGACAGCTTGGCGAGGGCGTCCCTTAGTGGTCCAATCGTCCCTCTACTTCCGCCATCAGAGCTCATAACAGCTGCAAGATTTAGGAGAAGGGCGATAAAGCAGGAATCTAGTAATTCTTTATTAACTAATCTAAATGATTATCGGCACCTCTTATTCCCTTGGAATACAAATGCATTCCTCTCCAGAAAACTAGAAGTTATCTTTACCCAATTACGTTGTCGCATTCCAAAACTAAACTTTTATATGCACAGAGCTGGTCTGGCCCCATCGCCTTTGTGTCCATATTGCGGTGAAGACGAATCTATCGAACATTATTTCTTAAAATGCACTCGGTTATCCTCATTAAGAAAACGTACATTAGAAGATTCTTTTCATAGGGTTGGGTTGCAGTTCACCGTGTCTAATGTTCTGTCTTTGGGAGCCTCCTCATTAGCCACGGGGATGTGTGCTCTACTGTTTCAAAATTCATAATTGATTCAGGCTGGTTCTTTTCATAAATTCGTACACTTGACTGTTAATTTCATCTTGATTATTCGATTGTGATTGGTATCCCATAGTACCTCAGCTTAACTATTTCAACTTGTACATCTTGGCCAATCCCCCAGGGTGGGTATGTGCCAGACTTGAAGGAAACAACAACAGACGTGGCGGAAGGAAGAAGCCTAGCAGGCCGCGGGAGTGGCGGCCGAGTTCCTGTGGCAAGGCCGCTGTGGACCCGAGCGTCTCATCATCTGGCGTTGGCCGCAGGCACGACTGCGTCTCCGATTCGATGTCCGAGCGTCGGATGATTGCTGACCTTGGCTCAGCCGACCTTCCCTCCGAGCAACGCCTTGACGCAAGTCTGCCCCGTCTCCAGCATCAACCTCGGCGTGTCTGCCCACTGAACGGTGACAGTCTTTTCTCTTAAACTTATCTTCCTCGCGTTCATAGTTTTGTTCCTCTCCTTTGCATGCTAAGTCTTGTTTCTATCATATACTCTTTCTTTATTTTATTCAAATATAGCGAGTGTTTGTACAAACGGTCTCCCCTTTCTCGATGACGGTTAAGCCATCGGGTTTTGAGTACACGAGGGCACGTTGATTCGCTAGCCCCGTGGACAGACAGTGGCAGATCGATAGCGAGAGGGTGCGCCATCGATTTTCTCCAACTGTCCGTCGAGCAGCGTCGAAACGAGCTCGTATAGAAGACGAGGCCTTGAGCAGAGCCATGAAACACTCTACATGCACAAAGAGAAGATGAGAAAAATGTTGTATTCTCACTCGCAGAATTAACAGGCAAGCTTCCTGCTGCCTTCAGTAGCGAATTCTGGACCATCAAAGCCAACGATCGCTGTGTAATGTTTCTCCGCATCGAGGATAAACCTTCACCGCATGTGAGGTTTTCCGTCACGGTATCCGCTGATCTCTCCGTTGCAGTCTCGGTAGGTATGACCAAGCTGGTATCATTACATTGCGGAGGCACATTTCCAGACGCAGTGCGTGACGTCCGGACGTTGTCGTCACTGCTCCAGCAACTGGAAAATCACATGACTGAGACGCCTGGACTTGCAAGTGCATCGAAAACAGCGGCAGTGTTGCAGCATATTGACTCCTTACCGCGTGAACTCTCTCAAGACAATAACACGACAGAAGAACACTGTGCTCTGTTTCGCCTACTAAATGAGCAAATTGGTCTCGTTCGTCGCTACAGTGCTGAAGCATTAGTGTTTTCTAGTATCTTGAACTCCATTTCTCCTCACGCCTACAATTTGGCTAGACCGGCGTCAACTTTGATATTACCCCATCCTTCAACACTGCGCCGCGTTTGTTCCAAGTATGGAGGCGATCCACTAAAGGAGCAAAACGAAGCCAACTTTCTTTCCTACATCCGAGAAAGTGAAGTCCATGCAGCCGCTCGAAAAGACGGTAACGCTAATGATTGATGAAGTTCACATCAGGCCATATTTCGACTATAAAGGGGGCAGCATAGTAAGGTCTGGAGCTCATTAATTCTGAAGAGGCAGCCACAACAGCTCATGTTTTCATGGTTCAGTCGCTACTTTCACCAAACGAAGATGTGCTTCACATCCTTCCCGTTTCTAAAATGACCGCCGAAACCCTACACGAGTTCTGCAAGAAGAAAAGTAGAATCTATGGGCCTCATGGTTATTGGCGTAGTTACTGACAAAAATGATGTCCTTTTTCGCAGAGCCGGCAAAAATAGGTCCCTTTTTTATGTCGTCGACCCTGTGCACATATTGAAAGGCATTAGGAACACCAATCAGAGAAACGAAGGAACGTGCTTGTATTTTCCTGAAATGAGCCTCTCTGGGCGACTGCCCGGTGGACCGCCGAGAATGAAATCTGGATCATTTGAAGCCGTACGGCAGCTATATTCGTTGGAGTAAACACCGCTTCTCAAGCTTGGCTACAAACTAAATTCTGAAGCCATGAATCCAACACCTATGGATAGACGAAATGTAAAGTTGGTGTTAAACGTCATAAATCCGTCTGTCTCAAACGCACTTGAGATCCGTGGCAATGCCCTCAAAACTGCGTGTGCTAGTTCAACAGCCCTCTTCATCAACATTATAATGACGTGGTGGAAAATTGTGACCGTAAAGACCCCTTCCAAAGGTCGGCGACAGAACGAGACCTTGCAAAAACCAGTGCATTCCACGGGGGACCAACAGCTGATTTTTCTTAATGGTACGGTGGTCTGGCTGGACGCTGGGGACAGCGTCAACATGAACAGTGGCTGCTTGACAAGGGAAACCCTTTCTGCGTTGGGGCTAGCTTGCTACTCTCTTGTTGAGTTGTCGCAATACTGTTTAGAAGAGCTCAAATTCAAGCATGTTCTACTAGGAAAATTTCAAACAGACACTCTTGAAGATTGCTTCGGTCGCTACCGTCAGCTTTCTGGAGCTCAGTATCATCTTTCCGTGCGTCAGCTTCTCGAATCTGAAAAGAAAATCCGGCTGCAAAAGTTGCTGATGCTTGCACAGCCAGACAGCAACAGCGAGAATGATGCACAAGTTTCGCAACACAACTTCTCTGTCCACATCTCCGATGAGGACATCTCCTCTTCACTTCACTTTTACTTCCTTAAAGGCCTCCTCAAGGGGGGTGTTACATAAGGGGTGGGTTACAATTGTAGTCACATAATAATATATATACACAAATGTACATACACAAGAATTATACATAAAAATAATATATGTATTTATACAATAATTTATACAATATACAACACAATAACCACTTAAGCATATAGCTAGCAGCCAAAACATAGGAATAAGTTACTTCTTAAGCTTTTCAGCAAATGAGGATGGGCAGGTGATATCAACAATAGAACCGGGCAGGCCGTTCCACTCAGAAGATGAGCGGCAAAAAAGAAAGACGCCGAAAAGGTAGTAGTGCGGCTGCGTGGACGGGTTACTTGCAAGTGATGCCCAGTGCGTAGAGAAAGGCGTGGGGGTGGGGCCAAGATGTATGGTGCCTGATGAAACGAGCTGTAAAAGAACTTGTCAAAAAGGATTAGTGAGTCGATGCCCAAAGCACGACATGGAGGTCGTTGCCTATTGTGCTCATTCAGCTCTGAACAAGCTGTCGTGCGTATTTTCCAGCAGCATACCCGTCTTGGACAACAGGAATATAGACGTCGAATCCAGCGCAATGATTGCGAACCTGTCAAGAAAAGGCTTTCCGCATCCATATACTGTGCGCATAGCGTTGGTCACGACGCTTGTTGTCTAAAAGCTTACCGAGGGAGAAAATGCAACGCCGTTTCTTGCATGCATCAACCAACCTGTCATTGCCACATCACTGCTGGGAGAGAATTGCGAAAATGGCCAGAGACTCTCGAGCGCCATGTAGTTCGTGCTGCAACAAACGTCGCTTTGAACAACTTCTGCAAGCTTCGAAACGACACCATCCAAAGCACTGCAAAAAGAAAAAAAGGCTGCAGACGGAAAGACGCTAAGCAAGAAATGAGATGGGCCGGATTTAGACTTTCCTCCTTACTAATGTATTCCTGACACAGACGTCAGTATTTAAAGACTTGCCGTGAAGCCACAGAAAACCATATTATACACAAGTGCGCTTGTTCAAGTCGTCTAATTTTCTAATGAAGACAGCGTAAAGAAAAAGAGAGAGAAAAGAAAGGACGGCCACCGGTTTTCGCTAAGTGCCCTTTGCAGATTTAACGAAGGAAGGGAACAGCCGGGCCTTGCCAGTTGTTGCCCGCGCGAGTTGGAAGACGTGACGTCACGGCACCCTCGTCGCCACCATTGCGAGCATGGAGTCGAGTTCCGGTGCGTACACGTCTGAAGACGAGGACCACTCCAAAGTGGCAAGAAATATAACCGCTTACGAGCCTTCCGCGTCAAGCAGGTGGCCGTGCCGCAACCCGGCCCAGCAACATGATAAGCTCTAACGTGCAGCGGTGGCAGCTCGTAAAGTGATGTTACTTGGGGTATAACATGCCTAGTTTCGTGAGAGAAAGCTCTTGCGGCTCAATCGTTGGTAGCATCGTCGCTTTGCGCTTACCTACGCGGTCGGCTTTCGACCGCTGCGCACTCTGCTCCTAGACGACGAGGCACGGCATGTGTGGAATTGTGCAGCCGTTTCATAGCCATGTGTTTACGGCTATTGTCACATCCACGCAACTAGAAGCCATTTACTGGCTCAATTCGTGACTGGTAGCTTCGTGGATGGAATTGAGTATTATTATTATTATTATTATTATTATTATTATTATTATTATTATTATTATTATTATATGGGTAGGCGCCCTAGTGACACGTCGACCATATCACTTAGCTACATGGAATCTGTGGCCACGGGCAACGACTGGCTGTGGCATTTACTAGGGATACGCTACGCGAACAATTAATTCGTGAAACCCGACGCATGATTATGCAGAGAGCCTGTCATTTTCTGCTTTAAGTTGAAAAGCAACGGGTGAAACAACAATGTAGATAAGTGCGCTGCGCATATTAGACCACTACACATACATGCTATAGTGTGGCGTTCATTTACTGGTTGCGTTTTTTTAATATTTATTATACGTTATCAATTAAAACAGCGCTGATATGCTTTCTTTCGATGTCAGACACAGTGAAAGTGTACACAATATGACAATTTTGTTTCGTGACAAAAGCATGCATTCGCAGTGTGAAAAAATTTGTCACAACACGAGAATATGTGTTCTTGCACAGCCAATGAAAGGGTAATTTCTTTCACCAGGTGCGGTCACCGCTGCGATGACATACAGAGAGAGGATCTGTTGCAACAAAAAGTGGCGAACACAGCTGAGCGGCATGCCGAGGCTTTTCAGCACAGCCGGGCTGGTCACGTGATCGTCGTCGACGATGTGGTCCGCGCAAATGACGGGGACGATGTGTCCGGCGGACCACGTGAAAAAAACGCCGACAGGATGAACGAGCGCACCACCACCAGCGGAAAGACTGCGACGACTGCGGCCGACCTCCGCCGCGCGCGCGGGTGTGATGACGTCAAAATTCAACTCCTGCCGGCGGCCGTTTGGAGGCAAGGCGCAACTGAAAATCGCGGAAAAGGACGTTTTTCGTTCTTTGTTTGAGAGCACCTTGTTGTATGCATCATTCCCAATAGTTCAACTTATGTTCTGACGTAAAAAAAAAAAAGAGCACCCGCCAACTTTTGTGTTCGTATCCCTTCAATGCACTTTTCGCAAGTTCGAGGACCTCGGTTTGCTTCTGATTTGTTGTTTTTCTTTTTTCTCGGATTCCAAGACTGGCTTTCCCACAAAATTTCCTTTTAGCTGTACGCCCCCTGTCATTTAGTTTAGAATTAGACCCGTTAATCTTATGGTGGTGCGGGTTACCCTCACAATTTTTTTATTTTTGCTTTGGGGGACGAACTACACCATGTTATATCGAGGACAGTTGTATAAGATGTGCTAAAAGCACCAGTTTTGACGTAGTTTGCTAGACCGTCATCCTAACATGCCTGTGAAGCGGTGATGGCGCACAAGCCACTCGTATTTAAATCACGTTTACCCCGCTTTGTGCTGCGGCTCCGTTATGATGATTAGTCGACAACTCGCCAAACTGTACCACGTGCTGATCATGCGTTGTTCTTTAAGTCCTTGGCCGTGCAGCATTGCGCGTTTTCTTTAACACGAAAGTGCTTCATGCCGGGATCCACCACGACCCCATATGTCAATGCCGACGGATATGATGCAGTAAAATAAACATGCAAGAACAAGAAATAAAAGCAGTCGGAAAGACTTCGTGCGTCAGGAATTGAAGCCCCCTCGCTTCACGATCAAGAGGTTGCCGGAGCTTGCCACGCACATGCTCGGCACTGTACGCCGTTTTAATGTCATTCGAACCGAATGACATTAGCATCTATTGACATTATTCGGCTGCTACACAGCACTATTTAATTTCATTAGAATCGAATGACATTGGCAATCGAATGAGTTTGGAAAACTCATTCGGCTGCGGTTTCGAACCGATTGTATACTCTCTGTCCCAGAGACACGGCACAGTATGCAGTTCAGCACTCGTAATTTGAGAAGTGCTCGCGTGAAAAGTAAAATAGCTTTGCGGCTTTTAACGTGTGTATCATTTTAACGAGAAAAAAGTTGTGCGGTAAGCCGTCACACGTAAGCTCTCCGCCTCAGTGGCGTCGCCATATTGTCAACAAGCGCACGCCCGAGTGCACGTGTATTCGATGGCTTCCGCAGCGCGTGCGCATTGGACGCATGCGCTCATTAGGTTGTGGCAAGACAACCTGAACGATCTCAGGAAGGCCAAGAGGAACGCAAATGTGTACGCGAAGATTGTTGGGGAGCTGCTCGGGATAACAAAACACTAAAGGAGACGAAGACAAAAATAGAAAACCTGGGCAACAAGTACTTTTCTTTTGTGGCGTTATGCATATTCTTAAAGTAAAAGAAATAAGAGACTGTACTGTGCGCAGTATCATTGCAACATGTGTGGCGAGTTGTTTTCTAGCATGCACGTGTGTAAAGCGGCGTTCTTCAGGCCAGCAAATCTGGGACGTTCTGGGTTTATTCTGTTCTGTCACATTCCAAGTTGTGCCGCGGCCGTGCGCTCACGCCACTTCGCGTTATAGGGAGGTTCGATACATACGACGCTTAATTTTTTTCTGCCGTGGCACCCATACGTTGAGCGACCGCATTCTGATCATGTTTCACTGTGTTCGTCGGGCTACGGGGGGAGACATCGATACCTTATCGTCCCGTAATAGTGCTCTTTT
This sequence comes from Hyalomma asiaticum, assembly GCA_013339685.2. Taxonomy (NCBI): domain Eukaryota; kingdom Metazoa; phylum Arthropoda; class Arachnida; order Ixodida; family Ixodidae; genus Hyalomma; species Hyalomma asiaticum. Next base: position 17,426,349 of record CM023484.1, read on the forward strand.
GACCGAGTCCTATCGTGACGCAAAGTGCCCTGTGTGACTGGCATTAGTGACATTGTGTTAACCGCGTGAAAAAAGAAAATATTACAGCATATCCACGGAGTGAATGATGATGAATGGGCGAAGCTCGGGAGGTTCATCGTAGATCGTGCCGAGTTCCGGATTAATTTAGTTAACGCGCACGCTACGACTCCTTGATGATTGATTTGTGGGGTTTAGCGTCCCAAAACCAGGTCTGATTATGAGAGACGCCGTAGTGGAGGTCTCCGGAAATTTCGACCACCTGGGGACGTGCTCGGACATTGCACAGCACACGGGCCTCAACATTTCGCCTCCATCGAAATGCAGCCGCCGCGGCCGGGATTCGATCCTGGCTACGAATCCTCATGGTTCAACTATGCACAAGTGAAATCTCCCACCGGCACTTCATTGCAAGTCAAGATCCAGTGCCTATATATATATATATATATATATATATATATATATATATATATATATATATATATATATATATATATATGGGTTGCCGGTGAACGCTTCTCCAACGCGAGAAGTCGGTATTTCTCAATCAAGAAACTCGCTAGGAGACGCTGCCTGCGCCAACGTTGTCTCTCGCGGGTGAGGGCGCGTTCTCCTTCTTTGCGAGCTGGTACAGCGTTCCTCTAAGAAGGAGCGTTTCCATAGCCAACGCGCGCCTTTCCCTCTCTCTCTGTCTCTCTCTCTCTCACAAGACAGCAGAGGCACGCGCCGGGAGGCACGCGCCAGGAGAGAGAGAGAGAGGCGCGCGCCGAGGCGAACGCCGAGGGCGAGCGCGTGCCGGGAGGCACGCGGGTTACGCCTGACGACTGACGCGTGACAAGGTTAGACTGAGAGGAGCTTCGCCCCTAAAAAACGAAAGCTCACGGAGCGAGCATGTCCTCTCTGTATTGGAGTGTTCACTTTTGGCGGGATTACGTTTGCCGCCTGTTATTTGTATCTGTACTACAAATATGCGAGTTTATTTGACGATGTGAAGCAGAAGCAAGTGTCCTTTAACCCTGTTATTGCAGAGACATCAATAAGAAAAAAATCACAGCATATCCACGGGGTGAATGATGATGAGTGGGCGAAGCTGCGGAGGTTCATCGGTAAACCGTGAATTCTGCCCAGTACATCATCGACGTGAGATCGCGCCCGTTTATACTAAAGGGTCGATGAGAGTTATGGTTACTTGCAGCTCACTTTAATTTTACATGTACGCTGTGAATTTTCATTGTTTAATCACGCACAGGAGAAATCGCACACAGGCACTACCTTGGAGGTCAAAATCCAGTGCCATATATACGGGAAACAAGAAACTCGCTTGCAGACGCTGCCTGCGTCGGCATCGCGAGGCGAGAGAGGGGGGGACCGTTGAACGGTTGTGAGGGAGAGGGGGGAGGGGAGAGAGGGAAAGGGAGAGAGTGGGGGCGAGAGAGGGGGAGTCGTCGAGCTCGACCGCGGCATATTCACCGAAAGGATGGATGGATGGAAGCTATGAGCGTCCCCTTTGTAACAGGGCGGTGACTTGTGCGCCACCAGGCTCGTAGAACTTTTTTTTTTCCTCTCTTTAAATTTTCCTCATGCCTTTTAAATTTACTTCAATCAAATCGATCATACTATAGCAAAAACGGAAATTCATAGCCCAGTTCCCTGCCCCTTATGGCAGAAAGTCCATATTTTTTTTATAATTATTTTTGTCCGTTCTCTCTAGTTTTCTGCGACCAGTATTCTAACCGTCTCTTACTTATTTCAATCGCGGCTATGTTCAGCTTCCCGTTGTTCGCCCTAAAACCCAAGGCTTCCTGTAGGGTGGTGCCCAAACGTACACCTGGGTGGATATTTCCGCATTCAATCAGAACATGCTCCGTCGTTTCCCTATCTTCCTCGCAGCATGTGCATTTTTCCTCTTCTTTACTGAATTTCGCTTTATAAATACGCGTTCTAAGGCAGCCCGATCTCGCTTCAAACAATAAAGCGCTTCCTCTTGAATTATCATAAAATGCCTCCCTCTTTATTTCGTTTTTGCCCTCTCGGTAGTTATTCAGAGTCGTTTTTTTTTCCATCGCTGCCCTCCAGTAAATCTTCTCCGCCTCTCTGACTTTTCCCTTTACGCTCTTTGTTGTCAGTTCTCTTAGAGCCGTATATTTACTGGTGAGCCTCCTAGTTCTCTTTCTCCACTGCGTGTCAACGCTCTTTCTATATAAATAGCGGAACACCTTCACTGCCCACCTACTCTCTTTCATATTCCTGAGCCTCTCTTCAAACCTTATTTTGCTCTGCGCTTCCCTTGCCTCAAAGCTCGCCCATCCCATATCGCCCTTTACTGCCTCGTTTGTCGTTTTCCCGTGAGCACCCAACGCGAGGCGTCCCACAGTTCTTTGATTCACGTCCATTCCTGATTGTATCTCTGGCCTCATGCACACCACTGAGTTCCCAAATGTAAGCCCCGCTACCATTACCCCTTTCCACAGACCCCTAAGCACCTCGTACCTATTGTATCCCCATAACGCTCTGTGCTTCATTATTGCTGCGTTCCTCTTTCCCTTTGCTGCCAAGGCTTTTTCGTGTACCTTCATGTATCTATCATCCTCATTTACCCATACGCCAAGGTACTTGTATTCGCTTACTCTCGGTATTTCTTGGCCCTGTATGGATACCGCCTGGTCGTTGGGATCATTGAATACCATCAATCCGCATTTTGTTACACCAAATCCTAGTCCTAGAGCCTCGCCTTCCTTCCCGCATATATTCAACAGCCGATGTATATCATCTCGACTGTTCGCGAATAAGACAATATCATGAGCATAAAATAAACCCGGAAGCCTCTGCTCAATCATCACGCCGCCCTGTTTGTGTGACAGATTAAAACCAATGTTGCTATCTCCTAGCGCTTTTTCCATTCTAACCATGTACAGCATGAATAACAGCGGCGACAAAGGACATCCCTGTCTCAGCCCCTTGCTAATATCAACGTTCTCTCTGCTACTGATTCCTTCCCATTCTATGCAAACTGTATTTTCTCGATATATTTCCCTCAAAAGCTGTACGCAATCGTCGCCTATGCCCATTCCTTCCAAAATTTCCCACAGTATTTCCTGATTAACATTGTCATACGCTCCAGTGATGTCTAGAAAAGCCACATACAACGGCCTCCTTTCTATTTTAGATATTTCTATACACTGAGTAAGAACAAATAGGTTATCTTCTAAACGCCTGTCTACTCGAAATCCATTCTGAAGTTCTCCCAAAATATTGCTCCGTTCTGCCCATGCCTCTATTTTTAATTTTACTGCATGCATAGTCAACCTGTATAGTACCGATGTAATGGTTAGCGGTCTATACGAGCGAATGTTATTCTTTTCCCCCTTGCCTTTATAGATTAAGTTCATTCTGCTTTTTCGCCAACTGTCCGGTATTTGCCTCTTCTGTAAGCATTTTTCTACGGCTTTCAATAGTGCTTCTTTAGTGTTCTGTCCTAATTCGTTAATGAGGCTAACGGGGACCCCATCTAAACCCAGAGCAGTGCGCTTTGGAATTTTTCCTTCGGCCTTTTTCCAGTTGAAATACTCAAGTTCTAGCTCTTCCTTAGTTTCGCTCACCGTCATGGTTTTATCCACTGGGGGAATCTCTTGGACGATCTTTTTAAACGAACCGGCTGTTACCTTCTGGATGTAACCCAACGCTTCGGTACCCTTCCAATTGATTTCCTCTCTCATCAACAATATGCTGTTGCAATGTGGCAGACTTTTTACCTAGCGCTTTTATGTGGTTCCAAAATATCCTAGGCGCGCCCTTCCTTTTGTCATGAATTTCTGTCACCCAGCGTTCGCTTTCACCTTTAATTTTTGCCTCGACCAATTTCTGTACAATAGATTTTTTCTCTAAATATATTTCCCATCTTTCCGTGACTTCCACTTGCGGCCGCTTCTCCCTTTTTGCCTGCCTGTGCTCCCTTGATGCTTTACGTCGCTTTTCGATCGCTTCCCGGATTTCCCTGTTCCACCATCTTTTTGGCGTTCTCTTTCCTTTCCAGCAACCAGTTTTCTTCTCTTTACTTATTTCTTTCGTCATTACATGAACTAGCTCATTATACTCCCAGTCGTTGCCTTGTATTTCGCCTACTTCTTCCTCTACTCTTGCGGGTATATTTTTATTTGTTTGTCATTTAAATACGAGCTGCCAAACTTCGACTCTACGTTATTATTTTCAGATTTATATCCCAGTTGTAACGATATGCGTTTATGATCACTACCCAAACTGTTCATCCCGTCCTCGTCTATTCTCATTTCTCTCAGTTTTTCATAGATTCCTTCCGTCATAAGACAATAATCAATGTTCGATTGTCTGTTTCTGACCTCCCACGTGATCTGTCCATCACACTTGGGCCCTGTGTTAACTATCACAAGACTATGGTGTTCGCAAAGATCGAGCAATAACCTCCCATTGGTGTCTGTATATCCGTCAAGGTCGTGGATGTGGGCATTCATATCCCCTAGGAGGATGATTTCGGCCCCATGACCAAATTCTTTAATATCGGTGTTTATGCAATGCTTTATCTCCAGATTCTTTTCCTTACAGTTATTTCCCGTCCATATGTAAGCTACACCTAGCCACGTTTTCTTTCCACCTACCGTGCCCGAAACCCAGAGGTGCTCTGAACACGTTTGTTTTACTCTCTCCCATTTGGCTCCGCTATGAATAAGCATTCCAACACCCCCACCTTTTCTTTCTGATGCGATCCTGTTGCACCCTTCCCAAACATAATTTTCAATATGTGGTGGCTCTTCCAGATCCCTAAGGTGTGTTTCTGTAACTACATAAACGCCTATCTTTTCTTTGTTTAACTGTTCCTCAATCTCTAACCATTTTGCCTTTTTTCTGCCACCCTGCATGTTTATGTAACTAATTGCTACACGTGCCTTCGCTCTTTTCTTCCTTTTACCTCTTTTCTGGCATTTCTCAGTGCTACCTCTCCGAAAATACCCCTGGTTGTTTCCTTTGTTCCTTGCTATCCCGGACTCCGAAGGGCCCGCGCGCCCCCCAAGAAAGCTACTGCACGTCCTGCAAGACGCCAACCCACCTCATGACCAAGCCTCCTATCGAAGTGAATTCTGTCTCTTTGGAAACCCCCCCCCCCCCACCTATGAACCTCCCTGTTTATTTCCACTACTTCAAAACCCTTCTCTCGACTCGTACACCATATCTATTTGTTTGCCTCGACAAGGGCTCTTTGGAGGTTGCCGTCACGCACTGGTATTTCCGGTACCGTGCACACTACTATCTGCACCTGGGGGGAGATGGCGCGCATGTCATCGACGCCTTTTGCCAAGGTCGTCGCTAACCCTGACGATTCTTTGTTGAGGACGTCGTTTAGCCCTGCCGCAATCATCACGAGGTTGCGTCAGTGAGCCCCAGACCTGAGCTTTTCTTTTGCTTGCCTCATGACTGAACCCAGCCTATGTCCTGGGAACGTCCCTACCATTACTCGTTTGTCGCCTTTCACCCTCTCTTTGAGTGCCTCGGCGCATCGAACTAAATTTGAATCACCAGCTATGATAACCCGCTGAGGTTTTCCAGCTGGAGTCACCTGCACCTGGCTACTGTCTGGGTGTTTAGCCTGAGTCCCAGCTGCTGTATTGTCTACTCCCTCCCGCAAAGCTACTTCCTGAAAGCTGTGCCCCGCGCTCTTTGCACCTGTGTTTTTCACACCCTGTTCTTGCTGCCCCCCCGCGCTGGAGGTCGGCGCCGCACTATTCTCCCTGTTGCCTGCTTCTTTGTTCGCCTTAACTACCATGGCTAGTTCCTCCTCTGCTAACCTAATCCTCTTCCCCATGGCCTGCGTTTTCTCACGCTCTCTTGCCAAGGCATTCTCAAGCTCAGAGATTCTTTCCATAAGTCCGCTCTGAGTAGCCATCATTTTTTCCATTTTTGCCTCGATCTCGCACTGTCTACATTTTGCGTCAGCTTCTTCTGCCTTCTCTTCCCCACAAACTTCCATTTTCATAGCTGCCCCGCACCCTGAACACTTTGCGGTCTTTTTGACCATGACCACTCGTAGCACAAGAGTTACACTATCTAAAGAACAAAGGCCCTCGGTACTACAAACACTTCCCTAAGACCATGCGTACCCAAAAAAACTCAATGGATAGCCCACACTTCAAAACACTCGTTATGGGTGCACGTGCACCTCAGCCACGTGGAGAAAAAAAACCCAAAAACAAGTTACTGACCCCTCCAGAAAACCGTACGAACTAATAGCCTCGGTACTACAATCACCTCCCTAAGTACAAACCCTAAGTACAAACACTTCCCTCGGTACTACAAACCCTTCCCTAAGACAATGCGTACCCAAAAACTCAATGGATAGCCCACACTTCAAAACACTCGTTATGGGTGCACGTGCACCTCAGCCACGTGGAGGAAGAAAAAGGAAAGCAAAAAAAAACCCGAAACAAACAAATTACTGACCCCTCCAAAAAACCGTACCAACTAATAACCTCGGCACTACAAACACTTCGCTAAGACAATACGTACCCAAAAACTCAATGGATAGCCCACACTTCAAAACACTCGTGGTGGGTGTACGTGCACCTCAGCAACGTGGAGGAAGAAAAAGGAAAGAAGGAAAAACCCCCAGAAAACAAGTTACTGATCCCCCCCCAAAAAAACCGTACCATCTAATAACCACAAATATAGTGTATGCTAATGACCTATACTAGAAAAGCAAGCTCAGTGCATGCAAGGAAACTTATCTGCCGCTGTCGTTCCGGAGACCTCGACAAACACATCCGCTCGCGCCGGCGAAGAACAGGACAACTCACAGGAACAGGAAAGGGCGATGACGACCAGCGCCATCTAGTATATCGTCACCCAACTGCAGTTTGCATGCACGAGAGGCGGTTACCTACGACGGGACGCTCGGGCCGCGCCATAAGGAGCTTCGCCCCTAAAAGATCCACCCTGTGAAGGTGGTTGGAAAGCGAAGCTTTTTACGCCACCCTCACGGTGACGGCGAGAGCTGCTGGGTTTTGCCTACGACGCTGTTGAGCGAGACGATTTTGTTCTTTCCGCCGAGCCTTATATTCACGCTCTTCTTCTGCCGCCTTTACTTTCCGTGGTATACCCAAAGTGGGGTAGTCTAGAAATGAACCGAAGCAGTTACTAGGCTGGAAGGGTTTCGAATGACGTCAATCCTCTTTCAAGCAGCTGCATAAGCTTTGCAACAGCTGCAATCTAATCTTACGGACCGCGCCGAGCCTGTTTCCGTTGTTTGCCCGCAGCCCTTATCATCCATCATGTTGGCTCATCACTTTGAAGCTTGTTTTGAAGCTCGCTAGAAGACGCTGCCTGCCACAAGCTCGTCTCTCGCGGGTAAGGGCGCGTTCTCCTTCTTTGCGAGCTGGTCGAGCGTTCACGAAGAAGAGCGTTTCCATAGGCAACGCGCGCCTTTCGCTCTCTCTCTCTCACAAGACAGCAGATGGAAGAGTGAGAGAGGTAGCGCGCCGAGCGCGAGCGGTTCGTCGGAATCGTTTTTTGCTTACAACGACGGACACGACAGAACCCTTGGCTGGTAGAGGTACAAAGCTTCGCTTTAAAAAGGGGCAAGATTACTTGGCCATTTTATTGGGAGATTCCTCCAAGCCTATGAACGACCTGCTCCAAGAGACGACAGTAGAGGAGGTAAGTGCGATGGTGACAGTTGCATTTTTCCAGTGTTTGCAGTGGTGTCTATAACTGCCACCATCATCTGTACAACCAAGACTACGTAAACATGCAACAGGGTATAACATGCATAACAGTATTGTGAATAGCGTCAACTTTTATTAACTTCACTGAAGTATTTGCAAATTCAGTGCGGTGCTTTCCTTTGGCTGGTTCACACATATGAGATGAATATTTTCAGGGACATACACGTAAGAATGAGTTCCATTTTCAATATTTTTATTTTTCAGATTGTACGGAATATGGAAAATGGTGAAACTGCCCGAAGAGGATGCCGTCATCTGCCCCACAGAACCAGTCACCGGTGCAAGGTGACAGCAGTGAAGGTTGTACCGAAGCGACACCTCACACAAAAGAAAATGAAAAAGGCAAACTCCTCAGCAAGCTCTCCTAGCAGAACTTGTTGAGAAGCAGCGGCAACTTCGCCTCTCTTTAGAGCGCACGAAAGAACTGCATCTGCGCCAACAACAACTGCAGCTGGATAAGGCTGCAGGGGAGCGGGAAGAGAGGCTGATATCAATTCTAGAAAAACTCATACAAAAATAATGTGCGCAAGCAACAGTTTAAATAAATAATATTTTTTAGTAATTTTCTTCGATCAACTTTCCTATAGGCAGGTTGCACCCGCCAGGAGCCTCCACCATCGCATAGCCCACCAGCGCCACTGTGGCCAGTTTTTCGTTAGCGTCGGGGGAGCTTCCGCGGGCTGCCCTCGATACTCCGAGGCGAGTGAAGGTGGTGCGCGCGTTGAGCGCCGTGTCATGGGCCATAATAGCAGTTTGTTAAAACGGAATTCAACACGCATTTAGAACACGTACGATGTTCGTCCTCGTTCGTATAGAGCATGTAAAAAAAATGTGAAGAGCTAGCGAAGGACGAGAACGTAATGTAGAGAGACGCAACATGAGTGCTCGCGTCACTGCCCTTCGTCTTTTCATAGATAGCTGAACATTTGTAACCTTTCCTGAGGTATAAGTACTAGGAACGATAAGCTGCTGGATCAGGCAGGCTGTACGCATGATGTAAAAGATGAATTAAAGCAGCTGGCGCTTAAACCACGCGCCTTCGCGTTCCTCAAACTGAGGATGAAAACTCTCTCGAAAAACACGCACTTGGCTGCCAGGTGGAAATTTAGTGAACCATTTGCTAAAAAATCAGTGCAATAGCACTTGTGTTGCTGGTTAGTTCAGGATTTAATTGCGAGGTCAACGAAGAGAAACCGCGCTAAGTTGATAGCTCGCCTCTGAGAAGCCGTTCCTCAGTTCGACTGTTTGACCTGGCGTGTTCATTGGCGCCTGTTCAAGCAGTTATTCCTGGCGATTGAAGAAGCAGTTGGCGTCAAATGTATCCACAAATCCTCCATCACGGGTACATATGCAAACGCGAACGACCCATCGCGGTCGCTGTGTTTTAACAGCGAAGCTGTTTGAGGTAAGGAATCCGCAGAAGACTCCGTCGAGTCGCGCATTGCCATAGCAACCATGCCCAGGTAATTGTATATTCAAATAAGCTAAGCATATTTGGGGCTAATTAAGGCGAGCCTAATTAATATGCCAGCATATGTAATTCTTGCAAACACAAAGCTCTCTTTAATGAAATAATCTGGCACAGCTGACAACTCGCGGCTATGTAAAACTTACTAGCGCGTTGGGAAGCTCTGAAACTTCTTCCACGGCGAGTTGCTGTAAATATAGAATGTTCGATTCCACAACGCTACAGTTTGACTTCTGCAAAGAATCATTCCGCATTCTGCACTATACACTAAGCCTACAAAAACTTATTTTAAAAAAATTATTTAATGCGGTGCAAGGCGACAAGGCAGCCGCTTAACTGACGCACTCAACAGGGCAAGCAGGCGCGACCGCTCTCCGCTCCCCCGACGGTGACGAGCCCGCCGCCGCAACGGCGCTAGTGTCGTCGGCGGAGTTAGATGTGCAACGTGCCTATAAGCCATAGAATTTTCCCCCTCCAAATTGTACTCTTCATACTGTTATGCAAATGACGAGAAATGCACATACAAACGAAGTGATCGTGGGATGCAATGCATCGTCGGGGCAAATGGCATAGAAGGGCAACGTGGACGATCTGGGCACACGTTGGCTGCAGAGCTAGTCGCGTGGTCGTAGTGTGGCTTCTGACATGCCTTGGGGGAGAACTTGCTTCGACTGTGCACCGGCGGAATAACCAATCACGGCAGAATGGGTCGTGAGAGTGTAGTCCAAGATTGCGTCGTGGGGGCAACTGGTGAGCACGGCAAACAAAACTGGAATCCATGTCCAGCAATGTCTACTCAAGATGTACACATTCCAACGATGACAACAGTGCCGCCATCGACACGCTTATGGCCTGAGTGGTAGCTTTGGGCGACAACACAGGTTTGCGCGCATGATGGACATGTGGGCTCCAGTATCAGTCAATCAGTGCTTTTAGACGAAATGCCATCAACATGTACTTCAATTAGGTGCTTGTTCATGGAAAGTGTCAGTGGTGGATTTGGGCAAGGTGAAAATGATGCAGCAATATAATTTCACACCATAAGTCATGCATACTGGCCTATAATTTCCAGAAATACTATGCAAGAGCACCTCGAACTGCGTCCCCTTCACCACTGGATGCAGTCGTAATATGTGAAGGTTGCTCGTAGAGAGCATCAAATGCAGAGGCTTCTTGTTCCCACTGCTGTTCCGCACTGTCCCTGAGGGCTTCACAAACATTGTGTAATATACACGATGCCCTCACAGCCAGCTTAGCGTTTGCTAGGGTGCACTCCATTCTCTTCATAATGAATCTAAAGCGGGCCTTAAGTCTCCCGAATGCATTCTCAACAATGGGTCTTGTCTTTGACAAGTTGTAATTGAATGAACGTTCTGGTGTGTCGGGCAGCGCATTTGCATATGGTTTCAAAAGGTTTGTTGAGAGAGGGAAAGCCTGGTCACAAAGAATAATTGGCTGCACCTCAACACCCTGGATCACAGCCACAGGTGATGCAAAATGTCCACCTTCAACTAAAGCGGACAACTTGGACCTGCCGTACACATTGGCGTCGTGGCACTTTCCTGGTGCTCCAATGTTTATGTGCCGAAAGCGGTACATATGGTCCACCAACGCCAACAGTATGATGCTGTACCTGCACAGGAGACAGAATATTGTTACCACTTATGTGCTGCAGTTTCACCACTGTTTATTCTGCAAGTCTGACGAAGTGATAAAAGCATTGCACAGAGTGACAAAAAGACCAGCACTAATACACACCAGTAATTACGTACCATTTTAACAAAGCATTCACTACGCTAATGAAATTGCATTTGAAAGAAAGAAAAAAGCGAGACATGAACAAGCAAAAATAAAACGATGCCCAATGTTTCGCTTACGTAGTTAAATGAAGTTATTTCGTGCGTACATTTATTTTGAAAGTAGCTGCGACCATCTCGCTAAACGTTGACCGTCATAACGACCGAGCATCTACGGAAATACCGAGAACAAGAATGCAGCTGTGTTGGCCAAATTACCTTAGAACAAAACAAAATTTGTGTGATGCTTACCATCCTTTGTAGTTATGATAGTCCACTGCATCCTCTTTTGGTGCCGACACACCAAAGTGGCAACCGTCGAGTGCGCCGATGCCCGGCGGAAATCCGCTGAAAGCGAAGAATTCCTTCATGTGTTCTTTCATTTCGTCCGGCCGCACCATCCGGAGCCACTCTTTTTCGAGGAGATCGATGACGGCCTTGCAAAATTCGCGGTAAGTTACGTTCACAGTTGACCGACCGATTCCGAAGAGATCGTTCTGTGCTCGGCACTGGAACACAATCTGTACAATCCCACCGCTACTCGCTTCTCGACTGGCCTTCTCTGCAGTCGCGTGGTTTGTCGCTCCAGAACAGAACCCGGCAGGATTCTACCAAATACCGGAAGGTGGAAGGCGTCACTCGGAAGGCTTGCTTGAAGTGATGCTCTTCAAGGTTTGGGTGGGTCTCTTCAAACCAGCGTTCGTGAATGAATGCAGCACTCGCCATCACTGCTGCAGTAGCGAATGCGTTGGCTTGAATGCGCCGCACTGTTTCCTCACCGCGCCTTACTTCTTCGTCTATATCACGATACTTCTCTGAGCTATGCGTTTAGATCGTAATGCGAAGTACACGCGGCAACTAAACGCTCCACCTTTTGCAACTGATCGTTGCTTTCACTGGGTCAGCCATTTTGTTTTTCGACTATGCTATTGGCTCACTATGGCTACTGGCTGACCACTGTATTAGCTTATGGCAATGACATTCCAAAATAGATTATTTCTGTGGCTTTTTTTCAGTGAAATGATGCCGCGTATTCATTTGACCATATTTAAATTAACTTTCCTGCTACTGTAAACTTATCTACTTGCATTCTTCTGGCGATATTTTTGGAGTCGTCGCCACTGACATCATGACCGAATGCCATTACATTTCCAAGTGTAGCACCACTACGAATCGAATGGCATTCGCTGCACCGAATGTCATTCGCTCGCAATGACATTAGGACGGCCAGTGTGACAGGGGTGTAATATTCCTTCTTATACCGCTTCATTCGTTCTTCGACGCTTTCGTTCGGCGCGCGCGCATCCAGAACACTGCCTGGAACGGTGCCGCCATCGATGATGATGATGATGATTGTGGTTCGGTTAGGAAAGGACGCTAATTTCTGCAGCCCGTGTAGGGAGCACGGCTAAGCGTCCGTGGGGGTGGGGGGAAAGGGAGTGAAAGAGATAGGAGAGAAAGGCCGTAGTGGAGGGCTCCGGAAATTTAGACCACCTGGGGTTCTTTAACGTGCACTGACAACGCACAGTACACGGGCTTCTGGCATTTTCGCCTCCATCGAAAATGCGACCGCCTTGGCCGGGATCGAACATCGAGGAAAGGCAAAGTGAATCACTGCAGGTTTACTTCGCCTCTCCTGGAGGCGGCACCATTCCAGGCGCGTTCCAAAGTTCGTCTCGATGCGCGTGTGCGGAGCCGCGCGGGCGTCGGAAAGAAGCGAGAACGAAGATAGCTGCGTTCGTACAGCGTATGGGCACCGACAGCGTAGAGCACCGGTCACCTTTCGTCGTTTCCCCTCCGCTACGCCTCGAGCGTGATGGCACCAAGGACACTGCTGCGCGCCCAAACACGGTGTTGACGGGTCAAGGTGACGCAATATGCTGGATATCCTTGTCGCGGTGCGATAGACTGTGTACAGTTATTGCGTAAACCACGTGAGTTACCACAAAGGGTTGGTCCTTGAAGTTACGGAGGCGATGCGTGGACATCGGTTCATCCTCGTCAAACAATGCCCCACCAGCGAGAAAGGGATAGTAATGGGCAAGTTCGCGTCGATATAACAATAAACATTCGGCTGCTTATGCGAGGACACTTATACCGATTTCGTTGACGGCCACATGTTGTCGTTTTGCTCTCTCTCTCTCTCAATGCCATATATCGATAACTACGATAGAGCAGGTTGTTTAGCTGCGCTCCAAACGTGACGCGCTTATTTCTAATGCTCGCCATTGTCGCTTCCATCCGCACGGAACACTTGTGTTCCTCCACAAATGCCTCACGCAACTTTAAACTGGCGCTGCCGCTCCACTCGCTGCCTTCTTTGTTGTTTAGCTTTGTTCTCAAGCTAACTTTCAGGCTACACTTCGCAGGCCGCCTCCCGAAATTTCTTGCTTGGTGGGGAAAGGGTTGGGCAGAGATGCTCAGAAAAGTATTCCGGAATACACGTGTAGAAATACATGTGCTGGAAGCCTATAACACAGATGCTGATACATGTGTCCTTTGCGTAATGGTGTGTTTTGAGATATAATTGTGCAAAAAGAAGAAAGGACTATTTCCAAATATAAATAGAGAAATGCAAGTACAAGAATACTGATCCTAGATTACGTATTTTTTTATTTCGGGGAGCTGGAACCGTACAAGGACATATATTAACAGCAGCATAATTATGTGAATAATATTTCAGCGCATTAAAAGCGTGTAAATCAATGTTTACACTGACCTGCAAGCAGCCTGTCATTCAGGGGGAGCCATTCTCAAGAAGTCCGTCCCCCCTACGAGATGACGGCTACACCGCAGGCGTGCAGTGGACATGAAGGAATTATTGGAAAGGCTGCCTTTCCGCTTCCCGGTTGCACATCAACCCTCATGGTCCAGACGTGGCACCTCGCTGAGAAACTGTATTGCCAACCCCCCAGCACATTCGCGTAGAAGCAGTCCTTCTCCGAGCAGGGCTTCTGTCACCGACAAGGTTGCACATCATCGCAATCATGCCCGAGGTGCGACCGGTGGAGTTGCTTTTGACAGGATTCGAGAGAGGACCTGGCAGGAGTGCACCGCCACCGGGCCAAGGACTTATTCGACCGCCATTTTGCCCCGGGATCACTTCACCTCGAGGAAGAAGAGAACCCTGGTCCCCCCATTGAGCACCCGTTTTCTGCCGCCAGGTCTACAACTCAAGTCTGCAGTGAAGCCCCTCCCACGCCAGCCAATGTACCTCCGCGATAGTTCCTTCTTTGAACTCACCAAAATAAAGAGAGGGTGAAAACGGATAGGTTTTGAGGTTTTCGTTCGTTTATTAGAGTGGAACATGCAAAGGATAACTGAGCTCAAATCAAGGGCTTTCAATGCTAAAATCGGGCGCTCTACAAGAGTCGCCACCAGAGCTTTTCTGCAGAGTTCAGTCAAGTTCCAAGCGTAAAGCGGGCTCGCAAGCGAAATGAACTGTGCCTCAGCCGTTCGCGGATGGAAACATTCAGACCGGACGCATTTGTGTCCGTGCTTCTCGATCACCTCATGGCTTATACATATAAATGTGCTACAGGACAGCAGACGCTCCGCAGGCACCGAAGGCATAAACACGGCACCATTTTGAAAAGGTCGCATGAGGACGATTTTGTTTGCGTCTGTGATTGGCTGGCGGAGTAACACCGACGCGCGCGGTCCGTCGGCCCTTGTTGCCGACTGCTGTTTTTTTTTAAGTTGTATCCTACTATAGCCTATTAAATGCAGAAATAAAGACGTTTAAAGCAAAAGAAATTTGCTAGAAACATTAACGCGCACCAGTGAATTAAGAAATATGTATACATTCTTTAAACACAAGTTTGTCGAGAATGTGCTTACGTTAATTGTGCTTACACAACCGCAGCTTTTAAGACAGCCGGTACTGCTATACAACTTCGCTGGGCCTCAGCACAAGACTGGCCAACGAAAGCAATCTCTCTACCACTACAGGCGAGCACAAGTTCGTGTTACAAAGAATAGATACGTCTTTGGTGGTCAGAAAGACCTGTGGCATGGTGATCGCCTAGGTGCCAAAAGACTTCCGGTTACACACGGGTCTCCCCTGACCCTTCAGAAGCCGCGGTGTCTCCATACTCAGATGACGCGTCTTTGTAGGATTTACAAGAAAAAAAATGTTTTCCTTTCTTCCTTGAATGATGTCGCCTCACCTCCGACAAAACAGTAACGACATACCTATATCCCTCACAGTGCCGCGATATAATCGTTACGTCGTGAAGGTATTTCGATACTGAAATACAAATACGTACGTAATTCAAGTGTATTTCGAAAAAAAAGTAGAGATACTCAACATTCTCTCAGACATATTATCGCAGTACTCTTGCATGGCGATACTGCCCGGCCCTGGTAGGGGGGAGGCGACCTTTTGTTTAAAAACGGCCGTCAACCTAGATTCGCGTTACCTGAAAAGCAGCACTGAATTTCCACATGTTCATGCCCCCGGCATTGGCACCTTGCTGGTTGCGACAGCCGCTTGGTGTTTTAACCAACCCACTGGCTTCACCACTCATCATGACCGTCCTCAGCAGTGCCCGGTGTATACGATATTCAACCGTCGTTTCGGCAGCGGCGTTTGCTTGTCACAAAGTCGAGCGCTGCGCATTCCCCGCCCCGTTTTTGAAAGTTTCCTTTTCGGAGAAGCCCGAATCACGCGCCTTTTAGGATTCACAATCACTAACGCCGTGTGCGGTCGCCATCTTTCCGTGCAAACAAACATTGTTGGCAATAATAAGGTATTGTGGATCGAGTTTGCGGTGACCAACCGACTTGGCACAGCAGGACATAACAGAGAGAGAGATGGAATTAGTGGACACAGCCGAGCAGTATCTAGAGGAATCTGCGGCAGAACCACAACAGTGCCTGCACAAGCTGCTTGATCGTGTGAGCGGCACTGTGGTGCGGCGCAGTCTGTCGCCTGACATCTCTCGGGGGCAACAGGCGAGCCGCAACAGCCGCCTTGGCCGTCGCGTAGTCGACGTTGTGCCGGCTGCGGTACCTGGAGATGCGCAGGGCCTCCCTCCACTTGGGACACGCGTTGGAGCCGGGGTCATGCTCCTGGCCACAGTTGACGCACGCCGGTCGGGGCGCTGGGCAGCGTGCGCGGCCATGCGCGCCGCCGCATCGCCGGCAAGTGGCCGGGTTGCAGCAGACCACCTGAACGTGACCAATGCGGCCGCAGCGGCGGCAGCGCGGCGGCCGGCCGACGTGCGGGTGCACCCGGTGCTCGACGAGACCGACGAGAACGTAGCGCGGCAGCTGTGTGGACGCGAACGTGACGACCGCCGGCCCACCGGGACGGATGCGCACAGCCACGATGGGCGCCTGGGAACGGATGGCCGCCTCGGTGACGCCCGGCGGGATGCCGTACACCACGCCCACGGCACCGTACGAACCGCGCGGCTCGCGTGCCTGCACGGGCACCCCGCACAGAGTCTTCAGGGCTAGCAGGTTCGCCGCTGCTTCTGTGGAACTGGTGTCCACGGCCAGAAGGTTGAGGCGCAGGTTGAGCCGCACTTTGCTGACGCCGTCGCGTGTCGCCTGCTGCAGCTCCCTGGACACCTTGAGCGCGTCTAACGTCTTCACCTGGGTGAGGCCGTCGATGGGGGCAATAATGACTACCTTGGCTGCAGCCCGGACCTCGCCAACTTGACTCATGCCAGGCGTGAAGGAGCTTCCCAGCTCAATGGCATTCGGCTTCACAACTGCTTGCAATAACTCGCGCGCGCCACGTTATTCTTGCGCCTGAGAATTACAGCGCTTTCTCTGACAGACGGCTCTTTGCGTGAACGTTCGAGAACAGCTTGCAATGGACAGACAGTTCAATACGCACTTTTTTGGATACGCTGGCACCTCCGGCTTATCCAAAAATCCAACAGGAAAGCAAACAGGAACCGACGGTCTTTTGCTCGGCGGTTTCTGCGGCAGGCGGCTCGTGTTTTTTGTTCGACATGAAAAAAAGCAGTTGACGAGCCAAGGGTAATGACATATGTAGAGTGTACCACAACGCGTAAATCATGCAGTACTGGGAAAAGGTGAGCCTGCACCATTTTCCAAGTGCTAAGGAAAGAAAGAAACTACGAGAAATCATGTCCCACACTGGGTAGCAAGCGAGCGATCAAGTGGTCGCACATAGCGAATATTTTTACAAAAGCTGCCACTTCTCTATAGGGCCACCTTGGTGAGTGTTACTGCATGTCCAGCTTCTTTCGGTGATCTCCCTTACAAATATTTCTAGTAACATTAACTTGAGTGTCTACAGACAACTGTTACTAGAACATACTAACAACAAATAGAATGTCTACCATATACTTTTTTACCAACTTCATTCTGGAGACAATTGGCCACAACTTCCATTAAACACGCATTAATGAGCTGTTTGCTCACGCTGTGCTAGTGTCCTATGGACATTTTTCTCTTGACTCCTTAGTAACATGCCACGAAAAGAAATTGTGTTTGTATGCTTTCTGTAGACAACCTACTAGCGTTTGCCTTAGTACACCCCCTTTAACAAGTGGTGAGGCATGCACACACTGTTCACATTCTAACGGTCCCCCGTGACAGCATGTGCGAATATGTGTTAACGAGTTGTCAACCACATATAAGGAGAATTCACACGAAGATCTAGTAAAATGAGTTATTTGTTATCCTTCATTAGTACACAGCAGTAAGAACAACAGACAAGCGCATTCGGTAGTAAATTTTAAAATAGGGAGCGAACAACTGCCTATCACGAGGTCGCTAGGGATAGATGAGCAGATCTGCCTTAGCCTCACAAACATTCGCATCGAAATATGATTTGTTTACGATTATTTCTGCTATGGGAGTTTATTAACTGATCCAAAAAAAAAAGGCAGTCTCGTTTAACTTGAGAACTCATCTATTACCAACTGCTGGCACGTGGCGGTGGCCTTGACAGCTCTGAATTCCGAGGTGCACGCGGGCCCACTGATACTAAGGAAAGAATCATGCAGGATAACCTACCATGTGAGCCTCTTCGAGCGGCAAGTATGCCCAGAACGTAAAATACAGGTCCTGTGGAAGACCTAACGAAAGAGGCGCAGAAGCAGTTACCACTTGGCCTTGTCCTTGCTGCGTTCCGCGGCCTAAAACAGTCGAGGACTTCTGGCGCGTGTCCATCTCCTTGCCTAAAGCACATCCTTAATAACTTCCCCTTTCCACCACATAGTTGCTCTCACATACGACTCCCACATATTGCAAAGTATATCCAGGCGTTCACACGTGTCTAAAAATTGAAACGGCTTGGGCTGGCATCACCGACACACGGCGTATTCAGCATACCAGCGCAAAACTGAGACCGAGCCCACCGTTCTCTCTCCCTCAGAACCCGTTCGCTCGCTGCATGCCAACAGTGGACGGAAAGCTTCGGGACAATTCTAGGAACCACGTCGGGGATATGCACTCGTAGCACTGGTTTACCACTTCTGTGCACGTCGCAGGCGTGCGGTGCACTTTGCCGGGGTTGGGACCTTTGCTGGGGAACTTTTGCGACGCGTCCGATGCGTGTTTTTTCTTCACATGCAGGGCTATTATTATTATTATTATTATTATTATTATTATTATTATTATTAGGAATAATCCATTCCCATTTTTCTTCTAAAATAACGCGCGATGCAAATGCAATGAAAGAGTTTTTGTTACTTTGAGAAGGCAGAATTATTTTCCTTTTAGAAAGCAAGTGCGCTACACGCATGCGTTTATTTATGTATCCACGTTTTTATGAGCATGCGCGCCCACAGAGTAAATGCCTGAAAAAATATGCTTGCGCAAAGGTTTCAGTAGCACAGATAAATGGTCGAGTTGGTACGTGTATTCATGACAGAGCTGTAAGCAATGTATCGGCAATGTTTTCTTATTAGACAGATTATTACATGAAGTGAATCGGCAGGAATTATGGAAATATAAAACCATTCACCACCAGATTATGCATGTTTATGTACGATAGCAATTGGATGCTCAGTACTGATGAGTGGTGGCTTTTTTATTATTATTCTTATTCTTAACCAAAGGGAAGGGGTCATGGGCTCGTTCTTTATTTGTTAGAAACAACTTAATGAGCAAACAGACAATGAAGCCTAGGAAAGCACTGGGGAAGTTATTTGTGGTATTGTAATTGTGAAGAAAGTAGAAAGGAATTAAAGTGGACGAAAAGACAAACCTTGTCTGTTTGTCATTGTCTGTTTGCTCATTAAGTTATTCTTATTCGTGTGTGTGTGTGTGTGTGTGTGTGTGTGTGTGTGTGTGTGTGTGTGTGTGTGTGTGTGTGTGTGTGTGTGTGTGTGTGTGCGTGCGTGTGCGCGTGTGTCATCTGACGAAAAGCGAAATAATGTTAGAGTAGAAACGAGATCAACGTTTTTGTTGCTTGAAACCCGACGTTTCGAGGCCAGCTCGGCCCCTTACTTGGGCGAGTCCTGGTCCTTGAATATTTGTGCAAGTCGGCTGCATCAAAAAGAAGCGTGTCTATTCCAACAAACTGCATACTCAAACAGAGTATGCATGGAGGTGTGAAAGAATGGCCCACTAGAACTGTGCTCCCAATTATGCTTGCTAGCTTGACAAATGTCAGTCTGATTACATTCTCGCATGCTATTCTTACGCGCGAAAGCAGCACACACTGTGTTGCGAACAAGTCAACTCAAGTGCACTTGTAGGCGACATACACTTCCTTGTATTCTCTCAAAATACCACCGCTATCATCAAGGACACGTCCGACGGGAATGATCAAAGAATCGATGGGTGGAGAAATTGAACGTTCTATGGCTTCTCTAGTTTACATAAAAGTCATTTATACTAAAGTCCGAAGGAAGCAATTTGGTGGTGTGTAAACGAATATCACTTAAATGCATTACATCTTACAATAAAATGTTGCTCACCTGCAGGGCATAATCAAACGGCGAAAAGAAGAAACAGACGGAGGCAGAGTGATTGTCGTCCGTCGTCCAACTTTTAGCGGTCAGTCGTAGCTTTTAGGGGCGAAGCTCCTCTTAGTCCAACCTTGTCACGCGTCAGTCGCCAGGCGTAACCCGCGTGCCTGGAGGCACGCGCTCGCCCTCGGCGCTCGCCTCCCGGCGCGTGCCTCTGCTGTCTTGTGAGAGAGAGAGACAGAGAGAGGGCGAAAGGCGCGCGTTGGCTATGGAAACGCTGTTTCTTAGAGGAACGCTCTACCAGCTCGCAAAGAAGGAGAACGCGCCCTCACCCGCGAGAGACAATGTTGGCGCAGGCAGCGTCTCCTAGCGAGTTTCTTGATTGAGAAATACCGACTGCTCGCGTTGGAGAAGCGTTCACCGGCAATCCATATATATATATATATATATAGGCACTGGATCTTGACTTGCCATGAAGTGCCGGTGGGAGATTTCACTTGTGCATAGTTGAACCATGAGGATTCGTAGCGTGCGCGTTAACTAAATTAATCCGGAACTCGGCACGATCTACGATGAACCTCCCGAGCTTCGCCCACTCATCATCATTCACTCCGTGGATATGCTGTAATTTTTTACTTTATTTTTAACGCAGTATATACAAAGACAGTTGCTCAAATGTAAATAAAACTTCCTTTTGAGTTATGCCGCAAACGAAATAGCTCATCACAGGCTGATCCAGCGCAAAAAAAAAAAAAATCCACGCATATCCACGGAGTGAATGATGATGAGTGGGCGAAGCTCCGGAGGTTCATCGGTAAAAACCGTGAATCTTCCGTGAATCTTGCCCAGTCATCAAAGACGTGACAAACACTGTGTGTATATGCACAAGAAATTTTTTATTCGTTAGCCGTGATTTTCCGTTTTCGTACTGGAGCTGTGTTTTCTATGTTTATATTATATGGGTGGCCGGTGAACGGTTCTCCAACGCGAGCAGTCGGTATTTCTCAATCAAGAAACTCGCTAGGAGACGCTGCCTGCGCCAACGTTGTCTCTCGCGGGTGAGGGCGCGTTCTCCTTCTTTGCGAGCTGGTAGAGCGTTCATCTAAGAAAGAGCGTTTCCATAGTCAACGCGCGCCTTTCGCTCTCTCTCTCTCTCTCTCTCTCTCACAAGACAGCAGATGGAAGAGTGAGAGAGCTCGCGCGCCGCGAGGCACGCGCCGAGGGCGAGCGCGAGCCTCGTAATCATTCTGAGACCTAGAGGTGGCTACGACAACGACGCCGGACTAGCCTATGACTAATTAGGAGCTTCGCCCCTAATTAGTCATTATTAGGGGCGAAATCATTATTAGGGGCGAAACCACCGAGACCATTTCTCGTTGGTCTTTGGCCAGCTTACAGGTTCCTGTCTCGGCGGCATGGGTAAAGCTTGTACACAGCTGCGACACCCATCCCCTACACGCTGAATGGCTTGGTCAAGCCCCGGCCACCAAAAACTAGACCGAGCCACTGTCTTCATGGTGGCAACTGCCTGGTGGGCCTCATGTAAGAGTTGTAACAACCTTCCACGGGCATCTTTGGGGATTACCACCCGATGACCCCAGAACAGAAGCCCTTCTTCTACGGACAATTCATGTCGCCGTTTGTGGTACTCGACCAGTGCCTCGTTGCCTACCGGCTGCCGTGATGGCCAACCCTCGATAACATACCGGCAAACCGTTGATAGCGTCTTGTCGGCTGCTGTCAGCGCTTTCAACTCCTGCTGTGACACTGCGGGCTGGTCCCAACCAAATCTTCCCACTCTTCCACTGCTGGTTCCGGTGCCTGCAGGCGTTGTGGTAAACGGCTTAGCGCATCGGAGTTGAGCATTAGTTTACCAGGTTTGAACAGCGATTTGTACTTGTAAGCTCCCAGCAACAGAGCCCATCTTTGAATTCTGGCCGCGGCCATAGCAGGAGTCTGGCGATCTGCCCCCAGGAGGGCTAGCAAGGGGCGGTGATCAGTGACGAGTGTGAATTCACGTCCAAGAAGGTAATCCCGGAACCAAGTAACTCCGTACACCAGCGCTAGGGCTTCGCGTTCGATCTGGGAGTATTTCCTTTCTGCTACCGTCAATGTCCGAGATCTGAACTCGATTGGTCTGTTGTCGCCATTTATGCGATGGAAAAGCACCGCCCCGACGCCATGCGGTGAAGCGTCACATTCCAAGAGTAGCTCCCGTTTTGGGTCAAAATGGGTTAAGACCGGTGCGGCGCAGAGAACGTTCCTGGCCTTTTCGAAAGCTCGCTCTTCTTTCTTGCCCCAAACCCATTGCGCTCCCTTCTCCAAGAGCCTATATAACGGCGCGAGCAACGTAGAAAGATTCGGCAAGAACTTGTTGTAAAATGTTATCATGCCCAGAATTCACCGCAATTCGGTGACGTTTCGTGGGGCCGGTGCTAGCCTTATGGCGTCCACATTTTTTTCCAGCGGATGCAATCCCTCGGCATCGATATGGTGACCCAAGTAGGTTACCGATGACTCAGAAAATCTACATTTGTCGGCACGAAGCTTGATGCCATGCTCCTTGAACCGATCGAGCACCGCTTCAACGTTAGCATTCTTGTTCGCGGCGGTGTCTGCTATTAGCACATCATCTAGATACGCTTGGGTACCTGGTAGACCCTTTAGCACCTCCTCGATCTTGCGTTGAAATATAGCGGGGGCCGACGCTATGCCAAAGGGTAAGCGATTGTAGCAAAATAGTCCTTTGTGGGTGTTAATGACTGCCAGCTTTTTCGAGTCGTCGTGAAGCGGGATTTGATTGTACGCGTCTCGGAGGTCTAGAATGCTGAACTTTTCACCCCCATAGAGATTGCCAAATATGTCATCTATAATCGGCAAGGGGTATTGTTCGACTTCGCACACGGGGTTCAAGGTGACTTTAAAGTCCCCGCAAATCCGCACTGTCCCGTCTTT
This sequence comes from Hyalomma asiaticum, assembly GCA_013339685.2. NCBI lineage: Eukaryota > Metazoa > Arthropoda > Arachnida > Ixodida > Ixodidae > Hyalomma > Hyalomma asiaticum. The sequence goes on from CM023484.1 coordinate 17,449,234, forward strand.
TTTTAGCACCGGTACTATGGGCGTGGCCCATTCAGAATGAGGCACGGGAGAGATTATGCCCGCTGCAACTATAGCCTGTCCAGCTCTTTAGACACTTTTTCGCAAAGTGCATATGGAACTTTCCTTGCCTTGAAGAACTTGGGATTGGCTCCGTCTTTGACGTGTAGTCGGGCCGGTGGTCCTTTAAGCAGTCCGGTTCCTTCGGTGAACAGCTCCGCATAGCGCTCCAGCAGTGCTGCGGACGGTGAAGCAGACGGGTTTTCCGTGGTTGCCTTTTTCACGTGTAACACAGGAACGCCTTCGTCACGCAATTTCTGCAAAAGATCCCGCCCACAAAGACTGGGGCCGTCACAATCCAGAACAGTTAGGCTACAGTTTACTGCAGAAGATGTAGGTAAATGACAGGTCATAACATGAAAAGCATAACATGCATGTCATGGGCGGCATGATTTACATGCCAGGCGTTTCGTTAAAGGGATGTATACTACAATTGCTATGGCACAACACGACAGCATGACGAACGTAAATGGCGGGTCAAAAAAATTAGAATCATGACACGCGTGTCATGACCAACATGATTTACATGCCATGGTCCTCGCGCTATACTGCCGTTTCGTTAATGGGATGTACGGGCTCCGTCTACTGACCAGAGGGCGCTACGTAGCTCTCGTCGGACGGCTCAGTATCGCTGACATTGGCCGCTTCGGTCGCACCTATGAGACGCGCGCGTACGGTGGAAACCGAGGCGACAGCGACGCGCGCGTTTCTTCGCTTCTTTCCGGGCGTGCTGCGAACCGAACGAACGCTCGCGGTGTCACCCTTTGGAACAGTTTGCCGCAGGTTTGGAGCGCGCGTCTCAAAGGAAATAAAACGAAAGAAGGTGGGACGGGCGCTCGCTGCTGCTATAGAGTTGGAGACGCGCATCGCGTTCGCGTATTTTCCTGTCACAGTCTGGCCAATTTTGCTTCTTCTCTCCGCCATGCAGTGCATTCTAGCGCTGATGTGGCACATGGAAAACTCGATTGCACGGAGCCTATACGAAAATTGGTTTGGCACAACATGACTACATGACGATCATAAATGACAGGTCATAACATGAAAATCGTGACATGCATGTCATTAGCGGCATGATCTACATGCCACTCGTTTTCTTAAAGGGATGTATACCAAAATTGCTATGGCACAACACGACTGCATGACGAACGTAAATGACAAGTCACAACATTAGAATCATGACATGCTTGTATGAGCGGCATGGTTTACATGCTACAGCCTTGGTGCTCTTGCGGCCGTTTCGTTAACTTCATATGTACCAAACTCGGTATAGCGAGACAACAATGCAAATCCATTTTACGTTCCTTATGCGTGCTTCGCATTCCCTTGATTCCCACTGCACGTGGGATCTGCCAATCTTTTTCGAGTCGTCGTGAAGCGGGATTTGATTGTACGCGTCTCGGAGGTCTAGAATGCTGAACTTTTCACCCCCACAGAGATTGCCAAATATGTCATCTATAATCGGCAAGGGGTATTGTTCGACTTCGCACACGGGGTTCAAGGTGACTTAAAAGTCCCCGCAAATCCGCACTGTCCCGTCTTTTTTTAGTACCGGTACTATGGGCGTGGCCCATTCAGAATGAGGCACGGAAGAGATTATGCCCGCTGCAACTAGCCTGTCCAGCTCTTTAGACACTTTTTCGCGAAGTGCATATGGAACTTTCCTTGCCTTGAAGAACTTGGGATTGGCTCCGTCTTTGACGTGTAGTCGGGCCGGTGGTCCTTTAAGCAGTCCGGTTCCTTCGGTGAACAGCTCCGCATAGCGCTCCAGCAGTGCTGCGGACGGTGAAGCAGACGGGTTTTCCGTGGTTGCCTTTTTCACGTGTAACACAGGAACGTCTTCGTCACGCAATTTCTGCAAATGATCCCGCCCACAAAGACCGTCACAATCCAGAACAGTTAGGCTACAGTTTACTGCAGAAGATTGGTATGAAACATTCATCTTCAGAACTACGAGCACTGGAAGCTTGCCGAGATAACACGACAACTTTATCTGTGCTTCTTGCAGCTGCGGCCATTGTTGACGGTACGTTTCGTAAACTACCCTGGGAATTACACAGACTGGCGACCCTGTGTCAATATCCATTGTTAGATTGATGCCACCCCAATTGAAACACTTCCTGATGGGCGGAACTAAGGCTGGAGCAGTGGTCAATGACCAAATCTGCAATGTGCTGCTGTCGCTATCTTCCGTATCGTCCTTGGCATGTGCTGTTACGGCTAGCGCTCTATCGGTGGTGATTTCGGGTGAGCACATTCTGGCCACGTGACCCTGCCGTCTACACTTGAAACATCGTAGCTTCCTTAGTTTGCACGTCGGAGCTTTGTGCCCATAGCTTCCACAGCATCTGCACAGCGCTTGAGACGCTGACGGTTTCTTTTTTTTTTCTCGCGTCCCTGTGATAACTGTAGCACAGGTGTCAGCCTGCTGTCGGCTGAAATGCCTTGCGAATCTAGCTCTGCGGTTTCCGCGGCCAGAGCGAGGGCCTCGGCGTCAGCCAAAGACAAGTCCTTCTTCGCTAGCAGCTGTTTCTGTAAGCTCTTCGACCTTACACCACACACTATCCGGTCCCTAATCATGCTGTCCAGCATTGACGCAAATTGGCAATTACTCGCCATTTGTCGTATGGCCACAATGAACGCGTGCATAGGCTCTCCCTCTTGCTGACAGCGATGATAGAACTTGAATCGCTCAATAATTTCATTCGGCTGAGGGTTATAATAGCTGCTTAAAGGGGCCCTCTAACACTTTCCTCGCACCCATTTTTTATTTGCGGGTCGCGTAGACAGATGGCTGAGGATATTTTTGGCAGGTGTCAAACCGCCCATATCAGTTGATTTAATATTTTAATCGTTCAAAGAAATCATCACATCGCTGCCGACCGCATCAGCGCGTAGTGGCGCGCGTCAGAACTATTTGTGCGGAAATGACGACTTAGGGCTCGAGCCGGTGGTTGGATGAAAGTAGCACTATAAGTGCTCGCGGCACTACGTCGGTAAGCAAGTAATATTCGGCTTTGTTTTTTCGTTTGCGTAGGTTTTTATTGAACGCCAATAGACGCAGTCGTAGTAGAAAGATCTCCACAATTATAAAACGCGATAGAGGCGCTGGCTCCCGTTTCGCCTCTTGCCTTTTGCTTACACGAGTCGTATGTCCATACGAAAAGAATTCCTTTGTTTCATCTCTCTTGTGTACGTTCGCGACTCGATAAAGCGCTGAACCACTGGGTGGAATTTGCCGTTATGTCAAAGTGTGTTGTATCGCGCGCAGCGCTATAAGGGAATTTGAACGTGTCCGCTGAACCGGTATACGCAAAGACGTACTGGATACCGGATAGCGTTATTTGTCACAGTCAAGTGGCGCCAGTTGTGGGTGGTAAACAGAACAAGCAAAACCGCGTGATCTATGTCCTCCGAGATACCGGCAGCCACTCGCTACCCTACAGCCTCGACAATTTGTGTCGCGCTGAGAAACGGTGTCGAATTTCACGGTTGCTTTACCGTCGAAGCTTCATCATACAAAGCTAAAGCAACTAAAACCGTCGGAAACTCGAGGGATACATAGCGCGCCACGACCACTCAAAAGATTCGAAGCGGACGGCAACAGCTGCCGTGCTTGCGCATGCAATGTTTACACCCGGTATTCCGCTCTACGCAAAGTGCTTTGCGCATTGGGGTTATGTTGACACGCTAAAATTCCCTATTCCCACTTCTATGCTGCCATGTCTGCGCGTTTAGCTGAACAACCCGTGAAGAAACGTTGCCGAGTATGGTCGTATTCGCCGGCCCCTCTCAGTGGTCATGACGGCGAGTTTAAACACGACGGCACTTGCCTTGAAGTGTCTTAACACGCAACGACGCGTAAAGCCTCGGTTCGAAGCACAAGCATCCCCTCTTACAAGCCGGAGCGGTCAGAAAAGCTCATAACTGACAGTGTGGCACGCTCTCGCTCCGCGTTGTTTGTTGGCATGGCAACGGCGTCATCACTACGCTGGAGCGAACAGGCAACGGTGGCGTACGAACTTCCGCTACGCAGGCGCCTAAAACCAATTCCATTGGCCGAGCTCTATGACGTTTGTGGAGAGTGAAATGCGATCACCTGACCCCGCGAAATCCAAGTTGAGGGCCCGCATTTTTTTGCTTGTATTTTGAATTTTGTCTCCTTAATAACTTTGCACTGCCTGCTCCTATCGCTGTCATTATTGTAGCATTCGTCTGTCCACCCGCCAGTCTACGCAATACGCACATGAAAACGGGTGCGAAAAAAGTGTTAGAGGGCCCCTTTAAGGTCGTGACAACATCACTGTAGCTCAAGGAACTTGGTGCTTGTGGCGCAATTTTCCCACATAAGACTTCAACTGTCGAAGATCCGAGCGCGGCAACAAGCAAGGCTCTTTTCTTGGCATCTTCGGTGATACTGTTAGCTTCAAAGTACGATTCGATTTTCACAAGATAGGGTTGCCACTTATCTCTCGCATCATCGAAGTCTGGTAGCTTGTGGGCCATGTCTGTCGTTGCTTCCGGGCGGTTGTCCGGTCCCGCAGGATCCTTCTTTTGTTGCACTTCCGTCCTCGTCGCCACTGTAACCGAGCCGGGCGAAACCCCGGGGATCCGGAAGCGAATCAGTCAGCGTCTCCAAGCATAATGAGCACGTTTATTCCCGTCTCGGAAATATATATAGGAAAGGGGAAGGAGGAGAACAAGCAACGATAGATTGAACAGGGCGCATGGGCAGCTGCCGCATGCAGATTGGGTTGATTCGACGTCACCTGATAGCAGACTCGCTGAACGCGTCCAAGCTAGACGCGTCTCGGAGGCATCGGAGCCGTTAGTGAGTCCGAATTCACCACATCCCCCAGCATTGCCATGCGTACAACGGCGTTACAGAGTTTTTATATTTATTTATTTGATACTGTGGAGCCTAATAACAGGCCCATACAGGAGTGAACAGTCAATGCACCGATCAATTTCACAACATAAAAACAGAACAACGGTTACCACGCTACTTCAACACAAATATTTACGCGACAATGCTATCTACGCAATTCAAAAGGAAAAATTCTATTTTACATGGCGCAACGTGTTACGTTTACACGAATCTCAGAATGACTTTGAACACATGTAGACTATTGCAATGTCAAGGGTTCACACAAAAAGAAATTGCTCGATTTTAGAGCTAAACGCCTCCAAGGATTCAACATTCATGCAAGCGTGCGACAGAGCGTTCCCCTTATGGCATCACCTGGGCGGTTCTCGGTTGTCGATGCATCCTGCGTAACCAGTAGCGTCTCCCTTAGCATACAATAGATGGCGCTGTCCCATAGAGATGCATGCAAACTGCAGTTGGGTGACGATACACTAGATGGCGCTGTACGCATTCTGTGTCGTCATCTCCATTTCTTGTCTCGTTTCCGAGAGGGCGCTGTCCCATAGACATGCGTACAATATGGCGGTTGGGTGAAGGTACGCTAGATGGCGTTGGCGGTGCAGCTGCTCTCCGATTGGCTGCTGCGCGGGCTGCGCTCCTTTCATTCTCCTGGATCGTCGCCGTACGTGTCGGATCGCGCTTGGTGGACCATGAGAAAAAATTCCGAACGTTGTGTCCGAAGCGCGGAATCGAACTAGGGACCCCTCGCTTCCGAACGCGCGGCACTAGCCACTACGCCACGTAGCGCACATGGACACATGCACCACGATGACACTAAATGCCCAACATTAACGAAAGACTGCGCGTTTCTACGCGTTTGTGCTAGTGCGTTACGGCCTGTGTAAGAAGCTGGTGTAAGACGGTGTGGCCTCTCCGCCTTATACTCTCTCAGCAGTCATGTGATGGCGTCGGCAAACGCGGTGCGCGTTCCGGCCTGTGTAAGGGGCTGCGTAAGACGCTGTGGCCTCTCCCCCTTACTAGAATGTTACTAGAACGCAAGCCATCCATCGTCTAAGAACAAATAAAAGTTGATTTGTATATATACACACAGTGTTTCTCACGTCTTTACATGATGATCGACTGGGCGAATTACACGGGATACACGGTTTACCGACGATTCCCTCCGGAGCTTCGCCCACTCATCATCATTCACCCCGTGGATATGCTATGAATTTTTTCTATGGCCTACGGGAAGAAAGAATACTTGTATGTGATATATGGTCTGATACAATTTCCATGATTAAGCCTACAGACGAACACAGATAGGGCGGTCGTCGAGCTTGTCGGGACATCAGAGGCAACGCGCTGGCGGGTTAGAAGTATTGCAGCGCGCGATTGCGCAGTATGTCTTTCCTAGAGCATCTCGAATAAATGAAACGGACCGCCTTGTTTTGCATTGCCTCTAACTAGCTTGGCAGTGATCGCATACAACACTGCCGTATTCGAGAATGGGGCGTACCACAGATTTATAGCATGATAGCTTTGGGGGTGCTGTGGCAAGCGCAGAAACCCTCGTTAGTGTCACCCCTAAGTATTTGTACGATTCTGCCCGCGCAACGTTCGATCCCACGAGGTTGTAAGTGGCTCTTTCTTCCGCGTTATTGACATGCGTGCTGTTCCCCATTTGTCGCAATCCGCCTTTGTATATGACGCAGTCATTTGCAAATAACCTTAGTGTGACGTGTGCTTCAAGGTCATTCACGTATATTAAGAATAGGACAGATCCTTGGTCCCGAGAGCAAACATTCCGCAGTGTTTAACCAATTGTGTTCGGTTACGCGCTTATCCAGGATAGTATACTTTGCAATGTTCCTAAGTTTACTTATTAATTTCCACTGGGTTACTGTAGTGAACGTATGTCTTCGGCGCACAAGAAGGAACAAAGACAACGACGAAGTGCGCGCGCTTGGGCGAGCGGAACGTGAAGCGCGTGCCTTTCGGTGCTTCGGAACGCCGACGGCGGATCGAGCGTACCAGCGACCGAGCGGTGGCACGTTCGGCCCAGGAGAACAGACGCACCGAGCTGGTGCCACCAGACCAGCCGGGACGTACCGGGCGTTCTCCTGTGGCGAACAGGTGTCCTCGACATGGCTGGCTGTTCCTGCGGTGGATGAGCGAGCGGGCCAGTACGAGCGGCTGGAGCAGTGGTGTGGCCGGAACCATCTACGGACTCGTGGCCACGGTGCCACGCAGGTTCGAGTCCGGCACAACCATCTGCTGAGGGCGTGGTCACGGTGCCGCGCAAGGTCCCTGCTCGGCACAACCGCCTGATGAACGCGTGGCCCCGGTGCCGCGCAAGTTCCGATCGAGCCGCCTGCTAAGAGCGTGGCCACGGTGCCACGTATGCTGCAGTTCGACGCAACCGTTTGCTGAGGGAGTGGCCTCGGCGCCACGTAAGAGGCATCGCACCTCGACGCTTTCCTGAGCGAGCAGTTCAGGGTCTGCTTGTGAGCTCGGACACGACTCATCGTGCCTCGTCTACTGACGTCAGCGTGCGCCACCGCTGCTAGAACATCAGTCGTGTGAGTGGTGCGAGCGAACGTCCGACATCAGTTAGACAGGACGCGCCGTTAGTTCTTGAACGTAGCGTTCGGACTGTGTTGCTTGTGTCGCGTTGTTTGTCAGTGGAAGTGTATGTGCTGTCTCGTCCTGTCGATAAATGTTTCCTTGTCTGTGACCTAGCTGTCTGTGTTTGAGTCCTGGGCCCACGAACCACCACAATTGGCGAGCCTACTGCCAGGATGGCTTATTAACATCTAAAGCCATTGCTCAGACACAGCCTGAGTCATGGAGAAGGAGAGGCTTATCGAACTTGGTCGACAGTTAGGGTTGGAGGACGATGCGCTTAGAGAGTGGGTAGAACGAGAGTGCGCTCTAGCTCGCGAGGAGCAGGCTGAAGAACGAGAATTCGCAAGAGAACATGCGGAACAGAACCAGCGACTGAAAGAACAGGAACGTGAAATTCTTGAGCTGAAGCTGCGACTTCATGAGAGCTCAAGGAGGTTACAGCCCACTGCTACTGGTGAAAGAGGAGGATCTAACGGGAGCGCATGGGAATCACGGCGTGTTTTAGAGAAGTTGGCAAAGCGCATTGGTTTTGAGGGTGCAGGTCTGAAGGTTTGGGTCGAAGAACGCTTGGCTGTAGAACTAGCGAAGGAACAAGAGCAGATAGAGTATGAAAGGCAGACGAAAGAGAAAGAAAATGAAACGATAATGAAAGATAAGGATCTACAAGAGTTGAAGACGAGAATGCTTGGGATAAATCTAAACGTGGAAACACAGAGGCGCGAACAGTCGTCGGAAGAGAGCTCCAATGAGCCGGTGCCGGAGGTCTTCTCCAGTAGCATTCCTCACGTGAATGAAAACGTTTTGAGTGGCGATCATGTACCTTACTTTAGTATTTCGCCAGAGGTGCTGCTCAATCCTAGTATAGAGGATTGTAGGCTGGTAAGCAGCCGAGGAAATAATAGTAGTTTGCATGTGCTCGATGAAGCACATTGTAAGGCCAAGAGTAAGGAACATGGAAGTCCCATACAGGGTCAATTTTCTTGCAGAGCCTCTGGGAGGACAAACACGTTCGAGGAGGTTAGAGATCCTCTAGAATATGGCGGCGAATGCCGTGCAGGAAACTCCGAGGCATTTACCGGCCACTGTGCAGGTGTGCCGCTGGACGCGGTTAGACACGTCATAGGCATGGTCCATGACCATTTGAGGGACCCTCTCATAAATGAAGGGAAGCTGGAAGAGCGTAGCTTTCCAGAGGAACAGCAACAGTCGACTGTTCAAACATTCGCGAGAGAGATCTATGATCCAGATGCTAACACGCCTGAGCTGTGCCCGATGAATGACACCTCAAACGGTGCCTCAGTGTTCCTACCGGACTTTCTGAGCACGAGTGCTCATGCGCATTCTGGGGCGTTTATAAGCTTAGAGAATATTCCTGCTCAGGTGTCGCGGGCGTTATCATCCAATCGACGTAAGCTATGCGTTGTCATAGGAGGAGGCAACTTTCGAACAGGTCTGGCTCTCCGCGCGTGGACGCAACGCTTCCAGCTTAGTCATCACCGCGTTCTGACTGGCAGCTCGGCACAACGTCCAAGCATTCTCCTCCTGGTTCATTGTCCCGACACGTATGGGCGGAGACTCCTTGAAGCGTTCCCTATGCTTATTGCTAAGGGCAGGAAAAGTGTCGTGCGCCTTGTGTGGGACGCCATCACTTGAAAGCGCTCTAAAACTGGACGCTGCCTTGGTTTAGATTTCGGACTGTGTCATGGACATTCTTTGTACATAATTTTGAAACTTTGAATGTTTGAACTCCCTTTAGAATAATGAAGAAGTGTATTATGATGTATAACGGGCATTTTGCACAACGCTGATGCTGACTATGGGTCGTGCGGCTTTTGCCGACCTGCAATTTATAGCCGTTGTACACACGCTTTTATCATGTGTTTATCTTTATGCAGTGTTCCTTCTGAACTTGTCGACCATTGTTGTTTTGTGTTTGAACTGGTGTGTAGTATTGGGGACCGTCATATTTCGTGTGTACAACGTACTGAAGGTGGGGGGAAATGTAGTGAACGTATGTCTTCGGCGCACAAGAAGGAACAAAGACAACGACGAAGTGCGCGCGCTTGGGCGAGCGGAACGTGAAGCGCGTGCCTTTCGGTGCTTCGGAACGCCGACGGCGGATCGAGCGTACCAGCGACCGAGCGGTGGCACGTTCGGCCCAGGAGAACAGACGCACCGAGCTGGTGCCACCAGACCAGCCGGGACGTACCGGGCGTTCTCCTGTGGCGAACAGGTGTCCTCGACATGGCTGGCTGTTCCTGCGGTGGATGAGCGAGCGGGCCAGTACGAGCGGCTGGAGCAGTGGTGTGGCCGGAACCATCTACGGACTCGTGGCCACGGTGCCACGCAGGTTCGAGTCCGGCACAACCATCTGCTGAGGGCGTGGTCACGGTGCCGCGCAAGGTCCCTGCTCGGCACAACCGCCTGATGAACGCGTGGCCCCGGTGCCGCGCAAGTTCCGATCGAGCCGCCTGCTAAGAGCGTGGCCACGGTGCCACGTATGCTGCAGTTCGACGCAACCGTTTGCTGAGGGAGTGGCCTCGGCGCCACGTAAGAGGCATCGCACCTCGACGCTTTCCTGAGCGAGCAGTTCAGGGTCTGCTTGTGAGCTCGGACACGACTCATCGTGCCTCGTCTACTGACGTCAGCGTGCGCCACCGCTGCTAGAACATCAGTCGTGTGAGTGGTGCGAGCGAACGTCCGACATCAGTTAGACAGGACGCGCCGTTAGTTCTTGAACGTAGCGTTCGGACTGTGTTGCTTGTGTCGCGTTGTTTGTCAGTGGAAGTGTATGTGCTGTCTCGTCCTGTCGATAAATGTTTCCTTGTCTGTGACCTAGCTGTCTGTGTTTGAGTCCTGGGCCCACGAACCACCACAGTTACCCTGTCAAACGCCCTGGCAAATGAATATAGCGTCTACTTGTAGTCTAGAATTAATTACTGTAGCAAAGCCGTGAACGGTTTCCAGAAGCTGCGTTGTTGTAGAAAGTCCTTTGCGGAAGCCATGGTGTTCAGTGTATAGCAAGTTGTTTTCTTCCAGATATGTCATAAGCGCTTTGTTAATAATGTGCTCCATGTGCTTGCAACAACCACTGGTTAGGGATACGGGTCTGTAATTGTTTACCTGTAGTTTACTCCCTCCTTTGTGGATGGGGATGGTGTTTGCACGAAGCCATTCCGTTGGAACGCTAGCAGTTTTGAAGGATGCGGCGAAAATTTCATGCATAAACGGAGTCACTTGCTCTGCATAGCGTCTGAGAAACATATTTGAAATGTTGTGTGGTGACTTTTTTACGTCAATTTGCAGGAGGAGGTTTAGAATACCCTGCTCTGAAGATTCTACTGGCGCCGTTGTGGAATCGTCAACTCGCGTTTCGTCGTGCTCCGGAGATCTTCAAGTACGAGTGAAAACGGACTGAAAATATTCGTTAAACGCTTTTGCGATAACGGAAGCATCGTCCTCACTTACACTGTTGATTTCAAACTGCGCAACATCGTTTTCCGTCTTGAACAGATAGCGTCAAAATTTGCTTGGTTCATGTGTCATAAAAGTAGCAAGTGTGGTAGCAAAAAAAGCTGTTAAGTGCCGACCTAATTTCTTGTTTTAGTTCAAGAGTTAATCTACGAACTTCCTCAGAGTTACCTTTGCACTTGCGCATGCGCTTTATTTTTCTTTCTTGTGAATAATATTTGATTGATTTGTGGGGTTTAACGTCCCAAAACCAGCTCTGATTATGAGAGACGCCGTAGTGGAGGTCTGCGGAAATTTCGACCACCTGGGGTTCTTTAACGTGCCCTGACATCGCACAGCACACGGGCCTCAACATTTCGCCTCCATCGAAATGCAGCCGCCGCAGCCGGGATTCGATCCCGCGACTCTCGGATCAGCAGCCGAGTACCATAGCCACTAGACCACCGTGGCGGGGCGTGAATAATATTCCGTGATATTCATGGAGTCCTGCGCTTGGTACGTTTTATTTTTGTAGGAACAAATTTTGCTTCACAGTAGGCGGTCGCTTCTTTGAAAGTGTGCCACGAATTTTGCACTGCACCGTATTTTTCAAGGCAAAAATTGTCCGATAATGCTTCCAGGCCAAAGTTGGGGTAAAAGAAATTTTGAAAACCTTCCATGTTCTCCCGCATACAGAAATCGTTTTTACTACGTACGTGAATATGAAGGAAAAAAAGAACAACAAACAAATTGCTGGTTGTAACCAATCGCGGTTGCATGATGTGCAATGAGTAATGAGATCTACCATTTATTATGTCGGAATGGATGTGTGGAGACGAAATGGAAATAGACAGGCATCAGGGAGGTAACAGGCACACAGATACATACATACATATCTATAAACTAGCAAACACGCAAGCATACACCCCATCAGACACACGCAAACTATCTATTGTGGTGGTGAAGGCAGAGTGTCGCGTTCATTCTTATAGGAAGTGGGTTAAAACTGTTAATGCGTCATCCAATTTACATCGACCAGCTAAAGATTTGAGTGAAGGTTAGTAGTGTTCGGCTTGAGTCTTAATTACGGCAAGGAGGAATCAAGGCGTAATGTATAATCCTCATTGTGCTTGTGATGTTATTTTGTCATCTATCTATCTATCTATCTATCTATCTATCTATCTATCTATCTATCTATCTATCTAATTTTCTTCGTTTCTTATGAGTTGCTGCTATCGGAGTCCGTCGGTTGTTATATCCAGCGCCGCATAGGTTTTTTTTTTTTTTGTGCGGAATATTGTGAGAACATGCAGCTGCGTTAGTAACTGACCGATCCTACTATCTGTTATGAGGAGAGGTTTGTTTAACTGCTCACCGAAATTATCGTCGGCGCGTTGGGCCCGGCGCGGTTGTAGTCCTGTCATAGCTCACACGTGCATTATTGCTCGCATTCGACTCTGCTTGTATCCGCAATGTCCGTCTTATTTATAGAAGGCCCATTCTAAGGAAGGAGATTCTCCTCTCCCCTCTCCCGCGCTGAACTGATTTTTGCGTTCAAGTAAGGCGGTGGGGCGACTTTGCTCACATGTTGCATTCCCCGCAGTTGTCTGGGGGGAATACTAATTGCTGAAATCCAGAACGTCATGGTTCTTAAAACTGCTCTGACAGGTAGACTGACGCGCGTGGAAAATCGTGTTTTAGCGAATCGTTTTAACTTGTCGGTTGTAGCTAAGCAGACCTGTTTTCGCGTGCAGAGTTCTGCGCGTTTGGCGAGCGTAGTCAAAGTTGGGGTAAAAGAAATTTTTGAAAACCTTCCATGTTCTCCCGCATACAGAAATCGTTTTTACTACGTACGTGAATATGAAGGAAAAAAAGAACAACAAGCAAATTGCTGGTTGTAACCAATCGCGGTTGCATGATGTGCAATGAGTAATGAGATCTACCATTTAGTATGCCGGAATGGATGTGTGGAGACGAAATGGAAATAGACAGGCATCAGGGAGGTAACAGGCACACAGATACATACATACATATATATAAACTAGCAAACACGCAAGCATACACCCCATCAGACACACGTAAACTATCTATTGTTGGCGGACAGGCCGCCACTGGAAACTAAACATTGGAACGTTCAATGCAAGATCCCTCTCCAGCGAAGCTAGATTAGCGGAACTACTCGAGGAACTAGAAGGAGTTAGTTGGGACGTCATTGGCCTTAGCGAAGTTAGGAGACCAGGTGAAGCTTACATAGTCTTAAACAATGGACATGTCCTCTGCTATAGAGTATTACCCCAAAAGAGAGAATATGGCATCGGGTTCCTAATTCACAAAGATATAGCGGGTAATGTGGATGAATTCTACAGCATTAACGAAAGGGTCGTAGTAAAGCTAAATAAGCGGTATAAACTTAAGATAATCCAGGGATATGCGCCAACAACGAGCTACGACGACGAACAAGTGGAGCAGTTCTACGAGGATATCGAGTTAGCAATAACGAAAGTACGCACGCAATACACTGTAGTCATGGGGGATTTCAACGCTAAGGTAGGGACAAAACAAAGTGGAGAGCAGGCGATTGGCAACTACGGAGTCGGCTGTAGAAATGACCGTGGGGATATGCTCGTGCAATTTGCCGAAAGAAACCGACTCCGAATAATGAACACGTTTTTCAAGAAACACAAGAATAGGAAGTGGACGTGGAAAAGCCCTAACGGGGAAACAAAGAATGAAATCGACTTTATAATGTGCGAACAACCAGGTATAATTCAAGACACAGAAGTAGTGGGGAAGATAAAATGCAGCGATCACAGATTAGTAAGAGCAAAGATTGTACTCAACCTAAAGAAAACAAGAACTAAATTATTCACTAGAAAAAAATGTAATCTAGAGGTAATCAGATCGAAGAACGAAGAATTTAAAGTCGCCCTAAGGAACAAGTTCGAGGCCTTAGGCGAAAAAGGTGACGATGTACAAGAAATAAAAAAAACTCTAACGAAAACAATCCTTGAAACAGCGATAGAACTCGGGGGCAAAACAGCAAAGCAAACAACAAATAAGCTGTCCCAATCTACGAAGGACTTAATAAAAAAACGTCAACAAATAAAAGTAACTTCGCCCAAAGATAAGATTGAATTCGCAGAACTATCAAAGTTGATCAGTAAAGCCAGGCAAAGAGATATAAGAAACTTTAACACGAGAGAAATAGAGAAAGCAGTAGAAAAAGGCACCAGCATTAAATCGGTCAAAAAGAAACTGCACTTAGGACAAAAATAAAACGCATGCGCTAAAAGATAAACAAGGTAACGTTATCAATAATTTCAACGGGAATAATAAAGGTAGCAGAAGATTTCTACTCGGAACTGTACAGCTCTCAGACAGACCATACAACCTTAAAAGAAATAGAATCAGAGGAAGATACTGAAATTCCATGTATAACCACTGACGAAGTCAAAAAAGCTGCTAAAGGCATGGCCCGCGGTAAAGCAGCCGGTGAAGTTGGTATAACAGCCGACTTGATCAAAGACGGAGGAGATGTTTTACTTGAAAAACTTGCATCGCTCTTCACGAAATGTGTCAAGACATGTAGTATACCGCGCAGTTGGAAAAATGCTAATATAATCCTTATCCACAAGAAAGGTGACATAAAGGAGTTAAAGAATTACAGACCAATTAGCCTACTCCCAGTAATATACAAGCTATTTACAAAAGTAATTTCTACAAGGATAAGAGAAACCCTCGACTTTAACCAACCGAGAGAACAAGCTGGTTTTAGGAAAGGTTACTCGACAATGGACCACAGCCACGCTATCAACCTAGTAATTGAGAAGTACGCCGAATATAACAAACCTCTTTATATGGCGTTTATCGACTACGAGAAAGCATTTGACTCCATAGAAATACAAGCAGTTATAGAAGCTCTACGACGACAAGGGGTACCTGGCGTTTACGCGAAAATCATAAACAACATATACAAAGATTGCACAGCCACACTACTCCTACATGAGAAAAGCAGAGAAATCCCGATCGAGTGGTGTGAGACAGGGAGATACGATATCCCCGATGCTATTCACTGCATGTTTAGAGGAATTCTTTAAACGTCTAGACTGGGAAGAAAAGGGCATTCGAATAGATGGAGAATATCTCAGCAATTTAAGATGTGCAGACGACATTGTACTCTTTAGCAATGATGGAGACGAACTACAAAACATGATTAATGACCTAAACAGGGAAAGTATTAAAATTGGGTTAAAAATGAATAGGCAAAAGACCAAAGTTATGCTCAATAGCCTAGCTAAGGAACCGGAATTTACAATCGACAATGAACCCTTACAATGTGTAAACGAATATGTATACCTGGGACAGTTAATAACAGGAACTCCCAACCACGAAAAAGAAATTCTCCGTAGAATAAGGATGGGCTGGAGCGCATTCGGAAGGAATTACGAAATCATGACTGGAAACTTACCGCTCTCACTAAAGCGCAAAGTATTCAATCACTGTATCCTCCCAGTACTAACGTACGGTGCAGAAACGTGGAGGATAACTAAAAGACTAGAGATGAAACTAAGGAGCGCGCAACGTGCAATGGAAAGAAAAATGATAGGGGTAACGCTAAGAGATAAAAAACGAGCGGAATGGATCAGAGAACAGACAGGAGTAGCCGATATTATTATATCAATTAAAAGAAAGAAGTGGACCTGGGCAGGACATGTCATGAGGAGAACAGATAACAGATGGACAGTAAGAGCGACGGAATGGATACCAAGAGAGGGAAAACGCAACAGAGGCAGGCAAAGGGTTAGATGGAGCGATGAATTTAAAAAGTTTGCGGGCGTAAAGTGGAACCAACTCGCTCAAGAGAGGGTGGAGTGGAAATCGATGGGAGAGGCCTTCGTCCTGCAGTGGACCTAAATAGGATGATGATGATGATGATGATGATGATGATGATGATGATGATGATGAATGCTTCCAGGTAATCAACGACACCAACATCATCGGATCTGTTATAAACTTTGACGGGAACACGTGATTGAGAAGCCGATTTTCCTAACCAACTTTCAGTGTCAGTATCGAAAGCATGTGATCGGATTTCCAATCCTCTACTGTTAGTTCGCATGACAAAGTAAGTGACACAAATGCAAGATCCAGTACCGGACTCGTTTGCTCTTGGACACGCGTTGGCTGCATGACAGGCTGATCTAAAGAAAAGCTACAGCCAGTATTCAGCAGAAGCTCACAGCTGGATGCTTCCTTGCCTGTTATCGATAATGTGTTCCAGTCAATATAAGTAAGATTAAAATCGCCGATAAGGACTACTTCTATTTTTAACACGTTCGATAAGGTAATCGTGAATCCGCATCAGATATTCGTTAGGATCTTTCGATAAACGACACGGAACGCTCTCACTGCGCTATCCTTCGGAGCCTAAACAACACGGATTGTGGCCCCAAAGTTACAACTACGTCCGAGACTTTCTGACGGACCGCACAGTCACGGTGGGGCTGGCCCACTTGAGAACGGAACAGCTCAGAGCCCCTCCAAAAGGAACCCCTCAGGGTTCGGTAATCTCCCCACTGCTCTTCAATGTTGCGATGAGGGGCTTGCCGACGCTCCTGAGAGGAATTGACGGTATCGAACATGCGTTATACGCAGACGATATAACCATCTGGACAAAGCCAGCACTTTCCGCAGGCCAGCAGCAGGACGCGTTGCAGGAGGCCGTCGACAAGACCGAGAGCTACCTGCGTGGCTGCGACCTCGCTTGCTCCCCGGAAAAGTGTGAACTGCTAGTGATGCGGGGAAGGGCGAGAGGGCGTCCTCCGCTGGAGACACCAGACCCCGAATTGACGCTCAACGGCGTCCGAATACCCACGGTGGGCACGCTGCGAGTACTGGGGCTCACTCTGCAAAAAGACGGCGCGGGCATGGCTACGATCAATCAACTGAAGAAGACGGTTGCACAGGTTGTCCAATTGATACAGAGAGTAGCGCATCGCAGGCACGGTCTTAAAGAACAAGACACGCTTAGAATAGTGCAAGCCCTGGTTACCAGCAGGGTGACGTACGACACGCCTTACCTTGGGCTCAAAAACAGCGAGCGAGACAAGCTCAACACGCTGATAAGAAAGGCACACAAGACGGCGTTGGGGTTACCCCAGACGACTTCTACGGAAAAGCTGCTAAGCCTGGGTATCCACAACACGTGGGAAGAGTTGGCGGAGGCTCATAGAACGAGCCAAATCGAGAGGCTGAAGCTTACCAAGCCGGGAAGGGACACTCTGCGACGTCTGGGATACCATGTCGAGGACGACGAAAGAGCCAAGCAACATATATCGCTCCAGTTACGCAACTACATCAACGTCGCGGCACTGCCTCGCAACATGCATCCCGAACATCACAAGGGACGGAGAATCGCAAGGGTCAAAGCACTGAGTAAAGCCTACGGCAATGACGAGGGTGTCCGCTACGCAGACGCCGCTAAATACAGAGGGATGGAAGCGCACGCAGTCAGCGTGACAAATGGCAGGGGAGAAGAGCTCGAGGCCGCGTCGGTTCTCACCCGGGATACGGACTCGGCCGAAGAAGCCGCAATCGCCCTCGCGGCTACCACAGCGAGGGGTAACGAGCAGCTAGTCATTCTTACGGACTCACAGGCAGCCTGTAGGCATTACCAACTAGGCCGGATAAGTGCTCCAGCATTAGACATCCTAAAGCGGACGAAGGAACTCCCAGACCTCTTCATAGTCTGGACACCAGGGCATGAATCTCTGGCGGGGAACGCGGCGGCACACGCCGCAGCCCGAGAACACACTCTCCGGGCTAACCCGTCAGCGGTCCGCGTCGTGGAGTGTCCTGACGAAAGTGTGCCCACACGATTCAACAACATCGTGACGCATTACCGACTCGGCAGGAGAAAATATCCACCACCGCACCTCAAATTGACGAAGGAGGACGCCGTTGCATGGCGACAACTGCAGACAAACACGTTTCCGCACGGAACACTGTTGCACGCTATCCACCCCACTACCTACGAGTACGCGTGCAAGAAATGCTCAGCGCCGTGCACTCTCTACCATATGGTATGGGAGTGTACGGGCAACTCAACACTGCCTCCGATCCCTCAACCGCCGACTCCAGAGCAGTGGGAGGACCAGCTGACCAAGTCAAGCCCTGAAGACCAGCTTCGCCTGGTGGACAGAGCGAGACGGGCAGCAAGGGACCACGGCATCCTGGACTGAGGACGCCGCCCACCTGAGGGCGACCATCGTCGTCTGCTCAACAATAAAGTTTATTTCTCTCTCTCTCTCTCAAATACAAGGGTGGCCTTATCACCCCTTTCTCGTTCAGCTTTGGATGAACGCCAGAGCTTACTACGTAAGGCGCGAACAGGTGCTGAGAAGTCCTCAGAAATAGATAACTGACTGCCTTTCAGCTTCAAACAGTTTCGCAGAAGAGCCTCCTTTTCACCCAAGCTGAAGAATCGCAGAATAACGGGACGACTTTGAGTTTTCTTGCCGATACGGTGAACACTCTCAACCGACTGATCTTCAACTCCGAGCTTGTTTTTGATTATACCTTTAACAACGGCCTCTCTCAGGTTCGCCACACTTTCGTTATCTACATCCTGGAGACCATAATATTCTTACGGCGGCTTTTATTTTCTAGCTCTAGTTTGCCAGTCAGTGTTTCGACCTGTTTACAGACAGTGCTTCCTGCTCGCACTGTTTTATTTATTTCACTGCACTGTTTAAATGATGTCAGGCTAACCTCAATTACCACAAGTCGGGTTTGTACTCCCTGTAATCCTGCTTGAAGTGTTCTCTGTGAGTTTTTAATATCCATCACATTTTTCAATATTTCATCAAGAGTGCCAGGGTCGGGATTTTCCTCAGTGTCCCCGCAGAGCAATAACAAAATTGGGGCAGCATCAAGAACACAAGACAAAATGCACTGAGGTAGCACCAATAAACAATCAAAGTCACTCCTGATGCAATTAACGGACACCCATTTCTCACTAACCTGTACAACAATGAAGAAGGGGTTATTCATGACGCCTGCGACGGTGCCACCAAGTCCACTAAAGGTAGCTTGCGGTCGTTGGGTCCTTTTTATAGATTTCCTCTGATGTCGCTGCCGTCGGTGGTCGACCGAATCGCTCATGCGGCGTAGCAGTCGCTGTCTTGCTTGATATTTTTGTCTCCATTTGCGTTGATGTCCGTGATAGAAGTAAGTGATAACACAGGTATGCCTTGCCTGCCGGCCCGTCGACAACCGACGTCACCCAGGCAGGCTGTTGATTGGCGACAGCGCAGAGCAGTCGGCTATTCCGCCCTGTCCGAGCAGGATCTGTACAACAAAGAAGTAGTTATTCATGACGCTTGCGACGGTGCCACCAAGCCCACCATGTTTTCCCTCTAGGTAATGATAAGAAACTCTATGGTCTATGCTCCTCGAGCAAAGCACGAATGCGGCCGCGGCCAGGTGTGTCTAGTTGCGACGCGCACTGCTTCAGGAAACGGCCGTCGACAAGCAAATGACCTTGTCGACAAGCAAATGACCTTGTCAGCGGAATCAGGGTTCGTTTGCTTCGTGCCGCCTCTATTGGCGCTTCAATGTTCGCCCCCATCAGAATAAGTCTGGTCTGCCCGGCAACGAGGCTGCCTGTGCATCTGTCCTCCGGGCCCCTCCATGTTCTGACCGTGGCAACTCGAGCCTCACACGCTACCGCGACATTTTCAATTGTTATCGGACTTGGCGCCGACTTTACCCTGAGCCCGCACGTGGCCTGTCGAAGGCGGACGAACGACTTCTACGCCGCCTTCAGACTTTCCTTAGGCCGGCGGTCGCCCGGCATTTCAATCCGGGAATCTGTGGCACAGGTCCTTTCACGTCGTGGCTTCGTGGCCTGCCACTCATCCCCTTTCCCAATCCTTACCAGAGAGGAGCACCTGCTCAGCTGCTTGGAGCGCGCGGCCATCTCCGGGACTAGGGGCTGCCACTCAAGCGCAACCCTCTTCCCAACTGGAAATGTTTTTCCACCGTTTGCGGACGCCCCTTGTTTATGGCAGATTAGCGCAGGGCGCGTGCAATTTTGCGCCTCCACGTGAGTCGCCCTTGTGCACAACTCGCCTTTTGCATGGTCCGAGTGCGCAATCGACCCGCATCGTAGCAGACGACGCAAGCGGCGCGCAGTGCGGAACGATGTTACCGAAAGTAATGATACTCGGCGCCAGCTGGGCCAGACACACATTTTTGGTAACATAAAGTGCTCTCACATCATCGTACGGTGCAGGCAGGCAAATGCCTCGTACATGACACGGCATTAGCCGCGAAGAACGCGCGCCGAACACATCGGAGCTTGTATTTCAGTGAAACCATTCCTCCGTACTCCCGTAGTCAAACAGTCTTGTTTTTTTTGTAATAACGACACGGATCGGCAAAAGCAGACATCCGGCAATGCGCATGGTCACTCGGATCCTCTCAATAACGAAATCTTACCCTGCAAGATAGAGGTGTCATTCCAGCACATTGCCTGTTGTATCCGATGGTGGAGGACGAATACTTCACATAAGTCCGTGAGTTGACGTGGCGTTCAACTCATTAAACATTGAATCGCGCGCACACACACACACACACCTCATCCCTGAACATTCATCGTTCGTTGCTGCCATGAATTGCTTCAGTTGCGCTTCGCTTAGCTTTTTCATTTATCCTGGCCTCGGTGCACATCCGTTAGTGACTCCGGTCAGGTATGCTGGTTCTCCGTGGCCTGAGCAAATGCTACTGGCAGCAAACCTTACGAGGATTAAGCTCTAGCTCTCTCTCTGTAGGCTTAATAGGAGAGCAACTTCGGAGAGTTGAAAAAGGCACACGACACGTCCGTTCACTTTCAGCGCACCAGGACGACTGCTTTATTTTCGAAGGGAGAAACGGAAAGGGGACGTAGAGAAAAACAACAAGACAACAAATAACAAAACATAAAAAGTAAACAAGAGCGATCCTCGCGTCTCTTAAGCGGACAGCGTGAGCGAGGGCACAGTCGTGCAAACTTGCTTTTGAGGGGCCTGACCCGTCTGTTGTACCGCATGCAGGCCCTACAGGTGTCGACCCCGGGTGCTTTCGTGCTGCGTTCCCGCACTCGGTGTGGGCTATGTCGTTGAGCTAAAAGCATGTCGCTCCTTTTCCTTTTCTTCTTTTTTTTTCCAGAAAGCTTCCCTTGGCACAGTGGCATAAAGTGCAGCTCTTCAACGGAACGTCGATGAGAAGCGAGCGGTGTTTGCGTGTGACCGCCCTTTTAGGGGCGAAGCTCCTCTTAGTCTAACCTTGTCACCTTGTCACACGTCAGTCGTCAGGCGTAACCCGCGTGCCTCCCGGCGCGTGCCTCTCTCTCCCCGGCGCGTGCCTCTGCTGTCTTGTGAGAGAGAGACAGAGAGAGAGCGAAAGGCGCGCGTTGGCTATGGAAACGCTCTTTCTTTGAGGAACGCTGTACCAGCTCGCAAAGAAGGAGAACGCGCCCTCACCGGCGAGAGACAACGTTGGCACAGGCAGCGTCTCCTAGCGAGTTTCTTGATTGAGAAATACCGACTGCTCGCGTTGGAGAAGCGTTCACCGGCGAACCATGAGGATTCGTAGCGTGCGCGTTAACTAAATTAATCCGGAACTCGGCACGATCTACGATGAACCTCCCGAGCTTCGCCCACTCATCATCATTCACTCCGTGGATATGCTGTAATTTTTTTGTGTAGTCCTCGTCGGGCAGCCGTGACCCACGGCACTCGTAGCGGGAGCAGTGACGGCCACTGCCGCTGACACTATGCCATCTACATGTGCCGCTTACGGGTGCACCTCTCGAGCAGCAAAATTTCTCCCCGTCCCATCGGTGAAGCGCGATCGCCAGCCCCGCCCTGCGGTTCTAGACGGCCGTTCGCGACGGCAAAGAAGCGAGCGGTGTTTGCTCGTTTCCGTGCCTTTTCCGTTCGGGCGGCATTTTGCCCCGTTTTTAGACACCCAAGGCTTTCTCACGGGCAGCTCCTTTCGCGTAAGTGCCGACGAGCCCTCGCGGAAATGCGTACAGCGTTTCATAACCGCGCTGCCCGACCATATTGTGCCATAGAGAGTGCACGACAGGCGAGCCACACGGACATGCAAAAGGCCAACTGTCGATACTAGCTAAAGTGTTTACATGTGCACATCTTCCGCCCACGATTCATCAGACTTACGTATTGACAACTTCGCTAGGACACGCTTCACTTTCGTGTTATACCAAGACACAGGGATCAACCGCCGTTTTTCTTGTACATGACCCGAAAACGTGCTGAGTAAAGATAAGTCAGAAGTGATTGGAACCAGGAATATTGTTTCTGTAGATATTAAATTGCATGCAGAGCTGTTCTGCCGTCAAGTTAGAAAATAAATTCTAGCAGAAAGGTGGGATTTCGGTGAACATCCAAATGTCTTGTATGCCGTGTTTCTTTCAAAATCGCCTTGAAATGAAAACTAACCATTGACGAAATCTTACGGTAAGAGAAGCAAGCTTTGTACGAAAATAGCTGTTTTGCATACTTGAAGGAAGGAGAATGGCTTCTAACAGCAGACAGACCAGGCAAAGAAATTGATGCGCAGTCCTGAAAAAAGCCGTTTGGCTTGTTCCCGTGAAGGAGTGGTTGTACGTGTGAGATGAATTTGAGGAGACCACATGAAGGAATTCCAATACCGTGTTGGTGTTTCCGAGTGACGTTCATTGACTGTGCAGTGAAATCAGCACCATTCACTTATTCCACTGACCCCGTGCAACGTCAACGCAGATGAAAATGTGCGCACTGATACTGTTCCGGAGTGATGACAGTAAAAAATTCAAATTTTACATTGGCGGTCGATCTGTTGGTTGCCAGCTGATTGTGGAGGTCAGGGGCATTTAAAAGCCTGTGGTCCTTCGGCCATTGCCAACAAGGCCAGGCTGCGAAGGAAAAATTCTGAACGCCACGCTGGCTGAGGCGCGCAGTGCTGGTGACTCCTTCTTGCAGTGACCTGGGACGTTCTTCATTGTTGAATTAGGTCCTGTTTTACTTTTTCTGCATGCACTGCGCCATACCTTCTGATGTCTTTGTGGTTTATTAATGTGTGCCACAGATCTCGGGACAGTATTGCTCAGCTGAACTGAGGCGCGCTTGAACAATACTTTATAAACAAACATGAGGAACGCATAAACATGGTGAAACTAACAATCCACGCTGAAAACAAACAAAATTAACAGACAAGAAGAAAAAAATTGACGGCAGATCCACGAGGTGAATGATGATGAGATTGGGCGAAGCTCCTGGAAGTAATCATCGGTTAAACCGTGAAATTTCTTCCGTTAATTCGCCCGATAAAAATGACGTGAAACGATTGATTAAATGTTTTATGAAACTTTTATTGCTGGTTTCCGTTGTCCTTTCATTATGACCGCTTTGTGGTCGGTGAAATGTAAGCTAAGTGGTTCTTGCACTGCTTGCACCATTGCTTTACCTGGCGTCTTTCGTTAAGCAGCTGGCGTCTTTTCGTTAAGCAGCTGGCGTCTTTTCGTTTTGCTTTAGAAACATCTGGCGTCTTTTCGTTTTGCTTTTAGAAAACATCTGGCGTCTTTCGTTGGTTTATTTCATCAATCAACGGCGTTTTGAACAAAATTTTTATTGTTTAATCACGCACAGGAGAAATCTCACCAGGCACTACCTTGGAGGTAAACAATGGCTGCTACTGGGAATGAGAGACAGCAGAAGTCGGCTTTTAACACTTCTACTTCTACTAACGTTTCCTACTGGAACATGCCAATGGCTGCTAATGGGGAATGAGAGACAGAAGAATTCGGCTTTTAGTTAACGCGCACGCTGCGAATTTTTTTTATTGTTCAACAACGCACAGGAGAAATCTCCCACCGGCACCACCTTGGAGGTCAAAGCGTAAGACTGGTTACGCACTACGACGACGACGAGGGACGAACGGGTGCCGCTTTGAGGAGCTTCGCCCCTAAAACGAAAGTCAACAATAAAGGAGTGAACTACTTAATTTTTCCGCGGCACTCGATGTTTCTACGCGTTAGGCGTAGTCCTAAATGCCAGTCCACTAATAATGTTGCTCGCTTCCACGCGCACGGTGGATGCCGAAGTTCTCACTTGGCCGCGCGGGCTCGACGACTGGTCCCCTCGGTGGTGCGTCCTCGTTGTCGGTATCGATGGGCAGCAGTCGTCGTACAGCCCGTCCTCCCGGCTGACGGTGCCCAGCTGGGCCTACTCGCTGTACCGGGGAATTGCCGTTGGCCGACCTTTGACGGGGGGATTGCGGTCGCCTGGAACCATCGGCTGCAGCACCTCCGAGGAGCCTCGTCCGAATAGGTCCGAGGTCCACGGCCACGCCGCGGAGTGCCAGCGTCACGGGCTCCCGAACCGAACACCTGCTGGTCCCGTCGACAGAGCGAAGCTGCCGATGCGTCGGCCGTAGCCACGCAGACAATTGCCAGCCATTTTCCTAACGCAGCTCGGGTCGCGCGCCACCAGCCGGCCGTGCACCAACTGGCGTCTCCTCTCGTGCTTTCTGGCGCCTCTCCATTCTTTCGCACGCCATCTCTCGTTTTCGCCATGTGGCGCGTTCGTTGGGCCCCTTTACTCATGGCAATGTGTATATGGCGTTTTTACTGTTTCTCATTTTTTTGTTCAAGTATCCCAAAACAACATTGCTCGTAGAATGTCTCGGTGAAACAAGAATGTCCGCCGCGGTGGTGTAGTGGTTACGGTACTCGGCTACCACCCAAAAAACGCGGGTTCGATCCCGGCCGCGGCGGTCGCATTTTCGATGGAGGCGAGAATGCCAGAGGCCCGTGTACTGTGCGATGTCAGTGCACGTTAAAGAACCCCAGGTGGTCTAAATTTCCGGAGCCCTCCACGACGGCCTTTCTCTCCTCTCTATCTCTTTCTTTCCCTTTCCCCTCACCCCCACGGATGCTTAGCCGTGCTCCCTATATGGGCTGCAGAAATTAGCGTCCTTTCCTAACCTAACCACACTCACACACTCAACAAGAAAGCTGTCACGTTATTGCATCTCAAATAGTTGTAAGCAGAATTATGTTCCTAATTACCTTAAACACAGGCAGTATAGAACTTTTCCATGGGGTTTCAGAGGGAGCATTATAATCATTCCATATACGCAATATATAAATGTATAACTGGGCTTTACTTTATGAGAGTGTAACAACTGCTTGCACGTGAAAACATCACACCAGGATAAAGCGAGCAAAGCCAACAATGCCAGGTGATGACTTACCTATGCTACCTTTATTGGGCCTGAATATTTCTGTTTGTTTGAATTCCTTATCAGTCTGCATGGAAGAGGCGTACAGACTCTTCCATCTCCCTTTCTTCCTGCCTTACCTTGTAAAGACCTCATACCTAAACCCTCTGCATGTCTGGTGAGATTTTTGTTTATACTCAATGTTAGCAAGCCAGCCCGTGCACGAATGCACGAACAGAACGTTCATTTCACTGCTGTCGATGTTTGTTGGTTAGCTACTTATCCTGACAAAATTCACGAACATCACCTAATAGGGCGAGAAACTCTAGCCAAATTGGGCATTCTTTCAGTGTTGCTTGTTTCTCCAGTGCGTTTAGGTAAGCCAACTTACTCAGGAATGTTACTTTAGTACACATTATGCCTTCTACTAGCGTGAGAATTATGTGGCAAATGTTATTTCTGTTTTTGCCTAAAACTAAGGTAAGGTCTGCAGCATTCATGAATACTATGTAAATACCATGAATGTGTGTTGTATTTACGCAGTCATCTTATGTATATTGTCACGAGCCTTCAGGGGCGTTGTAGGGTTGCTGGTAGCTGGGGGGCTAGCTTCGGCCAAAAGACGTCCGTCGGGGCTGGCTCTCAAGCGGGGAAGAAGCGCGCGGTCTTCTTTGTTCTCGTCGGCTAGCGCCATTCCAGTCTTCGACCCACTATACGCAGGTGGCATTATCCCCCTTCGCGAAAAAAAAAAAAAGACAGTATTGCCTGGATGCCACAACACAGTCCGAAACACACGAACGGAAACTACTAAAAAAGCAAGAGCTACAAACGCGCAACGTAAGGTTTCATGCGCACAACATGAACAACATCAGAACTCGGTGGGCTTTGGTTCCTGGTCTGTGTCTGCGGCGTCCTATGCGGGACCACCTCGTAGTTCACGTCGCTGATGCGGCGCAGGACTGTATAAGGACCAAAGTACCGGCTTAGTAGCTTCTCACAGAGGCCGCGGCGACGCACGGGGGTCCACACCCATACTTGGTCTCCGGGGTTGTAGGATACTGCTCGGCGACCGATGTTGTAGCGCCGGGCGTCTGCTTGCTGCTGCTGACCGATGTGGAGCCGTGCGAGCTGCCTAGCTTCCTCGGCACGCTCTGCAAATTCCTCTGCGTCAGGCGTCAGCCGGTCAGCGTCTTGACATGGCAGCATAGCGTCCAGCATAGTCTGCACTTCCCGACCGTAAAGAAGGCGAAATGGTGTAAATCGCGTCGTCTCTTGCGCTGCGGTGTTATACGCGAAGGTCACGTAAGGCAAGATCCGGTCCCATGTTTTATGTTGAACGTCGATGTACATGGAGATCATGTCTGTAACGGTCTTGTTTAAACGCTCGGTGAGCCCGTTGGTCTGTGGATGGTAGGCTGTCGTCTTGCGATGTCTAGTGTTACTGAGTTCAAAGACTTCTTCTGTAAGCTGCGCGGTGAATGCTGTCCCCCTGTCCGTTATCACAGTGGATGGAGCACCGTGCCTCAGTACGATGTGGCGCATGAAGAATTGCGCTACTTCAGAAGCCGTAGCTCGTGGTATTGCCTGGGTCTCGGCATAGCGCGTTAAATAATCAGTAGCGACGATTACCCATTTGTTTCCATCGGCAGACAAAGGAAATGGTCCAAGAATGTCCATGCCCACTTGGTCGAAGGGTGTGCGAGGAGGTTCAATTGGCTGAAGCAAGCCAGCCGGCTTAAGGGAAGGTGTCTTTCGGCGCTGGCATTCACGACAGCTTTTTACGTAGTCTTTGACGCTGGCCGAAAGCCCAGGCCAATAATACATCTCACTCACTCTGGCGAGTGTTCGCGAGAAGCCTAAATGGCCAGATGTGGGCTCGTCGTGGCAAGCAAAGAGCACGTCGTCTCGCATGTCCCTTGGCACTACGAGGAGGTAGGCACGGCTGTTCGAACGGGCGTTCTTCTTATACAATACGTTGTCTCGCATACAGAAAGACGTCATGGAGCGGGAAAGATGACGTGGTATGGTGGCATCGCGGCCCTCTAGGTGGTCTATGATCGGTCGGAGGTCCGCGTCGTCTCGCTGCCGTCTGATCAAGTCCGCTGAGCTAATGGCGCCAAGGAAACCATCATCGTCATCGTCCTCTGCTTCCCGACTGACCGGGCGCATAGGTGCGCGCGACAATGTGTCAGCGTCCTCGTGCTTACGGCCAGACTTATACACGATGGTGACGTCAAATTCTTGTAGCCGCAAGCTCCACCGTGCGAGTCGTCCTGAGGGGTCGTGCATGCTTGCCAACCAACAAAGAGCATGGTGGTCCGTCACTACTTTGAAAGGACGACCATAAAGGTAGGGGCGAAACTTGGTGATCGCCCACACGACTGCGAGGCACTCTTTCTCCGTAGCCGAATAATTCGCCTCAGCACGGGATAGTGAGCGGCTGGCATAGGCTATGACTCTTTCGGCACCATCCTGACGCTGGACGAGCACAGCGCCAAGACCAATGTTACTGGCGTCGGTGTGCACCTCTGTATCAGCATCATCGTCAAAATGAGCGAGAACGGGTGCTGTTTGCATTCGCTGTCGTAGTTCAGCAAAGGCAGCCTGTTGCTCATTATCCCAGACAAAAGGCGTGTCGTCACGTGTAAGGCGTGTGAGGGGTTCAGCGATCCTCGAAAAGCCGTGGATGAACCTGCGATAGTAGGCGCACAAACCAAGGAAGCGACGGACGGCCTTCTTATCGGTAGGAGCAGGAAATGCGGCTACAGCGGCAAGCTTGTCTGGATCAGGCCGGACACCTTCGGCGCTTACCACATGCCCGAGAAACTTGAGCTCCTCATAGCCAAAGTGACACTTCTCTGGCTTAAGTGTAAGATCAGCCGACTGGATAGCTGTTAGCACAGTCCGCAGGCGGTGGAGATGCTGCTCGAACGTTTCAGAAAAAACTACGACATCGTCCAGATAGACAAGACAAGTCTGCCACTTCAGTCCACTGAGTACAGTGTCCATCATGCGCTGGAATGTTGCTGGCGCTGAGCACAAACCAAAAGGAAGCACTCGAAATTCGTAGAGACCGTCTGGAGTTACGAAGGCTGTTTTCTCGCGGTCTCGCTCGTCTACCTCGATTTGCCAATACCCGCTTTTTAGATCGAGAGAAGAAAAATAGCGGGCATGCCGTAGTCTGTCCAACGAATCATCGATACGTGGCAGCGGGTACACGTCCTTTTTAGTCACGTTGTTAAGCTTTCGATAGTCGACGCAAAAACGTAGCGTTCCATCTTTCTTTTTCACTAGGACTACCGGAGACGACCACGGGCTGCTGGAAGGTTCGATGACGCCGTCATCAAGCATCTCTCGGACCTGCGTACGTATGGCTTCACGTTCTTTTGCCGACACGCGGTAAGGCTGCTGGTGTATCGGTCGCGCATCCTCGTACGTGATGATCCTATGCCGAGTGATGGAAGTCTGGCGCACCTTTGAAGAACTTGCGAAGCAGGTTCTAAATTCCAGCAAGAGTTTCCGCATGGACGTCTGGTTATCAGTTGACAGACCCGGATTTATGTCGACGTGACTCAGAGCTTCGTCTGCGTTCTCGATCACTTCCGACGTGAAACAGCCGCTAACGTTCGCTACTTCGTCTGCAAACGCTATCGAAGTGCCCCGGAAGAGGTGCCGATGCTCGTTGCTAAAGTTGGTAACCAGCAATTGCGATCGGCCGTCACGGAGCTGTATAACACTTCTCGCCACACAGACACCTTGCTTCAGTAGGTGCTCCAAGTTGGTCTCAGCCACGGCTTCACCATCGGGCAAGCCACAGCATGTAACATCGACCATGACACTTGTTCGTGGAGGAAGCGTTACGCTCTCTGCAGTGACACGAAGCACGTCGGCACGCCGTTGGTCGTCCTGGAAGTCGATTGCTCGCCTGGCCGAGAATGTGATACGACGCTCTTGGAGATCAATAACAGCACCGTACTCCTGCAGGAAATCAACTCCAAGAATAGCGTCGCGGGAGCATTCGCGAAGGACCAGGCAGTTGGCTACGAATGTATATCTGTCAATTTGAACTCTAATCGTGCAGGCGCCCAGTGGGTTTACGACGTGGCCACCCGCCGTCCGAATCTGCGTATTATGCCAAGGCGTGACTACTTTCTTCAGCTGTGTCGCGATTTTCCCGCTCAAAATGGAATAGTCTGCACCGGTGTCCACTAATGCACTAACCGCGTATCCGTCAATCGTCACTGGTATGTCAAGAGAAAGCCGGTCGTCGCGTGAAAGAGTAGGCGCCGGAGGATCGGGAGCTTTTCGATTCTGCGTCAATCGGAGGTCTTCAGCATTTCGATCTTCAGCGACCCCGCCCCCAGAGGTCGCTTCGGTTAGTTTTCCCGGCGGGGACTGGGGGACCGCGCGGTAGGATACCGCTGCGGCGGCGATGAAAATCGCCTCGGCGATGGTGAGCGCGACTGTCGCCCTGCAGGCGGCTGGTGGTGCTGCTGAGAAAGGTAGTCCTCAATGTCCCGAGGCCGCTGGCCGTATCGAGGTGGCGGCGAGTACGTAGAAAAGCCACGCAGTCCAAGGCGGCGGTATGGGCACTGGCGGTACAAGTGGTCAGCTTCGCCGCAGTGGTAGCAGAGGGGCCGACGATCAGGGGTGCGCCAAACATCCGACTTGCGAGGGGGCATTCGTCGATCGTCGATGTACTGGACCGCCTGCTCCGAACGATAGGCGACAGGGGCGGCATGGACGAAGGTGCCGTAGTACGGCATCGGCTGTGCCGGCTGGAGTGCCACTGTCGGAGGTACACGAGTGAACTGCGGCGGAGGAGAAGCAGGACGGCTCAGGGCCTCTGCGTAGGAACGGATGAGTTCCCGAAGGTAGTCAGTGCTGCTTCCGATTCCAGTGAAAATGTCAGCGGTGGACATACTACTCACTTGCCGTTCGTACAGGTTGGACCGCTGCAGGAGCATTTTTTCCATAGTGACAGCCTCCGCCAGGAATTCCGCGACCGTCTTTGGAGGGCTCCTCACGAGACCAGCGAAGAGCTGCTCCTTGACTCCGCGCATCAAATGACGCAACTTTTTGTCCTCTGCCATCCTTGGGTCAGCTCGTCGGAAGAGGCGCGTCATGTCCTCGACGTATGCAGTCACCGTTTCGTTTGGCAACTGTACGCGGGCTTGGATTGCTCGTTCCGCTCGTTCGTGCCGATCGGCGCTAATGTAAGCCTCCAGGATGCAGCGGCAAAATTCGGGCCATGACGTCAGCTGCTCCTCGCGGTTCTGAAACCAGGTGCGCGCTCCGTCCTCCAAGTAAAAATAGACGTGCCTCAGTTTTGCCGGATTGTCCCATTGATTCAAGGCAGCCACGCGCTCAAAGTCGACCAACCAGTCTTCGACGTCTTCGAAAACTGCGCCGCGGAACGTTGTCGGTACACGTGGGCTTTCCAGTGTGTAGCGGTTTGACGCCGCGTTCTCCACACCGGTTTGGATGGTTTGGACGGAAGCGCTGGCCATACCTGTTGAAATGGTAGGGAGAGTACCGTCGACTTCAGGAGGCAGTCCTCTGATTCTGCGGCTGGCTCGGTGCACGGGAGTGTTGATGGGTACTGGGCTTGTGGAGCGACTCCCTGGAGGGGTCTGCAACATCCGATATGGTTACCCAGCACCTCCACCAGTTGTCACGAGCCTTCAGGGGCGTTGTAGGGTTGCTGGTAGCTGGGGGGCTAGCTTCGGCCAAAAGACGTCCGTCGGGGCTGGCTCTCAAGCGGGGAAGAAGCGCGCGGTCTTCTTTGTTCTCGTCGGCTAGCGCCATTCCAGTCTTCGACCCACTATACGCAGGTGGCAATATATTCTGTCCTAATATCATGCTTATACTGCATGTAGATATATATTGGTGCATATTGTACTCAAGTCAATCTGCGTGCACTGTGACTGCCTGCTAAACACTGGAACAAATCGAAAACAATGTAATATTTGTGCAATAAGATTTATAACGTGGATTTGCATTGGTGAAGGCACTGTCACATGGCATGCTCACTGCCACCGCTGCCTTCTAAGCGCATAATTGTCGCTGTATCAAATATATAGTGACAATTTCATATTGCCTCCAACATGAACTTTCAACAATAACAGCGATAAAGTAAGGAGTCCTGAATGCACGCCAGCTCCACATAACGCTTACCAAGAAACGTGCGACAAATGACCGCTGAAGACGCAGAACGCCAGTACTGGACGTGCTACGGCACGTCCTATAGGCGCAGTATTCTCAACCAATCCACATCAAGCTTCGGGGACACTTGGCGATCAAGCAACGCTAACTCTAAACGCTGTTTCACTGTGAAGTGCCCTGAAACGAATAACTTCCATTTCAGGACAAATCGACAATACCGCGACATCCTGTTGCGACTGTCCGGCAGAGTAGCTAATTTATTCATAAAAATGAAGCTATTCGCTACGTGTAGAATGTAACGGTACTACTTAAGAGCACGCGGTTACCAGCACATTTTTTAGGGGCGAAGCTCCTTAAGGTCTGGGTGTGTCCGTCCGTTGTTCTTAGTAGCGCGTTACCTTCAAAGAAATGATTGATGCGATGATACCATGCAGCGCCATGCAACGCCGGGAGGCTCGCGCTCGCCCTCGGCGCGTGCCTCCCGGCGCACGAGCCCTCTCACTCTTCGATCTGCTGTCTTGTGAGAGAGAGAGAGAGACAGCGAAAGGTGCGCGTTGACTATGGAAACGCTCTTTCTTCGATGAACGTGCTACCACCTCGCAAAGACGGAGAACGCGCCCTCACCCACGAGAGACAACGTTGGCGCAGGCAGCGTCTTCTAGCGAGTTTCTTGATTGAAAAATACCGACTGCTCGCGCTGGAAACCGTTCACCGGCCACCCATACATATATATATATATATAGGCACTGGATCTTGCAATGAAGTGCCGGTGGGAGATTTCACTTGTGCATAGTTGAACCATAAGGATTCGTAGCGTGCGCGTTAACTAAATTAATCCGGAACTCGGCACGATCTACGATGAACATCCGGAGCTT
Organism: Hyalomma asiaticum; assembly: GCA_013339685.2. NCBI lineage: Eukaryota > Metazoa > Arthropoda > Arachnida > Ixodida > Ixodidae > Hyalomma > Hyalomma asiaticum. The sequence goes on from CM023484.1 coordinate 17,481,538, forward strand.
CGCCCACTCATCATCATTCACTCCGTGGATATGCTGTGATTTTTTTCCCTGCCTTTCCGCCGCGTTGCTATTGGCGAATGGTCGCCCGGTGGGAGCATGACGTGCACGCGCATCCCCTCGCGGGAGGTTGCATGCATAAGCACGGGTTTGTATCGGCACGGCTGCCGGTACAAATTCAGCGGTACCGTTCGGCATAGAAGGGCACCGGTATGACCTGATACTGTCGACGCGATTATGCGAGGTATGCTCTCTCATACGACGTGGGTCGATGTTTGAACAATTCGGTGTTCGCTCCAGATATGTCAGAGTTCGTTGAGCCCATTCAAGTCCCATATACTCTGATAAGATCTTTCATTTAATACATCGCACAACGGCAAACATGGACCGTGCATTTCAACAAATTTATTGAACGCCTTGCTGAGTACTCGCACATACCGTGCCTTGGTGTCCAAAGCCCCGTCATGTACATTGACCTAGAGATTGCAAATTAAAGATTCATGATGCGTAGATGTATGAAAATGAATTGGAAACTTGTAGCTCCGATGGTCAACCAGTCATTTGTTATTCGTGTAATTTTCAGCTTTATTGCCATGTTATCAAAATGCGAGTGTGTTTGAATGGTAGGAACTCGAAATGCTCTTTCTTAATTTTTATTTTTTATTGCGATAGCAATTATATGGACAGTCTCGGCTGGTTTTTGCCGTCCCCGTCGCCGCCGTCATGAACCGTGTATGTATAAGGATGTATATATATATATAAAAGTCCCAAAGAAAAATTATTAGGATAAATGCTTCCGACGCGCGGCACCAGGAACCTCTCATTCCGCAGCGCGTGGCGCTAACCCCTACGCCACAAAGAGCCCACGCTTCAAGGAGCTAACGGCGAGCCTTATATACACACCCTTTACCGCTGGCAGGGCTCTGTGACGGCAGGCGCTTATAGCGTTTCTTCATTACCAGCGAGGAGCGCAACGGGCAGCCGCCTTTGCAACAGGAGCAGTTAGAAAAAGAAGGTCCGTTGTCGGCGCCCCTAGGTGACCCGAGTGCACGCTGGCAGCACGAAGGAGAGTTGTAGGCCGGCGAAGGGAACGTTTATTTCACTGCGCCAAAAAGCGCCTGTCCGGGCTGAAGCCCGAACCTCCGCTCACCCGCCAGTGAAGAGGAGTCGCCTTATGTACCCTGGTTGCTCTGCCCCTGCATCCCCGACAGCCAATTACAAACGGCGATCGACACTCCGACGCCGCACTAACAAAACGAAACCTTGGACAATACAGTGGGTACGCTTGCTGCCCACCACGCCGCGGGCGAGGGCGCCAACCTAACCAGGTGGCGACTACAGACATTCCTGGACATGCTGCCTAACACCCGTCAAACCGGTTTCCAGTTAGCCCGTTCCCAGCTGTACATTGAACTTACACAATGGTCGCCACCTGCCCAGCATGTCCGCACATGGCTTTGTGCCTTCTCACAAACCCGAACCACATTCCACATTGTTTGAGGCCGGCACACGGCGATAGCGATATTCCGCGCTTTCCACGTCCCGTATATGCCCGGCCACAAGCAGCAACGCAATGCTCGCACCCCTGAGACTGACTCCTCCCCCCTCAAGAGTGTTACTAGACACTCGATGTCTATGTAACACGATAAAAAAAATAAACACATTCTCTTCACCCAGTAATAATAACTAAAAAGAAACACACAATCTAACAACACAAAAAAAGAAAAAAAATCGCACACGCCCTTCGGAACCTGCAACTTTGCCCAGCAATATCCCCATAGCGCGGCGCGCGGACACATACAGGCAAGGACGTCACTTTTTCACATCACGCGCCACTACATTGTCCTATCATGTGAGACACATTTCGAGCTCCCTCTGGTTCTCCAAGCACTCTTATGGGAGCAAGTGGCCAAAGGCAACAGCATGTCACTAAATATGCTGACTCCAGCTGGAGCTCTACAATACCCAAATGAACACAAAATAAAAACGCAAAAGTACACTCATTCTTGCGGGCCGCAATACACTGTGAACCGAGCGTACGAAGCCCGGATGCAGTAACTTATACACACAAATACAAACACGTACAAAAAAAACGAAAAAAAAAACGGTCTCTCTAGAGGTACAGTTGAAAATGGTCCTTGCCGAAATCCAAGAAAAGAACATACACAAAGTAATACAATATATACATACTGACCCAAGAAAACATTCGCCTCAAACTCGCGGACTATAACAGAAGGTTACTTGGACCATTTCAAAACAAATACAGGGAGCTGGGAAAAACAACAACAAAAAGAACATACGAAAGAGCATCCACTGCCCTGTTGATAAGGACGATTCGCGGATACTGGGGAATGCACTGCGAGGAGCTGAGAGGGCCAGGAAGGTGAGAGGGTCCTGGCCAGTCTTAATCCTGACCTTTGTGCCGAAAATCCATCTGCCAAAGGTCTCCTTTGTCCACACTGTGGGAAACGCACCCCGTTCAGCTGCAGATTCTTTCTCCCACGCCAGCGCTTGACCCTTACTGAGAACAGCAACCAGGCGCTGGTCTCCGTCCTCCTCCGGACAATGCTCGATCACTTTCCCTGACCATGAAAATGGCGCTGACGCGGTCGGCATCGATGCGACTGCCTTTCCTACCACATCAAACGCATGATGTGCCTCTGCCGACGATTTCTCATGCACTCGCTCTTTTGCAAAAGCGTTTGCACTAAACGGTATAGGCCGTTCCTTTTCCATTAGGCTACACACCTGCCCCTGGTCTCTGGCAGCACCTGCAGCTGCACTGGCCTGCTCTCGGTAGCCTAGTTCCGGGTTAGCTTCCACCTGTCCCGACATCTCATTGCCTACCTCTTTATCACTGTCATGTGTCCGCTCTAAGGTCGTTTCCAAACAAATGTCGTCCTCGCCTCCCTTGTTCGGTTCCTCACCGACCGCGTCCCGCGCTATGTCCCCGTCACAAAACGGGGTGGACGTAGCTACCCCATTTGCAAGGATTACCTCTTGCTCTGCTGACCTCTCCACTAAGCTTCAGACACTGCCTTCGGTGTTACACTCTGACCGCGACATGGCGATGCAAGGACTTTCATGGTCGGCCGGAGTCAGCAGCACATCTACGCTAGTAGTAAATTCCGGAGTCACGGCACAGGGCAACGATACACGCTGAGTATTCCCCGAGGGACACGGCAGGCCGACAGGAACCCACACAACCTCGGTTGTTACCGCCTTACCAAACGAGCCCGTGAGCTTCGTGCGATCGCAGCTCTGTTCTCGTACTTCCCTCTTGGTTTCCAGGAAGCACCTGCGGTACTCTGTAGGGGTCAGTTTTAGCTCCTTGAGCACCTTTTCCTTAAGATCCCCATAGGAAAAAGTGCCACTTAGTGACTGACTGACCACGGATCTCTTTACCTCCTCGGTGAGGAAAGGCAGTATGAGAGCGCCCTGCATTTCCTCTGGTACTTCGAGCATCTTTAGCAGCGAGTCGGCCATTTTAAACCATGCGGGGATCATGGTGTCATCAGCGGGCATGGGGACAAGAACAGCCTTTAAATCTTTGGCATACCTGCCTAACCCACTCGTCTCGCTCCGTGCTTGTGCTGCATTCTGCAGAAAGCGCGCGGTCTTCAGCTTCTCGATCTCAAACTGGAGCTTAAGCGCTTCGATTTCGAGTTTCAGCTCACGTGCACGACCCATCTTATGACCGCTCACATGAGCATACGAGCCCTACTCACTATCATCCATGTTGCCAAGCTCCCAGAGAGTGCCGGAACGCAACTGCATTCATTCGAGAACCAAAAGAAAGCACTGAGGGGGGACCCTTAAGCTTCGCCTTTAAGAGTTGAACGCGATAGCGAAATCTGGCCCCTGGTGTGCCCTTCAACCACTTAGTGCATACTTATTAATGTGTGTTGTTACACAGACACAGCATAGCCTCAGCATGCCACTTAGTGCATACTTATTAATGTGTGTTATTACACACACACAGCATAGCCTCAGCATGCCGTGCTTTGCTCTCTGCCTTTTGCGCCTCGGTCATGCGTGGCCTCCCTCGTCGTCGAGCAACACTTGACACAGTTGCTGCATGAAGTGTCGCAGATAAGGTAGACTGTGTAGCGCACCCAGCCGCTTGTGCTTGAAAGTCCGCGTCGTTCTGGCTTATTCGTTCACTAGTTGACGAGAATGTCTCACCAGTAGACGCTGATGAACAGGACTGTGTAGTTTGGCCACTTCCCTCTTCCGATAAAGTAGTCTGGGTAGGGCACCCAGTTGCCCGTGCTTGAACGTTAGCATCTTTCTGGCTCGTTGGTTGTGTAACACTACTTCACATGAGTGTCTCGCCGGCACTCATCGATGAGCAAGACTGTGTAGTGTGGCCACTTCCCTGTGCTAGAACGGCGAAACCATATATGCTTTGCTGTAGTCGAGACCTGTTTTTCACAATGTCTCACAGATGGCAGCACATTATGTAATATTGGCCGTTTGCCTGATATGTTCCCTGTCCTATAGTCGGGTACAACTTTAGAAGGCAGCGGCATTTTCCACTGAAAGGCGGTTGCACACAAGCATCCACCAGTAGGCGCGAATTTCAGGTGACATCATGACCCCGCAGACGGAGAACATGCCTAACATGGCCGCCCTCGCTTCGAACGGGGCCGAGTCGCGTCAGTTGTGTGAGTCTCCCTTCGCCAGAGTGAATTCGAATTGTTTGTGGTGGTCTGTCGTGCCGGAAATATTATTGTGAGCTTATGATGCACAATTTGTGCCGCGTGCGCTTTTAGGGGCGAAGCTCCTTAAGGCGTGGGTCGTGCGTCCCTAGTAGTAGGTAGCCACCGGCGCGTGCCTGCCGGGAGGCACGCACGCGCCGAGGGCGAGCGCGTGGCTCCCGGCACGCGCTCGCCCGCGAGAGACAACGTTGGCGCAGGCAAGCGTCTCCTAGCGAGTTTCTTGATTGAGAAATACCGACTGCTCGCGTTGGAGAAGCGTTCACCGGCAACCCATATATATATATATATATATATATATATATATATATATATATATATATATATATATATATATATATATATATATATATATGCACTGCATCTTGACTTGCAATGAAGTGCCGGTGGGAGATTTCACTTGTGCATTGTGCATAGTTGAACCGTGAGGATTCGTAGCGTGCGCGAGATGTTATAAAACTAGATGGCGGTACTTGTAGTTGATGATGAAAGATGCGAGATGTTATAATAGTTTGATGACATTTACTCAAGTGTTTCACATTTAATTGTGGGGCGAATTCCACGGAAGAGTTTCACGGTTTACCGATGATTCCTTCCGGAGCTTCGCCTCACTCATCATCGTTCACCCCGTGAATATGCTGTGATTTTTTTTTCTGAGGTGTGGGCCGGCGAAGGCAGATTGCAGCGAACATTGGAGACGCTGCGCTGCGTTTCGTCTGGAAACAGGATCCCGCGGCGACATACCGCTGCAAACAAACAGCGTGCGTGTTTGTTCCATGGTATCTTGTTTTGCTCCTAAGTGAAGTTACAACGAGGAGAGTTTGCCAACTACTGTGAGCGGCGGGTGTGTTTGTGTACTGTGCCCTGCGTTTCTCGTCGTACGCGCCCGGGCCCGCCGATCTCGCTCCGTAGTAGACGACGCACGCCGTTGCAGAAGGCACGGAGTTATTTTTCTCTCGCGATCCGGCATGTGCTGTGCCATTTTCATCATGACGGTTTTACCAAAGCACTCGTCAAGATACGCAAATCTTATTTATACCCATAAATACGCGTTTTCGAAGCAGTCACAATTTTTTGAGCGAGACTATTTCTTTAGTCGCGGAGGGGCAATTGGCTGCTGCGCTTCGGTCATCTGGGCGGGGCCTCTCCTGTCTTCTAAAATTGTACCCGACTATAGGCTCTGCTGTAGTCGCATGACCTCGGAGATGGCAGGCGCGCTCACAGTCTCGAAGGCCATGGTAGTCGAGACATTGCTTGATATGTCTTCCGCTAGATGGACATAGTTGTGCATTTCTGGAACTGTTATTTTTAGCTCACGGATGATTTTTCGCTCACGCACGAGACGCGGGGAGGCACCGACACCGACGGCGGTATTTTTGCGGAACGAGCTCTCTAACGCTATCGCGTTAAAATGGGTCTCACCATCTACAGCGACGCTCATTGCCAGTTGCACCTCTGGCTCCTTGGCTTGCAGTCCTCGTCGAAACCTCGTCTCGCAAGTGCCCAGGATCACGATGGATGGCGCCCAATCTCGGCGTGGCGATGAGATGCAGGATCACCCACACGCAGAGCAGCACTGTTGTCGCGCGGCAACCAAGTTTGTCTTCGTAGCCTCATTCACGGCGCCAAGGCTTTCCGCTATCCCAGCTAACTTTTCGCCGCGGCTCCCTCACCGAAGCGCTGCCCACACGTCCGCCGCTTGCAGCCGTGCCTTGTCTCGTCCTTGCTCGACCGTGCACCCGAGGACTCCGCTGCAGGCGTCTTCAGGCAGCTTTCTTCTCGTCCACGAGGTATTCATGCACCTTCACTCGTTCGGAAGCTTGGCACATCTCGTGCCGTTCTTGCGGTGGCGCCCGAACTCTTCAAAGTCGGCGCAGTGGTGACGACGACGCCAGCTCACCTCCACCGAGCTGCAAACGTCTCCTTCGCTGCGGGCTGTCCGAACCTGGAGTCGACTGCGCCAGTTAATTTCCCACTGCGCCGAAAAGCGTCTGTCCAGGCTGAAGCCCGAACCTCCGCTCTCTCTGCCAGTGGAGTCGCCTTATATACCCTGGTTGCTCTGCCCCTGCATCCCCGACAGCCAATCACAAACGGCGATCGGCACTCCGACGCCGCACTAACAAAACAAAACCTTGAACAATACAGTGGGTACGCTTGCTGCCCACCACGCCGCGGGCGAGGGCGCCAACCTAACCAGGTGGCGACTACAGACATTCCTGGACATGCTGCCTAACACCCGTCAAACCGGTTTCCAGTTAGCCCGTTCCCAGCTGTACATTGAACTTCCACAATGGTCGCCACCTGCCCAGCATGTCCGCCCTGTGGCTTTGTGCCTTCTCACAAACCCGAACCACATTCCACATTGTTTGAGGCCGGCACACGGCGATAGCGACATTCCGCGCTTTCCACGTCCCGTATATGCCCGGCCACAAGCAGCAACGCAATGCTCGCACCCCTGAGACTGACTGGAGCGCTGTTCAAACTGAGAGTATCCATTGTGACAGCTTATTCGCGCTCGTTCGGTGTATATCTGTGCGTTCGTTTCGTGCGTGCTTCACTTGATAGTTCGCGCTCATCTTCTGTTTGTTCATTTAGCGGCCTCCCCTAGCTTTGTATGTGTAGCTTTGTAACACACAACGTATAAAGCCCTTCGTACCAGCATGCCCTGCCCACGGGAGACGCTCACTTAGCAAGTGCCTGTTTGCTACAATTAATATTGCTCCTGAAGCTGCGAGCCTCACTTCGTATAGCATTACAGCTTTTGCTATCGCATTCATTGCTTCGCCCTTGCGGCGAAACTGACTTTTTTTCGAGGAACGTAGAGTTGCTACTCCGTGTCCAGTGCCCAATACGGCGGGGTGCATTGTCGTTGACCAGCTTAGCCAAATAAGCTAAGCACAGTTGGAGCAAATTAAGGTAAGGCAAGCACAACTAACCTAATATTAAGTCAAACCTGATAAAGCTAAAAAATAATTGAGGTAAGGATATTAAGACACGCCTAATTAAGCTAAGGCTGATCAAGTCAAGATTAATTAGGCCGAGCTAAATCACGCTAAGACTAATCAAGCAACGTCTAAGCTAAGACTAATTAGTCAAATATAATTAGGGTAATAATAAATGTGAGACTAATAAAACGAAGTCTAGTCACACCAGACCTAATTAAGCTGGCACTAATTAGGCCATGTATGGTTAACCTGAGCCTATTTAAATCAAGTGTGATTTAATTTGAAAAGGCCATATAAGCCTGTGCTAATTAGGGCATGTCTAATTAACTTATGACTAATTGAGCCAATCCCAACTGGTCTAACATTATATAGGTTACTAAGTAAGACTGTAAAAGCTAGCGAAGGCAGGTCAAATTTCAAATCGACCAGCTTCGCTGTGTTAAGCGCGAGCTTCGATCACTATATATATATATAGTCTTGTCTAACAAATAAACGAGCCCTTTTGACCCCTTCCCTTTCGTTATATATATATATATATATATATATATATATATATATATATATATATATATATATATATATATATATATGGAGTGAAGTAGCAGACACGACTTCGCAGTTATCGTTTATTGCCAACAGTTTCGACCGCGGGACCGGTCTTCGAGACCGGTCCCGCGGTCGAAACTGTTGGGAATAAACGATAACTGCGAAGTCGTGTCTGCTACTTCACTGCAAATACGTTTGGCCCATTGAGCACAAGTTCTCATATATATGTATATATATATTACTTAGTCTATTTTACTTAGCCTCTCGCTAAACGGCGGCTCACGCGTGTATACACAAGTACGGTCGCCAGGTGGCCATACAGGTCTCGCGACGTCAATCAACGTCAAGCATCGTTTCTTGCGATGCAGTTGGTGCAAGTAACCTATAGCACAGTGCACACATGGGTCGAGAATTGCCAGTCGCGTCCGAACAGAACACATAATGAGTGCGCTTCAACCTGTGCTAAATCACCCTGAACGCTGATAAACGTGATATACAGGATTCATCGAACGAATGTTGGTCCTTGAGTGTCCGATTCTGGGCGTCACCGCCCTGCCCTGCTGACATCGAGACACTCCCGTGGTCTTCAATACATTGAACATGAGGTAAGCAAATGAAATGTGGAACGCGCACCGATTTCAAGCTGAGGTATCAACATTAGATATTACGCGAAAGCAGGACGACCACAAAAAAAAATAGCACACGACCCACTTGACAGGGCAAAGCGCCGCAGTTTTTTGCGCTCCGGGACGTTTCCGCCTGTAGCAGATCCGCGCTGCCCAGGCAATGACGAAAGCGAAAGAGCAGGCGCCCACGACATGGAGAACACCGTCGTATGCACCGTGCTTGTCTCTGAAGTACCCTGGCATCAAAGACAAGAAAACACACGGGAAACTTTTACTGTCTGTGAACCTGTGCGCCTAGAAATCCAAGTAAGAGGAGCAAACAGCCCGAACCAGCGCTTTTTCCGCCGTTCTTTCTCCCTCCGCCGTCACTCTGCGTCGACGCCGACGGCAGCCGAAACGCCGAGATCAGGGCGGTCCTGATAATAGGGAGTAATAGTTGAGCGGCTCAGCGGGCCAGCGGGCCCAGCGATGGAGCGGAGGGGACAGCGGACCGCATGATGAAGAGAAGAGTAATAGCTGAGCGACGCCCCGCTTCTTTCAGCGGAACTTACCGCTGCGCCACCTGTTGAACAATGTTGGAGTTACTGTCGATCGAGCAGAGGTTTTTATCTGTCGAATAAATTGAAGTTACTGCGAAAAGTATATCGCAAAAGTAATTCTTCATTAGATCACAGGTGTTATGTGGAAACACATCTTCGTTTTTACTGCATGACATGACGACATGCCGCCGCCGCCTGTGTTGGGGGCTGCCATCTTGCAAAATGCTCGCGCGCTGGCCCGCTGCATACGCTCCGCTGAAGAGACGAAATGAGCGGGCGAGCGGCGCGCTCCGTGAACATGCTGGATGTCCCAGCGGGCCGCGCATGCGCAGTTGGCGTCTCCGCTCGTTCGCTGCGCCCGCCGGCCCGCTGAGCCGCTGAACGGCTTCCGCTGAACGCTGCGACTTCCGCTGAACTTCCGCTGAGCCGCTGAGCCCGCTGAGCGACTTCCGCCGGCGCAATGGCGTCCTCCCAACTACCGAAGCGGGCCTTGAATATATTCAGTCATCGTTGCGAACTATGCGAGCCTCAAGATCCCAATAGACGCTTGTATTTGACTCACATTTGTCTACAGATGCTTCGACAACAACGCACTCGGTATTACACTGCACCGATTCCGAGAACCATTCTCAATTACTTCGGTACGCTTAGCACGATCGGCTGTATTGGCAGTAGGTATGGTCTCAAAGACAAACGTAAATCTCGGAGGCCGTCGATTCTGAGTTTGCTTATTCTCTCTTATCTGCACAGGTGGCGCCACAAGTAGAATAAAAAAAATGTGGTTGATTCCTTTGTCATAGGAACCTGTATAACACGAAAGTCAAACCTGTCTTCGCGAAGTTCTGGCATGCATAAGCGGCAATCTGGCGAATCAAGGGGCGGGAGATGGGTTCTGTGAACGTGTGAAAAAGTTAAATCTAGACATCAGCGGCACGGCGCAGGGATTCTCGACAGTTGTACACGAGAGAAAGTTTTCGAGCGACACACATTGCTCTGGAAACACTGACTTGCACGCGGCAGAGCCCTGCACAAGCCCGCCATAAACGAGGATCGTCCGCAAATGGTGACGCCTTGAAAGAGAAAGCGAACTGGTTGTCAGCGGACCGTTTTGTGAAAACACAGCTCACGGCAACGAAAGGAAAATGATTTTCTTGTCTACGGCCGTCTTTCCGATCCTGGAGCAGTGCGCGTCGCAACTCAACACATCTGACTACGCAAATTTTGTAGCGGCCGCGTTCGTACTTTGCCCCTGGAACGCGCCGTCACGACGCCGCCACGGCCCTAACTTCTTCGGCGGTCGAGGCGCGAACACTACCGAAGCGCTGACTGCCGGCGCGAATCAGCATGACTTCGCTCTATCTATCGTTCCTAGATGGCGGTACCACCGCAGCGAACTTAAAGGAGTACTGACACGAATTTTTGACATTCCCGTATTATTGCTGTAAATTAAAGCACTGGCGTGGAGAACCCCAAAAAAGAGTATCATGGTGCCTCGTAAGGCAATGAATGTATTTTAATTCAGCTTCCTTAAAAGCCCACTTTCGGTTTCGATTTCGAGGGGGCGGTTTCCTAGTGACGTGTCAACGTAGTCGGACATACGTCTGAGTCACGTAGGGCAGCAATTCGTGATAGTGTCGCTGCAACTCTGTCATCTGCGGTCAATTACACGTGGGACACGCAAACAACGACAATTTAACAGTCGTCCAGTCACTCTGACCGCGATTTCGGCGATTTTTAATACCCTGTGCTCATACGTCATCGTAGTGTCCATTGCGCTGGGGCTGGCTTGCAGTGCTGGGCGACGAAAACTTTAAAACCAAACTAAAATACTTTGTACCTGTTTCCTGGCTTCCTTGTGCGGAAGTCGTTAATAATACATGGGTAGAAAACGAAAGATGTATATTTTGAGCCGCCGCAAAATCGTGTCAGTACTCCTTTAAGCGAACCGAGAGTGCAGTATGAGGCGATGGTAATTTAAGAGTAATTTCGCTTGTTAAACACCACAGTTCACCTTACTAAACACCTTTGCTGCAACCGGACGACCATTAGATGCAACTTCTAAAGCGCTATACAGTATATATAAGGTCCATCTCTTCCCTGTATGAGCGAAGAAGACGACGTTCCGAACGGTCGCGTTTTTCATGTTCTCCGCCACAAAGGATTCATCGGCCCTGGGCCGAGGTGCTGCTTCGGCTTCGTCCAGCAGCAATGACTACCGTATTGTGCTTCCTAGACTTCCCACCGGTAAGCTGGTTGTGGACTCTGTTTTTCTGCACGCGGACTTAGCTGGTCGACCTTACCGGGTTCAAGACTTTAGAGATGCTCTTCGGGATGTCATCGATTTAAAGGAAATAAGTTCGATAGGACAGTTTCAAATGTCCTATGTATGGATGGTCTCGTGCAAGTCGACGTCGACGAAAACAAAGCTTGTCACACGCGGTGAATTTCTCGTTAAAAATCGACGATGCCTTGTGATTGATCCGGAGCCCACAGAAATCAAGATGAAACTCCTATGGCTTCCTGAATGCTTAGAAGACGCCTATATTAGGGAAGCGCTGCAGGGTTTTGGAAAGGTGAAGCTCATATCAGCAGAAAGCTGGAAAGTGGCGGAAATGGAGCAAATGCGGACGCTCAATCGTGATGTGGTGTTGTCCCTTGCTGATGGTGTCCGAGTGGGCGATATTCCTCACGTCCTTACTATCTGTGGAATACAGAGCCTTGTACTGATTCCTGGCCGTCCACCACTGTGCTTGCGCTGCAATAAGGTCGGGCACATCCGGCGTAATTGCAGGACTCCTCGCTGTGATGACTGTCGACGTTTTGGTCATTCAGCTGAAGACTGTGTTGTCACCTACGCCAATAAGCTGCGACAACGCGACCCGCAACCGGATGAGAGCCTTCAAGAGCATATCATGGATGCAACGGAAGTTCTGGACGCGACGGGAGGCACCCCGTCGGCCACAGTCGAAGATGAAATTAACAAGATGCCCCCTGAAGGCGCGGGGCCATTAACCAACGGTGCGACAGGAAGCCAATGTCCAAGCGATCCGTGCAAGAACCTGGACCAAAAGTGTTGTGAGCAGCCTGCGACAACGGGGGGCGTCCCTGAGAAGAGCGCCGCTGAGGATACTTCGAAGCCTTGCGCCTCAGTTTCGCAGCAGCCTCTACATCCCGGTACGACGTCGGAAGATGACATGCATTGTACTGAAGCGGCTACAATTCCTAAGAGGCGGGCGACGTACAGCTCCGATTCAAGCAAGGACAGTGACGCAGCCAGTGTGACTAGGAAGCCGCGTCGTCGCCGAGTGTCCAAGCACAAAGGAAATCGCCGGCGATCACGATCTAGGAGGCCTGGTGTAGGTTCAAGGGAAGCCTCGCCATCATCCCCCAGGGCGGACCACGAGAAACACTAAGCACAAGGGAAGGTAGTCACCATGGCGCACTCCGAGCAACTTACATTTTCCCTCTTGAATGTACGTGGCCTTAGGTCTTTGCAGAAACAAGCGCAGCTTCGCAGGCTTCTTACAAGAAAGCGTATAGATTTTGTCGCTCTGCAGGAAACGAAGATTGATGGTGACGAAGAGACCGAAAGGGCCCTACGGCCTTTTCTGTCTATATATAACGTTTTCGTTTCGCATGCAAAGGGTCTATCTGCAGGCTGCTGGTTGTTTATAAGAAAGACCTTACCCTGTTCAGCAATTAGTTATCAGGTTGACGGTGAGGGCAGATATGTATGTTGCTATTTTGTACTGCATGGAGTGCCATGGCGAATTATTAACCTGTATTCATTTAACGAAAGGACAGAAAGTTGAGCGAGTTGGTAACAGTCCATAATCAAAAGAAGAGGCGTGCAGGACACGGACACAAGGAGAGCAGTGAACAACACTGCTCAGTTGTTAGTCGGCGTTCGTGTGTCCTGCACGCCTCTTCTTTTGATTATGGTTCATTTAACGAGGTTTCAAAGCGCATACAGTTTTTTGAAACATTGTCCAACCTAACTGACTGTGATCGGTGCACTGTACTAATGGGAGACTTCAACTGCGTACGTGAGCCTAATGACCGCTGCACATCTCAAAGTCAACGAGACAGGAGTGGCGAAGTATTATCTGGTATTATAGATAATGCAGGCCTTGTTGATACTGGCGTATCGGGTCAGGCAATTTCGTACACTCGACTCCAAGGAAGCTCTTCTGCTCGACTTGATCGAATATACGGGTCTTCTTCACTCCTCTACCGTGGGCTTTACTGCAGCACTGAGCCAGTTTCGTTCTCAGATCACTGTATAGTTCCCTTGAAAATTGGCACGAACCGTCAAACTCAGTTTCGACCGCTGTGGGAACTTTGGAAGCTAAACACAGAGCTTCTACACGATCAGGAATTCACTAATCGTGTCAGAACGACAGTGTCGAATTGTTTTTCTAAGGGTCTGCATATATTCGCTGCTTGGGAGCTTTTTAAGCAAGAGGTTCGCACAATAGCCATAGAGATCGGATCTGTTAAATCATACCACCGGAAAAATGAGGAAAAGACACTCTTTAAAAACCTTTGTAACCTTTATGAGATAGAATGCGAAATGCCAGGCACGTGTGTCAGTGACATTTCAGATATTAAATGTCAGCTTCAAAAGTATGACGCTGTTCGCTACAGAGGCGCACGTATTCGATCACGGAACAGAATGACTTTGAACTCTGAGCAGCCGACACGTCATGCTTTAATCGATGAGCGACGACACTCAGTGTCTAAGGTGATTCAGGAAATGTACTCCAATGGTGCTCTTGTAACAGATACAGCAAGATTTATTACGCAGTTTGAAAACTACTATGAAGGTTTGTTTAATGTGCTCCCTGATAGCGCAGATGTCGAGCTCAAGAGAAGTTTTATTTCTCTTTTAAACCCTTTGCAAGACGAAGATTGTACAGCCATCAGTAGCCCGATAACATTGCAGGAAATTGAGCAGGCCATCGATCAACTGCCCTTGTCGAAAACACCTGGTCCTGATGGAATTGCGGCGGAATTTTACAAAGCTTTCAAAACAATCCTGTGTCCCCTATTGCTGGACATCTTTAAGATGAGTTATGACATGGAGATGCTCCCGCGGTCTTTTTCCAAAAGCCACACAGTTCTAATTCCGAAAAGTACTGAAAGAGAAAAACTTCGTTCAGTTGAGGGCTACAGACCAATAGCGCTCTTAAACGTTGACTACAAAATTTTTGCAAAAGTGTTATCAAATAGATTACAGTTTGTGATGTCGATCCTGATTGGTTCTCATCAGACGTGTGGAATTCGAGGTCGCTCCATACAGACCAATATTCACATCGCTCGTACAATCCTCCAGTACTGCTACAGTTCTCAAGAGCAGCTTGCAATGCTTCAGGTAGATCTCGCAAAAGCCTTTGATCGCGTCAGTCATTCGTTCCTGCTTTCTCTTCTGGAGCATAGCAATATTGGGTCTGTCTTGCTCAAGGGTGTTCGACTTTGTTATAGTGACTGTTCGACCCGCCTAATTATCAATGGTCATCTCTCAAAACCTGTTTCTATTCGCTCGTCTGTAAAGCAAGGCTGCCCAATGTCTCCACTCCTGTTTGGACTTTACCTCGAACCATTATGCTTGAGCATAATGCGAGCAAATCGTATCCATGGTTACAGCATATTAGGTAACGAAGTTAAAGTATTGGCTTATGCAGATGACTTGGCATTCTTTTGCACAGACAAACGAAGTGTTGAAAATGTGCTTTTACAATTGAAAATTTTGGTGTTGTATCAGGTGCTCGTTTAAACGCCTCGAAAAGTCTAGGATTATGGTTTGGTACGTGGGGATGTACACCGAGTCAGTTCACAGGGATTAATTGGACTCGTATTCCACCAAAGTATCTTGGAATGCCGCTTGATGCATAGATTCAGCGCACATTACTGGAAAGAGCGCGTCCCTAAGCTTGAACGTCAGGCCCAGACATACGTTCCACATCGCCTTTCAATCTTTGGGAGAGCTGAAGCCTGCAACACATTTCTTGTAACAAAGCTTTACTATGTGCTACAACTAATTCATTGCGCTCGGTTTTACATACAACGCTTTCATCGGACTTTTGCTACTTTTGTATGGTCTTCCACTTTTGAACCAATGCGACGGGACAACATATTCAGACCAGTGAAAGAGGGCGGGTTGGGACTTGTGCATCTCTACTTATGGCAAATCGTTTCGCGCTTTTTCTTTTTTCGTGACAGTTCTCATCCGATAATTCAATCATTCTTGCAGGTCACACTTGTTAACGCTTTACCTGATTTAATTGTTTCGTCGAATTTCTCTGTACGTCCGTGTTTGTGGGGATTTATGCAGGAAGTGCAGTTTGCGGTCCAGTTCCTTAAAACCCGTTTTTCGATTGAGTACTTGTACACAGTGTCGCGCACAGAGCTGTATAAGGAATTATTATCCATGCTTTTTCCACCTCCATTTTATCGTTCTTTGTATGTCAACCTTCCAGGCCATGATGTCCTCAAGCGCGTTCGCAAAATGTATGTTTCTCCTAATTCAAAAACCTTCCTTTATAAACTTCATTCAGAAACATTGCCTGTGAAGGCATGGCTACACAAGAAAGGCATTTTTGTTTCTTCAGTTGACTGCCGTCTTTGTGATGTACCGGAGACAATAGAACACTGCTTTATTAACTGCAAGGACGCTATTCTGTTCTGGGATATCCTTCAGCGAACTCTAAAGAATGATTTTACCTTTAATCCGCATACTATTCGTTACCTTCTGCCAACATCCCTGGATGAAGTGCCATTTGATATGTTCTTTCTTATGGGAATGCATAGCTTGTGGAAGACGCGCATGCAAGACCGCAACGCAGAACCAGTCACAGCATCGACAACTCATTTTGTTCAAATGATCATGCATCTAAAGGACATCTACGACGAGCTTGACGTCAGGCCTGAATGGTACCCCATCTTGGTGAAGTGCTCATCCCTACCAGCCATGCTGTGCAACTCTCCCTGAAACACATATGTGCATCCCGTCAGTGAATGTGTATTTTAGGCTGACAATGTCATTTGGATTGCTTGTGCGATTATTGTCGCTGGGTCACTGCAACAGCGCCTTATGCAATTTGCGAATTTCTTAGCGCACTGTAATAAATACCATGTATCAAAGAAAAAAAAACGTTGGCGTGGAGCATCGGTAGAGCATCCAGCTCCTTACGTCAAATCGCTGTAGAAGGTGGGTTCGAATCCGCCCAAGTAGAACTTGATCAGTGTGAAAGCAGGTTCATTTTTTTCAAAGATCCACTTCCGTTACAGGAAGTACGTCACTGATTTCTTGGTGGACCCCGGCTTTCGTGTTAAAAAAAAAAGAGGAAACTTTTGCTGACAGTGTTTTTCTTCTGCAATGCTATGAATGTCTTTTGCACTGCGACGCTTCACGTGAGGCAGCGCTCGTTCGATAGCTGTGGCTTCCTTTATAAAATCAGCCGCGGGGTTTGGTGCATTGCGCACAAGTCCTGCGAATAGTTGTTCATTCAGCCCGCGCATGAGGTAGCGCAACTTTTTATCCTCGGCCATGTTCGGGTCAGCCCGGCGTGAGCTAGGCGACCTTCGTGCCCGGTCACGTTCACCGTCTCCCGTTCCTTCGTCGTCGCCCAGTCGGCGTGCTTACGCTGAGCTCCAGGGACGAAGGTCGCCTAGCCCACGCCGGGGAAACTAAAGGCGACGACCTCTGGGGGCAAGGTTGCAGACCAGCCGCAAGACGACAAAAAGCCCCTCATACAGCCGGTTCAAGATGCCGTAACGCCGACATACGTCAGACGAAACTGTGAACGCTGACCTTACTATTTTTGCTGATGGCCAGCAAGTAACAGCCTTGGTGGACACAGGTACCGATTTTTCCACAATGAGCCAAGGCCCCGCCATTCGTCTCAAGAAAGTGAAAACGCCGTGGACGGGACCCCATATAAGGACTGCAGGCGGCCAGTTATTGATGCCTGTAGGAAGATGTACAGCGAGAATCGGCATAGCGGATTCTTCTTTCGTGGCCACACTTGTAGTTCTTTCGACATGTTGTAAAGACTGAATTACAGGAATGGACTTTCTAAGAGAACATGGTGCGGTCATCAGCATTCCAGACCGTGTGCTGTCATTTCAACAACGCCCACATTTCAACGATTACTTATCACCGCAACGGAACTCGTTGCGCCTGAGTGATGCACATCTTGCACACGGTATCAATAATCAGTCCCAATTTGACGTAATTTTCCCTTATTTCTCTAAAGCGTTCGACCGTGTATGACACCGGAAACTGATCTACAAACTTGAACATCTAATTGGTAATGGACCTGTCACGAAGTGGATCGCCCATTTTTGAAATGACCGCTACCAATTTGTATAACTTGACGGACACACCTCTGATGTTATTCCTGTACTATCTGGTGTTCCGCAGGATTCCATGCTGACACCACTTTTATTTTTACTCTTTATTAATGACATAGCCGACCAGTGTGAAGTCAAAATGAGATTATTTGCAGATGATTGTGTGTTCTACCACGAAGTCAAAGAGAATTTTGATCAAATTAAACTTAACAGGGAGCCCTAAACAGTGTATTTCAGTGGTGTCGCGATTGTAACATGACCATCAACAAAGAAAAAAAAACGTTTCCATGTCAGTTACTGAGAAAAAAAATTTCCGCTCATATTCACTTATGGTTCCGACAGCACTGCGTTCTGTTAACGAATACCGTTATCTGGGTGTCATCCGATTTGAACTGGACAACGCACGTTCAGGATGTAGCAAAAAAAGCCATGAAAAAGCTCTTCTTTCTTAAACGTGCCTTAAAAGACTCACCCCCCGAAATAAAGCTTCTGTCCTATGTTTCACGTCCGATATTAGGGAGTAATAGCTAAGCGGCTCAGCGGGCCAGCGGGCCCAGCGAACGAGCGTAGACGCCAACTGCGCATGCGCGGCACGCTGGGACAGCCAGCGCATTTACGGAGCGAGCCGCTCCCCCGCTCATTTCGTCTCTTCAGCGGAGCGTACGCAGCGGGCCAGCGTGCGAGAGTTTTTCAGGATGGCAGCCCCGAACACAAGCGGCGGCGGCGTGTCGTCGTGTCATGTAGCAAAAACGAAGATGCGTTTCCACATAACACCTGTGATCTAATGAAAAATGACTTTTGCGATCCTTTTCGCAGTAACTTGAAGTTATTCAACAGGTAAAGCTTCTGCTCGATCGACAGAAACTTCAACATTGTTCAACAGGTGGCGCAGCAGTACGTTCCGCTGAAACAAGCGCAGGGCGTCGCTCTTCCTTTCGTCATGCGCTCCGCTGTCCCCTCCGCTCATTCGCTGGGCCCGCTGTACCGCTGAGCCGCTTAGCTATTGCTCGCTATTGGAATATGCGAATATTGTCTAGTCCCCTGCACCTGCATATCAACACTTGAGAGGGTGCAGCGTAAAGCACCACGATTTATCTACAACCGACAGCGGCGCACAGATTCACCTACTGAATTATTGCGACGCGCAGGGCTCGCTCCCTTATCTAGCAGGTCAAAGCTTCATCGTCTAAAGTTTATCTACTCACTTTTGCACAACTCATTTAGCATTAAAGCAGCAGACTACATCAATATAAGTCACTCTAGGATCACTCGGCATAAACACCCACTCACTCTCGAAGAATTCCTATGCAACAACAACACTTTCCTTTATTCTTCCGTTATCCGTCCGTCAGCGGAATGCGCTAGACGCCTCAACGGTGTTGCAAACGACAGTACAAAAATTTGTACAACTCGTCGAGTTGTCCATTGCAACACCGATCTAGATGCTTCGCATTTTCAGATTGATTCTTAAATAATTTCCTGCTTGTTTGTTGCTTTATCCTATGCCTCTAACATAAGATGTATTCTACGATGATGGAACCTCAGTGAACATATTGCAACCTATGTATATTTCTGTGTTTAGCATATATGCCGTCAGCTGCTTATCTATGTCAATACATCTATTGTACAGGCGTATGCGATTCCGTCTTAATCTACATTTACACTGCAGCACTTCTGTGTGTTTGCTGTTCCTTTTTCTCGAAGTGTACCCACCCCTGTAAAAACCCCCATTTAGGGTTGACAGTATAATGAAATAAAAATAAATAAAAAATAAACGACGTGGTCGTGCCGCCGATGGCATGTGCACTTGTTTCCGTGGTGTGTGACGTACCCTTTGATGGTGAAGGCGTGGCAGACCAAATATGCTCGATGCTCTTTACTCGCGGCATTTCAGTTGCGCGAGGCATCGTCAGTGTGTGACTGCTGGGCGGACAAATTAACTAATTTTAGTGCTGCAGTCGCTTACTTTGATGATGTCGAAGAAGCCTCCTTATCGATACTTGACGAACCGCCCAAACAAGGTTCAGTACCCGTTCTTGACGTCAGCAACACTGATTGATTGATTTGTGGGGTTTAACGTCCCAAAACCAGCTCTGATTATGAGAGACGCCGTAGTGGAGGTCTTCGGAAATTTCGACCACCTGGGGTTCTTTAACGTGCACTGACATCGCACAGCACACGGGCCTCAACATTTCGCCTCCATCGAAATGCAGCCGCCGGGATTCGATCCCGCGACCTTCGGATCTGCAGCCGACTGCCATAACCACTAGACCACCGTGGCGGGGCTCAGCAACACTCTGCCACTGGACGAGCGGAAGAGGCTTCTCGAGCTGCTAGAGGACTGCTTCGCACCGGCATCCAAAGTCGGCCGGACGCTCATGACCGAACACAGAATAATTACCGAGGAGGATACAGCGAGACCAATTTATCAGAACCCTTGCCGTGTGGCTCCGAAAGAACGTGAGGCGATACAACAGCAAGTAGCTGAAATGGTTGAGGATGACGTGATTCAACCTTCAAAAAGCCCCTGGCTATCGCCTGTAGTCCTGGTCAAAAAGAAGGATGACAAGCCTGCGCTTTTGTGTTGATTATCGAAAGCTTAATCAGGTGACCAAGAAAGATGTGTACCCGCTCCCTCGTATCGATGACTCGCTCGATAGACTTCGAAACGCCCGTTACTTCTCTTCAATGGATTTGAAGAGCGGACACTGGCGAATTGAAGTGGACCCGAGAGACCGAGAAAGAAAACCGCTTTCGTGACACCGGATGGACTATACGAATCTAAGGTTCTCCACTTCGGCTTATGCTCAGCGCCCACGACGTTTCAGACTCGTGGATACTGTTCTTTCGAGGTTGAAGTGGAAAACATGCCTCGTGTATCTGGACGACGTTATGGTGTTTTCGGTGACCTTTCACGAGCACCTTGAATGGCTCAAAGTGGTTTTACATGCCATACGGTTCGCATGTCTCACGCTCAAGCCAGAAAGATGTCACTTTTGCTTTCAAGAACTACAGTTTCTCGGTCACGTTGTCAGTCAAGCAGGCGTTCGCCTGGATCCCGACAAAGTCGCCGCTGTTGCCAACTTTCCAGTACCGAAGGCCGTTCGACGCTTTCTTGGCCTCTGTGCTTATTATCGACGGCAGACTTCGCACGTATTGCTGCGTTTGTGCGGAACAACGAACAGGAAACTGCTTTCAATGATCTCCGCCAACGTCTACAAACGCCACCAGTGCTTGCCCATTTCGACGAGACAGCCCCTACGATACTTCACACCGATGCCCGCAATGTAGGCCTGGGAGCTGTGCTTGTGCAGTGGCAAGATCATACGGAAAGAGTCATCGCCTATGCAAGCCGCACGCTGACGCGAGCAGAGGCTAACTACTCGACGACTGAGAAAGAATGCCTCGCAGTAGTATGGGCAATTATGAAATTCCGTCCGTATTTGTACGGCCGTCCCTTCAAGGTCATTAGCGACCACAATTCGCTGTGCTGGTTGACACGCCTTAAAGATCCTAACGGGCGTCTATAGCGTTGGAGTGTGAGGCTCCAAGGGTATGATGTGGCAGTCGTCCACAAATCGGGGAAGCACCATATGGATGCAGACTGCTTGTCCCGGTCGCCCATAGATTCGGCTGCTCTGCCAGATGACGACGAGACAGCATTTATTGGTGCTCTGGACACGTCCGCCATTGTGCAGCAGCAACGTGAGGACCCAGAGTTGCTTGAACTAATTCATTACTTGAAAGGAAAATCTCCGAAGGCGCCCAGTATTTTCGCGAGGCTGTTGTCGTCGTTTTGTTTAAGAAGCGAAGTTCTCTACAAAAAAAAAAACGTTTGATCGATCGTTGCCACCTATTTGCTCGTTGTTCCTACCGCTCTTCGTCCTGAAGTACTGCGGTCATGTCACAACGAAGCGACTTCAGGTCACCTAGGCTATACGCGGACCTTGGCCAGAGTGCAACTACTGGCCCAGACTCAACGCTGCCGTAAAACCACGTACGCACATGTTTCGAATGTCAGCGACGCAAGCCTCCTCCGACTAAGCCAGCCGGCCTGCTGCAACCCGTGCAGGTCCCACGAACACCATCTGACCAGATTGGAATGGATATTTTGGGTCCGCTTCCACCATCTACCGCAAGGAATCGCCGGGTTATCGTCACGACCGATTACATGACGCGTTATGCGGAAACGAAGGCCATTCCGAGAGGTACACCAGATGTGCATTCACGGCGGCTCTGTTAGACCACGTTCTGACGCTCAGTGGGACGGCTCATCTCAAAACAACCGCATAGCACCCACAAACTAATGGGCTCACAGAGCACCTAAATAAAACGCTTGCGGACATGCTTTCCATGTACGTAGACGTTGAACATAAGAATTGGGACGAAATATTGCCCTACGTAACGTTTGCGTACAACATGGCTAAGCAGGAAACAACACGTATGACACCGTTGAGCCTCGTTCACGGGCGGGAGGTACGACGGACGCTGGACACGATGCTACCACACGAATGTGACGACTCGGCAATGGACGCCGATGTATTTACGCGACGCGCAGAAGAAGCTAGGCAGCTCACATGCCTGCGGATTCACCAGCAGCTAGACTATGTTGCAGGCCGCTATAATGCTCACCACAGAACATTCGAAACCGGCGGCAGAGTGTGGGTTTGGACACGGAAACGTGGATTGTCTGAGAAGCTATTGCGGAGATACTTTGGACCCTGTTGCGCGGCATTAGCGACGTCTTGAAACCTAAAGGCACCGGCGCAACCAGACGACACAGGAAAGGAGACTGTCCGCGCTCGTGTGTCCTTGTCTCTCTTTCTGTGTCGTCTGGTTGCGCCGGTGCCTTTAGGTTTCAAGAATGTACCAACTCGCCCAACAAGAGGTTTTGATTATCGACGTCACCTACGGTGTCGTCGCCCCCGACACTCTCCCTTCTACGAGATGCAAGCAGCACCGTTCTGAACTTGTGCATGTAGTGCGTATGAAGCCGTACGTCGGCGAGTGAAAGTGCGCCAGATTCCGGTTCCCACGTAGCCTTTAGATTAGCGTCGGGGCGATGCTCTTTTAGGGAGAGGCCAATGATTCGGTGAAGAGGACGATGGGGGCTTTCGCGCACTAGAGGGGCAAGTGTACAGCGAGAAAGAAGACGTTTTTGGAAGCTTGAACAAACTGTCTCGCGTTCAAAAACCGTCACTGTTTCTTGTCGTGTTGTAATGCGACAATATTTCTTGTTGTTACAGTGGCGCACACTGCTTTCGGGGGTTCCGATTTAAATTCATCTGCCCGCTTTGTGTGACGCTGGGCTCGCGCCGGTCTGCGCACTTTTGGTGCGCCCTCGCTTTAGGCGACGTTGTGAAGACGTCGAGGGACGCCAGAAAACGGCAGCGGCAAAAGTGCTGAATCTGGGTCGGGAGGACAAGTGAGGCGGAAGAGGCCACTCGTTCTCGCTCAAGCCGCTCTGCATGCCCTTCGCACACCTCCGCACGCGGCGTCAACGTTACTGGATGGCACGCGTGCGGAGGGGCAAAAACGGAACGGATCGCGAAACGACCAACAAATCGGTGGGGGCGCCGAGCGGACTGCACTGAACAGACTGAACACGTAAAAGAACGGGCGTCGCTGCGCTCGCGCCGATGTGCTCCATATTTTCTTTTGTTTTTTAGTCCACTGGGGGGGGGGGGGGGGGTACACTTACCAATGTGACGTCACGGTAAGGACTGCTCACCTCCTCCTGGGAGGCGGCGTATGGTCAGGCCGTGCCACCTCAGATTGTGGTAGAAAATAGCGTTTTTTGTATCTTTTTGAAAAAAAAAAGATATGTCTGTTTTACTATGCCTGAAAAGCTATATCTGGATAACAAGTTGTGTTTGTTTCTCACCATAATTATGCCCGGTTCCTTTGCGATACAATTGTTACTTTGCAACTGAGTTCCGCATTGCACACCCCGCAAGGTAGAAGGCGCAGATTTTCAATGCTATCCGAAACCAACTAGCCTGACGAAAGGTCGGATTTTGGAAGGACACACTGCCGTCCAAAACAATAAAAGCGGCAGCTTTAAAGAGCTATTGCTGAATCAGAGCTGCAAAACATTTCGTTACATGTTTATATGCTCATGTTCTCAACGTGTGTTCCAAGAAATCGGTGCTACGAAATTATTTGTTAAATTGTTAAATGTTCATCACAGAATTCGCAAATGATGTGTGCCCTGAGGCACTAGAAATATCATTAGCGAATTTTCGGTGTTGCTGATTTTCGTGCGACATGCCCCGCCATTAATTGAAGACACAATCACGCTATGTGACTTTAGCTGAATATGTGCGCAACAACCTTCCGAACATACGAAAAATTTACACGAATTAATGATGCCAGTCTCATGGCTGCGTTTTCGGAAGTACTAAGGGATTGGTTTTTTTGAGCGTGTACAGTCGCCACTGATTATGTGGCCGTGCCTCGCTTTGCAAGAACAGCGGCTCTGATCTTCCGCCGCGTCGCAAAACACTTCATGTGGAACGCCACTGGCAGCAGCCATTTGCAAAACGAACGCCAGAAGGTTGAAGTGAATGTTCTGAACCGTTTCGATGGCGCACTCGACGACGCCGGCTACACCTTCTCTGCCGTGCGCACCGTGTTCGCATACCGGTTGTTGCTGCTCAGACAGCACCGCTGCTGCAATGCTGCACGAAGAGCCAATCTGACCGCATCGAGCATTTAGCTAATATATGCGCTTTGTGTAGTCAACAGAAGCACCAACAATACATATTACGAGAAAAAGTGAAAGGGATGTGAACCTAAACAATACGGTGAGTGAGAACACAGGGCATACTAACGCAGCAGCGATATGCTGTAGGGTGAACATATCATAGGCATTTTGCGAGACTGCGTGGCACCTTTGCGACGGGTCGCATATAGCATGCATGACAGAAAAGCTGTCTGCAGATGCGTACAAAACATCCCATAAAGTGTTCGGCCGAGAAGAATTTTCTCCGGTGCTAGAGACAAGAATGCTAACTCCTGTCTTGCTGTTTGCACAGGTTGGTGCGAAACGTGACTCTATTCGAGATGACTGTCGTTGTCTTGTAGTGCTGCCGAGCCCACAGGCAGGTCAGTGTACTTGTTCCCGATCGTTGGGAGGTCCTAGTATTGTTACTAGCGTGTAGTGGGGACGTGGAAACAAACCCTGGCCCTCAAACGCAGGAAATGCTCTTACAGAAGGGCAATCAAAGCAGAAATAACAGAAATGAAAGAAAGTTCTGAAATGGCTTCGTCCCAGATACCTGCACTGGTAAAAAGGGTAGAAGTGAGTGAAACAGAACTGTTAACTGTGCGATCCACTCTGGCGAACTTGATAAAAAAAAAGTTGACCAAATAGAGAATCACAGCAAACGTAATAACATTGTTATCAGAGGTGTTCCAGATGCACAGAATGAGAAGGAGCAATTTTTGAAGCAGGAGGTTCTACCAGGAATTCTGCACGGGAAGCTGAATCTATCAGTCACAACTGTCGAACGTATACATGGAATTGGAAAACATTCTTCAAACGGACCAAGACCCGTCATTCTGCGCCTGGGAAGCCTCACAGAAAAAAGCACGTACTACGCATTCGCAGTAACCTCACGGGCACGAATATTTTCATCATCGAGAACATTTCGCGTGATGTAAGAAGGCAATACCTGTGGAGCAGCGCATTGGAAAACAGAAAAATAAAGGAGGAGTTCTGTATGATAAAATGAGGATCAACGCATGGGATGAAGCCACAAACCAACGCTATCGGGTGAACGACAGCTCGCCTAATACAGGTGCAAGAACCACTGACATGCGCATCAGGACAAGCTTCGGCTACTGAATGTCAATGCCCGTAGCCTTGGCTGTAGACCTGGAGCGCGTTTCATTCGAGCATCACCCAGATATTGTATCTAAAACAGAAACGTGGTGACGTGAGCGCGTCCGAGATTGTGAAATATGCCCTCCCGGATATGACGTGATCAGGCATGAACGCAGTAGCAGGGTCACCATCTTTCTGGAATGCAGCCCTAAACGCACGGCCCTTTACAAACCGTCCGACATTGAAGCAATATGTTGGAAAATATTTGGACGCCCCGACTTGATTGTGGGATGCGTATATCCGGGAAGTACTGCCGCCAGTGCTGATGCTCTGAATAAGAAACTGCATGATTTACGCATTCAGAACAAAAACGTTATCATAGCGGGGGATATTTCAATGCTCCCGACGTTGAATGGGACGAAATGGTACACGAGATCGTGATGCAGGCTCAGCAATTATAGATATGTGCTTTTCACATGGAACGTGACTTTACCAGGGTCTGCGATAATAGCAAATCTGTTGTTTTTTTTTTAATGTCATAACGTTGCATCGAGATACTATAGCGTTGACATTCTGACCGGGATATCGGATCACTTGATTGTCAGATTGTCTTTAAATATAAGTTCCTTTTCAATGGTACCTAGATTTGTTTCTTATTACAACAGTTTAATGAAGCTGATGATACTTCAATAATAGATGAACTAGCCTTTTGTTTGAAAGAATAAGTCAAGATGAATCTGCGCATATCGATGAGTTGTGGTGAACGGTTCACAAATGTATAAGCCGCTATGTTCCTCTCAAATGTAAAACAAAACGAAAGCGCAGCCCATGGATTACGAGAGAGATCATACAACTGAAAAGTGGCAAGGCGTAGGGCAACTAATAAGCGTACACATGATCCTGCTGCTCATGATGACTTGTCAAACTTAAGTACACAGCTAAAATTAATGATGAAAGAATCCATGGACAAGTACCATGGTGTCACTATGGATACCTTTAAAACTACGCGAATCACCCCAAAAGTTCTGGAGACACCTAGCTCCAACTAAGAAGGCAGTCACTAAAGTAAGCACGGAACAGAGACTTACTGAGGATAAGTCACATAGCGGACACCAATAGCTTTTTTGCTAGTGTCTTCACCAGTGATGATGGAAAGCAATGAAAATTTGAGGTAAGCCAACAGCTTCCAGTTGCAAAGGAACTGCGGATAACGTATGATGGAGTATTAAACTTGCTCCTGAACCTAATGCAAAGAAATCGACAGGTCCTGATAAGATACCAAATATGTTTTTAAAGAGGTATGCTGAATGGACTGCGAAGTACCTCTTGATTATCTTCACGAAGTCACTACGATCAGGTACTCTTCCTGAAGAATGGAAAATGAATAAAGTTATACCCGTATTTAAAGATTGTGACACCACGTCTGCTTCCAATTACAGGCCCATTGCGCTAACGTCAGGCTGTTGAAATTGTTCGAACATGTTGTTTGTAGGCACATTCGGCTGTTTTTGTCAAGGAACAAAATTCCTAGTTACTATGAACATGGGTTTCGCGAGGGCTTGACAACCGTAACAGAATTACTGGAGAGTGTCCACGATTTCAGTAAAGTTATCGATGGCAAAGGACAAATAGATCTGATCTTTCTCGACTTCAAAAAGGCATTTGATAAGGTTAATCATAGAAAACTGCTAATTAAATTAAAGGCTATTTTAGGAGAAACAGGTGTAGTCAAATGGGTGGAAGACTTTTTTACTGATCGTCGACAGTTCATCAGTATTGACGAAAATAGGTCCGGTGTCAGTGACGTAAGATCAGGGCTGCCTCAAGGTTCAGCTCTTGGGCCTGTGTTGTTCCTAGTGTACATGAACGACCTAATCGAAGAATCGGCCTCAGCGAGGTTTATTCGCAGATGACTGTATCGTATCCATGGAAGTGAAATCTATTAGTGACCAGATACTCTTAAATAACTTCTTAGGAAATGTGTACCAATGGTGCGATACGTGACAGATGTCTCTTAACCCCGCAGAGACAGTACGCATGCACCATCTCACACGAACCTCTCTCATTCACATACTATGGTGGGTGTGATGGGCAGAGGCCAGGAGGTGCACATACGTGCAATGAAACATGGCGGCATGTCTAGGTGGCGCTGCGCGGCAGACAGCTATGTATATATATTTTCGCATGATCGTTCGTTATGCGGCATGCATTTCTGGCACGCTAAACTTCCCATATATGACGCAACTGAGCAATTTTATTGAGTTGCCAGTCTCTGCGCGAGATATCAGGTACGCACGGCGGAAGGGTAGTTGACAGTGGCCCGTATTATGTAAATTTGTGTTAGGCATTCGTCCCAGATACGAGGTGCTTCTCAACTTATTTTACTCTTGTTCTCTAGTTACGCCCCGCACTCAATAACGAAGAACAAGCTCCGGTTCGCGCTTAGACTATACTAACTGCGCGGCCGCAACTGGAATGTTTCGACGAGGGGCTTTACATTCCCTTAACATTACAACTTGTGCGTGCCACAAGGCTACAACACCAGAGTGTTGTAGCCTTGTGACACGCACAAGCCCAGCGCAAAAAACCAAGGAATGTGTGCTGTTCAGCGCCATCTGCACCTCATCTGGTGAGGAAACATTGCGTTTTAGGCGCAGCTTGCCCCTAAGAAAAACGGAACAACTTACTGTTCCTCTTTGCTGAACGGCCTGTTCAAACTTGACCAATTTCGGCAGCAGTAGATGATCCAACTCTGCACCCTCGAACTCGCAAAGACCGAAAGTGACGGTCCCTGGCTCAGTGGAAAACGATAGTCTATTCCAGCTTGTATTACGGATGTTCGATGTTGCGGCACACGTATTCCGTACTAACTTCGCTCTGTGGCTCAACTTCTGTGGTATCAGTATGTACAGCTTCGGTAAACGCCGATTCTGCAGCATGTTGTTCTGTTACTTGTTCACTTTCTTCCGGCGCCTGCTGCTTTACAGTAGTCCCTTTTTTTAGTCGGGGGCTCACCTTCTTCATAAAGGTTTCTCTCTTTCCTTCGAGTCGGCATTTTATTTGTGAGGTATTTTGGCGCATCCGGGAAGATTGTAAGCACGGCGTCCTCTGTAAGCAGCGGCCGGTCGCGTGGAATTTCAACCACCTCACCATTGACTACATGACGATAAGTCCTCTGTATAAACGTTGCCTCGAAGTGACGTTCGCAAACGACGCAGTCGTTGGTCAGTTCCTTATCGCCCCGTTTTATATTACGGGCCCACTGCTCCCGTCTCAGTGCATCCTTGGGAGCTCGAAACGACGACACCCTCGCCGGACACGACTTGTATCCACTTTTACAACCGGGCAAACACGTACAGTCATAGGTCGGCGCACTCACTCACACTCACTCGCACTCATTTCATAGACATGAGTGCGAGTGGAAGTGAGCGCGAGTGGGTGCGGGTCCTGGAAAAATTATGGTGAGTGGGTGTTCTCCCACCATGCCGACCTATGACCTGCTTTCGCTGGCATGGTAATAGTGTGTCGCTACTCGGAATCATTCACGTGCATGGTGCGCGTCCAGGGGTCCCACAAAAACAGTTGCACGTGTTCGCACACAGTGCCAAATACACGTGGCTGTAGCAGCTGTGGCAATGGCTGTAGAGGCGAACATCCATCGCAGATGCCCGCTCCTGACGACGGCCGCGCCCCTAGCGGCGTAAAAAAATGTCATCGAGTTTTGTGCGCCTCTCTCCCACGGCGCGCATATGGCGACCGTCACACTGCCCTTCTAGCCACCATATACATACTCTACAAAGTGAACCACTTCATCGTGTAACAGAGTAGAAATACCTCGGAATTTTAATTACATCTGACCTCAGTTGGACACAACACATTAAAAATGTAGTAGGGAAAGCTAACAAGAGATTAGGTTACATTCGACGTGCCTCTTAAACTCGATTCTCCAGCCACGAAACTGACTGCTTATAAGGTGCTCGTTCGTCCAATACCAGAATGTGCATGCGTGTGCGATCCCTATTCGAGAAAATCAGTGTCAGAACTGGATTAAGTTCAAAGACGTGCATTACGGTTTATGTTATGTTGGGGGCGACGGAGCTCCGTGGCAGAGAGACCGTACAGCATGGTGGCTGGTAGGAAACTGGTTTGTTGTGCTTTTCACAAAAGAGAACGAGAGGAAGTGGGGACGAGAGTACGAAATGAATTCGGCAGTGCAGGCACCACAGGAGATCCTTTGTCGCGTCGGGCTTGGCGAGCGTTCGGAGAACCCGCAGGCGAGCACAGCAGTTGGAGCGGCCGTGCGTCGCTATAGGTGTGCGCGTACACGACAGTTTATTAGGGGCGAAGCTCCTCTTAGTCTAACCGTGTCCTGCGTCAGGCGTAACCGGCGTGCCGGGAGGCACGCGCTCGCCCTCGGCGCGTGCCTCCCGGCGCGTGCCTCTCTCTCTCCCGGCGCGTGCCTTCCGGCGCGTGCCTCTCTCTCTCTCTCACTCTTCCATCTGCTGTCTTGTGAGAGAGAGAGACAGAGAGAGAGAGAGCGAAAGGCGCGCGTTGACTATGGAAACGCTCTTTCTTAGATGAACGCTCTACGAGCTCGCAAAGGAGAACGCGCCCTCACCCGCGAGAGACAACGTTGGCGCAGGCAGCGTCTCCTAGCGAGTTTCTTGATTGAGAAATACCGAGTGCTCGCGTTGGAGAACCGTTCACCGGCCACCCATATATATATATATATATATATATATAGGCAATGGATATTGACTTGCAATGAAGTGCCGGTGGGAGGTTTCACTTGTGCATAGTTGAACCATAAGGATTCGTAGCGTGCGCGTTAACTAATTTAATCCGGAAGTCGGCACGATCTACGATGAACCTCCCGAGCTTCGCCCACTCATCATCATTCACTCTGTGGATATGCTGTAATTTTTTTTTTATTCCCGATACCTCCGGCAAGACTCAGTAACACCACGCCAGGGCAAGCCTGCCCTCGCGTGAAGTGGTGTTACTGGGAGGAGGAAGGAAAAACGACTTAGCCTTTTCTACTTAATCATTAATGAACTGTTACTAGTTGATAAGTCTCGCTACATAAATGAATCTAAGACCGGCATAGCGCGAAATAAACATAGCAGACACATTAAGGAAAATCGATTTCACAAAGATTGTTTCAGATATTTGTTCTTCCTTTCGAATGCACGTGACTGGAATTTTCTCCCTGCAAACATTGTAAACGCAGGGGCTCGTGAGCAGTTTCCCGCACTTGTTTCCGAATATTTCCAAAAATAGGCCATATATCGCTGTACTGCTGCATTTTATTGTTACGTTGACTGCTTGTTGTATTACTATGTATAATTTTATTCTGTTGTTCCGTTCGCTGCTTGCTGCATGTATAATTTTGTATTCCTCCACTCCTGTTTGGGTCCTGATGCGGACCGACAGCATCTCTAAATAAAATAAATAAGTAAGCGCAGAATTTTAATGTGTTTTACGCGTGAAAACGGCGATACAGTAGGGAACATGTAAAATGTGATGTGGCAACACTGGACCGTGCGGCCACCACGCTCTTCGCGGCGCAGTTGCGGAATCGTCTGCTATCGCTGGCTCTCACTGACGGTGTTTTCGGGCCACAGCAGTTTACTGCGACATCGATCCAGCTACGAAAGGTCAGTGGGGTTCACTGTGCCACCAAACTTGGACGAGAACACTAAGTATTGCACTTTATGCTTCGCAACGCAAAGCCGACTTTTTGCGACATCTGATCCGTTCGAGGAAACTATTGGTTGCTGAGAACGTCTAAAACAAGCTCGTACGGAAGCACAGTTCGCCGTGTTATTTGCCGATGCGATTTGATACGCGCATTTCTTCCCACAGCTCTCGTTTGTCCAGCAGCCGCAGGCCACCGCGTATAGAAGGATATGCAATGCGTGGCACACATGAGCGGTGCACCAGAACGTCTATCGCGTTGTGGAGTTTGCATGCGGTTCTTTCACTGCAGGCCTTTAGCCACGCGTGAGCAGACTCAATGGATTAGTGCATGTAGTGAATACAAGACGACGAAAACTTGTCGCCAGTTCCCTGCCGGATTTTCGTTATGGCGCTGGAAGGACGCGAATTGGAAGTACTCAATTCGTTGGTTCTTTTAAAAAAAGTCACAGTTTCGCCGTCAAGGGCGAAGCAATGAATGCGATAGCAAGAAAGTGTAATGCTATACGAAGTGTGGCTCGCAGCTTCAGGAGCAATATTAATTGTAGCAAACATGCACTTGCTAAGTGAGCGCCTCCAGTGCGCAGCGCGTGCTGGTACGAAGGGTTTAATACGTTGTGTGTCACTAAGCTACACATACAAAGCTAGGGGAGGCCGCTAAATGGACAAACAGAAGATGAGCGCGAACTATCAAGTGAAGCATGCACGAAACGAACGCACAGATATACACCGAACGAGCGCGAATAAGCTGTCACGATGGATACTCTCAGTTTGAACAGCGCTCCTGTTGAAAAGGCGGCCGTCCGTTGCGCTCCTCGCGCCATCTCGCTGGTAATGAAGAAACGCTTATAAGCGCCTGCCGTCTCTGAGTCCTGAAAGCGGCAAAGGGTGTGTATATAAGGCTCGCCGTTGGCTTCCTGAAGCATCTGCTCTTTTGTGGCGTAGTGGTTAGCGCCGCGCGCTAGAGGTTCCTTGTTCGATTCGGCGCTTCGGAAGCATTTATCCGGATTATTTTTCTTTGAGACACTTTATTGTAGTGTAGAAAAACAGAGAGCTCGCCGTGCCGAAGACGCTCGCGCTAGAGGAGCGCAGGGCAAGAGAAGCAGACGAGGAGAAAGACGAAGGGTCAGAATAGAACAGCCGGCCTGCAGCTAAGGCGCTGTGTCTACGTCTCTTCCTTTATTACAATGGCGCAGCCGACAAAACACAGACGCTGAGGGCGACCTCGAGGGTCATCGGCGCAGCAGGTGCTCCAGTCACGGAACGCCGTCCACGCTTCCGCGACCATGGACCCCGCAACCCTTCTGCCGCCGGAACTTGCACCTATGGGACCACACTGGGACGGCGTCGAGGCGTCCCAAGGTGAGGCTTACACCGGCGTCGCGCCATCGCATCGACCCACGCAGGGGCTCCTGTTACCACGGAATGGCGCTCACTGTTCCTGTGGTAACACCCCCACAACTACGTCGGCACATGAGCCGCACAGGGACGCTGTCCAAGCGTCCTCGGACATGGACACCGCCGTCGGGAGGACAGAGCCCGCTGTATTCTCCGCGGCCGCCGACTATGGTTACTCGAATGCCTCGGTCGGTCAACTCACCGACGTCATGCGGGCCATGTCGTTGCTATTCGAGCAACTGAATATCTTCGGCACGGTAACTCCCGGATTATCTTGTGCGGCATCACCATCGCCGAGTGCATGTATGATCCCGGAGTTCCAGGACGACGCGATCCTCTGGATCAATAACATCAACCATCTCGGGACTCGCTATGCCTGGTCGGACGAACAAAAATGGCAGGTGGCCCTAAGCCACATTGGAGAACGTGCCCTGGCCTGGCATCGCTACCAAGGCATTAGGCAGAAGACCTGGCAGGAATGGTGTGCCAAGTTCTTAGCTGCTTTCGGCCCGCTTTCCCATGTGTGCGACCATGCCAGACATCTCTCGACCACGAACGACCAGGGGGGCGATCGGAGATGGTATTTTTGCGAAAGTGTTCGGAATCGCCGCACGCGATTGGCAGGCGCCGCTCCGGTGTCGTCATCCGCGGGGCGTGCCCACGGAACACCTACCTATAACCAAATTAGAGAAGAGAAACTGTACCTTTGACAGTGCAACGAAAAATAAGGGTAGCGGTGGCGTCCTAAACTAAAATATAAGGTCAAAAGATGGTGCTGCATGTACAATCATCATCATTGTTTAGATGTAATATGGCTACAGTGTACTAGAATATACGGGTAGTGGGCTCAGAGAGCGGCCGGGAGTGACGCTTCTCACGTTGACGGCACGAGATGGCGCCAGTAGAGCATGGGCTGTACGCAGTACGAAGCACGAGCAGGCTCGCGCATATATACAGGTGTTCTCTGGCTCGCGCAGCATACTCGCGCTGTGCGTTACGTCGCAGTATGGAATTGTTGCTCCGCATTTCAGTGCCTGTCCCGTGAAACAGTTACTGCTGCCCGCAAGAATCGCCGGACTAAATGGCATACGTAAATGAGATAGTGGCTTGTAAAACCGTACAGCATGGCTCAATGGGACGGGATTTGCCCAGAGGCGCTCAGATGTCTTTAAGTGTGCGCGGTCGCTAAACGACGATCTACTTACATAGAGAACATTCCTATGATAAACGGTTTGTCAACAAATTGAGAGCTGATTTTGGAGCTCGGCGCGGTCTCGCCGGGGTCAGCACATGAAAATTTTTACTGGGCATAAAAAGGAGAAGCCGCTGCATCCCTACCTAATAAGTTTAGACCTTGCATCATTCCGTACGCGAGAAGTCGGTGTTGAAAAAGTGAAAATTTCGAACCATCAATTACGTGAACGATTATTCCCCGATGATATGTAACTTTGCACAACTTTCCGGCCACGATTTCCAGAAGTCCGCCAAAAATAGGTGTTAGGTTGGCAGACCTAACTTGTAGCTTTTTCCGGATAGACCATTTTTATCATTCGATGCATCCTATGATGTTTCCGGTTTCGCAAAGGACAGACCTGATGGTGCAACCTCCTAGGTAATCCCAAAGTCCGGTGCTCTCATTAATTAATAGTGAGGTTCCCTGGCTGGAGAGAGCTACTGAGCGGCTTTAACATATCACTTCCTACCCTCCGGGGAAACCAAAGCGTTAGTGAGTAACAAATAGCCACTTGCGTGTTCTATAAGAGGGAAGTACAAGAAAGACATGTTTTCATGACATACCCATTCGTTATTTACAGCCGTGGAGGTGTTTTGTGTTCCCGAAAGTGCATATTAATAGGGCGTCCCATCATGTACTAAATTTCTGAGAAAGGCAGAAGTTCTAGAAAAAGTTTCTCAGCTAAATTCATACTTGCAGTAGTCGTACGTGTGTACTTACAACGGCTACATTTTATGACTAAGTGTCAATTAATATTCCGTGTAATTAGTAGACCTCATAAATACTGCTTTAATCGCTAACAAGTCCGTGCAAAATAATAGTGCGCCTCAGATAACCCAGACATCAAGCATTTCGAAAAGGAAGCAAAAATCGCGAAATACGTGTTATATTGAAACAGACGCGTGCTTGCGCACCGCTGCTCAAGCGTGACCCCGAGTGATGATTTGGCAAATGCACGGCTGCATGCGTTTCTCGTCGCAGCGTACATGTCTTCGCCACGCAAGGAGGTTCGAAATGTGTCACGACTTGAATGGCAGCGAGATAAGCGTAAGCGTGTTTCGAGATGCATCATGTAGCTATGTAACTGTCAAATATCACCTGCAGCGCGCATTCATTTCGCATTCCACGTATATACTTCAAGGCTGCTTGTCCTTACTGGTAAAAAAAAAAAAACGTGACAAAGTTCAGCATGAAAGGAATCATTCCCGGTTTATCTGAAGCGAGCTGTAACTTTCTAACTGAAATATAAGGGATTAAAGCGATATTTAAGATTTTGAGTAGGTAAAAAATATGTAATTGATACTTACTGATAAAAAAATACTGGCTGAAATTACACATCACTGCCCACAAGGTGTGCGAGACTATTTCGCTCCAGCGGTCAGATATACTAAATTCTTTGTGCATGGTTGCTGAGACACGACCCCGTGGTGTTCTTTCAGAGAACATAGGCCGAAGAAACAACTACGAGCACTCACTCAACTTCGCGTGCAAGCTTTTTTTTCTTTTTCTTTTTGCTTTGGTGCTTTCGGTGACACATTGAGGCCTTTTACATGAAAGTGAAGCCTTCTGGCGGCACCAAACTTAGCGATGCTGGATGTAAGCATCGGGGTTAAGCACTTCGTGGTTCTCGCTGCATCCTAAACAAGAAGGAATCTGGGTGTTGCGCAACAGCATCACATCGACTGTGCTGTAGCTGCAGAACAGCGAAGGAAACGCGAGTTACTTCATTCTGCGCTCGAGGTAGCGGAGAACAACAGCACACGACACAGCGACGCAAACAGGACAGTAAAAAAAAGCAAGCGCAAGTCGCTGCTACTGCAGCAGGCGGGAGTGCTGGGGATATTGCTGAGCGCAGCCACCGAGCGTACAGCCGACGCTACCGCAGCGCCGCCGCATACATACGAGACCCGTCAACACTCTCCGCCTCACGCCGGCGCGTGGAGCATGCCCTCTCTTGAACCCACTACCCATATTCTAGTGCACTGTAATATGGCCGCTTTGTTTCTGGCGCCTACGCCTTTTGGCCTTATTGAGAGCCCCTAGCAGGAAAATTTCAAACTAAAATATGGGGTTAGGTTAGTAGTTCCACTCTGCGCGCAACTTGATGGAACGCGCCGCGGTTGGTCTTTTTCGCCACCTGTAGCGACTTGTGGAACGTCGAGCGTTCCGGGGCCCCGAGATTTCCGTGTCGTCAAATTGACGTCAATTCCCTGTCAATCATTTTCAAACCGAGCGTGTCGTCTGCTATACGGAGAACGATTCCCGAGGCCGCTCGCTCAGCGAACGATTTACGAACACTTTGCGAACACCGGCCGCGGCAGCGGCTCCGCTTGGATTGAAACGGCGGCTGCGGCTGCGCAATGTTGCGTCACAGAGGGAAATGGCGGTCCACTTTGGCTGAGTCCTCGCATTGTCGTCGCTGAAATAGGACGCGGAGCAGCTGGAGGTTCGCGATGTATTTGGGGATTTGACAGGAATTCCGGCGTCAATTTCGCCTGTCGAAGCGAACAGTACGTTGGCTGTGCGCCGAACTTGATCCCGAGAGAGAGAACAACTTTATTTTAGGAAAAAAAAAAAAATCCTCGCCGCCACCTCCTCTGCTCGTCTAATAGCCTGGAGTTGTTTCTCCAGGCTTGAGTCGCGGTGAACGGTGTCTCACGCTCCAGGCGAGGGAATGGTCAGGAGATCGGAAATCGGGTGCCAAAGAGCCCGTGGAATTTCGACGGAGAGAAAAGGGCTGCGCATGTTGATGTTCTTTGCTACTGGAAGTTTCCAGCGCGCTGTCGATAGTGAAGAGTTTGTCGAGCTTTCACAGTTGGGGTGCACCTCCAAAAATGCGAGAAGGAGCTCCCTCTGCCTCTGAGCACCCGCGGGCTGAGATGCACGTTTTTGTGCGAGGACATGACAGCAGCAGACGACGACACGAAATTTAGATATGACGCCACTTACGCGCACGCTTCTTGTTTTTCGCGCCCGCGACACCGCTTAGCGAACCTGGAGAGAACGATATTGATGCTTAAGAGCGTGTTTACGTCTGAGAAGAAGAAAGCACCGTTTTTAAAAGGAGCAGCTTTCTTAGTTTCTCGGGAGAAATATTTTGGCTTTCAGAGGCAGACGACAAACGGAGTACGTCATCATCCGAGGAGCGCGCCGCTTCCCCATTGGCCGCGTCGGCCGCGCTCCTCCCATTCTCAAAGCATTGCTCAAAGCTATCGCGGACCACCCACTTTTTGACGTCAGTGTTCAGAAAGCGTTCTCGAGCGAACAGCCGATCTCCGATCGCCCCCCAGACAACACACAACGACTCTGCTGGTGCACCCGGGAGCTCTTCAGCAGAGAAAATCGTGGACGGCCCTGGAACGGAGGCCAGCTGCCTCTCCTATACTCCTGTGTGCGGCTCGAGTTCTGCGTCAGTGAGTGGCGGCGGAGCAAGTTTTCCAAATACTAGAGAGCAGCCGGGGATACGGTCGTCATGCGTGGCAGTGTTCAAGCGCATGGGTGTGCCGACTCCGGTAGGGCTGGATATTCCGCGACTTCAGGAACCATCACCATCTCTCGAGACCGAAAACGATCTTGAAGACAAGAAACTTGACAAGAAACTTGAAGAACAAGACATGTCCGTTTGTACTGGCAATACGTCCCCTGAAAAAGCTGAACCAGCTCTGTCTTCAGCACCCTCACTTAACGACTGTACAGACATTCCTTATTTGCTGAGCAACACCTCGCTGAAGATCGCCGCAGTCGTCCAAGGCAAGCTTGTGCAACCTGCCATTCATGGAGTTGCTAAACAGAAAAACGGCGGACGGTTTGCTTCACGAGGCCGGGCCCGTTAGTTCGAGATGCATAGAGAACTCTCCAGAGCCGACGCCGTCGAACTGCAAGTGGCGTCGCCCTACAAGACGGCAGCGTTCGTCGTGGGAGCCTACGATAGGACTGCAACTCAAGGTATGCGACACGTGGCGGCCAACGACGGAAAGCACGCTCCTCTGTCTACTGATCTGCGACGGAAAAGCACCAGGCGAAAAAAACTCCCGCTGCGACATTGCACGCTACACTCCCTCCCAGAGACACGTCTGGCAGCTTGCCAGGGGAAGTCACAGCATGGTAAAGGCCTTCGACCACCATGTCATAGTAAATGTCGCCTGCCGAATGTGCCCTTGGTCGCCCCGCGAGTCAAATCACAGCATCGTCAATTCCTGCAACGACCACCGCGACACAGCCAGTGCAGGCCCCCTGAGGATTCCTTCAGAATTCTCCAGGACAGACCACGACAAGATTCTCCAGGACAGACCCGGACAGACCACGGCAAGCCACCACACAGCGGGACCAATTCCGGCGACGGCCACATCGGCACACTCAGTGCCGGCCACCAGAGGTTTCCTTTGCTCAAACCCAAGTCGGGGCGAGGCCGAGACCGTCCAGCGCGACGCAGTCAGTGCCGCCCTCCAGAGACAGTTTCGCCCGTTACTGTCACTCGCAGTCGTGGCCGAGTGTAATGTAGAAAAACAGAGAGCTCGCTGTGCCGAAGACGCTCGCGCTAGAGGAGCGCAGGGCAAGAGAAGCAGACGAGGAGAAAGACGAAGGGTCAGAATAGAACAGCCGGCCTGCAGCTAAGGCGCTGTGTCTACGTCTCTTCCTTTATTACAATATATACTTATACATAAACGGTTCAGGACGGCGGTGACGGGGACGGCAAACAAAAAAATTACAGCATATCCACGGAGTGAATGATGATCAGTGGGCGAAGCTCGGGAGGGTCATCGTAGATCGTGCCGAGTTCCGGATTAATTTAGTTAACGCTCACGCTACGAATTCTTATGGTTCAACTATGCACAAGTGAAATCTCCCACCGGCACTTCTATGCAAGTCAAGATCCAGTGCGTTCTCCTTCTTTGCGAGCTGGTAGGGCGTTCATCTAAGAAAGAGCGTTTCCATAGTCAACGCGCGCATTTCGCTCTCTCTCTCACAAGACAGCAGATGGAAGAGTGAGAGAGAGAGAGAGGCACGCTCCGGGAGAGAGAAAGAGAGAGATGCACGCGCCGAGGGCGAGCGCGTGCCTCCCGGCACGCCGGTTACGCCTGACGCCTGACGCAGGACAAAGTTAGACTAAGAGGAGCTTCGCCCCTAAAACCAACCGAGATTGTCCATATAATTGCTATCGCAATAATAACAAAAATGACGCTCCACAAGGTCTCCTTAAGAGATACCTCTCTTTGCAGCTTTCCTTTTCGATGAAGGCCAGTACATATTGTGACGGAGACGCAAGAGCGATGAAATGATTATTTAGAGGGTTGGCGAAACCGACAAAATGGCTGAAGGCACACACGCGCGCAAGCGTCAAGAACACTCGTCGTCGTTCTCACTTCGTATTGTTCAACACTTGTCCGCACTGCACCGCTTCGTAACATCACTCTCCCGCGGCGGAAGCGCCGTCACGGCGCTTGCGAAGACGACGAGGCACTAGCAGGGCAGTACGGCTTGATTCGTGAAACATGAACAACGTCGGTCTGCTGCGAGGAGGTCGAAGAGGCGGGGGCGAGTGGCGCTATCTCGTAGTTGACGTCACTAAGCTGGCGCAGAACTTTGTAAGGCCCGGTATAACGGGAGAGTAGCTTTTCGGACAACCCGACCTGGCGGCGTGGTGACCAGAGGAGAACGAGAGAGCCCGGCGTGAACTGTACACTCCTATGCTGGCTGTCGTAACGAACTTTTTGGTGTTGTTGTGACGAGGAAAGGCGATCGTGCGCAAGTTGACGAGCGGCACGGGCTTGAGTAATGGCCCCGCTGGCGTACTCAGTCAACAACGGTGTAGGTGAAGGAAGGAGGGTGTCAAATGGTAACTTTGGGTGCCTGCCGAATAGTAGGTAAAACGGTGAAAAACCAGCAGTATCATGTCGGGACGAATTGTACGCAAAGGTAATGAATGGGAGTGCTTTGTCCCAGTCGCGGTGGTCAGGTGAAACGTACATTGATAACATCTGAGTGAGCGTTCGGTTGAGGCGCTCGGTCAATCCGTTCGTCTGCGGATGATAAGCGGTGGCAAGCTGGTGTTCAGTGGAGCACGCACGGAGGATGTCATCGACGACACGTGAAAGAAAATATCTCCCGCGATCGGTAAGTAGCTGCCGAGGAGCGCCATGCTGAAGAATGATGTCATACAAGAGAAAGTCGGCGACATCAGTGGAAGAACTGGTTGGCAACGCCCGGGTGATGGCAAAGCGGGTGGCATAATCTGTTGCGACGGCAACCCATTTGTTTCCTGAAATGGACGTAGGAAATGGGCCTAGCAGGTCCAGGCCAACACGCGAGAACGGTTCTAGAGGTATGTCGATAGGATGTAGGAGGCCGGACGGAAGGGCAGAAGGGCGCTTGCGGCGTTGGCACTGGTCACAAGCAGCGACATAACGTACCACAGAGCGATACATGCCAGGCCAGAAAAAACGACGCCGCACGCGATCGTACGTGCGGGAGACACCTAGGTGACCAGCTGTGGGTACGTCGTGAAGTTGGTGAAGAACACTGGATCGTAGATGTTGAGGTAAGACAAGCAGAAGTTCCGGGCCATTGGTGCTGAAGCTACGACGATACAGGATGTTGTCGTGTAATTCGAACAGGCGAAGAGAAGGATCTGGTGCTGAAGACGTTAGGCTGTCGATGATGGATCGTAACGAGGCGTCTCGTTGCTGTTCGCTGCGGATGTCGCCCAAAGCACGAATGGAGAGTACGCATGTGTCTGAGTCAGGGTCAACGACGTCGGGAGCATCAACGGGGTGACGTGATAAACAGTCTGCATCTTGGTGCAGGCGTCCCGACTTGTGATGCACAGTAAACGAGTATTCTTGGAGTCGAAGTGCCCATCGAGCGAGACGTCCAGACGGGTCCTTGAGTGACGAGAGCCAGCAAAGGGCGTGGTGGTCGGTAACGACGGTAAATGTGCGACCATACAAATAAGGTCTAAATTTGGTCACTGCCCACACCAAAGCCAGGCATTCACGCTCAGTTATTGAGAACTTCTGTTCCGAGGTCGAAAGAAGACGGCTGGCATAGGCGATTACTCTGTCCTTACCGTGCTGTTTTTGGCCAAGGACAGCGCCTATTCCATGGCCACTAGCATCAGTTCGAAGTTCTGTGGCCGACGAGGGATCGAAATGGGCCAGTATTGGTGGCGTAGTGAGCAAATGAATGAGGGCAGAAAAAGAGTCTGCCTGCTCTAGGCCCCATACGAAGGAAACGTCCTTTTTCAAAAGATCAGTAAGCGGTCGGGCTATGTCCGCGAAGTTTTGAACAAAACGACGGAAGTATGAACATAGCCCCACAAAACTTCGGACGTCCTTGGTTGAGCACGGCACAGGAAATTCCCTCACAGCCCGCACCTTATCGGGATCCGGTTGAACACCCGCAGGACTCACAAGGTGTCCAAGTATAGTGAGCTGGCGCCGTCCGAAACGACACTTGGCGGAGTTGAGCTGGAGACCGGCTCTGCGAAAGACATCAAGAACGGCCGACAGACGTCGGAGGTGGCTGTCAAACGTAGATGAGTAGACGATGACGTCGTCTAGGTAACACAAGCAGATGGACCACTTATATCCTCGAAGCAAAGAGTCCATCATGCGTTCGAAAGTTGCTGGGGCGTTACAAAGTCCAAACGGCATGACCTTAAACTGGTAAAGACCATCGGGCGTGACGAATGCAGTTTTCTCGCGGTCCATGGGGTCGACTGAGATTTGCCAGTAGCCGGACCGAAGGTCGATGGATGAAAAGTATTGGGCTCCGTGAAGGCAATCGAGGGCGTCATCGATGCGAGGTAAAGGATAGACGTCTTTATGGGTCACTTTGTTTAAACTCCGATAATCGACGCAGAAGCGCCATGTGCCATCCTTCTTTTTAACAAGGACAACCGGGGAGGCCCACGGACTAGATGAAGGCTCTATGACGTCTTTAGCAAGCATCTTATCGACTTCACCCTGGATGACTTGACGTTCTTCTTGAGAGACGCGGTAAGGACGTCGGCGTACAGGATGTGCGTCACCAGTGTGGATGCGGTGAGCTACAACAGATGTTTGGCC
Organism: Hyalomma asiaticum; assembly: GCA_013339685.2. Lineage (NCBI taxonomy): Eukaryota > Metazoa > Arthropoda > Arachnida > Ixodida > Ixodidae > Hyalomma > Hyalomma asiaticum. Next base: position 17,523,487 of record CM023484.1, read on the forward strand.
TAGGGAGCGGCCATCAAAGTCAAAGATGTCACGATAGGACACAAGCACGCGATGGAGATCAGTAGCTTGCGTTGGGGTGAGATCAGGAGCTATCATCTTGGAAATGCCGTCGACTGGCGAAGGAGCGACGGGGTTGTCATCCGGGGAACGTAACATAACATCAGCGTCCAAAATCGCAACCTCGCAATTCTCCAGCGCAGAGATGGTGGCCAACGCTATGCCTTGCGGAATAACTTGAGTCAGCAGGCTCACGTTGAGTATGGGAACAATCGCTTGATTGTTAGTCACGGAAACAATGGTGTGCGCAAAGGCGACGTCGCGGTCCAACAGTACGTCCACAATAGGCGACAAGAGGTAGTCACCATCGGTCACGTCGCGTGAGGAAGTCAAACTGACGTATTTAACGGCTTGAGGCGGCAAACGGACGTGATGGCGAGAGCACAAACGCGGAGGTAGGTCGGCCGGAAGGTCATAAAGCTGTGGCAACTCAAGTTGAAGAGAGCCGGTTGAACAATCAATGAGCGCAGAGTGAGCAGACAGAAAATCCAAGCCGAGGATCAGATCATGGGGGCACTTCTCTATAACGGCAAATTCTACGGAAGTAGGACGACTTGCAATACAAACACGCGCGGTACACATCCCAAGAACGGCAGGAGTACCTCCATCAGCGACACGGAGTGTGCGGGAAGAGGCAGGCGTGAGCACTTTATGCAAGCGGCGGCGAAGGTTGGCACTCATTACGGAAATTTGCGCTCCAGTATCTATAAGGGCAGAAACAGTCACACCATCCACAACAACTTCTAACAAGCTTCGGTTAGTCGGCAGCGTGAAGAGAGGATTTGTGGAGGAAGTCGTCAATGCAGCGTCACCTCCCGGCGCTGCACTGTTTAGTTTTCCGGATAAGCGGTAGCGAGGTTAAACGGGGACGACGGTCGGCGACCCTGCGGCGATCGAGACGACTGGCGACGGCCTGGGGGCGAGCGTGACCGGTGACCACGTGGCGACGGTGAGCGGCTATTTAGGCTTCTGTACGAATCGGGATTAGACGACTGGGCAGGAGGGGCAGAGCGGTAGCCGGCCTGTCGGTAGTCGTCCTGTCGGTAGTAAGGAGCGTACGAAGCCCGAGGCGGCGAGGACCAGCGGGAGTTGCAATAACGGGCTACATGGCCGGTACGACGACAACGGAAGCAAATTGGTCGGTTGTCAGTGGTTCGCCACAAGGCAGGGTCGCGATACTGTGTAGGAAACCGCTGCACGTAATGGGACGACTGCTGACGCCACGGTGTCGGCTGTGGACTAGCTACGGCGCACACAGAATGGATGCCTACGTTGGCCAGTTCCTGCCGGACAATGGCTTGAACGATCGGAGTGGTGATAGCCGCCGAATCGCCAGAACCGGCATAAGCTGGAGCAGGGGCCATCGCTTCAAGTTCACGGCGCACAATCTGAGTCACCTGGTCCAATGAAACTGAAGCTTGCGGTTGTGTCCTAGTGCATTCTTCGCAGGAGGAAGTTGCAGCCGTATTGGGAAGCCTGGCGAACACGGTGTTAATGCGCCGACTTTTAGCCTGCTCAAAGCGTCGACACTCTTTGATGACGGCATCTACGGTCGAGTAATTCTTACACATTAAAAGGTTGAAGGCGTCGTCTGCAATCCCCTTTAGAATGTGGCCAACTTTATCGGTCTCCGGCATCTCGGCGTCGGCTTTACGGCACAGCGCTAACACGTCTTCTATGTACGAGATGTAAGACTCCGTAGACGTTTGCGCACGAGACGCGAGAGCTTTCATCGCTGCTAACCTACGCCCGACGGGCTTCCCGAACAAGTCTAGCATCTTTTCTTTACATATGTCCCAGCTTCCGAGTTCGGCTTGGTGGTTTTCAAACCACACTTTCGCAGTTCCTTTGAGGTAGAAAATCAGATTGGCCAGCATGAGAGTAGGGCCCCATCGGTTGAGCGTACTCACGCGTTCGTAATCTGCCACCCAGTCCTCGACGTCCACATCATCAGAACCACCGGAACCGCTGAATGTGCCAGGATCCCGAGGATGCGTGAGTACGAGCGTTGAAGCCGCGGGGGCGGACTCAGGCGCTGTTTCTTCCGCCATGGTAGAGGGACCCTCCAAACGACGACCGCTGCGAAGTTCCGTTGCGAAGCGTGTCGTACCCAGCACCTTCCACCAAATGTGACGGAGACGCAAGAGCGATGAAATGATTATTTAGAGGGTTGGCGAAACCGACAAAATGGCTGAAGGCACACACGCGCACAAGCGTCAAGAACACTCGTCGTCGTTCTCACTTCGTATTGTTCAACACTTGTCCGCACTGCACCGCTTCGTAACAATATAGAGAGGAAAATACGGGACCTAAGAGGAAGAACACGACCGCTGCGTCGCCTTACGTGCAGATTCGCCGTATAATAGCTTTCCAAGCGCTTTTAAATTTATTTGATCTTACGGCCACCAAACAGGTATGCGGATGCAATGCGATGCTCCGAATGCCTCCTCCAGAAGGTGGTGAGTGGACGGCCGAAGTTACTTGGCCGTAAATATTTAGAGCTACCGGTCACATATATCCACATAAAAGACAGAGCGGTGAGAAACGGAGCGCCCAATTCTTTAGTTGTTCAACCAATTGCACACCATTCACGCGTGCTGCACGTACGTGATCTTTTTGATGCCATATAAAGAATCTAGCTTCTATGTTGATTGACGGCGCAACGTCAAGAAACATACGTCGCATATTAAATACGAGCCTTTCTTAGCGAACATTCGCGAATTTGAGCGTATCTATCTATCTATCTGTCTATCTATCTATAACTTTGTGTTCTCGTGGCCGTTTCGTTGTTTTGTGGGGTTTAACGTCCCAAACCAGCTCTGATTATGAGAGACGCCGTAGTGCAGATCTCCGGAAATTTAGACCACCTGGGGTTCTTTAACGTGCACTGACATCGCACAGCACACGGGCCTCAACATTTCGCCTCCATCGAAATGCAGCCGCCGCAGCCGGGATTCGATCTCGCGACCCTCGGATCAGCAGCCGAGTACCATAGCCACTAGACCACCGTGGCGGCGCCGTGGCCGTTTCGTTAATGGGATGTATACGGAAATTGGTATGCCACAACATGACTGCATGACGAACATAAATGACAGGTCATAACGTGAAAATCGTGACATATGCACGTCATGAGCGGGATGATTTGCATATCACACGTTTAGTTAATGGGATGTATACCAGAATTGCTATGGCGCAACACGACTGCATGAAGAACGTAAATGACAGGTCTTAGCATTACAATCATGACATGCGTGTCATGTGCGGCATGGTTTGCATGCCGCAGTCTTGTTGCTCTTGAAGCCGTTTCGTGAACTTCATACGCACCAAAATCGGTGTAGCGAGACAACAATGCAGACCCATTTCATGTTCGTGAAGCGTGCTTCGCATTTCCTTGATTCCCACTACCCGCGGCCTTTTTTTATTGCGCTAACAACGTGATGTTCTTAGAAATGCATGTCGCACAACTTCACGTAGAGGCACAGGATATGGACATTGCTTTGCAACAAATGATGTGTACGCTCAAAGTACGCCATCGACTTGTGCACATTTATTACCGCGAGCTCTCGCTTTCGTCCGTGACAAGAATACAACAAGCGAAACTCTCTCTCTCTCGATCGTGCGTGCGCGATGTGCCAGTCCGCTAAAGATCTGTAAAAAAACCATAGTTTCGCCAGAAGGGCGCATTTGATGTTGCGCGCCGGTGAGGACGAAGGAGATCTCGGGGGTGTAGCGGGGATGAAGCTTGTGTGCTTTGGCTGCTTCTTGGACGCCATGTTGGGACGCCATCGCGCTCTGCGCCACTAAAGGCTACGGAAAGGATTTTTCCCACATCGTTTTTTGGTGCCGAAGGCTCGGGAAGCCAGCCTTCACTCCCACGAGCTTAAAATCTCGGATGTCCTTCTGCAACCAGACCGTCATGGACCGCGCCTCGTCGGAACGAATGCTTAAGGACGGTAAATGATGTGAACAAACTCGTCAATCCAGAACAGTTCGACCTCACTGAGCTTCGCGTGCTCCATAGCAGACTGCACGCGGTGAAAGCTCAATTATCTGCGCTGAACGCTGGAGACCTTCATGACATACGAGCAGGTGGCACAATACTACGATTCCCTTCTGGATTATGAAGACGCTGCTGTCAGCTAATTGACCCTGGTCGAACATCATACAGACCGGCTCACTGTTTCATCTCCGCCTTGGATGTCTCAGCCTTCTGCAACAGCTGACAGGGGCCAGCCAGCGGCACCGGATGCAAAACAAATGCAACCACCTCAACGTGAGTTTGGTGCTATAGAACTTGATGCTAAGGCTGGTTCTTCAGTTCGACACAGGCACGTTCAGTTTGGAAATGACACAGGCGCAGGCACGTTCAGTTCAGGCACAGGTTCAGGCACAGGCACGTTCAGTTTGGAAAGAGAGCTTCGAGGCAATTACCCAAGGCTTTGATGACTGTGAAGAGGATGATGGATCGCTGCTAAATGCAGTTGAGCGCAGTAAGACACTGAAAAAAGAAATCCTCGAGGAACTTGAGAAGCGCACGGGAGCTATTGGCGACGACAAGCTTGGCATTGCTGACCCCGATATTGAGAGAGACTTGGACACACAGAAGCACGACCGATGTATGAATGTCGCATTTAGGAATGAGTACTGTGGTGAAGTTTCTGAGGAGTTGAAGCTGCAGGAACCTTCGGGTGAGGGAACGGGACTACTGGGACGAGCGGCAGAGTGGTGATGGTGAGGAAGGTAATAAGGAACGAGAGAACGAGCCAGATTTGACAGAAATCTGCTACGGCACTTATCCCAGGTACCAGAATGGTGGGGGAAACAATTTGGTTATAATGCGAGAAAGCGAGAAATTTGTTGGAAAAGGTCCCATTCTGCCAATGCTGTGGGCAGGAAGAGCCCTATGCTTGTCGAGATCAAGATGTCTGAGGAATACTTCGACGAATACTACAAGTTGAGGACAGCGTTGGAGAAACGCCAGTTCACATTCGGGACTGTTCCACTGCCTTGAACGAATTTGGCTTTACTATACAAGCGTTGTTGTATACAAGTGAAAGAGGAGGCGCTGAATCGATACCAATTTCTCAAGGGAGCCTACCTGCACAGGACATTCCGGGGGCGAAAGACCTTCCTACGCTAAAACTGTTACGACGGCGCATGAGCCAAGTACATCCGGGGAACCAAGAAACTGGAAAAGACCGCGGGCTTGTCAGTGGAGGTGCTTCTACGACGGAGTATGCAGGATATTATTTTTAACCACGGATGAAACCCACAGAATTTCTCTCTGGCACAACCAGACATTTAGATGGACGAAAGAGATCTTGGAGATGTAGCGGGATGAAGAGCTTGTGTGCTTTGGCTGCTTCTTGGACGCCACGTTCGAACGGCATCGCACTCTGCGCCAATAAAGGCTACAGCATGGATTTTTCCCATAGCATCGGTAGGGATAATCTGAATAGTAGTGAATGTGGATTTATTAAGTAAGCATCCAGTTGAGTCACGTACCCTGTGTCGGTCGAGCGGCAGAGACAAGTGCGCAGCAGAGCTGCGAGCTAAATCATGTTGTTTTGATGTCTTCATGCCAGCGCTCCACACCGCGCTAAGCGGTTCCTCCTCGGAGACGCGTGAGCGCTGTGTGGCGAGGTCACTGCCGTCGTCGCGACTAGTATATGCTGTGGGTTTTGTTGTGAACGCAGCTCGACCGGATTTAAAGAAACGCTGATCGAGTGGATTCATCCACTAAAGATCACGGACGCGAGACACCCAACTCAACGCTGACAAGCGCCATTGTTTTATTACGTCAGAGAGCCAAAAAAGAAAACGGTAGCGTCGCACTTCCGGGCACGTGGCGCCATCTAATGACGATCCATTACACCCTTCAACACTCCCCCTTAATGGATTGTCATTTTGTCCACATTCTTAACACCCAAGCTCTCGCAGTACTTCAAAGTCATTTTCCCATTCAAGGGCTTGGTGAAGAGGTCGGCGGAGTTGCTTGACGACTCAATGTACTGTAGTTGCAGCCTTTCCTCTTCAACCTTTTCTCGAAGGAAATGATGCTTGAGATCAATGTGTTTACTTCTGTCTGATGTTTGATTTTTTTGCCAACGCTATGGCTCCCTGGTTGTCCACCAGTAAGACCTGTGGCTCGTGCATAAATTCCTGCGCGTGCAGCTCTTTCATAAAATTCTGGAGCCACAGCGCTTCTTTAGCGGCGTGGCACATGGCTATATACTCAGCTTCCACCGTCGACAATGCAGTGCTTTGCTGCTTCTTGCTGCTCCAAGAAATAGCCGCACCAGCCAGGGTGAATACGTAGCCGCTGAAAGATTTTCTGTCACTTTTGTCACTGGCCCAGTCTGCGTCGCAATATGCCCCCACGCAGTTGCCGGTTCTTTTGTAAGTGAGTGCATAACTCTTAGTCTGCTTCACATAGCGGAGAATGTACTTCACGCCACTCCAATGTTCTTCTGTGGGATGCTCATTGAACTGGCTCATATAGGTAGTGGCAAAGGCCAAGTCGGGCCTTGTGCCTCCGACGAGGTACAGCAATGCACCGATTGCTTTTCTGTACTTCCTTTGGGGGTCCTCTCTTGCTGGGCTATCGTCATTTATTTTTTGGTACTTGCGTCCAGGATCCAAAGGAGATGACGCTGTCTTTGCGTCTGCCATGCCAGACTTCTCCAGTATGTCTTCAGCATAGGCCGTCTGGTCAAGTGTCAGCCCTCCGTCCCTATCCTTTTTCAGTCGTATGGAAAGCATGTGTCTGGCTTCACCTAAGTCCTTTGCATCAAACTTTTTACCCAAGCGGCTCTTGGAATTTGCAATCTCCTTTTCATCTTCCGCGATGATCAGCAAGTCATCCACGTAGACGCCTACAATGAGCTTCTTCTTGCTGATATAGACGCAAGGGTCTGCTTTTGATCTTGTCATCCCTTCCGACTTCAGCAGTTTGTCCAAAGTGAAGTTCCACTCTCTTCCAGACTGCCGTAGCCCATAGAGGCTCTTATTCAAAAGGCAAACTTCATCCTTCTCATAGTCTTCTCATAGTTTCAACGTACCGTTTAAGTACGCTGCCGTGATGTCGACCTGGTGAATCTTCCAATTTCTCTCAACTGCTATGGCTAACAGTGTTCTGACAGATTTTAATTTCACCACAGGAGAGAACGTTTCCGTGTAGTCGGTACCTTCCACTTGAGAGTACCCGCACGCAACCAGCCGAGCCTTGTGTCGCTGTAGGTGACCATTTTCGTCGTACTTCTTGCGGAACACCCACTTGCATTTAATGACCTTTCTGTCTTTTGGTCGTGGCACCAATTCCCATGTGTTAGAAGCTTTCAGGCTATCCAGCTCACTCTGTATAGCTGCCTTCCATTCCTCCTTGTCTGGTGCAGATAAGGCTTCATGCAGTGTCTCTGGATCAGTGTGGTTGGTTTGCTTAGCCATACAGCAGCATAGACAGTCACCTTTAGGTATTATCTTATTTGCCAGTCTTTCCGACCGCCTTAATGCTTGTGCGCCTTGATCTGCAGCGCTGGACAGCTGCTGTGCAGCTCCTTCATCATGTGTCACTCTCTCGTCTTCATCAACTGATGAGCCGACTTCTTCAGCATCGTTGTTCCCAGTACCATCGTAATCTGAACCACAAACATCACGCGGCTCACTCAAGCTGTCTTCAACTGTCGTTATCTGCTTCAGTGTTGCTACTTGCAGATTTTGCAAGTTTGCATGGAAAGGAGTCTCCTTCAAAGACGACATCCCGACTCACAAAAAAGCGATCTTATTTTTGGTTCCACAACTTGTACCCCTTCACTCCATCTGGGTAGCCGACCAATATGCACTCCTCCGCTTTCGGGTCTAGCTTGTCTCCCTTGCGTGGTCTGTTTCGCACGCTCCATGCTTTGCACCCGAACACTCTTAAGTGGTTCAGTTTCACTTCTCCCCCTGTCCACAGAGCTTCTGGAGACTCTCCTCCTACGGCCTTTGACGGGCATTCGTTTCTGAGGTAGCTTGCAGTGACAAACGGCATCAGCCCAAACTTCCTTGGTGACGCCCGATTCGATGAGGAGGCACCTCGTCATGTCAAGCAGCGTCTGATTCATTCTCTCAGCAACTCCATTTTGCTCGGGTGTGCCAGGAACGGTCAGCTGGTGCTTTATGCCATGGTTGGCTAGATACATGTTGAACTCTTTGCTAACGTACTCGCCTCCATTGTCACTACGCAACGTCTTCACCTTCGTGTTGTGGATATTTTCCACCATGCGTCTGTACTTGTCGAAGTTTTGAAGCACTTCATTTTTAGCCTTCATGGGATACACCACAGTGTATCTTGAGTAGTGTCGCGATCTCACCGCTACCACCTGTTGTCGTGGTTTATCGCTGCCACCATTTGTCGTGGACTCGTGTCGCCTTCAGGCCAGGAGTCCACGGGGCAGGAGAGAAGAGTACGAGGAGTTGCTTTGGAGAAGAGAATATTTACATTTATTTACAACATGGTAGCTTATGGCCGAATCTCAGTCAATCCTCTGATCCCGGGGTGCTCCCGTGGATTAAGTAACCAGCGTCGTCCGGTGACGCCTTCTTGGGAGGGCCCAGCTGACGCTTCTTCTTCCAATCGGAGGGTCCAAAGGGGAAGAGGGTTGTGCAACGCCCCTTTAACCTCGAAGGTGGCCGAGATGATCTGCACGCAGCCGGACCTTATGATGGCGCATCTGGACGCCTTCCGGTGACACATCTGGACGTCTTCCGGCCAGAGGTAACGAGAAAATTGTTACCGGCACTCGGCACGTTCGATTCGTATCTCTAATGACACCTGCGTTAGTGAGTTCCTGGTGGCGCCACTCCGTCTCCGATGTCTCGGACATAACAGCTCCGTCCGCCGGCGGGAGACCCGACCTGAGGGTGACCAGCATACCAGGTCGGCCGAAGTGTCGGAGTTCGATGAGCTCTCCGTGGGCCACTGTTGACGACGGAAGCTCCGATGTGGGGTTCTCACATATGCCTTGGTGGCTCTCGTCCTCCGCACACACGTAAACACACACGCACACGCACAACTACAGGCACGGGAAGTGCCCTGCCCGCACTAGGAGCCATCGAGTCCAAAATACATAAAACAATCGGCCCTACATTTCCAAAATTAAATGAAAGCAGCCCTCAAAACAGTTGTATACATTCGCTGAAGCTCCCAATTTCTATCCCTGAATTAATTTGAGCTTACAGTTTACGTTAGTCAAACCTGTTCACTCGACGAACTACGTGTGTGAGCTATCGCAATATGCCGCAAATCCACCAGGCTCCACATCTCTTAGTGCTCGTTCACACAGCCGTCAAACGGCCCGTCACGTCACCGTCACAGCGCCCGTTTTCGTCAGGGGAGAGGGTTTCCGAGACGTTTTCTCCTCAAAAACGGGTTGACGGCGACGTAGAGCATTGCTCTACGTCGCCGTCACCCCGTTACGTCTCGGAAACCCTCTCCCCTGACGAAGACCGGCGACGTGACGGTGACGTGACGGGCCGTTTGACGGCTGTGTGAACGAGCACTCAACCAGTACGTGCCTCACATATGACCCCGAACTTTTGTTCCCAAAATTTCGTGCCGTCAAAGTGAGTCATCATGTTCCCGTGAGCCGACGAAAGAAAACTGTCGGGCTGCTTTAGAGCAAGAGCTAAAGTCGCAAACGTGCTCTAAATAAACAATCACAAACCTATGTAGCATAGCAACAGGAACACTAATCATATTCAACATCCGCTTTCGCACGTCCTAGTGCTACTTAAACTTCCACTCCGCGAATGTACTGCAAAACTAGCTCTGACTTTGCGGTCACAATTCTTACACTTCACACACCCTATACAAAATAACCTTGCTCTCGTCCACTCACGGCAGATGCCTTTAAAGTAATAAACAGAAGGAAAACTCGCTATGATTATATGCAAAACTCAATAAGAATATCCATGCTTATTAATCACTCATGCCTAAAAGCTAACTCAAAACACTGCCACTATATACGTGCAAACGCTAACCTGATTCCTTGCTCGCTTCCGCAAAATACGCACGAGTTCAAAGCAATAAAGAAAAGGAACAACACTCCCACTAGCATCACGCGCTAAAACTCACAATACCATTGCTTATGATTTACTCATGCTAAAAGGTAACCTCAAACACTTCCGCGGTTTACATACCCGCTGTAAAAACCGTAACTCGACTCCTTGCATTCGAACTGAATGACGCGCAAATCAAACGCTACTCTTCTCAAAACATATGCGGTCATACGATTCTTCAAACTCAATCTCTTAAACACATCGCAAACCATTCAATCTCATAGATGACTGTAACCTTTCAACAAACAACTCGCTTTCTCACTTTCCACTATGCCTTCACACTCACTATCGGTTCAACAAAAAAGTTACAGTTCACGAAATTCAGTCTGACATCAGAATTCACCAATGCTCGTGTCCACAGTTTGCACCCGGACCTTCAGTTCCACCTTCCGTCAGGAATACCTCGCGCTGAGGAGACGCTTTTGTGTCGCCTGTGGCTTGGGGTTGCCTTCACGAAGGCCTACTCATTTCTCATTGGAATGACGAACGACCCTAAGTGTGAGAACTGCGGCTGCGACGAAACGATACGTCATCTTCTTTGTGAGTGTCCCCGTTACAGTGGCCCTAGAAAAGAACTTACCGCTGCTCTAGACAGACTTGACAGCCGCCCTTTGTCCGAGCAACGAGTTTTGGGACACTGGCCAGGACCATCGTCAGCACGGAAAGCGCTGAACGCGCTGTTACGATTTTTAAGGACGAGCGGTCTAAAGGACAGACTCTAAGCAGTGTCGCGTTTCCTTTCTTTTTCAGTGCGTGTTTTTTTTTTCTCTGTCCTTTTCTTTTCTCTTGTCGTGTCTCCTTTCTATTGTCTTTCATTCCCCTCACCCCACTTCCCCTGCACAGGGTAGCCAGCCGGTCTCAGCACTGGCTAACCTCCCTGTCTTTCCTCCCTCCTTTCTCCTCCTCCTCAGACTACACGTGGAGATAAAGAAACATCACTTCGCAAGGCTAAAATAAACAAACAAACAAAATGTCTTTCTAAGTCCTCCATTGAAAAACCTCGGTCTGTCTCCCATTTTTGAGACGTACTCGCGGTGGTCGCGCTCGGAACGCTTTTCTTGCACAGGAAACGTAAAACGCGAAGCACCTGTTCGACTCTCCGCACGGCGCCACTATCCTCGCCATCGCCTTGCCTGCGCTATCGTCGTCGCATTGTTCGCTGACTTCACGACGACCCCTTACCGTGCACACCCGCGACAAAGCACCGTGAAGAGGACGGGAACATAACTGCAACCGGCCCTCGGACCGCTTCCGCGCAGAGTGCACCTCTCTTCTCCCTTTCGTTCGGCGAATTCTACTTATTCTATGCCGGTTTGTCTTGCGTGACAACCACACCTTTCTCATTTTTGTGCTTCTTCGTTTGAAGCCCGTCTGGAAACCATCCACGCTCAGTGTGGCATTCCTCTCACTGCGGCGCCTTGTCGGCCTATGCCGCTTCTTTCTGCGCCTTTTGGAGCCCTTCGCTTCATGCACCTGTGCCACCTCACTGCACTCGCTAGTTGGCTGATCCGCGCAGTCTAAATGATTTCCAGCAAAATCATCTGTTCCTTCACTCTCCTGACTGGCGGACAGCTTCAAACACTTAGGAAATTTGCAGCTGTCTGCTTCTAAGCTACTTAGCTCGCATACCTGGGAGCTACCCTCAACTGCAACCTCACATTGTGCTTCACTGCACCCTGCTGGCTTTTCACTGGTAGTCCTGCCTAGCCAGTCGAAATTACCTTGGACGCGGCATGCAGGATCTACCGTCGCGACATATTCCCTTTGTATCCGTACCAAATCGTCCGCAACCTTCCTAGGTGCTTCACTCTCGTCCCATTGGTACGATACCTCGTCGCGTTCCTCAAATGCAACCTCCTCACATTGCGCTTCACTGCGCTCTCCTGGCCTTTCACTGGTGTTCTCGCATGGCGAGTCGAAATAACCTTGGACACCGCACGCAAGATCCACCGTCACGACGTCCTCATTTTGTATTCGTGCCAAATCGTCCGCAACCTCTCTAGGCGCTTCTCTTTCGTCCCATTGGCACGATACTTCGCCGCGTTTTTTTTCGGCCTTCAATGGAATCCACTGTCACTGCGGCATGTTCATCAGCAGCTTTCACTTCGCTTGTCAACACGCTGCTACTCTCACGTGCGCTAGCCCTTTCATCGGCTCTGACCTCCACCGCACACGCTACCAATTCGCACCTCTCGTGCGCTACTTCCGCAGATACCCGATTACCACTCTGTATTGCCTTTCGTTCCCGATCTAGCCTTTCAATCTCTTCGTTTAAAAATTTCAACTCTTGACTGCGTCTTTCGTCCTCAATTCTTTCCTTTATTTCTCTTTCCTGACTATTTAGAATTAAGGTGCCGAAATATTCAATGGCCTCCGGATCGCTGCCACTTTCTACTATTAGGTTTTGAATTTCCGATTCAGGGAAGTCTTCATCTACATCCAGATCAAACTCCTCACACAGCATCAACAGGCTAGCCTTCGTCAAACTCGTCAAGTCCATGGTGACCACTTTAAACTTTGACGCGGCTTTCGCAAAATGTAGAAATCAACCCCACCAGCGTTTCAATTCAGGTTCTAGAGAAATTGAAGCCTGGCAAATTCTGCAAAATTTACGAAAGCCCACACCAGCAGTCCCAAATTTCCTAATTCTTGTCTACCTTTTCCAATTTCTTAATCCTTCAATCAACTCCCAATCCTACGTAACTCTTCCTCCCCCGCCCCTCTGACCTATTCTTTCAATATCAATAATCAATTTCAAGCTCCCTGTTCACTTCCTCACGTCCACTACCAATAATTCTGCACTTTTCCAGAAACGTATATGGGTTGCCTTCAGCAGCTTGTTTACATCCCTTTTGAAAGCTGCTTTCTGCTGAGACACGCCACAACCACAATTCTAGGCAGTTGTACTATCGAGCTTTTAACGGTTCTAGTCTAAAAGACTCGATGACTCTCAAGCACAAAGCCAGGCACTCACCCAATACCGTGCAGTCGTGGTACGCTACGTGGATCCCGCCGTCTTCCAGTTCCCGGCTTTCGGCCGGTCCTTTCTCCATGGAGCCTCCGGTTCATCACGCCGGTCGCCATCCGTCGTCGTGGTTCATCCCACCGCTTGCCAGCCAGTTGTTGCGATCCCGCCGCTGCCACCAGTTGTCGCGATCTCACCGCTACCACCTGTTGTCGTGGTTTATCGCTGCCACCATTTGTCGTGGACTCGTGTCGCCTTCAGGCCAGGAGTCCACGGGGCAGGAGAGAAGAGTACGAGGAGTTGCTTTGGAGAAGAGAATATTTACATTTATTTACAACATGGTAGCTTATGGCCGAATCTCAGTCAATCCTCTGATCCCGGGGTGCTCCCGTGGATTAAGTAACCAGCGTCGTCCGGTGACGCCTTCTTGGGAGGGCCCAGCTGACGCTTCTTCTTCCAATCGGAGGGTCCAAAGGGGAAGAGGGTTGTGCACCGCCCCTTTAACCTCGAAGGTGGCCGAGATGATCTGCACGCAGCCGGACCTTATGACGGCGCATCTGGACGCCTTCCGGTGACACATCTGGACGTCTTCCGGCCAGAGGTAACGAGAAAATTGTTACCGGCACTCGGCACGTTCGACTCGTATCTCTAATGACACCTGCGTTAGTGAGTTCCTGGTGGCGCCACTCCGTCTCCGATGTCTCGGACGTAACAGTAGTCATCTATGAAGGTTACAAAGTAACAGGAGCCTCCTCTGGATGTAGGTGTGATCTTTCCAACCACATCAGAATGCACAATTTCTAGCGGAGCCTTGGCCCGTGTTGCGTCACCCCTCGTGAAACTGCTTCGTCTTAGCTTTCCGAGACAGCATGTATCGCACTTGTCCTTCACAGAATTTTCCCTGGCTCCACAGAGGTGATGAACAGCATCACAGTGAAGGTGTCCTAGTCGTCTGTGCCACAAAACTGGGTTTTTGGTCTGTGCCATCATGGTCGACTTTGTTGCTCCTTCGACAGAATACAGTCGTCCTTCTCGAGTTGCGGTAAGTATTAGCTCACCAGTGTCCTTCGTGACTTCGGCTTTGGCCTCAGCGAACATCACATGGAACTTCAATTCTTCCAACTGGTTGCCATTCAAATCGGGCACATCTTCAAGTGTGACGTGTGCTCCACCACACTCCTCAGACAACTGAATTTGAACTTTTCCCATCACACTCATAGATTCTCTGTTTGCAGTCTCCACTGCTGACTCACATGGCTTGAAGTCTTTGACCTTTGTCCTATGCGACGTCATGTGGTCTGTCGCACCACTGTCCAGATGGCACACGTAAGGATGCGCTGTTTGGCACACAAAGCTACCTGAGTAGCAATTCTGTGCAACCAATTGGAATTCACTCCCCTCAGCCGACTGCCCAGCGTTATCATTTTACCTACAGGCCTTTCAATCCATAACATATAGTCCAGACGTAGTTCATGAACTTCGATGCCTTTTTGTTACATGCCTATGCATATATCTACTCACTAGGCTTTTATTGTAACATTGTTGCATCTATTGTACATGTTCGTTGCATCTTGATTTATTTTTTTCTTCTTTTTTTCTTATTTTTCAAAGTTTATCCTGATGTTCACTTTTGAAATTTCTGTTTATGCATTCACTAATGATGTTTCGTTGACATCCACGTGCATATGTCGCTGCAGCGCCTTCTATATGTTTATTGTATCCATTATTTTTTTTTGTGTGTGTTGACTCCTGCCTAAGGTCTGAACTCCAGACCGGCAGTATTGTAATAACTAAATAAAATTCGAAGGGACTGTTTGTGACACACGTATACAGCTAAAGTCTCCTGCGTGACATAACCCGATTGTATGAGATCCCTTAGACTATTTGCAGGGCACAAACCCGCAACTTAGCCAACACTGAAAATTCGCCAATATTGTTTCTAACGCTTCCGGACACACACCACTTGTCCAGTCCAAGCGAATTCGTTAGCGACGGATTTAACAAATATTTTTGTGTCCCTGATTTGTTGGAGTACGCGTTGAAAACATGGGCATTTAAACATGTGACGAAATGCCTTGCAGTTACGACTAAGCACGACGTCTCTGAAGATGGAGCTTTTATTGTTTAGGCGGCAGCATGCAGTTCGAAAATCCGACCTTTCGTCAGGCTAGTTGCTTTTGGATAGTACTGAAAAATCTGCACCTTTGATTGATTTCTGCGGTTTTAAGCCCCAAATCCAGCTATGATTATGAGAAATGCCGTGGTGGAGTGCTTCGGGAATTTTGACCACCTGGGGTTCTTTAACGTGCACTGACATGGCACGGTACACGGGCCTCAACATTTAGCCGCCATCGAAATGCAGCCGCCGGGATTCGATCCCGCGACCCTCGGATCTGCAGCCGAGTACCATAGCCACTAGACCGCCGTGGCGGGGTGACACCTTCTACCTTGCGAGGCGTTTGGTGCGGAACACTAGTTATATAATAACTATCGCATCGCATAGGAACCGGGTATGAATATTGTAACAAACAAATGCAAGTTGTGGTTCAAAAATAGCTTTTCATGTATAGTCAGATAGACAGAGCAATTCAAAGAAATACGAAACTGCTTTTTTCTGCCACGGCTTCGCGCCTGACGGCCTAGTGATGCATAACTATCGATACTATAGACAGTTGAGTCACTATCGAACTATCGATGGCTTAAAAACTATCGATGACACCATCGATAGTAACAACGATAGTATTATCGATTGTGTCAATATCACCTTCGTATACGGTATAAAATTAGCGATATTTTTTGCCTACTTCCGAAGTTTGGCACCGACTCGATCCCGGGTCTAGAAAAGCAGGCGAATAAAGATAGAAAGCCCGAACGAACTAGTACATCTTTCCGCGAATTCGCTAGCGAAACCGAATGCGCCCGAGGACGTAGAGCTTTCAGCATTTTTAACTAAATCGCGCGAGCGTCGACCGCACGCAGTATCAGCGCCTCACAACGGCGGTAACCTGCGAGACCGGCAGCGCAGGCGCGCACTAGCGTTGTGTGCGTCCTTTCAGGACGATGCACGCCCAACCATAATGACTGCCTCCTTAGAGAAAAAAAAAGAAGGAAGACAAAAGCGCGGTGGGAACAAAACCATGCGCGCTACTTACAACTGCAATCTACGCAAACGTGGAAATACAAAAAAAAAACACACACACAATGTTCCTGATGTTTCTATCTGCAATTGTGCGCACTGACTTCACAAAGAAAGGGAGTGTTTCGTCCTGAACGGAACAGCCCGGCAGACGACGCTCGCGCTCTTTTGTGCGCGTACTATACTGCGCCGGTCTCACAGATTAGCGCCGTTGTAAGGCGAATGGTACTGCGTGCGCGATTTAGTTATAAATGCTGTACACATAACAAGCAGAGAAAGCATTACTGCAAGGTTCACCAGTAGCGGAAAGGAACACGCGAAACAGAGCGGCTTCAAATTTCTATTGTATTTTGTGATTTAAGATTAAAATCTTCAAGAACCAATTTTTTTAGTGAGGTATATATATATATATATATATAACTGGTTACTTTCGAGTATGAATTTATTGGTGGGCATGTCCTGGCATTTTCAGTGCGGAAATGATTTATTTCATTTGCCAAAATCTAATCGTAAATTAAATGAAGAGAGTATTGCAGACCGCAAATATTTCCGGCCAACAACAGCATGATTATCCACAAGGCAACCTATAGTGCCACGGACTGCGTTCCCACTGGTAGAACTACCGATTGTACTACCGATACTTTACCGATATCAATACAATCGATTGCATTATGGATATTACCATCAATAGTTTATCGATAGTAATACTATCGATAGTATTTCTACACTAGCGATAGTTTCAAAAAACAAAAACTATCGATAGTTAATTTACTGATAGTTTCGCATCACTGCCACCCATGCGGCCGCGCAGGGCGATCGCCGGAGGAGTTCTTACCTTGACGTCACATCGGTCTCGACCGCAGCGACACCCATGTTCGTTCTTGGCCTCGCCAGAGTTGGGGAAACCGCAGATTTCGTCCTTGTGCTTTTCAGTACAGTACACAAGTGCGGTTTGCATGCTCGAGTATACTGACCGATGAGTGGTGCGCGTATCCACACGTTGAGGCCGCACACGAGTGCGAACCCGCCGAACACCTGGGGGAGTAGCTTGAGCCCAAAGTCACCGATGAGAAGAACGCCGGGCATTGGCATCCGCAGCCCGTTGCCGCTGCCGAAGATGAGCGAGCCGACGACCAGCGCTGGGAAAGTGGCGCTGCAGGCGAGAACTTGGACGCCGAGCGCTTGCAGCACGAAGCCCAGCAGCATGACGCCGTCGGCAGTGAGCGCACGGGAGTCGAGTACGAAACCGGACACGCCGCGAAGCAGCACATCGCCGCCACTGAACGCGTGCAGGAGAAACACTGCTCTGGTGAAGGGCACTCCCTTGGCAAGATCGACGGCCAGCGTCAGGTACAGCGACAGGGCCAAATACATGACGCAGAAGGACATGGAATCCATCCAGAAACGCAGGGTGAGAAAATTGTTGAGTGCTTCCTTCCACTCCTTTTGGAGACCTTCTCTGTCACCACGTAAAGCGGCTTCGCGCGGTGCTTTGTCCAAACTCTTCTTTGGCTTCCACGGGCTGCCTATGGCGATGGCTGCCGGCAACGTGTTCAGGCAAATGGCCCCGAACAAGAGGAAGGTGCCGTGTAAGCCGTAAGTGGAGAGTAACATCTCGACCAGTGGAGGTAGCACAAACGTGTTCAAGGCAGAAAAAAGGTGAAGACGATGCTGTAGGCGGTGGCTCTGCGCTTCTCGAAGTGCTCCGCCAAGACAACGGTGAGCGCCGTCAGCGTTCCAGAAATGCTGACCCCTGCGAAGCGATCGAAGGCTCTGCATAGGTGGCTTTATCTTTGAAACCTACACAAGTTATGCTTAAGGTGTTTTTAACACGACAGTGTTTCATGCTGAGGTTCACCAATATTTCACTGACGTACATCAGGGTCACGGAAATGAATGTAGGAAAAAAAAAATGCACATACATTTGACAATGAAAAAGACGCTAGGATTACAACATATCCAGATGCGATGACAGGAGCTGGGGATTTACCCATGACACCACGGACAAATGTAAGACAGGCGGCCCAAACGCGCGTCACATTTTCACTATAAGAACGCTTTACAATGTCCATCTTTGCTTTCTCTCCACCTTTGCTTTCCGTGGTCTACCCATGGTAGCCTGCAATGAATTACATGAGTTGCTCTGCTCTAGCAACCGGCCCAGCCACCGCTAGGGCAAGGTGGCGTTGGCTAGGGTCACGGACACTGGGCGCTTCGGCGCGAGCGCGGGAAACGCGGTCGGTGTCGGCAGCAGCTGTACGCGTCCCACTATCGCCTACTTCCCTCGTCCTCTCCACCCCGCTGCCGCTCTGCTGCGCGACACTCTTTTTGTATTATGACGTGTCATTTATGTTCGTCATGCAGTCATGTGGTGCAATACCAATTTTATCATACATACCATCAACGAAACGGCCAGAAGAGCACCAAGACAGTGGCATGTAATTCATGCCGCTCATGACATGCATATCAGGATTTTCATGTTATGAACTGTCATTTATGTTCGTCATGCGGTCATGTCTTGGCGTACCAGTTTTCGTATACATCCCATCAAAGAAACGTCCAGGAGAGCAGAGTCGTATATAGGCGGCTAGATAGATAGATAGATAGATAGATAGATAGATAGATAGATAGATAGATAGATAGATAGATAGATAGATAGATAGATAGATAGATAGATAGATAGATAGATAGATACGCTGAAAGTCGCCAAAGTTCTCCAAGAAATGTTTCGCAATTAAAATACTCTTTCCGGCAGCGGCCATGAGGCGCCACCTCCGGCCGTGAAGAAGGCGCGAGCCGACGGGAAAGGGAGGTGAACAGCCAGATCGGACGCATCCGACTGGCATTGAAAAAAAAAAATGGAGGAGGCGCTGGCTTGAGCCCTTTGTCGCTTCCTTTTTTCGTTTGAAGCATGAACACGCCAAAGGACATGTTTACTAAGTCTCTCTTGGGCTACCTAAACGCAAAAAACTTAACCTGCCTGCCTGCCTGTCTATCACACGATTAAAACGGGCCGTGAAAACCGACCACGGAACTAGCACCGCTTGACGGGTTCATACACGTCAACATGATACAGCGCAAAGCAAACTTCAGGCCTATTAGAAGTAACGTTTATGTACATAACCGTGATGAAACTGGCCCGACCTTCTCTATTTTTATTTATTCATACTGTTGGCCGTTACAGCCGGGTGGGTCAATAGCAACACTGCTGCAAGTCGTACATTGCACGAAAAAAAAACACTTGAAAGAGGACAACATACTGCATAGGCAAATATAAGAATTTAACAAAATATAACGAGACGCATAAGCATACATAAGCCATACATTAATCACATTATACAGCACCACTAATGCAAGTTAATCAAATATTACGAAACATGGGCGAGCGTTACCGTACAAAAACAGAAGGTTGTATACATAAGCGAAATATTCCGTACACCATATATACAAATCAACTACGTCGTGTGAGATTTTCTTCAAATTGGTCCGCATTGCTGCTTAGCGGTAATTCATTCCATTCTTTAATGGGATGAAGGAAAACGCATAACTGTGCATCTGAGGTACTTCTTCGTAATATTCTGCCTTGCCGTGCCATCAAGTACTGGGCGCTATATTTGTTTTTAGTGAGAAGGTAAAAGAACCTTGCGATGCGCCTGCGTTCAGCGAGCGTGGGCAAGTTCACTAAGCATTTCGGAGACAGAATCTGTACGAGAGTATCGCGATAAAATAAATCTTGCTGCTCGACGTTCAACTCTTTCCAGTCTCTGGATTAACCCTGACTGATAAAAGTCCCAGATTATGCAGGCATACTCGAGTGTGGGAAGAACGTAGGTTAAATAAGCTGTTAGTTTTACCGACTCTGAGGCTAAATGCAATTTCCGTCGCAAGAACCAAAGCTTCTTTTCCGCAGTTTCGCAGACTTTTTTGACATGGTAAGACCAGCATAAATTCGAGGATATATTCACGCCCAAGTATTTCAGCACGTCAATCATAGAAAGTGCCGAAGAATTTACTGAATAATCAAAGTCAAATATATGATTTAATTTATTCGTTACGCGCAATAAAACAGTCTTATTCTCATTTATTTTCATTTTCCATTTGTCGCACCATTTTTCTACTATCCTAACAGCTTCATTAAGCAGCTGCTGATCTTCCGAGCTATTAATTTCTTTATACAACAGACAATCATCGGCGAAAAGTCGTACCGTGATTCTTTAGTGAATTTCAGAGGCAATTTCATTGACTAGGAATACCACCGGGCCTAAAACACAGACCCCTGTGGAACACCTGACGTCACGTTCAATGGCTTCCACTTGTACGTATTGCGTTCTGCCCCGAAGGTTATCCATTTTACTGTTTCTGTATTTATTGCCACAAGTTTCAGCTTCAGAAGCAATTCTTCATGCAGTGCTTTCGACAGATCAAGACAGATGGCATCTATCCGTTTCTTCTTGTTGAACGTCATGGCACAGTCGTTAATTGTTTCAAGAAGCTGTGTTGTTGTGGAAAGGCGCCGTCGGAATCCGTGTTGGTTGAGAAAAAATGTTTTCCTCACCCGGTTCGTATGAGTTTTTGGGGCGCTTTTTTAATTGTTTATGCACCGCGTATAAGAATATTTACTTCAGTCTCTGAATCACTTAACGAACGAATGATTGAATCGATTAATCTGAAGCTTTATTTTCACAACTCAGTGTGACTTGCTTGATTCCTTGTCATAATAGCATACAGTTCTGTGTATTCATTTTGGCTACTCTCACTACGATAGTACTCAATGATCCTGACCTCTACGCACACATATAATGATAGACGTGAGCTTGTTACAAGAGCTCACATGTCATGGTCCTCATCATAACTTAAATCAGAACTGCTCGTTGTTTCGTCCTCCAGGGTGATCACGACAGCTGCATTAGTGTCAACATCATCATCGATGTTCCAGTTTTCTCATTACATCTTCCTGAGCGATAACATGCTCCACACATCTCTTCCACTTCTCAGCGGTTACTTGCTTAATTCCTTGCCATAGTAGAGTGTCAACGTCTTGAAGCTTAAACATCTTGTTTGCCGCTGCTACGAAGCCCTTCACGTCACTCCAACCTATGGGGTTAAGTAGGGAGGGCGAGGTGACCAGCAGCCTCAGTGATGCAGTCCACACGGTATCGGTCCCCGCTTGCGTGTCGACAAGCTTCATGAGCTCCGCCTTCACCATGTCGCTGCTCCACGGAACACCTTTTTCAGAAGGCCTGTATGTCCTTCTTTAGGCTACTCGTACACGGCACTTTTTCCTGCTTCACAGAATGATAAGGTGCGTTATCCATGGCTGTAACACTACCAGGTGGTAGTAGTGGAAGCAGCTTCTGGGAGAACCACTTTTCGTAGTGGTCCCCGTTCATTTCCTTGTGGTAGTCGCCTGAGCTTTTTTTAGCTTGGAAGACTTCCGCTGCGCTTTCAACGAAACCGTGTTCGCTACCGCAGTGCGTGACAATCAGTCCTTTGCCACTGGGGTTTCGGAGACCAGTCGGCAAACCAGATCGACGGGCTTCGTACGTGTACTGGTCAGTGCCGTGTATTACGCGTATGACCAGCGTTCACCCACGTTTCGTCGGTGAAAAAAAAATTGCCCTACCCTGGCGTCGCAGCTCCGCTATTTGGCGCAGGTACCGGCGGCATCTCTGGATAATGTGCGTCGCTTCTATGAGAAGGGCGTTCCGAGAGCGTTTCTTGTACCTGAAGCCAAGCTTTTAGGGGCGAAGCTCCTTAAGGCGTGGGTCGTTCGTCCCTTGTAGTCGTAACCACCTCGTTCTAGGATTGCGCTCGATAGCTCGCGCGCCGGGAGGCTCGCGCTCGCCCTCGGCGCGTTCCTCCCGGCGCGCGAGCTCTCTCACTCTTCCATCTGCTCTCTTGTGTGAGAGAGACAGAAAGAGAGAGAGAGAGAGAGCGAAAGACTGTCCGTTTCTAACGATGATGATGGGTTTGTGCTAGCGCGTTACGGCGCGTGTAAGAAGCTGGTGTAAGACGCTGTGGCCTCTCCGCCTTATACTCTTTCAGCAGTCATGTGATGGCGTCGGCAAACGCGGTGCGCGTTCCGGCCTTTGTAAGGGGCTGCGTAAGACGCTGTGGCCTCTCCCCCCTTACTAGAGTGTACTGCATGTTTCTAACGCGTTTGTGCTAGCGTCCCCTTAAACGCGAGATCCCAGCGTTCGAATAGAGCGTTTCTCACGTCTTTACATGATGATCGACTGGGCGAATTACACGGAAGATTAACGGTTTACCGGTGATTCACTCCGGAGCTTCGCCCACTCATCATCATTCACCCCGTGGATATGCTGTGAATTTTTTCAGCATCCTCTGCATCGTCGTCGTGGACACGGTCGGTAGCGTCTTCTTTGAAACGCTGCACCACTTTCGCCATTTCGCATTTCTCAAAAAAGGCCTGCACAACTCTTCGCAAGGCGCCGAGGTCAAAATCGTCCAGCTTTTGTGTCCGATCACGGCCTTTCCCACAAGATTGCTTCTTCGGTGGTACGACTTCGCCGGCGTCTTCCGTTTTCCACCGATACAGCGTTTCGCTCGTTCACCTGAGTCAGTTTCGCGGTCCTCTTGATAAGTGCATCCACACTTGCACTGTCCCCGCACTCGACGCGAAGCCCTTCAAAAATATTTAAAGCTATCTGCTTCGCCAGCTTGGGAAAACCGCGCACATTTGAGGGATGGCTCGCTGGTCGCACAGCTTGAGAGGCATCCCGCACAGACACAATCGGGCGACGCCATGATTTCGAAAGGCGGCGCATCACCTCCGCAGAGATGCGTCCATGCGGGCCTTCTAATTCCACTAATGATAAAAACACTTTGAAAAAGTGAATCCTAACAATATTTTCACTTTGTGTGGGTGTAGCTTGCGAAATAGAACTGGATTGCTAAAATATTTCAGGGACTATTTCCTCTGCAGCCCTGATTGGACTGCACTGCCAACAGCTTGTGAAACAGACATACGCCGCGACGGCACTCGGCTGCCACCCAAAAAACGTGGGTTCTCGATGGAGGCGAAAATGCCCGTGTACTGTGCGTTGTCAGTGCACGTTAAAGAAGCCCAAAGTTTGTGTATGATGGTTGTAGTTCGGTTAGGAAAGGACGCTAATTTATGCAGCCCATGTAGGGAGCACGGCTAAGCGTCCGTAGGGGTAGGGGTAAGGGAGTGAAAGGCCGTAGTGGAGGGCTCCGGAAATTGAGACCACCTGGGCTTCTTTAACGTGCACTGACAACGCACAGTACACGGGCCTCTGGCATTTTCGCCTCCATCGAAAATGCGACCGCCGCGGCCAGGATTTAACCCACGTTTTTTGGGTGGCAGCCGAGTACCGTAACCACTACACCACCGCTTTTTTAGGGGCGAAGCTCCTCTTAGTCTAACCTTGTCACGCGTCAGTCGTCAGGCGTAACCCGCGCGCCGGGAGGCACGCGCTTGCCCTCGGCGCGTGCCTCTCACTCTCTCTCTCCCGGCGCGTGCCTCTGCTGTATTGTGTGAGAGAGAGAGAGACAGAGAGAGAGCGAAAGGCGCGCGTTGGCTATGGAAACGCTCTTTCTTAGAGGAACGCTACCAGCTCGCAAAGGAGAACGCGCCCTCACCCGCGAGAGACAACGTAGACGCAGGCAGCGTCTCCTAGCGAGTTTCTTGATTGAGAAATACCGACTGCTCGCGTTGGAGAACCGTTCACAGGCCCCACCCATATATATATATATATATATATATATATATATATATATATATATATATATATATATATGCACTGGATCTTGACTTGCACTGAAGTGCCGGTGGGAGATTTCACTTGTGCATAGTTGAACCATAAGGATTCGTAGCGTGCGCGTTAACTAAATTAATCCGGATCTCGGCACGATCTACGATGAACCTCCCGAGCTTCGCCCACTCATCATCATTCCCTCCGTGGATATGCAGTAATTTTTTTCTTTATTGCCTTCTTTAAAAGTGCGTTCACACAGCGAAAAAAAGAGAACAAAACAGAACGAAAGGAAGCAGAAGCAATCACAACAACAATGTACAGCGAATAACCGTCAGCTGCAGTCGGTTGACTACATATTAAAACTTCGCAATGTGTAACAATGACACGCACTCCGGTACATCTTTCTCTTCTTTCTGCACTTCAAGAAAATGCGACACAGATTCGCAAAAGTAATCGCGTACAGGTTTGATCACGGCGTCTGCACTGTAGGCAGCAGTTCGGGTTTGCCATATACTGTGCAAGCCCAGAAGCATAACAAGGTCGTAAGGCAGGCCGTCGTCATTATGAACCGGGAGATAACGGATCCCATGTGGATCCTGCGGTAAGTCTTTTTTGAGCGTTCTTTGTAACATTTCCCAGAAGAAGACCCCACTTCAACAATCGATAAACACGTGTTCAATTGTTTCCGCTTTTGCGCATAGTAAACATTGCGTGCCCCAGGGTACAAATAGTGCTCTATACGTTTTCACTGGCAAAGTGCCAGTGTGCAGTTTAAAGAAAAAGGTTTTAACTCCCGGCGCTACGTGCATTCTTTTGACGCGTTTCAAAACGTCCTGCCCTGGACCTGTGTGGTACAGCTGCCGATATAGTGGCACGGGTAATAAAATATCAATGAGGTCCTTATACAATTTCTTACGACACACATCAGCCAAATATTCCAAAGAAAATCGAAACTACTTCCCTTAGATGACCGCGTAATGGCCCTTCAACACTTTCTGACGAGACTACAAATTGAGGCAGCACATTACACAGCCTTAGCTGTATCATTGTTCTCAGAAAGAAATCATCACAATCACGCAGAAAAAGGAACCTACTGACCGGTTGTCTTATATACAAATGAACTAATCCGAGTCCACCATCTCGTACTTTCCTGAAAAGGATCGAACGTCTTGATTTTTCCCACACGGAGGTCCAAATAAAGACCGCAAAAAACCTTGTGGATTTTTTTGCACGTTTATCCTACTGCAGTGTAATACCTGCATCACGTACCACAGTTTGCTTATATTGAAACACCCCAACCCTTCCATTTCTGTACGGTATCACCCTCCGTTTCTTCTTTTTTTTTTTTCCAATATGGTTCACTATCTCCAACGGCACTCCTTTGCTGGTGTGACCTCTGTGCCAGACACTTGTTTACGGCACTGCCACTTGCTTCACAGAACCTTTTTTACAGTGTTGGCTTCTCGTAATCGGTACAAAACACTGCAATGTCGTTTGCGTATGCTAGAAGGCTGATTTCCGCTTTGTGCAAATTAAAACCATGGATACCGCTATTCTTAATTACACTTAAACAAAATGGTTCAAGAAAAATAGCGAAGGGGCGACATCCCTGTCTCACTGAGCGCAACACAGGTATGCGCTCACCCACTGATTTATTAATTACCAGCCTTGTGGTGCACCCATTATAGGCCATTTGCACCCCGTCACTAATCAAACTACCGACGTTCACATATTTCAGTACTAAAAGAAGTAAGTCATGCGACACACGATCAAACGCTTTCTCGAGCTCGATTTGCATCATGGCAACACTCAGATTCATAGCATCACAACACTCCAGAATTGATCGCGCTTTGTGGATATTTGTCATTATTCTCCTTCCCTTTATCCCACACGTTTGGTGCGGGCCTACCAATTCTTTCATAACTGTCTGTAATCTTCTGGCCAATACTTTCATTAATATTTTATAATCGACGTTAGTTAGCGTAATTGGTCTGTATGAAGTCACATTTCGTAGTTTCCTTGGATCTTCCGTCTTTGGTATTAATACCGTATGACCTGACAGAAATGATGGCGGAAGTTGTTTATATTCAAAGGCTCCATTAAATACCTCTGTCAGCACACCTTTAAGCGCTTTGTATACTGCCGCACTTAGGCCGTCCGGTCCATTGGACTTGCCATTATTTAAATTCTCGATCGCTTTGTTGACTTCTTCTCTGTAATAGGCATTTCTAGAATTTCCTTGTCTTCCGGCCTTGGCAACGAACTCTTCTTTATTAAAACGATCAGCGTCTACACTGGTTCGTGAGAATAATTCTCTGTCATATTGAGAGAATACTCCGGCTATTGATTCTTTTCCTATATGCCATTATATTCTATTTCCTTTATTTTTGAAGCATATTTTTCTTTTTCAGCTCCCCGCGCTCTTTTCGTTGGCATTTCGCCTGCGCACAAGTTCTCAGGTCGAGCTCTAATGATTGCTCCCCTGTATCGATGTTGATCAATAAACTCAAGCTTTTGTTTAATATTATTGATGTCCTCTAAGAAGGTCCCCGGCTTCGCGCATTCCTCCGCTAACAGCTGCTGCAAGTTGTGATTCAGAGAGGACTCGACTTCCTTTTCAGCGTGTCTCAATGCACTCGCTCTTTCAAGTGCTTTGAGCTTAATATTCTGCTTAAACATTTCCCACTTGTGTCCCCATCCCTCCTGATTTCTGTTTACTTTTTTCTATAGCATCTACAAAGTGTTTATTGAAAACGTCATCTTTTAGTAAATTTACATTGAACTTCCAGAGTTCCCAAGAGAAATATATGTTGCTACTCCTTTTTTGCTTTCCCATGCATAAACAGTGACCACTAAAAGCAACAGGTGTGCCTTTGTAATCCTGACACGAAGAGATCACATCAGCTGACACGTACGCTCTGTATAGTCTAGCGTGGCTCATACGCTGAAGTGAAAGTGACTCCTTTCCCAAAGGAAAGACACTCGCCAACATCCTCTAGTTGAACCAGAATATCAACTAAGACAGCAGTACTAGTGTCACTATGTGATTTCAGGCTGGTTTTGTCAGATCCCGAACAGACACAATTGAAATCTCCTGCTACAATTAATTTACGCTCACACTGCAAATACATATTAATTTTTTTCAAAGAATTCCTTCCTCTCTTGCATTTTTTGTAGGTGCATATAGACAAATCACTCTCCAATTTTCTCTTAACAATGCAAAGTCACATATAATAAAACGACCAAATTCGCAAGTAGTAACGGACTGCACTTTTGCACCAATGCTCTTCAACAAGAGACAGAAGCACCCACCGCATGTCTCGCGAAAGGCCGCACCATTCGCTCGGCGTTCTCTGCACTTTTGTTTCCTGTACCGCGACGATGTCGAGTTGTTGTTCAGTAGCCAGGCGGTAAAGTTGGTTTTGCCGCCGTTTAGCGGACAGTCCGCGTACATTTAGCGTCGCACATCGAATCATCGCCATCTTATATGAGAGAGATTAACAAGTTACACTATGCAACAAAGGCCGACCTATCGGCGCCGCGTCAAAGCGAACGCAGGCCCCGCCACCGCGCCCTGGTTGAGACGCTGCCGCGTCTCCGTCGTGCAGTCGCCGTTTTGTAGCCTCGACGCAGGCATCGGGATTGGTATGCACTACTTCAAGCCACTTGAGCTGTCGGTGGTTTCCTCTCCTCCGACGCTTCGGTGGTCGCCGCTGCCTTCTTCCGTCCATGTGGTCGGCATGTGCCCCTAAGAACGAGTACAGTCTTCATGTCCAAAGGCACGCGCACTTGGGCACCCTGCAATCGCGACGAATATGCCCGGCAACGCAGACACAGTGGCGCTCGACCTGGCACAACCACCAACGCCGTACCACTTGGACTAGTTTCGGTATTCGAAATAAAGCGTCCGCCATTGTTCTGGTAGGAAGCGAAAATTCTGCAAGATTTGCATGTGTGGCCTTATCTTTGGAACCTACACACGAATAAAGAAAAGTTACGCAATTACATGTAGAAATAAAATGTGTCCTCGGGTATTTTCTTTCTTGAACACCCTACATATTTATCCAGACACTGCATTCGTTGCGCCGACGGGCGACGCTTTCGCTCTCTTCTGCTGCCACTCCGTCCCTCTGCTGCTGCCGTTCTCACTGGGCACGTGCGGAATTTCTTTCCTTGAAGTTGAACATTTCGGTGTTTGTCAGTACGAACGTGCTCAAAATGTCGGCGAAACTAGGAAAAGGACACAAGGCGTGCTGCGGTGCTTTTTGGTGCCACAACTCGGGAAGAAACAGCGCAGCGAAATTTTTCCGTTTCCCAGCGGACGAAAGGTAAGCACACTTTTTGTTCGGTACGAAGAAGCGAGGGCTATCCTTATCAAATCAGCTACAGGGCTAACCGAATGATTGCTGTTGGTGCTTTACAGTGGGTTTTTTGTTTGGCACTGCGCACTTTTCAGTAATGTAGCAAGTATGTAAAGGCACTTGTGGACGGGTTCTCGTGAGCCGATTGATGCCAGCTGACGCGCAGACGGAAATTTCGCTTCGGTATCGGTTTTGTTAGCGGTGGCTCTTAATTGCTTTTAGGGGCGAAGCTCCTCTTAGTCTAACCTTGTCACGCGTCAGTCGTCAGGCGTAACCCGCGTGCCGGGAGGCACGCGCTCGCCCTCGGCGCGTGCTTCCCGGCGCGTGCCTCTCTCTCTCTCTCTTCCCCGGCGCGTGCCTCTGCTGTCTTGTGCGTGTGTGTGAGAGAGAGAGAGAGAGAGCAAAAGGCGCGCGTTGGCTATGGAAACGCTCTTTCTTAGAGGAAGGGGCACTGACACCAAAATTTCGCTGCTAAGATAGCCTGCGAGATCGATTTTCGTGGACATACAGATGTCATCTACCAAATCTCAATGGCGAACACAGCTCTGAAGATAATTTAAATGAATATTGAAGTTCGCATGCGCAGTCGAGTGCTAGACGCCGTACATCGCGACATCGACAGCAGCAAAGGTGACCTCAAGGGGACCCCCAACTTCCGCGACGTCACCACAGCAGCCGAGCTCCGACAGTGCAGCTAGCAATGATGACGTCATTGCCGCCATTGCTTATTCGCTACGGCTGCGTTAGTAGACTGCCGGCGACGCCAGACCTCAAGAAAATAGTTTCAACGATGACAGCAACAACGACAACAACGCGCAGGACGTGCGACAGGCGAAAGAAGACGAGCACGCGGCGGTTGTCGTGCGGAAGTGCGTCATAGTTATGTGTGCTCACGTGTCCGAACTCGTCTACTCCATCGCGAGCGCTAGATGGCGCCGGTTTCACCGGGCGCCTCGTCGTTTTTTGAGCTCTCCCAAACCAAAACTGAAACTAGTGGGTAATAAACAGGCCGTAAATAATTATCTGACGCGCGCTGGAGCAAATGATGTGCCTTGTTATGGCTAACAGGCCCCCAGCTGCGTACTTCAGCGAAAAAATTGGCAGATCCCACGTACAGTGGGAATCAAGGAAATGCGAAGCACGCATAAGGAACGTGAAATGGATTTGCATTGTTGTCTCGCTATACCGAATTTGGTACATATGAAGTTAACGAAAGGGCCGCAAGAGCACCATGAGTGTGGCATGTAAACCATGCCGCTCATACACGTATGTCATGATTCTCACGTTATGGCTTGTCATTTACGTTCGTCATGCAGTCGTGTTGTGCCATAGCAATTTTGGTATACATCCTTTAAAGAAACGAGTGGCATGTAGATCATGCCGCTAATGACATGCATGTCACGATTTTCATGTTATGACCTGTCATTGATGATCGTCATACTGTCATGTTGTGCCAAACCAATTTTCGTATAGGATCCGGGCAGTCGAGTTTTCCATGTGCGACGTCAGCGCCAGAATGCACTGCCTGGCGGAGAGAAGAAGCGAAATTGGGCAGAGTGTGACAGGGAAATACGCGAACGCGATGCGCGTCTCCAACTCTACAGCAGCAGCAACCGCCCGTCCCACCTTCTTTCGTTTTATTTCCTTTGAGACGCGCGCTCCAAACCTGCGGTAAACTGTTCCAAAGGGCGACGCCGCGAGCGTTCGTGTGGTTCGCAGCAAGCCCGGAAAGCAGCGAAGAAACGCGCGCGTCGCTGTCGCCTCGGTTTCCACCGTGCGCGACTGAGCCGTCCGACGAGAGCTACGTAGCGCCCTCTGGTCAGAAGACGGAGCCATCCCATTAACGAAACGGCAGTATAGCGCCAGGACCATGGCATGTAAATCATGCCGGTCATGACACGCGTGTCATTATTCTAATGTTATGACCTGTCATTTACGTTCGTCATGCTGTCGTGTTGTGCCATAGCAATCTTGGTATACAATCCATTAACGAAACGCCTGGCATGTAAATCCTGCCGCCCATGACATGGATGTTATGCTTTTCATGTTATGACCTGTCATTTATGTTTGTCATGCAGTCATATTGTTGCATACCGATTTTCCTACACATCCCACTAACGAAACGGCCAAGAGAGCACAAAGACCGTGGCATGTAAATCATGTCGCTCATGACATGCATGTCATGATTTTCATGTTATGACCTGTCATTTACGTTCATGATGCAGTCATCTTGTGGTATGCCAATCTTCGTATACATCCCGTTAACGAAACGCGTGGCGTGTAAACCATGTCATTCATGACATGCATGTCATGATTTTCATGTTATGACCTGTCATTTATGTTCGCCGTGCAGTCATATTGTGGCAAAACCAATTTTGTATACATCCCATTAACGAGACGACCAGGAGAGCACCAAGACTGTGACATGTAAATCATGCCGCTCATGACACGCATGTCATGATTTTCATGTTATGACCTGTCATTTATGTTCGTCAGGCAGTCATGTTGTGCCATACCAATTTTCGCATACATCCCATTAACGAAACGGCCAGGAGAGCCCTGAGACCGTGGCATGTAAATCATGCCGCTCATGACATGCATATCATGATTTTCATGTTGACCTGTCCATTTTTGTTCGTCATGTAAGTCATGATGTCGCATCACCAATATTCGTAACATCCGATAGCGAAACGCCAGGATGAGCACCAAAAAGGACCATGGCAGGTAAATGAGGGTCGCTCATGACATGCATGTCATGATTTCATTGTGATGACCTGTCATTATGTTCGTCATGTGCGTCATGGAATCAGGATGTGGCACTACAGTTTCGTAAACAGCCGATTAGCGAAACGGCCAGGAGAGCACCAAGACCATGGCATGTAAATCATGGTCGCTCATGACACTCATGTCATGATTTCATGTTATGACCTGTCATTTAGTTCGTCATGTAGTCATGATGTGGCATACCAGTTTTCGTAAACATCCGATTAGCGAAACGGCCAGGAGAGCACCAAGACCATGGCATGTAAATCATGGGGTCGCTCATGGACATTGCATGTCAGGATTTCAGGTTATGACCTGTCATTTATGTTCGTCATGTAGTCATATGTGGCATACCAGTTTTCGTAAACATCCGATTAGCGAAACGGCCAGGAGAGCACACAAGACCATGGCATGAAATCATGTCGCTCATGACACGCATGTCATGATTTTCATGTTATGACCTGTCATTTAGTGTGTCGTCATGTAGTCATCGAGGTGGCATACCAGTTTGCGTAACATCCGAATTAGCGAAACGGCCAGGAGAGAACCAAGACCATGGCATGTAAATCATGTCGCTCATGAACACTCATGTCATGATTATTCATGTTATGACCTGTCATTTATGTTCGTCATGTAGTCATGATGTGGCCAGTAACACAATGTTTGGTGTAAACGTACGATTAGCGAAACGGCCAGGTGAGCACAAAGTCGTAGGCGGCTAGATATATAGATAGATAGATAGATAGATTAAGATAGATAGATAGAATAAGATAATAGATAGATAGATAGATAGATAGATAGATAGATAGATAGAGTAGATAGATACGCTCAAACTCGCCGAAGTTCGCTAAGAAATGCTTCGCATTAAAAACTGCAGACGAAAATTTTGGTGTCAGTAAGCCCCTTTAGAGGAAACCTGTACCAGCTCGCAAAGAAGGAAGAACGCGCCCTCACCCGCGAGAGAGAACGTTGGGCGGCAGGCATGCGTCTCTAGCGAGTTTCCTTGATTCAGAAATACCGACTGCTCGCGTTGGAGAAGCGTTCACCGGCAACCCATTATTATACATGCACTGGATTCTTGGAATTGCACTGAAATGCCGGTGGGAGATTTCACTTGTGGCATAGTTGAACCATGAGGATTCGTAGCGTGCGTCGTTAACTAAAATTAATCCGGAATCCGGCACGATCTACGATGAACCCTCCGAGCTTCGCCCACTCATCATCATTCACTCCGTGGATATGCTGTAATTTTTTTCTCGTGCAAATTATGTTCGCTGAACGCGCGTCTTCGAGTAACTGGTTCGGCTTTAGAAATAAGCCCCGAAAATCATTTTACATAGTTGCTTACATTCCGTGTAACGTGAAGTTCGTGTTGGCCTGCGCTCAAGGCCAAGCTGCGCTTTGCTTTGAACCTGATTGACACATTCTGTTTCTCCTTTTTTCGCGACTCTCTATATTAGTTGTCGCTTTGTACGTGTTCTTGTATTGACTTGCATGGTGGATTGTTTGCATTTTCTAGGTGTGACGTAGGGCGAAATTACGCCAAAAGGGCATACCTCGAGGGACTCACACAGGAGCAACTGTACGACGGCTACGGCCTCTGTTCGGACCACTTCGCCGAAGGTGCCTACGCGAAACCTGCCAAAAGAAAACAGTTTAGCGCATTGCGATGTCTGCGCAAACAGTGTGCAAGGTATTGTCCTTGTGCAGACATTCAAGCTATAATTCACTGCTGCGAACACGAATTTTGAGATCTTTTACTTGATGTGGTCAAGTTGCACAAGTACTAATAGTACTCGGCATT
The DNA here is from genome assembly GCA_013339685.2 of Hyalomma asiaticum. Classification (NCBI taxonomy): domain Eukaryota; kingdom Metazoa; phylum Arthropoda; class Arachnida; order Ixodida; family Ixodidae; genus Hyalomma; species Hyalomma asiaticum. Next base: position 17,556,410 of record CM023484.1, read on the forward strand.
CTTGCCACGCATACTTTCATTTTAATACCAAATGAGGAGGAAGAAGCTCCTTCTAGAGAAGTCAGAAATATTTTAGTAAGTCAAGAAAGCACGCTGTGCCACAAGCAAGTGTACCAGCAAAGTTGCGCTTTCACCGGTTTGTTAAGGCGTCTTCGAAAGTCAAATGACAAATTACCTTCAGCCAACTACAAAACTAATAGTACAGCTCAGATTTGTCCTATGCTTCCAACATTATGCACGAAGCTGAGCTTATGAGCACTATAAAATAAATGTTTTATATTATTCAGGCATATTAGAGGAATGTCGTGAAAACCGGTCAGAGTAGGCTTGTTCTGAGCTATCTGCCCAGGCTGATTCATTAAATGCTGTAGATCTGAGTTACTTTTGTGAACATTTTTTTCACGTCCCGAAGGTGCGTGTTCCGTAATACCTTTGCGCGTCACTCTGTCCTAGCCCAGATTCCAATGATGATTAACCATCGACACTTACCTATACTGCATTTTTTTCTCAATGGAAAGCTCTGTCTAAAGTTGTCATTTGTTGTTTGATGTTGTAGGATTGTGATACCCATGCCTAAACTGTGATAGAATGGGCATTACAAATTGCGAGGAATAACTGCAATGTACTGCTGTAAAATTCTGTAATGATGCCCTGTTAGCAATGCGACAGCTTTGAACGAGGGTTTGCGCGACGTATCGAGAAACATAGCCAATTGTTATAGCGTAAATATAATTTGCTCAGTATGTAATGGTACATTAGCACAAGCTGAGTTATACAGGAAGTTAGCTTGCTATAGTAGGTTATTTCGACTAGCAAGCTTCATAGAAAAAAGGGCTGGTAGTGTTGGGCTCAACGTTCAGGTCATCTGCACTGCATGATCAGTTCATTATTCACAAACGTGTTACTATGAACCGTCGTTTCTGGAGAATTGTATTGTGTACAGCCAATAAACGTGGTGACCCCTGCAGCGATATTCTGTATACGATGAATTGTGTGAAGACTTGTCTTATGCTTGTGTAACCGATACAGAATGCGAACATTTGTATTTATCGTACGAGATACACTGTTCTGTGCTATTGTGGCATCTACTGAGTTTTATCGATTGCAATAGGCTGCTAATAAAATGAGTGAATAAACCACACTTTCTGACTACGCCGTTTTCTTGCTCAAACAAAACTGTCACGCTTCAAGGCTTACTGGCTCGTGCGCTTTGAAACGAGAAATATGTACAAACAAGTGTTTTGTGGATGTGCTAAAAGTCAGAGAAAATTAGCAAACGAAAGCTGTCGAAAACAAGATATGCAGCAGCAACACAATGTGAAAAAAAAAAAATGGAAGCGGTCGCGCGCTCGTTGTTGTTGTTGTTAGTGGCTTTGGAGGAAAAGAAATAAGGCGCTAATTTCTGCAGCCCGTAAGGGAGCACGGCTAAGCGCCTTAGGGGGAGGGGTATGGGGATAAAAGAGAAGAAGAAAAAGAGGAGTAGGAAGTGTTCAGACGCGGTGGCACAAACACGGGCACACCGCACGCAAAAGGCCGCCTACGTCGTCAGGGCAACACACAGCAGTGGTGGCGTTTCCGCCGCAGGCTAGTGTCCAATCACTCGCGCTGCAACAGAGGGATGTGCACGCCGGCAAACTTCACGCATGCCGCGCGCACCGGGTGGTCTGCTGGCACACAGTCCAGTACATCCCTGATGGTCCCGATGAGCATGGCGATGAGGGCATCGCGGGGGTCGGGGTCCGGTGAGGCAGCAGCAGGCGGCGTCAAAGCGTCGGCAGCAGCAGCAACAGGTGGTGTAGCAGGGCGAGGCGCTGGCGTCCGTGAGCCACGGCAGGTGGTTTGGGCGGGCCGGTCTTCACTGCAGCGGCGTACGAGCGCACCTCGCGGGTCTCTTCGCGCACTGCAGCTTTGACTGCCCGTCTCGAGAGCAGGGCCGGTGATGATGCAAGCACGGTCGCCACGCGCCTTTCCTCCTGCCATCGCGGGCAAGTGGGATTGTCGGCGGCGTGGCTCCCGTTGCAGTTGACACACCGGGGCTTGCATAGATCCGTGGCCAGGTGTTGGCGGCCACAGATGATGCATGCACCGACCCGCCGGCATGCCTCGACGACGTGGTCGAAGCGCCCGCACCGTCGGCACTGCTGTGGTCGCGGCTTCACGTGTCGAACTCGAAGCCGCAGCCCGCTGATCTTGACAACGTCGGGAGGGGTAGGAGCACCGAAACGCACCTTGACGGCGCGTCCCTCCCTCGTCGCCGAGAGTATTGGAGCTGCGGAATCCAGTCCGGTACGCAGCTGCTCGTCTGTGATGTCGCCGTCCACCCCGTACACGTACCCGAGGCTGGATCGGCGATCAGCAGGTTCCCGGGCAGACACGGGCACGCCGTTGAGCTCCTTGATGGTCAGGAGCTCGGCCAGGCGCTCCGCCGACGACGCATCCGCGGCCACAATGTTGCGACGGTGATTAACGCGCACCGCCGCCACACCGGGCCGCGAGGAGAGTGCCGCGGCGAGGGCCAGGCGAGGCGAGTCCGTGAACGAACTGCCGGGAGTGGAGGGGCGGTAGAGCACAGTTCCTACCGTGCCTGTTTGGGGCTCGATGACCGCCGCTTCCAAGGCCCGTGCTCGCCGGCGCGCTGCCTTACTGACGACGAGTTGATATCCGTCATCGGCAGGGGTGGGGGTCCGGGGCGGACGCTCGGCCGGGGAGTTGAGGGGCCTCGACGTAGGAGGGGCCACTGCTGCTGTGGGCTCGGGGGTGCGTTGTTGCGCCCGCTGCTGCCTCTTGCGCTTATTTCTTCGGCGCCGGGCGCTTTTGCTGCCGACGAAGGTCACGACCGTCCTTGGGGGGGCAGCCGCGTTGTCGACAGGGCCGGCGGTCGAAGAGGAAGCTTGTGCCGTGCTCGTAGGGGCTGCCGGCGATGATGAGGGTGACGACGGTGCGGATGCGTCGCACGTGGCTTGCTTCCGCGGGCCGTCGTCGTCGTGCGTGTCGTGCGGGCGCTTCCGGCAAGTAGTCACATCCATCTCCTCGTCCGAGGGCGGGGGAAGTGGTGGCAACTCGGAAGCGTCCGCTTTGCTGGGGCCAGGTACGGGAGCTGTCGCGTCAGCTGCGGCCGGTGTGGTGACGGGGGTCGTAGCCGTTCCCGCGTTCACTGTCGAGTCGGAAGGCGCCGGTGTTGCGGCAAGAGTCTCCTGCGCTTTATTCCGCAGCCACCCTCCGATGGCTGTGGCGGCCTGCTGTTCCAACGCCAGCTGGGACTTTCGGCGCATGTCCGCAGCGAGTTGGCGCTGAGCCCGTTGATAGTCTGGGACAGTGATGTCCCAGGTGCACTGCTTGGCGTTCGGCGGGGTCGCGTCCATGGCGCAACACACTAACAGAACGTGCACCGTCAGTAGAACCACAAACACTCGCGTGTTCGCTAATCCGTTAGGCACGGAAGGGGCACGACGCGCACGGCGCCGTACTCGTGCGAGCGAGGCGGCCGCGCGACCGCTCTCGGTGGTGACGAGCTCGCAGTCTCCCGCGCTCGTCGAGCGCATAGCAGACGACAAGCAGCTTGGCGCTTCCTCCTCTCACATCAACAAAAGCGTTGCCATAGCAGCATCAGCAATTTTGTTATTGTTTTTTGGTTTCACAGTCTGGCCTACCAAACAGCAGGGGACAAACAGGCGCTAGTGGTGCTATTCCTGGGGGGTATACTAGCTGACCTAGCCCTGGTACCACTGCCGAGACGCACCTGATGCGGTATGCGTTCGGCGCTAACACCTTCCTTTAGGCAAAGCCGGACGAGTCTAGTAGTTGATTCAACACCTTCAAAGTCTTCGCCCCGCCATTTGTCGCTGATGACATCTCTAACTTCACCGTACTCCCGGAAAGCACGCCGTATAGTCTCGGCGTTGACATCAAACGCTATCCGGTGCAGCTTAAGCCGAAGCTCTAGTGCAAGTTTAAGCCGAAGCTCTTGCTTGACAGGGTCCGCAACAAGGCAAGGATGATTCTTTACGGACAACAGGCCGGCGTGTAGAAGCGTCTTCTTCGCTTCATCTGTTTTCATGTTAAGGAGCCAGACATGTGACATCTCCTATGCCGCTCACTTGTTGTACGATGCCTAGCACCTTGAGAGGCATTCGAAAGTCGTTGATTCCGTAGGGAGATATCGCAGTGGAAGACCACTGCGCGGCTCTCCTGATGGCAGCGGTGGCAGGATTATACGGTAGTCCTTGGGCAGCGATGTATACGGGAAACCGCGGCCCTCCTCGGCCGCTTTCACAGCTCTTGACGAGCCAGCCATTCTGCGTCCGTGTCCAGAAGCAGAATGCCACTACACCACCGCGGCGGACACAAAATTTGCGGAGCCCTCCACTATGGCTTTTCTCTCCTTCCTATCTCTTTCATTCCCCTACCCCCACGGACGCTTAGCCGTGCTCCCAACATGGGTTGCAGAAATTAGCGTCCTTTCCTAACCGAACGACAATCATCATCATCATCATCATCATCCATTTCTAGGCCAGGAGTCCCTGTATCGCGGCGGCATCTTCGTCCTGCGCATATTTGGTCTTCTGGGTTAGAGCTGAGCAGCACGGTTTCCCGCTATTCTTTATTTCTGAATTTGCAAGCCCATAAAATGTGGTCTAAGTGCGACCTATTTTGACACTGTTTACCTCTGTCTGTATATAGATCCGGACGATAGCGATGAAGCATATATATATCGCCGGACTGCGGTGTTAGTTTGTAGGAGGTGCCAAATGGTCGACTTCTGCCTGTTCAGTGATGTATGTGCCAGTGATTGATTGATTGATTGTGGTTTGGTTAGGAAAGGGCGCTAATTTCTGCAGCCCATGTAGGGAGCCCGGCTAAGCGTCCGTGGGGGTGGGGGAAAGGGAGTGAAAGAGATAGAGAGAAAGGCCGTAGTGGAGGGCTCCGGAAATTTAGACCACCTGGGGTTCTTTAACGTGCACTGACAACGCACAGTACACGGGCCTCTGGCATTTTCGCCTCCCTCGAAAATGCGACCGCCGCGGCCGGGATCGAACCCGCGTTTTTTGGGTGGCAGCCGAGTACCGTAACCTGTGCCAGTGGCGTAGGCAGGCATGGGCTGACCGGGCTGAAGCCCCCTCCCCACCCCCTCCCGAAATTTTTCCAGCCGGTTCCCCGGTGCCTATCTATGCTGGCCCATCACATATACGAACAAAGGCGCCCATTCTGGGCAGGTGGGCCTATGGGCATTCGCGTCTCTGCGGTGGGCTTAAAAACAAAGAACGCGGCTCTTTCAACTCACAGAGGAAGTTGACTTGCCACTCTATGGTGGGGAAAGTTGTAGTTTGTCTGCAGGAAACGGTTGTGGCAAACGAGGGGCACCTGTCATTTATCGGCAAAGAGTGCTGCGATAAGAGCCTTAAAGGGGAGCTTGCAGTCTCTGCAGCACAGCGCCGCGGCAGGCAGACGCTTCTGCAATGTGTTGACAACTAGCTCTCTGCGGTGATGAAAGAATTGGGCTAGTCTGCGTACCCGGAAACGTGCGTGGTTTTGCTGCACGTGAAACGTTTGCGTCATCGAGCTAGCGAACCAAGCACTAAGTGTGCCGCTGTGCAACGCCTTCCGCCCGACCCTTCTTGTTTCTGTGGGGCGCTGACGCTTTTCGTGCGTTGTATGCGCTCGCGTGGGGAATATGGCGTACAGTGCATGCGTTTTTTTTTTCTTTTTGAGCAGTGCCCCTACATGGGTGGCCCAATACAGCTTCGCTTTCGCCATTTCTCTTCACGACTTACATATGGTCGGGATGTGCGCGCACGGCGTGTCCCTTTCCGAGGACGATGCCGCAGAGAGAGGAAATTTCAACCAACCTTCCGACTGGACAGCACTGTTTTGCTGTGCTATCCACACGCAAGTAAACTACGGAACAACGAGTCGATAAAAAGACCGCGTTGCGGTTCATCGCCGAACGTGCACAAGGGTCAACAGCAGCGCTACCAGCAGGTGGTGGTCGCGACATTCATTCAAGAGGAGACCATATTCGTATCGTCGGTTTCTCGGCAATATGTCTCTAGGACAGCAGCGGCTCTCCGTCTTGTGGAGAAGCTCATCTTCGCAGCGCCAACAGAAGCGCGAGACCTCGAATGCTAAGTCCTTTTCTTCAACTGATTTGTACTTACATGATACCTTATATCCTCTGACAATACAGTGGCTTTGTAATGTGCCTAAGGTGACCTGTACGGATTATGCGTAAATTCTCTGATAATGTTTGAATAGTCCCTTGCTATTGCTCACACGAGGTCATACGATATGGCTTATTAATTTCAGCAAGCCAGGAAATTCAACCTTTCTTGACTACAGTATCTGGTCGAACAAATCGAACAGAGAAGGCTACGTATCAAGCAAAGGTGCAGATGACTGCCATGAAGAAAAAAGAGCGCAAGAGAACGGAGATAAAAAAAAAAACATGTACAAATGACAGGCGTTTCAAGCATGCAAGAAACCAACTTGCCCACATCGAGCCTCTGCTCATTGAAGTAAACAGAATTATCAGAACGCTTTATTTTCAAGAAACTGGTGCTTAGATGCATGTAATACGAAAATTTCGCGCAACTGTTAATTCATTTCCAAGTTAAAGCACTGAGAAAGTCCTGCAATTATTCGCCACTGGAATAGTTACAATTAAGGGTCGTATGCAATGCCATTATTTGCTTGCCTGGTGCGCGGAATTGGGGAGGAAAATATGGCATGTCTGAAACATGTAACTCACTGAACGGGATATTACTTCTCTGTTAGGCAGAAGGAAACTCACTATTGTTGGACCTCGTTTAGTAAGGGAGCCAAATAAGTTATTTACGTCAGCCCCCATATTTTTCAACAGCAAACAAAGTGACAGCGAAATAAAAAAAAACCGTACAAAGCCCTATGAAGGTCATAGAGAAAATATGAGCGTGTAAGAACCATAAGAAAGCTTTCTTTTACAAACTTTCTTTTTAACCTTGATGTATATAAATCGACCGCTAGGCATGTAATATTGTCAACTCAGTGTAGCAAGCGATCGCGTAAGGTTAAAACATATGACGATTCAGTTTGCAAAAACCAGTAAGATACGCCTAGCAGTAGTTCATAATCTAGTGTTTGTCGCTGCTGGTGCTGCATCAAGTGAGTACATTTGTGAACTTCGTAAGTTGAAAGCTTATGGCGAACGTCACTGATACAGGAAATACTGGACCTAATACCGGTCCTTGTGCCATTGTGACGCCCCGAGGGGCTTCGGCGGGGCGAGACACCGCGGGTAGCGGGAATTTTCGGCCTTCTACAGTCCTATTTTTCGGCTGCCGCTGCGGTCAGAGAATCGCTGGGGCTTTCGTTACCCACGAGTTTTGCGGAAACCGCACTTTCACAGCAGAGCTGACGTTTGCGTGGCGGCCCCTGATGAGAGTGTGCATTAGGCGGCGACCTTGAAGACGACAGAATGCCGACGCCAAAGCGAACCTCATAAGTGCTTGAACAAAGCCAGCGGAGAGCCCTCTGTATGTTTCGATCACCGTGAAATGCAGTAAGCGGAACTGCTTCTCCGACGCGCACATCTTACCGGCCACAAAGGAGCGACTGCCGACAGGCGGGGTCTTTTCACCGGGCACTTCCAGCCTGAGCGCGCCTACACGGTGCCAAATTGCTTGCACCTGGAGTGTTTCGGAATGGAAGCGGTGGTAGCTAACGCTCGTTACGGTAATCTGTGCACAAGTTTCGCTGGTTAGGCTGTCCGATGTCCGCATGTCGAGTTTTGCGTATGTTTATATTTTGCTTTCTATATTTTAGGAGAGGAGCGCGTACTGCGTTACACTGTGGAGGCCAGTCCCAAATAATAGTCTCACGTCGGGTTGGGCTGGTGCGTTTTCTACCGGCGACGTTGCCGTAGACAACCATTGGATAGACGCCCTGGTGAGGCGGGGCTGTCAGGGAGAAAAACTCGTCTCGGGACAGAGGACAGGGCGGAATTTTTGAGATTTGAGAGACTCGTAGGGAGGCAGTGACCTTCCGTCATGCGAAGAAGTAAGCTTCGTTTGCGATCCCTCGTGCGAGCCTGGCCGTTCGGCTCTCCAACCTCGGAGAGACGATGTAGTCTTTGCGAGAGCATGATGCGAGCAGCAACGGTAGGGGAGAATCCGTGAGCTACGGCGACTTCGAGGTCGACATCCGAGTTTCTAACAAAGCACCAGTCCACAGGCCGGCGACGAGGCCTATGCGCCGATGGAGCGCAACCCAGAGAAGCGTTCCTTTCGTTGGCGGCAGCAAGTGTACTTAAGACATTGCGCCGTTAGTTTATGAGCTGTTTTACCCACTGTATCGGCCATTCATTGAGGAGTTTGTTTGCCCTGCTAATTCCTGTGCTGCACTATGCGTTTACGTTGCTCTTTGTTTACCTTGCATCATTACGTTGGCTACTAATTGTATACTTTGATCATGTTCGCATATTAAATTTCATGTTTTGTTGACTTAATTAAGCCTGTCGCCTTTTTTCTTCCCGGCCCCGGCACGAATCCGGTTTGGTTAAATGGTTGTTGATCATCATCATCATCATCATCATCATCATCAGCCCATCTTATGTCCACTACAGGACGAAGGCCTCTCCCAATCCTCGCCATCCTTGCCTGTCCTGCGCGAGCTGATTCCATTTGACGCCTGCGAATTTTTGATTTCGTCCCCCCATCTTACTCTCTGCCGCCCACGGCTGCGCTTACCCTCTCTTGGTATCCATTCCGTCGTTCTAACTGTGCATCGGTTATCTAGCCTTCTCATCACGTGACCTGCCCACGTCCATTTTTTCTTCTTAATATCGTTCATTATGTCGGCGACCCCCGTCTGTTCTCTGACCCACTCGGCTCTCTTCCTATCCCTTAGTGCAACGCCTATCATTTTCCGTTCCATCGCCCGCTGCGCGGTTCTTAACTTCCTCTCTAGCTTCCTTGTAATTCTCCAGGTTTCTGATCCGTAAGTCAGTACTGGCAGGATGCAGTAGTTATATAGTTTCCGCTTGAGTGATAGTGGTAGGTTTCCGTTCATGAGTTGGAAATGTCTCCCATATGCGCGCCATCCCATGTTTATTCTACGGTGGATTTCTTTTATATGGGTGGGTTCTCCAGTAAGTAGCTGTCCTAGGTACAGATATTCTTCTACGACTTCTAATGTATGGGTTTCGACCTTGAATAGATGTTTTTTCGCCGTGCCACTTAGCAATATCTTTGTTTTCTGCATGTTCATCCTTAATCCTACCTTAGCGCTTTCTCGGCCAACCCCGATAGCGTCATGGCGAAAAGAGAAGAATTTAGAATGGCACTTAAGAACAAGTATGAGGCTCTAGGACAGGAAGATAATGAGGATATAGAGAAGATGAACGAAGACATTACTAATCTGATCACCGAAACAGCAATCGAAGTAGGGGGCAAAGCACCAAGACATGTTGTGAGTAAACTCTCGGAATCTACTAAAACTCTAATCAAGCAACGCCAACAGATGAGAATAACTAACTCAAGAGACAAGATAGAATACGCCGAGCTGTCTAAGCTCATCAGTAAAAGTAGAGTCTGGGACGTACGTAACCATAACGTGAAAGAAATAGAAGCAGCCATCAGAAAAGGAGTCAGCATCAAAACAACTAAAAGGAAGCTTTGTGCGGGAAAGAACATAATGCATGCAGTGAAAGATAAGCAGGGCAACATCGTTACTAACTTCAGTGGCATAACCAAAGTGACCGAGGATTTCTATTCCGAACTATACAGCTCAAATACGAGTCTCCCAACCGTGAGTGTATTAAATACCGAGCAGGACTACGAAATCCCATGCATCACTGCGGACGAAGTTAGGAAAGCAATACAGGGTATGTCCCGCGGAAAAGCGGCTGGAGAAGACGGCATAACCGCCGACTTGATCAAAGATGGCAGAGAGTTCCTAACTGGAAAGCTCGCGACACTATACACTCAATGCCTCAAAACTTCAAATGTACGAGAAAGCTGGAAAAACGTAAATATTCTATTATTACATAAGAAGGGAGATATTAAAGACTTGAGCAACTACAGGCCGATCAGTCTACTCTCAGCACTTTACAAAATATTCACAAAGGTTATCTCAAACAGAATAAGGGCCACACTTGAATTTAATCAACCAAGAGAGCAAGCAGGGTGCAGAAAAGGATACTCTACCATGGACAACCTGCATGCGATCAATCAAGTAATCGAGAAATCCGCTGAATACAACAAACCCCTCTATATGGCTTTCATAGATTACGAAAACGCTTTCGACTTGGTAGAGATACCAGCAGTTCTGGAGGCACTACGTCGTCAAGGAATATGTGATAGCTACATAAAGAGAATAGCCAACATCTATAAAGATTCTACAGCCACCCTGCTCCTCCATAAGAAAAGCAGAAAAATCCCGATACAGAAAGGTGTCAGACAGGGAGATACAATTTCTCCCACGCTATTTACTGCATGTTTGGAAGAAATCTTCAAAAGGTTAGACTGGGAAGAGACAGGACTAACGGCGAATATCTGAGTAACCTGCGATTTGCAGATGACATAGTACTAATGATGGCGACGAATTGCAAAAGATGATTGAAGACTTAAGCCGAGAATGGTTGTTGATGTGAGCGAGTGGGATTACGTGAAGCGTTTGCCGTAGCGTAGTCGTCGTACTTGCGAACCCCCTTTGCATCTGAACATTCCGGAGTTCCAAATTTATCCATCGCAGCCTGCATTCCGCATGCCTCCTCTGTAGGATTAAACTGGCGTTAGTCCCAACAGCACCGCGGGATTTTTAATTTATCTGGCTAGAAGTGTCAAATGGCAAACCACATAAAAAGCTTTCTCAATATTGCGAGATATCTTACCACACGTTTTTCAGCTTAATAAATGTGTCAGTATTATTCGTGAAAGGGTCGGGATGGTGGTGTTTGTGAGTTTAGTGGAGACAAAAACATGTTTCGGGCTGCCTAACATGTTAATGAGGACGGCATTTTATCTGTAACGCAGTAGGCTTAATTCTTTAAGAAAACTGGTAATGTGTTCAGGACAGACAGATCTGGAGCTGGTTAGAATCACAATGGCAGGCGAATCTCTGTTCTTCCTGCAAATGTATCGAAAATTTGGTGAAAGAAGCGCCTGTATAATGTAGCGAACGAGTAAGTTTGGGTGAAGAAACCATAGATACAAAATATATACTACAATATCGTCCTGTATGTCTACTAGCATGTTAAGTTGGAGAGAGTCTTCCGGAGTTTATCAGGACAACGCCACGATCAACTCATAAAGGGTTTCAAAAAATGTGTTTGTTAGAGTGTCATTGTCAGCTTGCCTACCTCAGGTATGCTGCCCGCTGTTCTCGGCTGCGCCTTCTATCTCGAATTCTTTACAGCATTTCATGCGTATGTGTACATCGATCATTATTCTTTATTTTGAAATTGTCATCAAGGTAGTAGCGTGCGCAAATGACGAATCTTCGCAGTAGCGAGGAAATAAATGTCTTTCTACTAGATGTCGTCGATACATTGCAGTCTGTGAAAGTTTGGAACGTGCGAGAGTATCGTTATTTCGGCGCTCCGTTGACATGACAACTGAAGGCTGAAGTAGGCCGCAGATGCTGTCCGAATGTATACTCATTGGGCGACGGTCCGCCCAACGAGTATATATATATAATAGTTTCCGCCCTTTCTGCTATGCCTATATAAACCTAACAAGAGAAAACGAAATATTGTCTTGAGAAAGGTGAGGCTCTGACCGAAACGTCGACAAATAAATGAAATATTACTGAAGTGCTACGTCTCATATTTATATTCATGCGGCAGCGGAAGCTATCTACTTCGCCAAACCATATATATATATATATATATATATATATATATATACTGTAGTAAAACACGTTCTTGGCCTAGTGTGTATGACGTATTTGAAACAAAAAGTTGCGCGAAGACATTCACAAGGGAGGGTACAGGGACAAGCGCAAACAATATATATATATATATATATATATATATATATATATATATATATATATATATATATATATAGACACAGCGAGGCTCCGACACCTTCCCTCCTGCCTCCTGCCCGTCGAAAATACCGAGCCCCCCCCCCCCCACGAAAAGAATTTCTGGCTACGCCACTGGTATGTGCTGGTGGATATTTGGCGCTTTGCATTCTCTAACGCTTGGTGGTGTCATTGAGAGTCATCATCCTGTTCTTGTCTGCAATTCGTGTTGCTAGCTCTTCTACTGCCCAGCTAGCCAGACCTCGGGCTGATCAGGCGGTGTGAGCTGCTTCATTTCCAGGGAGAAAGGAGTGGGTCGGTGCTCATATTATTAGGGGCGAAGCTTCTCTCAGTCTAACCTTGTCACGCGTCAGGCGCAACCCGCGTGCCTCCCGGCGCGTGCCTCTGCTGTCTTGTGAGAGAGAGAGAGAGCGAAAGGCGCGCGTTGGCTATGGAAACGCTCTTTCTTAGAGGAACGCTGTACCAGCTCGCAAAGAAGGAGAAGCTTCGCCCACTCATCATCATTCGCTCCGTGGATATGCTGTAATTTTTTTGTACCATTCCTCTCTTTTTGTAGCTCCGCAGTAATTCTCAGTGCTTCCGTCGAGATTCTTCCATTAGCATAATTTTGTATAGCTCTCTTAGAGTCGCTAATAGTCACCGTGGCTTTTGTGTTGATGATAGCGAGCAGCATGGCCGCTTCTTCGGCAATATCTGCCTTTGTTGTCCGCATGCACGAATTTGTTCCTTGTTGTGGAGGTCAGTAGCAAATGGTCATGTCTTTTCCACCAGCTTATTCTACTGCGTCGACATATAAAACATCTTTGCAGTGATGTAGCTTCCTGCGTAGGTTGCTGGTTCTATCTTCTCTTTGTTCTTTGTTATGCTCCAGGTGCAAGTTTCTTGGTGCAACGCTAAGTTGATCTCTGGATACCATACACCACATAACACCCATTTTATGTGGTGTATATGGTATCCTGTTTGTCCTTAGGGCCTCTCTTCCCGTCTTAGTGTGAGCGAGTCTTTCAAACTGTGCCTCCTTTAGCTCGTCGATGGTGTTATGCACTCCTAGTGCCATGAGTATCTCGTTGAAGGCGCAGATTGGAAGTCCCAGTGCCTGTTTGTGTGCTTTTCTGCTCACATGCCAGGGTTTCCTTTTCCTTAATGCATAAATTACGGTATGGAACTACGTACGTTATCCGACTGACGGTGAATGCTTGGCCCAGACGAATGAGGTCGCTCTTTTTCATTCCGTAGTTCTTATTGGCTCTTTAGAAATCTGATTGCCTGCTGGACACCTAACACTAATTTTTTAAGGCTTCCCCATTACGTCCGTCTTGAGATATCTACAGTCCCATACTCCGACCTTATTTACAGTTGGTATTTCATAAATGTCAGCTCTCTCTGCATCTTCTCATTCTTGTTCCAGTAGGCCTGTACAGAAGCAGTTGCGATATTTTAGGGGAACATGCGTGCTCTTTATCTTTTGCGTAACACTGTCTCGAAAATAAATGATCATTCCAGGACGTAGACAGAATTTTGTTGCGTTTCTTCAGTCGTGGTCGCTACAGTGCGCCTCAGTGCGTGACTTGGCGCCATCTGCACTTCCGATACGTCAGTGTTGTGTTAATGTTTCGATCATCACGAGCTGGCTGGTCGTCTCGCTCCTGGCTCGCGCCTCGTTACGCCTACCCGTCCCTGTACGCCTGGCAAGAATACTAGATGGGCAAGAAGTGGTGACGAGCATGATTGACGACGTCCTGGTTTTTGGACGGGACAAGAAAGAGCACGACCTCCGCCTGCAACAAGTACTTTCTAGGTAACTCTACGGTTTAGTTAGACGCAACCGCCAGCTTTCATCAAGTGAAAATGGCAGAGCTCACTACACTGGTTACGCCATTTGGACGTTTTCTGTCCCTTTGGTGTGTGTCACCGTGTTCTTGTCCGCGTCTAACGCGCAGCACTACTATTGTTCATTCATTACCAACAAGCCCAAGAGGAAACCCTATTGACGTACCTTCTCGCCTAGAAAAGGCAGGAGTAAGACTCATCAAAGGCCTCTCTTTCGTTGGTATCATCGTTTCGGAGGAAGGCCAGACCCTGCTAAGCTCGAGGCGCAATGGAGCCACCGGAAGATGTCGCAGCTGTACGCCGTCTCCTTGGCATGGTTAACAATGTGGCTCGTTTTCTTCCCATATATCGGACGTTACTGCTCCCCTACGCATCCTCCGGAATAAGAATACAGCGTGGACGTAGCAGCACGATCAAGAAGCCGACTTCCAAAAGGTTAAAGAACTTACATCCGACCAGTGTATGGCAAAGTACCACCCGGCTATCTCAACAGCCATGTCAACGGATGCCAGTTCTTTCGATCTGGGCGCAGTGCTGCTGCAGACTTCAGCGGAGCGCAGACCGGTGGCTTTCGCATCCACATCCATGACCCCTACAGATCAGCGTTACGGAGAAGGAAGCTGTCACGGGGCTAGCCAATCAACGTGCCCTCGTGTAGGTTCGTGTGTTCAAAACTCGATGGCTTGACCGTCATCGAGCAAGGATAGACGAGACCGTTTGTGCAGGGAAGAAAGACAAATAACACTCGCTGTATTTAATGACACGAGGAAAAAAAGAGAAAAGGATAAAGACAAGACGAAGCATGAGAAGGAGAGGAATATGGATGTGAAGAATATAGTTAACGGTACATAAGAATGAGTTCAGAAGAAAAGACTGTCACCGTTCAGGTGGGCACGCGAGAGTAGATGGCGAGGTGGATGCAGCAGACGGGCGGACTTGGGTCAAGATGTCTCTCGCAGGGAAGGTAGCGTCGGACGAGTGAAGGTCAGCAACCTTTCGGCGTCTTCATCCGACGCTCGGACAACGGGCCGGGGACGCAGTTGTGCCTGGCCAACGCCAGACGATGGGAAGCCGGTGGAATGCAACGCCAGACGATGGGAAGCCGGTAGAAAGGCTGGCCAACGCCAGATGCTGGAAAGCCTGGCCAACGCCAGGTGCTGTACCGCTCGGGTGCACGCCCAGGTGGGAGCCTGCAGCGGCCTTGCCACAGGAACTCGGCCGCCACTCCCGCGCCCTGGTAGGCTTCCTTCTTCCACCACGTCTCAGCCACCTCTCCCTGGCTCTGCTCCGGAAGCCTCGGCAGTCCCTTCGTCGTGTCGCCTCCCCATTGGCCGAATGGCCTCGCGCCACCACGCGTACACTGCCTCGTCGTCTTCTATGTTGATGGGATCGGTGGCGCGCACTTCAAACACATTACACTTTGCCCCGCACGGTCACTTCACTCCATCACAGAAGCCTTGGCTGTAACATGGGCTGTGCAGCGGTTCGACGAGCTTGTGTGTGGTATCAAGTTCAATGTCGAAACTAGCCGCTGGTATCGCTGTTCGGGAAAATAGAACTGGACATGCTGCCCGCTTCGCTTGAAACGCTATCAGTTTTCCGTGCTTTATGTTACAGGGAAGTAACTCGCCACCGCCGACACGCTGTCCCAGATAACCCCGAAGAGGTCAAGTCCGATTGACCTTGTAGAGTGCTTCGCCGCTGATGCGGTCACTTGCAGCTCCAAGGTTCTACCAATGAATGTAGATGACATGAAAATAGCGCAAAGCTCTGACGGCGAGTGCCAGATTCCGACCACTCATGTTGAAGTTTATTTCACCACATTTTTACATTTTTCACATATATTTTATAATGTTACATGAAATGAAGATACAATGTGGTGTGGAATGTGGGAAAAAAGCTGCGATATAAACGCAGCTTGACTAACCCCACATCCCAGCAATACATGGCAGTAGAGGTGACAGCATTTGTGAAGTCGTCTAAAACCAGTAAACAGAAACAGATATGTAGTTAAATTGGCACAATAAGAAATAACATTTCATACAAAAAGAAAATGCAGATAGGATTTCACTTCTAGAAGAAATACAAAAAGAAAGTGCAAAGAAGCGAATAGGAAAATTTCTTTTGTTGGATCGTGTTAGTAAAAAAGACTGAACATAGCTTGTCGCGAAAGAAGCAGCAGTTGTTCTAATGAAGAATTTAATTTGTTGAGTGTGTTTGTGCGTTTAAGCATTTGGAGACCATAGTTGCATCGAGGGACCTCCCAATAATCGCTCTTCCTAGTAGGTCGAGACGAGGTGCTATGGAGCTAAGATTGTTATTTCCTTTCTTTATAAAGACGATAATAAACAATATTCATACATTTTGTCCTAATACTCTGAATTTATTGAATGGAGGCAAAGTGTGTGCCCAGCATTAGAACGCAATGCATTTCACGAGTAACTTATGCTTTGACTGTGCCCCACACCAGAAGAGCATAGCGAACAGAAAAGTGCATTATAGATATTTAGCAGTCGGCAAAAA
The DNA here is from genome assembly GCA_013339685.2 of Hyalomma asiaticum. Taxonomy (NCBI): domain Eukaryota; kingdom Metazoa; phylum Arthropoda; class Arachnida; order Ixodida; family Ixodidae; genus Hyalomma; species Hyalomma asiaticum. The sequence goes on from CM023484.1 coordinate 17,572,784, forward strand.
TGACTGAAATCTCCTAAGCATGCCTAGTACCTTACTTAATTTGTTTCTTAACATTTCACTATGTGAATCCCATAATATATGCTCATGAAAAACAATTCCCAGTGCTTTGGCTGTTGAAGAGAAATCAATCACAGAATCACGCAGGTGTAATTTGTACACTGTTCCTTTTGAGCGGAACAGAACGGCTTTAGTTTTTGAGCAGTTGATCTGTAGTGAGTTTGCAGTCGACCATGCATGCTGTCGCCTTTGCTGCAGAAATAAGGTCATTTACATCCACTCCTGTAAAAATCAAGCAAGTGTCATCCGCATGTCCAACGAGGGTGGCCTCAGAAAAACAAAATGCCACTTGACTAAATATTGCTCAGCTGCCAACGTAATCTCAATATGCCTTCTTAAAGGCATTATCGTCCCCTTTCAACTAAGACCGTCAGTGCTGACACTCCTCCACGAGGTGTCAATCGCTGCCCCTGAGTGCGTATGGCGGCTTAGGGATGGTAAAATCGATTATATGTACACCGATTAATCGTCATTGATTTCCCCCTTTCAATTAATCGAATTAATCTATTAAAGCTCTTCGATTAACCGATTACGCCCCCCTCCCAACCCCAACACCGCCCCTTGGCCGGAGCGCATGACTGCGAGGCGCGCGACGCAGAGAGACATATTTTTGCGCAAGGAGCCCGGAGCCGCAGGCGGCCCATAGAGATAGAAATGAACTCGACCCGATCTGCGTCGCCTACAGCGTTCTATTTAACCCCCAGATATTACTTGCTTCTTGTGTAAGTGCCACATTGTAATATGCGCTGCTTATTTCTTGACTGGTTCAGTTCTTATTGCCGTTGTATTTTATTCCTTAGCGAATTAAAGATTATTTGTCACCAATGAAAGAAAGAAAGATAATGTATTGGAAGGTAGAGAGGGTATAGCCTGATCTAGTACGCCCCGGACTTCTACTCTACTTTGGGGACAACACAACAGGGGAAAAAGAGTGATGAAGTACGATGATGGGGATAAGAATGAGTGATCCGTATATACATAATAAGACATGACTGCTTGCGCAAAGGGGAACATGGACGCTAGTAATCATATTTGATACGAACTAGCCCAACTGTCCGCCTTAATACCCATCGATAACTGTAATGCTAGGTTCCCTGCAATGCAGTTAGCCCAACTTATGGCAGTTATTTACTTCTGCGAAACAGCGTACGTGCTACGACGCGGAAAATGTCGACTCAGCTCTCTTGACATACACACTCATAATAGTGAAACCCAGCACGTGTAACTGGGACGTCGCCTTCCTTAGTTGGGCGAATATGCTGTGCAGGGAAACGCACTCGAGGATTATGAAAAAGGTCTAATAGTCGCATAATGGAAAGAAGCCACTTTAGCTGCATTTAAGTTTAATAGTCCCTTTTTATAATCCGCAACTTTTGCGCTTTGGTATACCGAACATCTAGCATCCAGTCCATTTCTGTTGAAAAAATGACCTTGTAGCATTTGGCAATTCTGTATGGTCGCCTATTTCTGGTAATTCTGTATGGTCGCCTGTAAGGTGCGCGTAGCGCCGACTTAAGCAGGCGATAAGGTCAAACCTGTGCAGTATACTGGCACAGCTGCCGTTTATTCTAGCCGGGAGGAAAAACTCTTGTCACTCTAGTTCCCGCAGATGCCTGCACTGGTGGCCTGTTTGAGACCAGCATGTTGCTGTGCAATCTCGCATGAGTGACCTCAAGGAAGAGATCACGTCAGTTCGTGGTTGTAGTATTATCGAGGGATTCCACAATACATAACGGACAAACCGAGAAACCCTACAAGAGCGAGCGTCTTTAACTTTCCTTCGTTCTCGTCTCTCTCTCTTTTTTTACCTTTCTCGAATGTCCTTACCCTCGGCCACACTGCATGTTTCCGGTGCGACTTTCCAACCAGTGTGGTCGCCGAAAGCGCCTCCAATTTCGGTTCGCTCTAGTAGGCAGACTTCGACGAAACACGACCTGCTGCCGAATCGTCCGTGGATCATGGCCACTCACGGAATCTTGGACCCTTGATAACATTCAAAGACGACGGGCTCCCTGTGTTCAGTGGGCGAAAGTGCGAATTTTCACGCAGCAGCTAATGCGCACATGCGATCTCTAGCGCGTCGGATAAATACTTGTGCCGATAACAAACACAAGCAACCTCTCTCAAACAACAAGGCACCATTTTTGAAGCACTTATGAAAAAAATGTCGATTAATTGATTAATCGATTAAAACACCACAACGAAAGCAATTAATCGATGAAAGGCTAAATCGGCGAACGATTAACGATTAATCGATTAAAAAGTTTAATCGACCATCCCTAGTATCTCTGCGGACACCACTGGATTAGTCTCCAAGTGCGTACGATGCAACTCCATTCGGGCAAACTGTGCGGAACCTCTCATTTCGACTCATCTATCTGGGACTCCATGGGCGGTGTTAGGTACGGACCTCTGCCATTGGAACGGACAAACTTTCTTAGTTGTCGTGGACTACTACTCACGATACACTGAAGTAGTGACGATCAGACGCACTACAGCAGGAGTGGTAATAAAGATCCTGAAGCGTGTTCGCTCGACACGCCATTCCTAGGATTGTCAGATCCGACAATGGTCCACCATTTTCCTCGCACGAGATGGACGCTTTCGCACGGTCTTATAGGTCTCAACTCGTAACAAGCAGTCAGTCCTCACTATCTTTAGTCCCAACGGTGAAGCGGAAAGAATGGTACAAACAGTCAGTTCTCAAAAGCAATAGACCCCTATGTCTCTCTCCTGGATTATCGAGACACGCCGGACGTTAACGGGTACTCTCCTGCACAACTACTCATGGGAAGGCAGCTGAGGAGCAAGGCTGCCGAAGGCAGACGAATTGGTTCAACCAGCGTGGCCGATGCCAGAGCAAGTAGCCAAAAGAGATGAAGTTACGAAAGAGTGTCAGGAAAATGATTTCAATGATCGTCATCACTCTGGACCTTTGCCACCTCTGGAAGCGGGGAATAGAGTTTACATTCGCCCTGATGATCTACGGGCCACAGTATTGAGCGCCCGAGGTCGTACGTTGTAGAGACGGACAGTGCTCCAGCGCAATCGCCGTCACTTCGTGCCGTTCGACAGCAGAAATGCTCCGAGTGTGACCGTAACCGCGCAGGGTAAGTGAAACTAGTGCTGTGCTCCCTACATGTCCGACGGTTGAACAGGCCAGTGAGCAACGAGACGATGACAGCGATGATCGTGCGGTCCGCACGAGAAGCGGTCGTCAGTTGTGCCACCAGGCAGCGTGAACTATGTGTGCCCTTCACTTTGAAAGGAGGGAGATGACAGTGCATCTCAGTGCGTGACTTACCGTTGGCGCCATCTGCACTTCCGATACGTCAGTGTTGTGTTAATGTTTCGATCATCACGAGCTGGCTGGTCGTCTCGCTCCTGATTCGTGCCTCGTTACGCCTACCCGTCCCTGTACGCCCCCCCCAGCTCGACATCTTCTATGTGCCAATGTGTTCCCAATGTTATCCAGAGGGTAATGTCATCTGCATGCAGGATGTGCAGTAGTAGTTCTTCCATAGCTTTGAGTTTGTCCGGGAGGCCTAAGAGTGCCACTTCCAAAAGGAGTGGGGCAGGATAGAGGCCTGGGGTGTTCTCTTGTTTCCCATTTCTATCCTATTTGTTTCTTGGTCTCCAATCACCGATAATTGTTTTCCTGTTAAAAAAGGTTTTGACGTATTCGTATGTCTTCTTTCCCGCTCCTATTTCTTCCAGATGTTTACGTATCGCTTCATGTCTGACATTGCCGAAAGCCTTATGTACATCTAGCCCTAGGATTGCCTTCGTGTCTGATTGATGTTTACGTATCGCTTCATGTCTGACATTGCCGAAAGCCTTATGTACATCTAGCCCTAGGATTGCCTTCGTGTCTCAGTTTGTTGTATTTGGGTCGAGGAACTGATTCATCAATTGCGGGACATCTCGAATTGACAGTTTCATAATAAAGAACCGTAACGGGCTAGTTGGTATAGATCCATCTTCGTAAGAAGCGCAAAAACTACACACAGCGACAGCTAGAAAGAAAGACACAACACAAGCGCTTGTGTTGTGTCTTTCTTTCTAGCTGTCCCTGTGCGTAGTTTTTGCGCTTCTTACGAAGATGACAGTTTCAGTCTGAGCCTTATCATTGTATGCGCAAACACATCTTGTAACTCTTCTAAGGATTACGTGCTCCATAAGTTTTCCTACGCACGAGGTGCGTGATATAGGTGTCAAATTTTCTATTTGCAGTCTCTTTCAGGGTGTGGGGATTAGTATGATCTTTGCCGTTTTCCACTTCTCTGGTATCCGTTCTTCTTGCCAACATTTATTCATATAGCCCGTTAATGCTTTTTCTTGATTCGTCATCGATCTTTTGGAGCATTTTATTAGTTACACCGTCTGGTCCTGGTGCTGATTTTGGATTTAACTTTGTCAGTTCGTATCGAACTCCTGACTCCAGTATGGTTGAATCTAATATTTCATTTGCTGCACCCCCTGGTGCGCCTATTTCCGCGCAGCCGTGTCAGTCAGGCCAGCGGAACCCAGCGTGTTGGGATAAAATGCACTGCTATCGCAGCGTCACCGACACAAGCAGAGATTGGAAACTTCGCTACCCGGACGAGCGTAGCCTCAGTATGCTCGTCCGCGGCAGTTGCTAACTGAATAAGCCCGTTGTTGTGTTATTATGTGGGATTCGTGCTTTGTCGGGTCGCACGCCACAAGGCCTTAACTCTCCCTTCAAGTTAGGTTGGGCATGCATCTCCTCCGCAGGGAGAGGTAGAAAGTCCACCTGCGGAAGAGACGCCTAGCCTAACTTGCATGCGTGTAGAACTCTCTGGAACAGGAACGTGCAAGCCACACAAACGACTCCAAATTGCATACGTTCTTATAAGACACTCGGCCAGTGACTCATAATACGCTTTTGTGCAGAGGGACGATATGCATAGCTGCGGCTTTGCTGCATTCCACGGCGATGCGCATTATTTTGCCTCAAGGACAAGCAGCCGTGCATAATGAGCAAGCATTTGTGTTATATGTCGGACAGAAATCCAAACTAGAAGAGAAGCTCAGGGGAAGATGGGTGCTTGAATCGATGAAAAAATACGATTTAGAACAGAGAATGTCGCAGGAGACAACGTTAGTGGACTTGTCGTCCACTTGTCGATACGTTGGCTCCTGCGACATTCCCTGTTCTAAATCGTAATTTGCGATCTTTTTATCCATGTCGGAAAGAGGAATAGAGTGCGAATTCTATACAATCTAGTACGCACCGTTGAGTATTCCGTAGAAGACAGCAATGAAGGTTACACCAGGAGCAAAATAGCACAGGATCATTCCAAGTGGGCCTACCAATCCACAGCACAGGAGCACTAGTCGACAGGAGAATCGGGAACACAAGTAGCCAAAAAGAGGATCTGCAAAAAATCAAGTGAGTCGATTTCATTTGTTAAATCAGCAGCGGCCATCGATACTCGTGACAGTGAGTAGTGCACCTTTTATTAGCTTGTAGTACACTGAATAACTTTATCATAAAAGCCATTCTCCGGTGCATTCTGCTTAAACAGCCTCCGACCTTAAAGCGGACCCGAACCGCCGATCGGGCTTGCTGAGAAAAAAAAAGTCTTTTCGTGAACAGCGTCGCTCTTAACCACAAGGAGTGCGGATCGAGGTACCACACATTCACACACACGGGCAGTGCGCGGGCGTCTGCGTAGCGTTGTATGTTGGGCTAGTTTGGGTTGAGACATGGAAATCGGCTGGAATCAGCGCAGCACAACCTCACAAAAGACACAGGCTAAACGATTTTACTGGAGATGATGAGGAGAGAGGGTATGGCATGCCCACCGTATAGCGAACATGTGGGAAACGGAAGACGAGGACGTTCGAGACGCTGGCAGAGCGGCGTTCCCGAGGGTACAACTCAAGTCTGCAGTAAAGCCCCTCCCACAACCTCATAACCGACCGCCATTGTTCCTGCGCGAGGCTGCAAATAGTTGCTCCTGCAACGTTCCCGTGTAACAAAAACAGAGCGCTAACTGCACAAATGCGCTGATGAAATGCCTATAACCAGTACCGAGGAGGATTCAAGCCCACGTCCTCTGCGTGGATTCGAACCCACACCCTCTTCGTGGCAGTCGAGCATTATACCACTGAGCTCGAAAAGTCTTCGCTACAAGACCTAAGCAGGTATAACGTCTGCCGAGGAATCGCATTAACAAATGTAATGTTAAGTGGTAGAATAGTAATATGCCACAACACGTCGCGGAAAGTGGATTGCATAACGAGTTCGAGCAATCATTTGAAAGAACACAGGGGGTGCATGCTTTGTAGCTATGAACCCATTACAGAAGCATCATAAACATCATCATTACGAAACAATCTTCGTCAACTTTTCCGTCATCATTATTACGAACCGCTGCCCTTTGAAGCAGTTTTGTCGTATCGCGCCATGCGTCACGCGGCAGGCGACGTGCGCAGTCCCGTCAGCAACCCCACCTGGCTCTTCGATATACGTGATGGCGCCTCCTCGCAAGGTGCGAACCGCTGCTGGAGAAGCGAATCGCAGAGCTGCGCGCGCGGCTGCAGCGAGGCAACGTCGGGCACAACAGACAGCTGTGCAGAGAGAAGCCCAAACCGCAGCTCGCCGTTGACGCCGGGCCGAGAGTTCGGTTCGTTCTCGGGAAGATGACGCCAAGAGACTCTCTGAGATGTGCAGTTATACAGATTCGCACGTTATAATACCGCAGTAATTACTGCGTAGTGGGTACTTCCCTACTTGGTGAAATGATAAGAGTTATGGCGCAGGGGATACGAATCACCCCTACTTGCACTAGTTTGCTCAAGTGTTTAAAATGACCTCTAAGAAGGTCGCTTCTCCAGCTTACGCTGCCACTGTCCTGCGGTTCCGCGCAGCCCTGGCTCTTTTCCTCCTCTTCCCCGCTGAATGTATACCCCCACTGATGCACGCAAATTGAGAGGCGCTATCTAGCGTCAATAGAACACTGGCGTCAGACTGCGACTGCACAACGAAGGCGCACAGCTGCGCGCGTGCCGGCGCCACTGCGGCTGCCGCGGCTATGACGTCACTACTCTGAATGCGCAGCACGGCTCTCGGACGCGCACGCGAAACTGCTCCAACTCCGGCCCAGTGTAGCTATCGCTACAAAATACATCATCAAAGCACATGATCAAGAACGCATGATCAAAAACGTACACATGATCGCTCGCTGTACGGAGAGCGGTGAATAAGTAAAACACAGACTCACTCGAGAGGCTGGCGAGTAGGTCTATGACGCTCATTGGCCAGGATGCTTCCTGTCGGGTGACCTGGAACGTCTGCAGTATACCGATGTAGATGATGCCAAAGACACGCTGGCCTGCGCAGGCCATGAACAGGAACCAGCTGGAGAAGGCCGCTACCAGCCAACTCTGGCGGGAGTCAACGCCATTCCGAGCCATGTTGACCATCCTGTGCGGATGATAACGGCGATTTAGAGCACTGTATTCGGGAACCAAAATTATAGCTCTAAGGGAGGCTTGAACAATATTAGGAAGATCGGCAATAGGTGAACACTTGAAGCCTGTGGAAGAAGAATATGCTAGCTTCAACAGATCAAAACGCTGGTCAACGCCTCGGTTTTTCCTTTTGTTATGTGTTGAGGATAAGGCGGACTGCCGAATGAACAATGCCATCCTTTCGACGCGAAGGCGTATTTCTTCTTTTAAGCATCTCATACGAACGCGGCCAGTTCAACGGAGCGAAATGTAATTACCATGGAAGACAAAATTCGCCGGAACAATGGACATGCCTAAAGCATCAACGGCACCAGCCCAGCAGGACAAGGAAGCTTCCACCATCTGATGGAAGGGCGTAACGACATTTTCATACCAAGAATACCGACGCTCCGTACAACACTGACAGTGTTGTACACCTTCCTCCAAAACAGGAACGAAAACTCGTTCCTTCCTTCACAATTTTGTAACGCGTTCCCGTTACAAGCTCCTTTAATAAGAAAGGAACGCGTTCCATTTACGTTTCGTAAATTGGAACGTGTCGTTACATTAACGTTATATTCGATTTCTAAATGTGACAGTAGTGTAGGATAACACTGAGGCAAAATAAAGCGAACCCTTTAAATCTTTCACGAATTTCCAAGTCACCGGCAGCGTGTTATCTGGAGACAGAGAAATGTACAAAGAAACGCCCCTCAGATATTTTCAAGGAGCATCGAATATACTACAGCAACGTTGGTGCTATAGTCAAAGCGCAACTCATATGGCACTTCCGACATCGGTCTTCAGTTATAACGATACTGCGCCTCCAATGCGCAAATAGAAAGTTGTACCTTTTGCACGTGGGTAACTACGATGCATCTGGCACTAAAAGCGTGTAATAGACCTTTGGATATAACAAACCTTTATGTGCTGTACAGTACATGAAGGTTTGTGCCTGACCCGTGTCATTGCGCATAAATACTACAAGATTGCCCGATATATCGCCAGCATTCTCGATGGTAAATGTTCTTGCTCAAAACTGATAGCCTTCTAGCGTTTTAATAGTCTAATTGACAATTCTAATATATTGCTTTTACGTAGTTCCAGTCATTTTAAAGTATTTGTGATATACTGTGATTTTGTTGTTATTTCTGGGCTGCGTTCAATGTATGTCGGTGTGAGGAATTTCGACATAGCTATCTTGTGCGTTTACTGCAGAATTAAATAACGCCGTACTGTTTTCTGTTCTTATTTGTGGCCCATTAGCAACAAGAATTAATTGTCAGTTCAGTTCGCAGGGCACACCGATGTTCACGGAAGGGCGAACTGCTGTTGTGGTGCTGGAAATAAAATAAATAACTAAATGAATAGCCTCCACGCATCATTTGAGAGGACGCCAACAAAAGTGACGCACCCCACACAGGAATTGTCGACAGTACATTGTTACCTGCAAGCAAAGCTGTCAAGTTAACTGTACGATGTCCGGTTCGTTAGAATATCTGGTTATTCCTGTGTAGGTAACCATTTGGCCGCGTAGCAATGATGCTGTAGTTCTTGTTAGATGATGATACGTGGATTTTAGTTTTTATTAGAAACAAACTGAACGTCACCTCACATAAATAACTAGGCCCGTGTCAGAACGATATTCACCTCGCTCAGCATTGCAAGCACGCACGCACGTAAGCATTTTCAACACACGTTCACGTGAGCACGTTTAGGAGAAGCCTTTCGTTTCTGACCTGTGCCGAGGGCACGGGACTGTTGTCGCTAAATTGAAGCGCATCCCGTTCAGTTCAACTAAAGCACTTTGAAGAGATTGACGCGTAGAGTGTCTTATAAGCATGGCCGTAACCGCGCTCTCAAAACCACCGCACAGTGATCGGCGATGACAAAGCGCGCGTTGACAGTGTTTTAGTTCCGAGGGAGCCGTGGCGGCGGGATTATGAGCCGAATGCGGTTGCTCCCGCGTTGCCTGCAGGGTTGGCCGACAGCCGGAAACTATTTGTCCCACGAGTAGCGGGATACCCTGACGTCCGCAGTGAAGAACCCTTGTCGGATATCGAAAGCGCAGATAGAAAAAGAATGGCGTTCTTGCACGTGATTTTCCATGATGGAGAGTTCATGACGGCTGGAGGGTCGTCCTTGTTGTAGCGTAGCCTGGCCCATCCACTGATGTGCTGCGTACGTGCGATCGTCGTGGAGTGGAACCAGTGTTGTACGGAACGTCGTTCCAAGGAACGACGTTCCTGGAACTAGTTCCTTTTTGGAGGAACGAAGGAATGCCATCGTTACTTTAAAGTTTGGTGGAACTGTAACGGTAACGCGTTACATTTAAAAGTAACGGCAGAGGGAACGACGTTCCTTCTGTAAACGTTCCACAGGCGTTCCACATGCAAAGCGAATAGGCCGGGCTGCAACCGCCGAGGCCGAGCCTCGAGTCCCCGCTTCCCTGTTAGCAGTCTCCTTCACTCAAAAGAAAACCACGCGCAGAACGCCATTCCTTTACTCTTCCTCCTCGAGGCTTCGACGAGGGCGAAGCTTCTCTTTCGCCAGTGTAGGCACACCACATTCGTTACTCCCTTACGGTGGCCGCACCCTGTGGCTCGACGAAAAGTTTCCGGCTGTCTACGGCAACGCAGGCCGAACCACAGCCAGCCGCGAAATTCCTTTCGTCCCTTCAGATCCCGCCGCCAAGGCTCCCTTCGAACTGAGACACTGTCAACGCGTGGTTTGCTCAGTGCATTAGTTCTGAGAATGCGGTTGCGGCTCACACGTGTGGGCCTCGGCGTCAATGGAATTTTTTACGCAGGAGACCGCTCGACAAAGCACACGAGCAGCGGCAAATGTAACACTACGGAGACTATAGTTGCACCCTGTTGTGAAGTCAAGATAACATGTCGCCCCGCCACGGTGGTCTAGTGGTTATGGTACTCGGCTGCTGATCCGAAGGTCGCGGGATCGAATCCCGGCCGTGGCGGCTGCATTTCGTGAGAGGCGAAATGTTGAGACGGGTGTGCTGTGTGATGTCAGTGCACGTTAAAGAACCCCAGGTGGTCGGAATTTCCGGAGACCTTCACTACGGCGTCTCTCATAATCAGAGCTGGTTTTGGAACCACAAATCAATCAAGATAACGTGACGTGGCTAACAGGCCTGGCCGGGTCTCGATCAACGTAGCTGTGTGGGGGCCTAGCGACACTTAGCAGCCGCAAACGTAAACCACGACAGTTTGGAGAACTACAGCACCAGCCAACACGACCGAGTCGTCCTGTTAACAAAAGGGCGGCGCAGTCTCGTGTCAGACGTCCAACTGAAGATCGCTGAGAAGACATCGGCTGCTGTTTCCACGGACGCTCCCTGCTTGCTTGAGTGGGGGATTGTAGGATTCTCCGAAAGTCGTGCAGCAAGCGACCGTTCCAACGCGGCGTACTCTACACGACACGCTGCCGGCCTCTGCTGATGGGGCAGACAACGTCGGCCGAAAACGGGAGAACTTGACCCTCCTGCTGTGACGAAAGGGGTCGACGAAAGGGCCGTAGTTATGGCGAAACAACTCTCAGGCGCCAGCAGGGGCGCAGGAAAGCGCGCGCGACGACACCAACGATGTGGGGATGGGTAGCAGTCTTTCGCTTTATTTGAGCCAGTCTGAACAGCAAGGAAGGGTCGTTCTGAAGGCTGGACACACTGTGGAGATCTTTCACTTGTCATTCGAAAATCGCGGAACACCACCTTGCCTCCTGTGCCATCTAGATTCTGTTGCAATGAGTGCCGATGTGGAATTGCTCCCTGGTCATGGCTGCCCCCGATGTTTCAAACGACTGAATACAACATGACACGCCTGTGTTGTATGACTTGTGCTTCATCAAACAAGTGGAGTGTATCGGTGAGAAACTTAAAGAAGCACGTGCAGGTATGGTTTATTTAATGTTCTTTCCTATTCGCATAACAAAAAGACAGCTTTGTGTTCTAAGTGCAAATTGGTCCATTTGTTACTTTGTTGTTCACATTAGGTATTTCTACTATGTCTTGATCTCGTAGAAACTAGAGCCACGCTCAGTAGCACGTGCGCAAGTTTTTGCTACTTGGTTTGTGCTGTTCTGCTGCTGCGAACCTTTCATGCGTGACATACGTCATTTTTGCTTGCAGGCATCATTTATTGGTTGGTGTCCGATGAAATGATGCAAGCGATTTATTTATTTATTTATTTATTTATTTATTTATTTATTATTTATTTATTTATTTATTTATTATTTATTTATTTCCCACATGTCAATATTGCCATTGCATGAGAGTGGGGCTGCTGTACAAATTGAACAGACAAAGCGTACTCCTTAGGACGCCATAAGAAAAAAATATATATTCCCACGTTATAGATGTCGTCGGTAAGCTCATCATCTGATCATGCAGTTTGAATTCTTCACATCTACACACTCTGCGCACCACGATAAATAAGAGCGAAAGAACAGTATCACAATTGCTTTAAAATTGTGAGAACTAAGCAAGATAATATATCCAGAACTGTCAATTAGACTACTAAACCACTAAAAAGGCTAGAAATATTGAGGGAAGGAGTTTAGAGCAGGAAATGATGACGACATCTCAAGAAATCTTGTTCCAGTATTTATAAGTGCGGGTGAAGCACGAGCCAATGCCAATGTAAATCGACAGTATTTATAGCTCTTAGTGTTAAATGCGGGCTTAATACTCACAATGTCTCGCATGCACTGGTGAATGTGAGTGACTTTGCTCGTCTGAGGTGCACTATTCTGACTGCTCATTGGAAGACCCATTATGTGTTGCACTTGTAATAGACTAGAGTCAAAGTCGCTGTGAACATGTCGTGACTACGTTCGGGGCTCCCTGAAAGTATGTCTAGAAGCATTTATTTTCATATTTTTTATCTCCAGATAATCTGCTGGCGGTAAGATTTAAGTTCACGCAATGTACGTAGCTCTAAGTGAATTTAAAGTGTTTGAGTCACTTAATTTCAGCTCACAATTTTCCGACACTATTTTGAATCTGAAAAATCAAATGTTACGTAAATGTAACGACACGTTCCAATTTCCGAAATGTAACTGGAACGCGTTCCTTTCCGATTAAAGGAACTTGTAACGGGAACTCGTTACAAAATTGGGAAGTAACGAGGAACGAGCTTTCGTTCCTCTTTTGGAGGAACGTGTACAACACTGAGTGGAACGTTTGCAGAAGGAACGTCGTTCCCTTTGCCGTTCCTTCGTCGTAAATGCAACGCGTTACCGTTGCAGTTCCACCCATCCAAAATGGAATGATGGCGTTCCTTCGTTCCTCCCAAAAGAAACGTCGTTCCGTACAACACCGACACAGATTCTCACTCAAATGAAGCTGGAGGCTGAGGCCCTACTAACCGCCTCGCAAGCTCTCCCCTATGCAACACGATAAATACGAAATACACAGTTACGCCAGAAAAAAGAAAAGCACCGGAACTTTCTCTGTAGCCAGAGATTCCCAACTGAAATGGCAGCAAACAGCGTGAAATGTACGGGAGAACTTAACCAGCCTATAACTCAATATTGTCAAAAGCTGTTCTCCGACTGTTAAATATAGTACAGCAACGCCTTCGAGGTCTACAATCGACCCAGCTTTTACGCGAAGCAGAAAATGAATAAAGAAATAAATACGTCCAGCTGCCCGTTCAAAATTTTCGACAAAACGAGGCATAGCTTCCTGAAAAATTTATTTTCCCATGCGGCATCTTTGACAAAGAATCGGGGAACCATAGTAGCCACGTTATCATCACGAGTCTTATCTTTATCACCGCTAACGACAAATGGCAGCAAGTCGCGAAGTGTATTATGGAGTTTTTTTTCTTTCTTTAGCCATATTGCCGTGACATAGCTCTCGAATTTCAAGAAGATAAAGGCATGAGGCACGTGGCCGGGAAAGCGACGACGCCGTTCTCGTTCGCCTCCTCATTCGCCGTTATTCGTGGCCTCTCAAGGAAATGCGAAGCACGCATCAGGAACGTAAAATGGATCTGCGCTTTGTTGTCGCGCTATACCGAGTTTGGTACACACGAAAACGGCTGCAAGAGCACCATGACTGCTGCTCATAATGATGTTATGACCTGTCATCTACGTGCGGTCGTGTTGTGCCATAGAAATTTTGGTATACATCCCATTAACGAAACGAGTAGCATGTAGATCATGCCGTTCATGACATGCATGTCACGATTTTCATGTTATGACCTGTCATTTATGATCGTCATGCAGTCATGTTGTGCCAAACCAATTTTCGTATACAAATCATTAACGAAACGCGTGGCATGTAAATCATGTCCCTCATGGCATGCATGTTCCGATTTTCATTTTATGATCTGTCACTTATGTTCGTCATGCAGTCATGTTGTACCATACCAATTTTCGCATACATCCCATTAGCGAAACGGCCAGGAGAGCACCAAGACCATGACATGTAAATCATGCCGCTCATGACATGCATGCCATGATTTTCATGTTACGACCTGTCATTTATGTTCGTCAGGCAGCCATGTTGTGGCATACCAGCTTTCCCTCTAGCGAAACGGCCAGGAGAGCACGAAATCGTAGGCGGCTAGATAGATAGATACGCTCAAAGTCGCCGAAGTTCGCTAAGAAATGCTTCTCATTAAAAACAAAGAAATGTGGACCTGCTTTTCAGACCTTAGTCATTTCATTCAAGCACCCTTCCGTTCGAACTCTGCGCTGTTTTTCAACGGTAGCACGCTTGTGGAGCAAGTACTTACGGCAGTAGTACGACCAAGCCAGGTGCTGGACGGCGCAAATGAGTGCACAAGGTGCTCCATGCCACGAAGAAATGTCTGGGCCGAGGCGCTTATCTCACGTCGTTATCGTGTCGAGCCTCCCTTGCGTCAAGATTGCGGCGTTCGAGGCGCCGCATGTAAGTGAAGCGGCTTTCTGCTTGTGGTGCGGAAATGATAAAGAATGGACAAAAGTGACGTTTTCAAATCGGAACATCTTGACACTCGCGGCGGAAGGTGACGCTATATAAAGCCAGAGCGGTTCAATGTTTAGTGACTCGGGGAGACTTGACTACCAAATAAAGGGTGCGACTTCTTTTCTGAACAGCGATAGATTCCAACATTGTCCGCCGGAGTCACAAGCTGTCCGCGATAGTCCAGCGTTTTACGACTGAGTCGTGCTCAAGGAAATCCTGCAGATGCCACGCATTAAATCCGACGAATTGTTCAGCCAAGTCCTGTGAGGTGCAACATCCGAACGGCTCACGGTGTATACGCTGGCGCTCACGTCAATGCACAGCGCAGCTGCGCGTTGTTTTGTGGAAGCAAAAGCACGCGCTCTGATGTGCAAGCGGCGTTCGTTGAATTATTCCTACAGGATCGATGAAAGTATGCCGAGAACACATGTATTGTTCATTAAGCTCCATGCTACGGTACCGCTTAACACACATTAGAAGCGCTATTCGAGTCACACAAGTCTCACCATCACAACTGTGGGAGGAGCCGACGTAGATTAGTGGTTACGTGCTTGCCTGGCAAGGGCCTCGGTTCGATGCCACCTATACTGCTTGGTAAGTTGCGTGTGTGTTCATATTTCAATCGCAAGCCACGACAAACTGTGTTCTTGTTTTTAAGCGTGTTATAACGGAATGTGAAACGTCTATTGACATACGCTGCATAAAATCGCAACACTGTGTTGCATACCCGCGCAGCCTGAGCATCACGACCAACACATGTATCGTGACATGCCGAGTACATCATGTCATCCGTGTTCGTTATGTGCCATTGGAGGGGAACCAGAGGGGAGCAACGGGGCGAAGTCGACTAGATAGATAGATAGATAGGGACAAAGTTATCCAAGAAATGCTTCGCGTTTAATAAAAATAACGAAGACGCCGCTCAATGAGAACGCATCGTTTCCTTTCAGAACAACGCTCGCGTGATTAAACAGAAGCGGGTTTCTTTCTATCGAATGAAGCGAGATGCGACAGTCACACAGGAGGCTCAATTTGGCGACTATCAGAAACATTCTATTGCATTCTCGCCGAATGTTTCCGCTCCCCCCCCCGTTTCTCATAGTCATATCGTGGTTCTGGAACGCCCATAAATAATCGTCATTTCGCAATACTTGTGAAAGGGCGCGCTTACCCTTGATTGGAGCGATAGGACCTTATCACACTTGGGATTTCGTAGACAAGTCTCCAAGAGGTATACGAAAAATGTCAAAGGAATGCCACATGTTCCTTCTTAACGCTTTATCCCAGAAGGAGCTCGGTTGTTTAGGCGTGAGTCGTGCCAACGGAAGGCGGTCAGATATAGAATGGGCACCTGCGCTTGTGCACTGTTTGCGCGTGCGCACCTTCTTAACCAGCTCAGTATATTTGTACGCTTTATCAAGTCTTTTTGGCCTTCTTTCTGATTGATTGATTGATTGATTGATTGATTTGTGGGGTTTAACGTCCCAAAACCAGCTCCGACTATGAGAGACGCCGTAGTAGAGGTCTCCGGAAATTTCGACCACCTGGGGTTCTTTAACGTGCACTGACATCGCACAGCACACGGGCCTCAACATTTCGTCTCCATCGAAATGCAGCCGAGTGCCATAACCACTAGACCACCGTGGCGGGGCTGCCTTCTCTCTGTGTCAGTGCGTTTGTCTTAGCTCTACCAAAATGAAAGCAAGGTACGTTCCATGGAACACCGAAGGTCAAGAAAATTCGTGCGTCATGTGAGAGCTGCTAAAGTGGTCTTATAACGCTTTTTAGGTGCCCGTTTCAATTTGCACTTTGCGTATAGGCTGAAGGAGGGACAGACAAATGTTGCAAAAATTACAGCGCTATGAGCACGCAGTGTGAAGGTTGACAACGTTCAAAATACGAGAGAAAAAGGAAAAGCTAACGTCGCGAGGGCTTGTCAAGCTTCGTCTTCGTGATGTACGACGGCTGTCGTGATCATTCAGAAGTGGGCTGATGACGCAAGTCCACTTTTCCGATCAGCGAGCTGCAGCACCAGGTGCTGTGAACACCACCCAAATCTCGTCTCGAGATCCTACTGGTCTCCGCCATTTACAGGCCCTAGCAGGACTCCCGGCGAGAATGAACCGAAACAGCCGGAACTGCGAACGCTGCCAAGTGTGTGAGCACTCACTCGCCGACTGTGCGGGTCTCAACGGCTGGCTTCTACGCTGGCAGCCATCGGAGTGCCGTCTCGGACGCACTCGACTGCGTGTGCCTCCCGTTCCCCTTTGTGCAGGCCGTTTCCATGGAGACTGTGCGATGTCAGTGCACGTTAAAGAACACCAGGTGGTCGAAACTGCCGGAAAAAATTGGGGAAGCTTCGCCTTTAAGAGTTGAACGCGATAGACAAATCCGGTGTGCACTTCAACCACATACTTATTAATGTGTGTTTTTACACACGCGCACGCGACGTATCTATAGTAATGTTTTCGGTCTATTTAACAACAGTTTTATATCAACTTCATGAAAATTTTGTACAGTGATGTAGTCACATGGTCCTGTATTATGAACTGCGCGTAGGCGTGACACTTTTATTCGTAAATGGTCACATCCTCTCGTCCTTCTTGCGTTAACTATCTGGCAGCTGTTCGATTTGTTCTTCTGGAGACCTCTTCCGGCCAACCGCAACAAGCATCGCCTTATGGTCGGTGGAATGGCAACTGCAGTGCTTCACTTCCATAATGGTGTCGTGAGAATGAAATGCTAAAGTGGATGCAGAGCATCCGACGAGACCGCATATAGGCTCTGCTGTAGTCTCATGGCCTCCGAGATGGCCGCCGCGCCCGCCGTCTCGGAGGCCATGGTAGTCGAGACATTGCTTGATATGTTTTCCGCTAGATGGACATAGCTGTCCATTTTTGGAGCTGTCATTTTTATTTTTCGCTCACAAGAGACGCCATCACCGACGGCGGTATTTCTGCGCAACGAGCTCTCTAACGCTATCGCGTTAAAAGGCCACACTGGTCCTTCCGTGGTCTGGTTCAGCTCTGTCGTTGGCTGACGACAGCGACACAGCGCTCGCTCCCTTTGCACGCGGATCTTGTGTCGAACCGAATATCTTGCTGTTCGGATCACCTGCAGACAGGACTGTAAGTGTTCATTTGCGGTCCTCAGTGCTTTCAGTATCAAAGAGTGTACGACAAGGCTGCATATTCCGCTCACATGTGGAGATTTAAATGCGAAGCATTCTTTGGCGCATAAAGCTTATTTTTATCGTATCTATCTGACAGGGCGCCTACGTTTTGATGTTCTTCAGGTCTTCTCGTTTATTTGGTATATATATTTGTCGTGGCAGGGTACGAATGCATGACGAACATGGCTGATAGGTCATGACATCAATAGCGTTACATGCTTGTCGTGTACGACAATACTGAAAATAATAGAATCACGTGGCGCAAATGCCCATATTCCTTAGACCGGAACACGTGGGTTTCGCCTAATCTGATCCAATCTTTTCACTGTTACAGCCTCTACCAATGAGGGAGCAACCAGAATGTACTTTGAAACCTTCACAAGGGCATATTTTTCATTTATTTATTTATTTATTTATTTATTTATTTATTTATTTATTTATTTACTTATGAATACTACAATCCCTTGGTTGGGATTTTGGTAGGGTGGGAAGGATGAACAATACATGACATAATACAACGAAATTTGTAGAACAAGTGGTAGGCGCAACTGGGTTATATAATTTGCGCGACCGAAAACGAAATAATGGTTTAATAACAAAAGGAACGCAGTAAAACGTGCACGTACATATGAACAACAACAAAATATATATATATATATATATATATATATATATATATATATATATATATATATATATATACATGCATGCACTAAATATATATACACACATATATGTACACACACGCATATATATGGAATCTCCAATGCAATTACGTGCACATAGCAACGAAATGCCGAATGTAGGTAGATAAACTAGCTATAACAAAATAACAAAGCAGAATAGACACATAGGCGCTTCAAGGTATACTCGAATTAAATACACATATATGCGTGTACGCAAAATATACATGAAAAGCAGGTTCATGAACACAAACTAGAAATAAAACTTGCCAACGAAGGCTGCAACACTTGCTCATTTGTTAATAAATTCCAGTCGTTCACGGTTCTGGGAAAAAATGAAAATTTAAATGAATTATTTCGCGTTTGATGCGGTGTTCTATCATGCCATTGTCTTGTGCTGGTGGCGAGTGGCATAACAGAGTATGCGTCGACCTTAACATGTCCCATTAATATTTGGTAGAGAAACTTCAAACGTGAATGAAGGTTTCTAGTGGATAGAGGTTGCAGATGAGCTCTGGTCAACAGGTCTGTTACTGATGTACGGTCATAGCGATTATATATAAAGCGGACTGCTCTTTTTTGAATCATTTCCAGTTTATGAATATTCGTTTTAGTATATGGATCCCAAATAACAGCAGCGTAGTCTAACCTCGGGAGAATAACAGATTTGTACGCAAGGAGTCGTACTGTGGGGGTGGATAATTTCAGTGCCCTGCGAAGCAAAAATAGTTTGCGTTGTGTATGAGCTATGACTTGGTCGATGTGTTTATTCCACCGGAGATCATTTGTTATCAAAAGCCCTAAGTATTTGTACTCTGTTACCTCGGTGAGATAATTGTTGTTGTAGCCGTAATAATAAGATAGGGGTGTTTTTTTCTGAGTAATTTTCATTGCTACTGTTTTTTCAAGATTAAGACACATCTGCCATCTTTCACACCATGACACAACCATTTCAAAAGCTTGATTTAGGAGCAGCTGGTCAGTTACGTTTTTAACCTCGCGGTACAGAATGCAGTCGTCGGCGTAAAGTTTAATTTTTACCGGGATGCCAACAGCTATATCATTTATAAAAATAAGGAAAAAAAGTGGTCCGAGTACCGAAACCTGTGGGACACCAGATGACACTGAGACTCTACCCGAGCAATTATGGTTGAAAGAAACAATTTGTTGACGACCAGTTATATATGATGAAATCCAGGATAATAGCTTAGGGTTTTGAAGGACTGAGTTTAATCTATAAAGCAGTTTATTATGAGAAACCGTGTCGAAGGCTTTGCGAAAGTCCAGAAAAATAGCGTCAGTTTGATTACCATTATTAATGGATACCGCAAAATCGTGTATGGTTTCTACTAATTGAGTTTGTGTAGAAAAGCCCCTGCGAAAACCATGTTGTCCTTTGGTGAAGAAGTTTTGTTCTTCGAGAAATTCTGAGATGTGTTTATGTATTATATGTTCCATCAGTTTACAAGCCGTTGAGATTAATGATATGGGACGATAATTTTTAACGGAACATTTGCTCCCACTTTTGTGTAGCGGTATAATCTTGGCTATTTTCCCATCTTTAGGAACCTCGCCCTCCTGCAATGATTTCGAAAACACTACGTGAAGGTACTTAGCCATCCACTCCGCATACCGCTTTAAAAATTCGTTTGGGATGTCATCGGGACCGCACGACTTCTTAATATCTATATTTAAGAGCAAGTTGAGTATTCCCTCTTCGCTAATGACGATGTCTGGTATTGGCGGAAGGGAAAGACTGAAATCGGGCAACAAATTATTGTCTTTGGTGAAAACAGATTGAAAATGAGTATTGAATGCGTTCGCAACCTTTGAGCTGTCGTGAGTGGTGGAGCCGTCAATTTCAAAAGCCGTGGAAGAACGTGACGAAGGAGAAATTAATCGCCAGAATTTTTCTGGGGATGTCGAGATAAAGCGCGGTAGTAGTACACTATGGTAATTTTGCTTATCCTTCGAAACTTCACCTTGAAGTTTAACGGTTAAAAGAGATATTGCTTGTCTTTGACAATCTGTTGAAAAGCCCTTCTTCTTTAATCTTTTAAGCTTTCTTTTGAGCTGTAGTGTAGGCCGAGTAATCCAGGGATTTTTATTTTTTGGTTTCTTGACAATACCTGGCACAAAACGGTCCATGCATTCCACAATAATACTTTTTAAGTGGTCCCAGAGTTTGTTTACGCTAGCATCACTGCTTGCAAACGTGTCAAAATGAAAAGACAACATATCTATTATAGAAACATCATCTGCCCTGGAAAAGTTTGGAAAATGACGAATTGTTCGATGTGCGTTCATAGATACACTGGTGAGTGTTAGTAATACCATTTCATGGTCAGAAATTCCTGGATGAATTTCACATGTAAAACAAGATGCAGGAAAGCCACGAAGGAAAAACAGATCAAGTATAGGTCTAGTTTGGCCTTGTATTCGAGTGAAGTCATCGACAATTTGTAATAAATCGAAAGCAAATACCATATCGATAACTGCCTCACCTACTTTGTCGTTTTGTTTCCTGACAGTGATTAAGTTCCAATCAATGTTTGGTGCGTTAAAGTCACCAGCCAAAATAACTCGATCTTGTTGTTTTACGTGGATGGTCATATATTTTTGTAATTCAATGAGATCGTTGGGTTCCGAAGAGGGTGGCCTATAAAAAACGCCAATAACGTACTTCACATTTCCGTGATAAGTTTTGCAAAAGAGAGCTTCGACGTTGGGTACATCAGGCATTCTAATGATTCTCAAGGAATTTTTGAAGAGAATGCCAACTCCCCCTCCTCTTCCTCCGCGATCCTTCCTGAACACGTTGAAACCAGCTGGTGCAAATTCGCTATCGAAGATCGAATCATTTAGCCAAGTTTCGGTTAATAGAATAATACTTGGATCATGTGCAAGTATAATACCTTCCAGCTCAGTGGTTTTGTTTAATATACTTCTGCAGTTCATGTTTAAAATTCGCATGGATTGGCAAGGGCGCCTCGCTGGTCATTTAGGAGGTGCTTTATTTAGTTGGCAGCGTTCATTTCTCTCAGGATTCCACGTGTAAAGAGTACCATTGACACAAAGTTTGTCATGAACTTTAGCACCTCTTGCTCTATCTTCTGTTGCACTTTCCCATAGGCATTTTCGTGCCTCTCGAACACGCTTAGAGAAATCCTGAGAAAGAGAGATGGATGTGCCTTTTAGTTTATAGGATTTTCTGAGAATGGTTTCCTTTTCGCGATAATTCAATCCTTAAAGGATTACAGGGCGAGTTTTATCTCCCTTAAGGCCGAGCCTATGAATTCTTTCTATCGATGGAGTTGGTACTTGCAGTTTTTCCAAGAAGATACCTTCTAAAACTTTCTTTTCTAGCTCCTCAGCAGATTCTGCCGAAGTCTCATCCAAGCCATATATTATTAAGTTGTTTCTGCGGCTTCTGTTCTCCAGGTTATCTATTTTTTCAATTACTGAGTCTAATGCAGCACTTTGATGTGAAATAACCTGCTCCATGTCATTTACTTGAGTTGTTAATTTCTTGAGGCTTGAAAGCTGCTGTTCTAACCCGTTAAGCCTTTCAGCTAAGGTAGTGATCTTACTCTCCAGCTTCTTTTGGTTGGCCTGGATGTTTTCTACGGTAGCACTAATTTTATTTTGGCCGGCTAATAGCTGCGTCAGCAGATGTTTTTCAGATGGACCGGGATTCGACTCAATGTCACCACATACCAGCAAGTCTGCGATAACAGAAGAAAGGCGCGTAAAAATAAGTTTAGAAAAATGTGGGCAGGGCAGCAGCAATAGGAACCGGTCATCACTGCGGTAACAGTAGGCTAATGAGTAATCACCAACCTGTATTATAAAGCAGAAAGGGTTGCTGAGCATTCCGTCCGGTTTGCTGCTGCCTGGCCCACTGGTGAACAGTGGTGGTGCGAGGCTTTTTATAACAGCTTGAGCGTCCACGTGACATGACGTCGCTGAAGTCCGATGCCAGGCAGGTAACGCGGCTAAGGGGAGTGGCACAACGTCGTCCATGTAACCATCCACACGTGTCACGCACTCTGGTTCATGAGCGCATGTCCATTCCCTGCTTGTCACAGCAGCTGAAGCATGGTCGATCATGAAGGATCATGAAGCATGAAGGGTTTCACGTGCCAAAATCGAATTAACGGATTTTTTATTTATTTAGTCATACTGTTAACCCTCACATGACATACTTAAGCCACCAATGGCTCACTCTCCAGGCCGACGTCTCCTCCTTTCCTCTCATTAAATGCTTTCTTCTTCTTCGATACAGTTAACCATCCTAAGCTATTGTATAAACTATGCGTAATAACCACCTTGCTGACTGGACCAACAGCTTTATTTGAAGCCGCCCAACCATGTTCCTTTTTTTCCTTTTAAAGCGACAGCCTTATAGAACTTGTCCGGTGATATTGTAAACATTACGAACTGTCAGACGTGCTATGTGCTTGTGCGTGTGGAGAAGAAAAGGGTGATTTTTCTGCGCTAGCTGGAGTTCTCTATACTTTAATTTCGCTTCTTATTTGTATGCGTACGGAACAGCGCCCGATGTGCAGCATGGCGCCAGACGGAACCGTGCGGGAGACTCGAAGCTGTGTGTGCTTTTGACCGCAGATGTTTCGAAGGCATTCACCGCGCTTCGAGATCGATGCGTTTCGCCTTGGGCGCGGTGTTTTGACAGGGGCTATTTCATAGCATGCTAGCTTTCGGCATTTCATGATACTTTCCAGCGTAAGTTGTTATGGGATCCCCACAAGGGCCGTTTTTGGCGCCGTAGTTCTCTGCCGGTGTCCGTAGACACTATCGCGCTAACCAGGACCGAGGAGGATTCGAACCAGCGTCCTTCTGCATGGCAGTCGAGCATCCTACCACTGAGCTAGGGCCGTTTTCTTTTCTTACACGGTATTTATTACAATGCGTATGAAACAGCCAGCTAGCGACATAGAGCGCACAGTACAACAGAGCACTAAACATTCAGCATCAACTGCAGTACAAAATTTCAGTGAACATTCCTCTGCTACACGAGAAGGGTGCTCTTAACAATCGCACCAAGATAGGGTACCATTTTGGTGTGATGTCGAGTTCTTCATGAACGTCCATTAGATTAACCATCATCCGGATGTACATTTGAAGCGGGCTCTGCGTTGCAATCCTGCATACGAGTTTACTGTGTGCTATGTATTCCCATGAGAAGAAAAAAAAAACATGTCAAAGGCACTTCATCAAGAGATGTTGGCAAAAGATAACGAATCGTATGAGAAGTGATGGCGAATGTGTGCGCTGCAGGATGTCCCAGAAGAGAATTGTGTCTTTGTAGAAAATAAAATAGTTTCTCTTGTCTCCGGCACATCACAGAGACGGTAATTAAGTGAGGAAACAAAAATGCCTTTTCTTTGCAACCACGTTTGTACCGGCAGAGTTTCAGAATGAAGTTTATAAAAGAATGTTTTTGAGCTAGCTGGAATATACATTTTGCGAACTCGTTTCAGTACATCGTGGCCCGGCATATCCGAGTAAAGGGAGAAGAGCATGGATATTAATTCCTTAGTGTCTTGCGTGATACACTGTACAAGTACTGAACAGAAAAGCGGGTTTTAAGCAAATGAACTGAATTGTACACTTCCTGCATGAATCCCCACAGGTATGGCCGTGCTAAGAAACTTGAAGAAACAACCGTATCCGGTAAATCATTAACAAAAGTAACCTGCAAGAATGATTGAATTATGGAATGGGAGCAGTCACGGAAAATGCGTGAAACTGTTTGCCATAAGTAGAGGTGTACTAAATCCAACTCTCCCTCTCGCAAGGTGGAGTAATTCGTCTCGGACCAGGACGAATTTTTCAGCAACTAGGAAGCTTTCATTTCTGAGAAATCCGTATGGATTTCCTTGTAGCCTTGTGCTACAGAACGGGTGGATGCTAATTTTCTCTTTCATAAACGTTACTCCTCCTTGCGTGTTTCCGCAGAACTCATTTGCTATATGGCTTTATATATTCGATTATTCGATATAAAGAGTATGCTTCAAAAGTCACATAATGCCAGAAGAGGAGTTCATTCCCTGGCCTCGCTCCATCCGGTTGTTCGGCTCAGAGCCTCCTGAATAAACGTCGCCTCTTAAACAACTTCGGCCTCGTAACATCTTGGTGGAACGTGCTGGGTACGACGCCCGAACACGGAAGCCCTGCTGTCTTGCCTTCGCCGTCGCCTTGCCGGTCTTCCGCCGTTGCCACCTGACATGTCCACCACCGCGGACGCTTCGACATCGACGCCTGCTGGCCCGTCACAGCCTCACAGGGAGCCACGCCCCTTCGGAGGAAAACCTGGCGAAGACGTGGACGAATGGCTAACTCACTACGAACGCGTGAGTAAAAGCAACAAATGGGATTTAGATACACGGCTGACGAATGTTGTATTCTCGCTGACACCGCACTCGTCTGGTACGGGAACCACGAGGACACTTTGACGACCTGCAGATACCTCTGCAAAGAAAAAGCGGGCCGAGCTGACTCTCGCCCAAAGGGCCCAGCTTGCTGGTGAAACTTGCACCCTATATTGAAGAGATACTGAGGCTTACGAAGTTGGTGAATCCGCGGATGTCCGAAGAGGATAAGGTCGGCCATTTACTGAAGGGGATCGCCGAAGACGTCTACCACTTTCTAATTGGCAAGGACAATTTGAATTCGGTGTCTGACGTCATCCGACATTGTCGTACCTTCGAGACGTTGAAGACACGACGAATAACGACCAAATTCGGTAGGTTGGCCAACGTCACGACGGCAGCAAGTGTTGACGCGAGCTCGTCGTCCGATGTGATCTCGTCGACAGACTTGGCTTCGACAATACGCCGAATCGTCCGTGAGGAGCTGCTTCGACGTGATGAAATGGTGTCATCCACATCACGTTTCGCTGCAGCCGCGTGCCCTCCGCAAGACGCCGTGTGTGCACGACCTGCTTCTGCATGGCAATCAGTGAATGCTGCGGACGTCGACTTCTACACAGAACCCCATCGTTCAGTGTCACCCCCCCGACGAGGCCCGATGGCCAGCAGCTCTGCGACTTCCGCTATACCGACGACCCCGGACGGATTATTAAGAGGATGCCAGAGATGTTGGCCGTGGTTCTTCTCCTGACGCACCTGTCTTCTTTGAAGAGCTTTTTTTGTGCGTCGACGCCCGCCTTCTGCTGTGGCGCACCCGGCCACATTGCACGGTTCTGCGAACACCGACAGCCACCTCGATCCTGTTAGCGGATTTTGGCGAAATGACCGACGGGACCCTGGAGCACGATGGCCAGCCCACGCGACACAATAACTTCTGGCAAAGAAGTTTGCGAAACGTTTCACCCGCCTCCGATCGGAGCTTGACTCCACCGTCAGCGCCTCGGCGGCGCCTGCCGTCCCCACCTCCGGGAAACTAACAAGCGCGGCCGATGGGGGTGAGGTCGCTGGGAATTCGCTGCACGAAGATATACCTCCTCCCGTTTTTATGATAAAGAACAAGGTGCGTGCGCTTGTTGATGGGGTGCTCACAATGGCTTTAGTAGACACTGGTGCGACTATTTCTGTGATGAGTCTCGTCTTTAAACAGGCACTACGTCGCAAAGTAATGTTTCGGTGGGATCAGGCGGGAATGTTTCTAGGGGTCGGTGGTGAATCGCTGTGTCCCGTTGGCACGTGTACTGTTGATGTGCTCTTGGGTGGTCGACATTTTGCTACGGAATTCTTGGTCATCTCTCGATGCACGCACGACGTGATCTTAGTTATTGACTTTCTGAAGCAGTGTGGAGTTACAGTTGATTGCCAAAGTGGCGAATTGTTAGTACGCGGCGACCTTCCTTCTGGACTCCTGGAGAACAGCGATCCCTATCACGAGAGCACCTTTTCTGTCTGTGAAGATACCGTCGTGCCTGGCCTTATCAGCTGTCTGTGTTCCAGTTGCTTGCACCAGCTTTCCAGCGGAAATGTTTGAAGCCACAGTGGAGCCTATTCATTTAACCTGCGCTAAAAAGAACATTGTCATCCCCCACTGCCTTGTCCCAGTGTAACGCGGGCACGCTGGTTTGTGGACAGTGAACTACTCTGCCGAACCTGCGATGCTTCCTGACGGCTTGAAACTTGCCACCTTCAGACAAGATGCATTTTTCGCCGTGGCCACGGCTACAGACGGAGCTGCTCCCAGTAAAGAGACAAGCATTGGGGCTTACCGATTCGCGTGTTGTTCGAATGATCAATCGATCGCTTAGCACCAGTGAGCGCAATACTTTGGCCAGTGTGCTTTCAAGGCACCTACCTGTGTTCGACTTCGCGCAAAACGCCAATGCTTCCACGATCCCAGCGTCTCGCACGTGCCACAGAATCAATACGGGCACGGCACATCCGATCAGGCAAAAGCCTTATCGGAGGCTCCATCGGAAAGAAAGATTATTAATGAGCAGGTTCGCGAAATGTTAGAAAAGGGAGTAATTCAGCAATCGAGTAGTCCTTGGGCGGCGCCAGTGATACTCGTGAAGAACAAAGATGGGACATGGAGGTTCTGCGTGTACTATCGACGCCTCAATGCGGTCACTAAAAAAGGACGTCTGTCCGCTTCCTCGTATTGACGACGCCATCGACTGCCTGCACTCAGCATCGTATTTTTCGTCGGTGGATTTGCGGTCGGTATATTGGAAGATCCCAATGGACCCGGCGGACAAAGAAAAAAACGGCGTTTGTGACCCCTGATGGACTCTACGAGTTTAATGTAATGCCATTCGGGCTTTGCAACGCGCCCGCAACGTTCGAACGGTTCATGGACACGATTCTGCGCAGCATGAAGTGGGAAATTTGTATGTGCTACCTCGACGACGTTGTCATTTTTGGTCGCACATTCAGCGAACATAATAAGCGTTTGGATGTTGTCCTTACCTGTATCAAGAACGCGGGATTAGTCCTGAATTAAAAAAAATGCCATTTCGGTGAGCGGCAAGCTTTAGTTTTAGGTCATCTTGTGGATAAAGACGGTATACGACCTGATCCACAGAAGACCAAGGCAGTCGAGGCGTTCCAACGACCGCGTTCCGTGAAGCAGCTGCGCAGTTTCTTGGGACTGTGTTCATACTTCCGCCGCTTTATTAATCGATTTGCTGATGTTGCTTACCCACTGACATGCCTTCTCCGAAAAGATGCACCGTTCCACTGGACTCCCGAGTGCGACGCTTCTTTTCGGCAGCTCAAGTTTCTTTTGACGTCACAACCACTTCTACGACACTTTGACTCCTCAGCACCGACCGAAGTTCACACAGATGCTAGCGGTGTGGGTATCGGTGCCGTACTCGTCCAGCGACACGCTGAGAAAGAACACGTTGTCGCTTATGTCAGCCGCTCACTAAGCAAGCCTGAGTGTAACTACACCGTAACCGAGCAGGAATGCCTTGCCGTCGTCTTTGCAGTTCAGAGGTTTCGTTCTTACTTATACGGTCGACACTTCAAGATTGTTACGGACCACCACTCCCTCTGCTGGCTTGTAAATCTGCACGATCCATCTGGCCGACTTGCACGCTGGGCCCTCAGACTACAAGAGTACGACTTTGCTGTATCGCACAAGACTGGTAGGCGTCACGCTGATGCAGATTGTCTTTCGAGGATGCCACTGCCGTCCACAGACTGCGATGCGGACAGTTTTGACAACTACCTGGCTGCCCTCACACCTGCTTTTCCCGACCTGGACAAGTTCAAAGCTGAGCAGCGCAAGGACCCCAGTTTGCAGTCATGCTTTCAAGCCACGGAAAGTTCTATGCCGCCTCGTCGTTTTTGTGTTCGCGACGGCTTACTGTACAAGAAGAACTGCACAGCAACTGGTGCACAACTCCGGCTGGTGGTTCCGGAAAGCCTCCGCACTTCTGTCTTGCTAGCCATGCATGATGACCCTACTTCGGGTCATCTGGGATCAACAAGGACACTGTACCGGGCCAAGGAACGTTTTTATTGGCCGAGGATGCGTCAAACCACCGAACAGTACGTCGCCAGCTGCCCCACTTGTCAGCGTTATAAGCATCCCACGAAAGCTCCCGCCGGTCAACTCCAGCCTGTATCACCTCCTAGTTCCCCCTTTGAGCAAGTTGGCATTGATCTGCTAGGTCCCTTCCCACGATCGACCACAGGAAACCGTTGGATAGTCGTGTGCGTTGACCATCTCACCAGGTACTGCGAGACGGCCGCTATTCCATCTGCCACGGCCGCCGCCGTCTCCCTTTTCTTGCTGCGTTCTGTTAATCTTAGGCACGGACCACCTCGAGTCATAATCAGCGACCGTGGACGTCAGTTTACTGCGGACGTGGTGGAGCAGCTCCTACGCTTATGTGCTTGTACCTTTCGGCATTCCACTCCCTACCACCCGCAAGCGAATGGGCTCACAGAGCGTACCAACCGTACATTTACCAATATGCTTACGATGTACATTGCATCAGACCACAAAAACTGGGATGAGATTCTACCGTTTATAACGTATGCGTTCAACACAGCGAGCCACGAGACGACTTGCTACAGTCCCTTCTTTCTCCTCTACGCCCGTCCACCGCGTCATACGCTGGACACCATCATCCTTGCTTTCTCGTCTGCTGATGACTCTTCCATGGCAGAGATTCTCTGTCGTGCCGAAGAGGCTCGTCGGCTTGCTCGTTTACGGACACTCGCTGCCCAAGACTCATCAAAGGCCAGATACGACTGCCGACACCGCCCCGTTACCTATGTAGCTGGTGACCTCGTGTTGTTGTGGACCCCAGTGCGGAAACGCGGTCTATGCACGAAACTTTTAGCAACTTATGATGGCCCGTTTGTGATTATTGACCGCCTGAGTGAGGTGAATTACACGATCGCCCGCCTCACCGCTACTGGCCGACGTTCGGCCCGGACTCAGGTAACGCATGTCGCCCGGCTTAAACCATACACCCAAAGAGGTGCCAACTGACTCGCCCGGTGGGCTTCGTCTGCGCGGGGAGGAATGTCACGGCGCTTCTGGAAAGCAAGGTGGAGGATAGAGAAGAAGAGGAGTTCATTCCCTGGCCTCGCTCCATCCGGTTGTTCGGCTCAGAGCCTCCTGAATAAACGTCGCCTCTTAAACAACTTCGGCCTCGTAACAATATATATATATATATATATATATATATATATATATATATATATATATATATATATTCTATACCGCCCTATATCCAGCCCCGATGACCATCACATTATACAGAATGACCTTCAGGTTATTTTCGATTGGTGTAAAACTTGGTTAATGACCCTCAATTCATCTAAATGCAAGATAATCTCTTTTACCCGGAAACACTCAGTTTCTAATTTTCCTTATCACATAAATCACAACCCGATTTCTCCTGCCACTACATACAAGTACTTAGGAATTCATCTCACGTCAAATCTTTCCTGGAATCTTCACGTCACAACTACATGCGCTAACGCTTCAAAGTCACTGGGGTACTTACGTCGAACCCTGCGAAATTCTCCCTCCAACATCCGCAAGCTAGCGTTTCAGACATTTGTTCGCCCGCAGCTTGAATACGCCTCTCCAATATGGTCACCCCATCACAACAACTTAATCAGTTTATTAGAATCAGTACAAAATAGGGCCGCTAGGTTTATCTCTCATAACTATACTTACAAATCCAGCATTTCACGAATAAAACAAGATATTTCACTTCCACCACTCAGTGCTCGTCGGGATTTGGCGCTCATATCATTGTTTCACAAGTATGTTTATGCTGGTAAACAGTCTTCCTTGCGGCTTGAAGTTTCACCTTGCACATCTCGCAGATTACATAATCACCTCAGTTTCACTCGCATGTACGGAAGCACTCACGCGTTCAATTCGTCGGCGCTTCCTCGTGCCATCAGATTGTGCAATGCACTTCCGGATTCCATTTGTCTGAAAAAAATCCTGATAAATTTCGTCAGCTCATCATTTCGCATTACTCGGCAAAAACTTGTCAAAATGTACTTCTTTTCTTTTTCTCTGGTTATGTATGTTTTATTAGTTCATATGTACGAGTTATTCTTTTCGCTCATTTCTTGTACTCTTATGTTTTTTCTTACTTTGAATCGCATGCGCGTTTTACAAAATGTATCGGTTTCTTGTTCCTTCTGATCTGCTTTGATTGTATATGCGTAGAACTACTCTTTTGCTCCTTTTTTTTTCATTGTTAGCCAATAGTTAAAATGTTTGTGAAGCTATGTGCGTACTTTTATCCATTTCATTCTGTATAACATGTATTCACTATGTGTGATCATATATTTTTTGTAATGCCCCCCTGATATATATATATATATATATATATATATATATATATATATATATATATATATATCCAATTATCTTGCGTCACGATGACTCATATCACGGAAGCGAAACATTAAATACCCAGTAATGTTACTTATGTACACACAAATAATCGATGGAACCATATATCTCATCCCATCCAGCAATTAGTAATTACAAAACAAATCAATTGTTGTTGTTGTTTTGTGGGGTTTTACGTCCCAAAACCAGTTCTGATTATGAGAGACGCCGTAGTGGAGGGCTCCGGAAATTTCGACCACCTGGGGTTCTTTAACGTGCACTGACATCGCACAGCACACGGGCCTCAACATTTCGCCTCCATCGAAATGCAGCCGCCGCGGCCGGGATTCGATCCCGCGACCCTCGGATCTGCAGCCGAGTACCTTAGCCACTAGACCACCGACAAAACAAATCAATGCAAAAAAGTAAACACTAAGGGTAAATGGCAAAAGACAGTGAGGTGGTGAGTTCTGCTTTCTCATGGCATCGTGATTTCTATTAATACACGATTTAACTACAGCGCGATAGAATTATTATCTGCATAAAACGCTTTATCAAGCTGAACTAGTATTGTTTGGTCGACGTTGCAGTTGCACAAGCGAAAAGCAGTTGTATATACGTGCGCATTATAGTGGTGCATTAGTGCAAAACTCGTGCCAGCTTTACCACAATAAGCACCTAGATTGCATGTTCACTGTTGGTCATAGCTAAATGAATAATCGTTAAAATGTCTCAGCAACGTTCTTTACTTTTCTTTTTATTTTATTTACCTCGTCTTGTCCGAGTGCGGCGCGGAGGAGGGCTATGGCTTCTGCTTTTTCTACACTGATTCACCCGGGATTTGAGGAGACGAGCTGGAAGTCTTCGTTTTTAAGCCCAACGCAGAGACGCGAATGCCCATAGCCGCGCCTTCCCAAAATTGGCGCTTTTTACGTGTATGTCATGGGCCAGCATAGATAGGCCGTGGGGCACCGGCTGGAAAAATTTCGGGGGGGGAGGGGGCTTCAGCCCGGTCAGCCCATGCTTGCCTACGCCACTGGAGCGGCATGATTAACATGTCACGGTCTTAGTGCTCTCCTGGCCGTTTCGTTTATGGGATGTATAAGAAAATTGGTATGCCACAACATGACTGCATGACGAACATAAATTACAGATCATAACATGAAAAGCATGACATGCATGTCATAAGCGGCATGATTTACATGTCACGGTGTCGGTGCTCTCCTGGTCGTTTCGTTAACGGGATCTATACGAAAATTGGTATACCACAACATGACTGCATGACGACCATAAATGACAGGTCACAACATGAGGAGCATGACATGCATGTCATGAGCGGCATGATTTACAGGCCACGCGTTTCGTTAGTGGGATGCATATCAAAATTGCTATGGCTCAACAGGACTACATGACGAACGCAAATGACAAGTCATAACATTAGAATCATGACATGCGTGTCATGAGCAGCATGGTTTACATGCCACAGTCTTGGTGCTCTTGCGGCCGTTTCGTTAATGGGATATATACGAAAATTGCTAGGGTACAACGCGACCGCATGGCTATCATAAGTGACAGATCATAACATGACAATCATGATATGCATGTCATGAGCGGCATGATTTACATGCCACGGTCCTTGCGCTATACTGCCGTTTCGCTCATGGGATGTATGCGAAAATTGGTTTGGCACAACATGACGATCATAAATGACAGGTCATAACATGAAAATCGTGACACGCATGTTATGGGCGGGATGCGTTTCGTTCATGGGATGTATACCAAAATTGCTATGGCACAACAGGACTGCATGACGAACGTAAATGACAGGTCATAACGTTAGAATCATGACATGCGTGTATGAGCGGCATGGTTTACATGCAACGGTCATGGTGCTCTTGCGGCCATTTCGTTAACTTCATATGTGCCAAACTCGGTATAGCGAGACAACAATGCAATCTATTTTACGTTCCTGATGCGTGCTTCGCATTTCCTTGATTCCCACTGCACGTGGGATCTGCCAATTTTTTGTAGCCTTTCGAAAGACGCTTAATTGTTAGCAGCCAGTGTCTCCCCTTCGTGTGGGTGCTGTTGTGCCTCAAATTCCCCTGCCAACCGGTGCAGTTCCACCAGCGACCGACCCCACAGCGTGCATTCCCAGAAGGCGCTCGTGCGTCATCAGTTGACGTCTTCGACAGCCACCTCGCCGGTCGCCGGTCGACGAGAACAAAGAACAAGGGACGTTGGGAGGACCCCCCCCCCCCCAGCATGACTGCAGGCGCGGACCGGCACCGCACTCCAGCCGCTTCGTGGGAAAGCGCGAGGAGGAAGGGACCCAAGGAGTGGAGAAAAGCGGGTGCATCGGGGTGCACCGGCGGCTGCTCACGGAGACCCGGCCGTGTCAAGAGCTCCTCACGGAGACACGGCCGTGGATTATGTACTTTACTGTATAAAGTCTTTTATCAGTCCTCTTCGGCCTGTCGTCCCTCCTGGCTCCTCACTCCAGCGCCTCTTCGAAGAGGTGGGGCTACCAAAGTCCCTGTACCCCATCCGCCCTTCGCAACAGTGGTGGCAGCGGTTAGATGCCAACGGACCCCGTGTCTTCCGCTAGGCCCCCCACTTCATAACAGTGCATATGCTCGCTCTCGTCAGACCCCCACCACTGTCAGCTGAACGCGGCGGCAGAGGACTATTTGTACGGAGTGCATCGTTGACAATCGGTGGAACCAAGCCTTTAGTGGTACTATCTGTATATGGCGGTCTTGATTATTTCCGTTGTCCGTTCCTCCTTCTTTTATTATTCTTGCTTTTCTTGTTGTGTTCTTTTTCTCAGTATGAATGTCTTGATGTTGGGACAGCGGCCGGCTGTAATGTTTCCTTCCTTCCCACGTTTTCTTATTTAAATAAGAAAAAAATCTGGAAGAATGCTTCAGCTGGGAGGAGGCAAATGAGGGGACGACCTGCCCCGTGACGTACGCGAGACGACGTGCGCTGCGCGGATAATAGCGCTAACGTTTAATCCTTCGACAGGGCCGAACAAAAGCGCCGTCGGAGGAACAGCGTCAAATACCACGTGAATTGCCTTGCAGTCAAGATACAAAGTAACGATACCGAGCACCCAAGGCACTTCAGATGATAATGATGCGTTAAAGCACGTACAGAAAGGAGAAGTTTTGTCAATGTTTATTTTCACTTGCGTAATCATCGCTAATAGACCATTTCCTGAAAAGCTATTGCGCATGCTTAAGGACATGATAAAGCCGCCACTAGAAGAACATACGTACAAAAGGTAGAAACACAGCAACAGGACGGCGCATGCGTGGCAACGGCACAGCTGGTGCCCTCTACAGGGCGCTTTGGGTTTGCTTGGAAAACATGAGTAGCCGACTCGGCCATCCGCCGGTCGTGTGCAGCGGGTGAGAATTCTGACGGCGCCTCGCTTCCGCCGTGTGTAAGAAAATGCAGCTCACTGCGTAGCCTACGGATGCACGAATATTAGATGCGAAGCAGCTCTTTGACTAGCCTGTGTAACGCTGTCCCTCCGTCCGCACAAACGCGAGGCAACGCGCTTCCCTCGGCGCAGGTGTTGGAGCGGTGCCAAGTAGCTCACGCCGCAGCTGGGCGTTGACGTCACGCTCCCCTCGCACGCTTCCTTCGCAGGTGCGCGCGTACGTCACTCTCTCCCTCACCCGCCGGAGCGCCCGCAGCTGCCGGCTCCAACGCCCGCTCGCCTCCCGTGTCTGCGTTTCAAACAAACGTTTATACCAGTAAACGCTACACCGAGTTTCGCTTCAAACTGTTCTTCCAGCACCCGCGTTAGCGCCGTTCAACCCGTGACGCCACCCGTGCGCAAAGCTGCTGCTTCGTATCCCATCAGGGTTCCCTTCGGGGAGATGGTCCAAGTTTTTACTGATTGATTGATTTGTGGGGTTTAACGTCCCAAAACCAGCTCTGATTATGAGAGACACTGTAGTGGAGGGCTCAGGAAATTTCGACCACCTGGGGTTCTTTAACTTGCACTGACACCGCACAGCACTTGGGCCTCAACATTTCGCCTCATGGAAACGCAGACGCCGCGGCCGGGATTCGATCCCGCGACCCTCGGATCAGCAGCCGAGTACCATAGACACTAGACCACCGTGGCGGGGCGGGCCTCAACATGTCGCGTCCATCGAAATGCAACCGCCGCGGCGGGGATTTGATGCCGCGACCCTCGGATCATCAGTCAGGTGCCATAGCTACCAGACTGGGGCACGAAACGGGAGGTTTTCTTTTTCTATCATATCTGTTCGATGCAGGCAAAGATCTCCGGCAAAATAAAAAAAATACTCCATCTCCCGCTAAAGGGGACCATCAGGCGACGCGAAGCAGCGCGGAGGGTGCACACCGCGTTTGCATCGGTTTGACGCTGGCAGACGCTGTCTGCGTCAGCGTTGCCTCTTGCGGGCGAGGGCGCGTTCTCGTTCCTTGGGAGCTGGTAAAGCATTCATCGAAGAAAGAGCGTTTCCATAGTTAACGCGCGCCGTTCGGAGGAGGGAGGAATGTCGAGAGGAGAGTAGATGAGACAAGGAGAGGAGGGGAGGAGGTCAACGCACGTCGTCCGGAGAGGAGAGGAGGAATGCCGAGAGGAGATGAGAAAAGGAGAGGAGGGGGAGGAGGATGCGCATGCGCAGTGCGGGTGTGAACACCACACGGTGGAGTGAGGGACAAGGGAGGGACGGGCAAAGCCCCCGCTATAAGCTGCTTCGGATCTAAAACTGCCTGGGAAGGATCAGATATCTAAACACCAGAGGGCACCTTATAACACTGACTGGTAAGGTCCCTAGATAAAGAAGTTTGAAGGTAGCGACACTCATTCTTCTTGGCGCCGTCCTCCTCACTCTCGCGTGTACTCCCTCTTTTTCTCTGCCATCCGCGTCTGTGATTCGTGCATTCCTTGTACGTGACGTTAGTGGTTGGTAGTGACATTTATTTTTAATCAAAAACTAGTGCGCATGCGCCATGGCCCCGGTCGGATTGTAGGCCTGACGAAAGACGAAATCCTAGCCAAGACATACGCTGTAGAAGAGAAGCGTTCCAGTTGGTGCCATGTCCGCCAAGCTTGCTTCTCGGTGCATATGTGGATCGCTGCTCGCTAGTTTTAAATGCGAAGCATTTCTTAGCGAACTTCGGCGACATTGAGCGTATCTATCTATCTATCTATCTATCTATCTATCTATCTATCTATCTATCTATCTATCTATCTATCTATCTATCTATCTATCTATCTAACTAGCCGCCTACGATTTTGTGCTCTTCTGGCCGTTTCGCTAATGGGATGTTTACGAAAATTGGTATGCCACAACATGACTGCATGACGAACCAAAATGACAGGTCTAACATGAAAATCGTGACATGCATGTCATGAGCAACATAATTTACATACCACGGTCTTAGTAGTACTCTCCTGGCCGTTTCGTTAATGGGACGTATACAAAAATTGGTATGCCATAATATGACCGCATGGCGAACATAAATGACAGGTCATAACATGAAAATCGTGACATGCATGTCATGAGCGACATGATTTACATGCCATGCGTTTCGTTAATGGGGTGTGTACCAATATTGCTATGGCACAACACGACTGCATGACTCTCATAAGTGACAGGTCATAACATTAAAATCATGACATGCGTGTCATGAGCAGCATGGTTTACATGCCACACTCCTGGTGCTCTTGCGGCCGTTTCGTTAACTTCATGTGTACCAAACTCGGCATAGCGAGAAAACAGTGCAGATACATTTTACGTTCCTGATGCGTGCTTCGCATTTCCTTGACTCCCACTGAACGTGGGATCTGCCAATTTTAGGGGCGAAGCTCCTCTTAGTCTAACCTTGTCCCGCGTCAGTCGTCAGGCGTAACCCGCGTGTCGGGAGGCACGCGCTCGCCCTCGGCACGTGCCTCCCGGCGCGTGCCTCTGCTGTCTTGTGAGAGAGAGAGAGACAGAGAGAGAGCGACAGGCGCGCGTTGGCTATGGAAAGGCTCTTTCTTAGAGGAACGCTCTACGAGCTCGCAAAGAAGGAGAACGCGCCCTCAGCCGCGAGAGACAACGTTGGCGCAGGCAGCGCCTCCTAGCGAGTTTCTTGACTAAAAAATACCGACTGCCCGCGTTGGAGAAGCGTTCACCGGCAACCCATATATATATATATATATATATATATATATATATATATATATATATATATATATATGCACTGGATCTTGACTTGCAATGAAGTGCCGGTGGGAGATCTCACTTGCGCATAGTTGAACCATGAGGAGTCGTAGCGTACGCGTTAACTAAATTAATCCGGATCTCGGCACGATCTACGATGAACTTCCCGAGCTTCGCCCACTCATCATCATTCACTCCGTGGATATGCTGTAATTTTTTTTAACAATGCCGGCTTGCTATGCCGTAGGTTGCAGCCAAAAAACGGCAAACGGCTATGCTCTCTTGGACATACCTCTTCGAAATGGAGCACGCAGTGAAGTGTGGCTATGAAACATTTCACGCGTCCGTGCTACGCCGTCGACAGTTGATTTGTCGGCTTTTTTGAAACGCTAGGTAACGCGCGTCTATTGCGAGCCCGTTGTAAGAAATATTCGTATGGACTTACAGTTGAATAGAGCCGCAGTGCTTAATGAACGCACTTTCAGGAACATCCTGGCATCATGATTGTGAGAATGGTCGTATTTTAGATGCGAAGCAGCTCTTTGACTAGCCTGTGTAACGCTGTCCCTCCATGCGTCCGTACGAACGCGCCGCAACGCGCTCCCCTCGCCGCAGATGGAGCGGTGCCAAGTAGGTCATGCCGCAGCTGCGCATTGACGTCACGATCCCCTCGCAGTGCGCGCTGACGTCACTCTCTCCCTCGCCTGCCGCGCGCTCGCCGCAGCGCCCGCAGCTGCCGCCTCGTCCGTTCGCTCTGCTACCGCGACCGCCGCTCGCTACACCGCCGACTCGTCGGTTCACGCGCAATAAACCTGACGCGCGCCTAACGTACGCGTTGAAAATTAACACCATCTTCCCAAAGGGAACCCTGATGGGATGCGAAGAACCCGCGTTAGCGCCGTTCAACCCGTGACGCCCCCCGTGCGCAACGCTGCTGCTTCGCATCCCATCAGGGTTCCCTTTGGGAAGATGGTGTTAATTTTTTCCAGAAAAACTTTCATCGCAGTGCGCCTTGTCAAGCGTTCGTTCCCGTCTGGCCAGGGTTTTCCCTCGTCGGTGCCCAAGCCGGCTATGATTACTCGTCACGACAAGCTTCTGCACGTTACTTATGCCGCATGATATTCATCACGAGCAAAACAGCACATTGAGAGAACTGGACAAACTACGACGTATGATGCGAGACGCCATGGCTAGTGGTGTAAAATTTAGCACTTGCACAACGTTGCCAGTTGGGCAACACGCATCATGCTTTTTCTTATGGTGTACCGTTTATATTCAACTAAGTAACCGTTTATTCTATATCTCATTTCCTTCTATTAAAGTATAATTGCTTCCATTCTCCATAATAACTCAACAGGAACATTG
This sequence comes from Hyalomma asiaticum, assembly GCA_013339685.2. NCBI lineage: Eukaryota > Metazoa > Arthropoda > Arachnida > Ixodida > Ixodidae > Hyalomma > Hyalomma asiaticum. The sequence continues at coordinate 17,611,031 of CM023484.1, forward strand.
TCTTTTTTATAAACGCTTTGAACCTTCTAGAGGGCGCTCCAGGCAAATAAGCGAGGAGGAAAAGGGAGGGTGTCACTACCTTGAAAACTTTTTATCTAGGGACCTTACTGACTGGAACCTGCACGGCAAGGGTCACAATTGCCAGTCAGTCGTGTTCGGTGAGTTTTGTGGTCCTGCAGCAATGCTCGAGAGACGTCATTTTAGGCATGGATTTCCTAGACCGTCACGGCGCAGTCATCGTCCCGAGATCCAGGTCAGTTACGCTTACCACGGATAATGCAACGCCGTCAGATAGCAACGTCACTCATCATGCCTTGAATGTGACAGAAGAGCAGGTAACCGTTCCGCCGTGCATAATTTCCGTCGGCACCAAAGCACCTACCGACTTATAAGGCGTCATCCAGGGTGACCAGCAGTTGCTCCTAAACCGTCGGATGTGCCTCGCAAGAGGCATAGCCAAGCTGCATAATGGCGAAGCCAAAGTAATGATGACGAACTTGAGCGATGAATACAGGTACTTGAATAGCGGCACGACGGTAGCGCACCTAGGTGAATTTGTGGAAGTAAGCAATGCCGTCGTTCTCACCGGTTATTGGGGACCCACAACGACGACCGCAGAGTCCGCACTCGCCTTCGACGTCAATCATGGCCTTTCCAGGCAAAAAGAAGAGGAGCTCCTTACTCCAGCAATATAAGGACTGCTTCTTGTCGTCATCGAAGCTTCGTCAGACGCCTCTCGCCAAGCGTCGCGTCATAACCGACGATGCCCGTTAGACCCTCTACCGAGTTTAGCCACGGGAACGCGAGGCTATCAAGAAACGAGTCGACGAAATGCCATGCGACGACATCATTCCGTCCGTGGGCATCACCCGTGGTGTTAGTGAAGGATAGAACCCTACATTATTGCGTCGTCGCCTGAACAAGATCCCCTCCCACGATGCCCTGGATCGGCTCTGCAATGCAAAGTATTTTTCGTCGACGGACCTCAAAACTGGCTACTGGCAAATCGAAGTAGACGAGAGAGACCGAGATAAGACTGCCTTCAGAACACCAGACGGGCTGCTGAAATTTGAGATCATGCCCTTTGGTCGTTGCTTGGCGCCTGCGACGTTCCAACGAGTTATGGACACAGTAATGGCAGGCTTCACCTCCGGCGCCTTTAAGCAGCACCTCCGGCGCCTTTAAGCTGTTCGTCAGGTATTCAAGGCCTCCGGACTTACCCTGAAGCTAGAAAAGTGCCGCTTCGCATACGAGGAGCTGTTGTTCCTGGCCCACGTTATTAGAAAATCTGGTGTACGCCCTGATCCGCAGAAAACAGCTGCGATCGCCGACTCTCCTCCGCCCACTGACAAGAAGGCAGTACGCAGATTTTTTGGGCTCTGCGCTTATTACAGGCGCTTCATGAAGAATTTTTCGCGGATCGCCGAGCCACTGACGTACCACACGAAGGCCGACGTTGAGTTCAAATGGGAAATGCCGCAAGTCGAGGCATTTCAAGAACTAAAGCGACGCCTGGAAACGCCGCCAGTACTCGCGCACTTCGACGAAGAAGCCGATTCCGAAATCCACACCGACGGAAGCAGCGCAGGGCTGGGTGCCGTACTTGTGCAGAGGACCGACAGAGTTGAAAGGGTTATCAGTTACGCTAGCCTGTCACTCTCGACGGCGGAAGTGAATTATTCCACCACAGAAAAGCAGTGCCTTGCAATCATCTGGGCTACATAAAACGTCCGCCCCTGCCTGTATGGCAGGCTTTGCAAAGTCGTGATTTACCACCACGCGTGTTGTTCGCTAGCTAACTTGAAAGATCTATCAGGACGCTGGCACGATGGAGTCGTAGAGTGCAAGAACTTGACATCACCGTCGTCTACAAGAGTGGACGAAAGCACTCCGACGCCGACTGCTTGTCTAGCGCCCCCGTCGATCCGCTGCCCCAGGGTGACCAGGACGATGACTCTTTCTTGGGACCCATAAGTACCGACGACTTCGAAGAACGGCAACGAGCTGACCGAGAGTACGAGAGCCTCATGGACTACATGGAAAGCAAGACCGTCGCCGTGCCGAAAGTGTTTCGGCGAGGGCTAGCTTCATTTGCCTTCTCGCAACTTCTCGCCGCTTCGAGCCGACCACCTCCTCGTAGTGCCTTCAGCGTGATGTCCGGAAGTTCTGAAATATTTACGCGACGACCCGACAGCCGGACACCTTGTTTTTTCCTGCGCGGATACAAGAGAACTACAACTGGCCACGCCTCACTGCCGACGTCGCCCATTACTTAAGGACATGCAGAGACTGTCAGCGGCGCAAGACGCCGACAGCTAGGCTAGCCGAACTTCTACAACTCGTCGAACCACCTCGACGGTCGTTCCAGGAAATCGGCATGGACTTACTGGGGCCGTTCCCGACGTTGACTTCCAGCAATAAATGGATCGTCGTTATGCCGCAATGCCGAAACTGCGGCACTGCCCTTGGGCAGTGCGGCCGAGGTCGCCCAGTTCTTCATGGAGAACATCTTCCTGCATCACGGAGCCCTACAGGTCCTCATCTTCGACAGAGGTCCGTCCTTTACGGCTGATCTAACTCAGGCGAACTTGAGGTAAAGTCACACAAGCCACCGTCGAACGACCACCTACCACCCTCAGACGAATGGCCTCACCGAGAGTCTAAATAAGACCAACGCCGACATGCTGGCCACGTATACGTTGGAGTTGAACCCAACACGTGGGACACCATTATTCCGTATGTGACCTTCGCGTACAATACGGCCGTGCAAGAAACGACGCAGCTTGCTCCATACAAGCTTGTCTATACGGACGGCGTCCAAGTACGACGCATGCCGCTATGCTACCGGTTGTCACCGACGAAGACCTCGACGTTGCCAGCTGGCTGGAGCGCGCCAAAGAAGCTTGACATCTCGCCCGCCTGCGTATCAAGAGCCAGCAGACGGTCGACAGGCGCCACTACAACGTTCGACGCCGCCACACCGAATACCAACCCGGCGACCTCGCCTGGGTCAGGACGCCAATACGTCGACGCGGACTGTGCGAGAAGCTGTTGCGGCGCTACTTGGACCCTGCAATGTACTCCGACGTTGTCGTGAACTGGACTGTGAGGTCGTGTCTGATGGCTTAACATCATCCTAGCGGCGCCGCGCCCGACCTGAAGTTGTACACGTGGTGCGACTTAAACCTTATTACGCGCGCTGATTTACTGTGACGCATTGTTAGCGTAACTTACTGCTTGTACGCCCACTTTCATGTTTTCAGCATCGGGACGATGCTTTTTCAGAATTGGGTAGTGAAACGTACGGTTGTTTTGGTTGAAGTGGAAAGTCGTTATCACTTTGACACGCGCGCTTGTTGTTTGTGGGGAGTGCCGTTATCACTTTCTGTTACGCGCAGCGCAGGCCTCGTTTATCTTGCATGTCGCTTCGGGAACCGCGTTGGCCGTTCTTGAAACTTTGCATGCCTGACGCGCACACTTGAGCATCCTCTAGAATTTCAGAGATAATGCGAGAACGCGTTATGAAGTGTGCATATAAGCCGGCGCATTTAGCCGCTTGCCGAGCTTTCCGTCGACCGACGACTGTTCACGCCGCGCTATTGCTGTGCATTGTCATTGGATTTGTTTTGCTCGGCAGAAGTTCGCCCAATAAACAGTTCGCCTGACATCGTCTTGAGTTCTGCGTTCTTCGTCTTGAGTGCTGCGTGCGTCACGACCACGTGACAATATACTATTTTCCTTGGAGGTGATCTGAACATTAATATTACGGAGAATTCTCCAGGGACGCACACAGTTGTTCTTTTGCTCGAACTCTATTTGCTTCAAAATGTTATGACGGTACCGACTCCCGTTACGTAGTGTCTGCAACTGCACCCGACTTATTAATCGCTAATGAATCTATTGAATGCGTTTCTGCAGGGGTTATCAACAGAGCATCGAGTGATCACCTCTTGGTGTTTCTGTTATTGGGCGTATCATTGGCTTCCAGCAAAATTACACATAACCTGATATTCCGGACACAGAATATTAACACCAACTCATTAGAAAAATTGTCTTGCATGATATTAAATTTTGATTGGACGCCACTGTACAGGCACGTGACTGCGGACGAGGCGGTTAATTTGTTCCTAAAATACTTCACAATGTTCTACAGCAAGGCATTTCCATACAAGGTTACGAAAGCCCCGCCACGGTGGTCTAGTGGCTATGGTACTCGGCTGCAGATCCGAGGGTCGCGGGATCGAATCCCGGCCGCGGCGGCTGCATTTCGATGGAGGCGAAATGTTGAGGCCCGTGTGCTGTGCGATGTCAGTGCACGTTAAAGAACCCCAGGTGGTCGAAATTTCGGGAGCCCTCCACTACGGCGTCTCTCATAATCAGAGCTGGTTTTGGGACGTTAAACCCCACATAACAACAACAACAACAACAACGTTACGAAAAAAGCGAAAGCCCGCAAGCTATGGATGACGTCTCGCATCCTTAAAATGATTCGTAAGAAAAACAAGGTTTATCAGAAGTTTTCCAGAGCCGCGAATACCCTGACTTCGTAGCTTTTAATAAATTTCTCCATAAATTGAATGTCACAATAAGGAAAACTAAAAACTAATATTTCATTCGCTTATTTGCAGGCATTAGTGATGAACAGGTTCTCTGGAACAGATTAAACATGTTGCTAAAATCTGTATCATCATGCTCACCTGTTTCTGTTACAACTGATGGTATCAGCTCTGTTGGGAAAGACCTAACTGACAAGTTCAGTGACTACTTCACATCCCTTGTTCAAAGTGAGCATGATCCTAGCACTCTTGATTACGTGAAAAATCGAGCACATGACACTTATCGAGTGCAGTGAAGTATCAGCCGCTTTTAGACGTGTGAAAATCAGCAAATGCGCGGAGACTTTTGCTCTGGCAATGAGACATGCATTACATGTCCTTGAAGCTATTTGTCCGCTCCTAACGCATATTTATAACCTGTCCTTCCGCAGCGGTACCCTGCCATCAGAAATGAAAAAAGTCGAAATTGATTATTCTCCATAAAGGAAGTGCGAAATAAATCCTCGGTAATTGACAACCCATATCCATTTTAGCAATTCTTTTCTAAAAGATTACAGCGAGTTATTTATGTGTGCATCTCAAACTTTTTTGAGAAATAGGGGCTAATAACCAGTACACAGTTTGGTTTCAGGGAAAGATCATCTACGGAAGTCGCGCTACTCAAACAAAAAGAACTTATTCTTCATAATATACAAAATGAAAGTAATGACTTTAAGTATATTTGTAGGTTTACGTAAAACCCTTCTTTTAAAAATTCCAGCTTATGATGTCGAGGTGTTTCGTTCGATTTAATATCTAGCTATATGCGTGATCGTACTCAGTATGTGGCTATCGACAGCCACCACTTATCCTGGAATAAATTCGAACATGGTGTTCCACAAGGCAGCCTGCTTGGTCCTTTGCTGTTCATTATCTATATTAATGATTTGATAGAAATAGGCACTAGTGTGCGATATATTATGTGCGCAGACGACACGAGCTCGTTTTTATCGGGTCCAAATGCAGATGATCTAGTGAATCAGGCCAATATCGTCTTAAATAAGTCAAATTCTTGGCCTCTTAAATATTCCCTTCTTATTGTCGTACTTGTCGGGGACTTCAACGCAGACATCATGGACAACGACTGGCTTGTGCAGTATATGACGCCTCGATACGCTCTACGATGCATTTCGTATGACTGGAAACAACCGACAGCAACCTGGGGAACGTGTACAGACCTTGTCTTTGCCAACTTCAGGCTAGATCCAATCGAAAAAAAATGGCCGCGTATCTCCGTGCTTCGCTGCAAATGTCGTCGAAAGACGATAGTCTTCTACCGGCCTTACTACATGAGTCCCGGTTCGCGTGTTTCGATTTCCCCTAGGAATCGCGCAAGCGAGAGGGAAAACGAAGAGACGCGAGGAGAGAAAGGGACCAGCCGGAGTGGCGGGCGGCCGTTCCGCTGCCTTGTGCTACCCGTTCGGCACGAGCGTGAGATATGGGCGCCATCTGGCCATGATATCGGGAAACGCGAGAAGCTTGCGTAGTACGCAGAACTGCGTAGGAAACGTCCGCTTTTGCGCATCCTAACAAGCACTAGGGTCTTTAGAATTATGCATCTATGTATTTTCTACTAAAGGAACACACCGTCTAATACTTAAGTATTGATGTTGCGCCTCAGATATGCGTAATATTTGCTTTTTGGTCGACTGCGATCACAAGTATGAACACAACTGGGTGGTCGCAATATGGGCGGTCGTTTAGGAAGGGGTGAACCTTTCGCAGCAGGACAGACACACACACACACACACACAGAGAGACAGACCAAAATTTTTAAAGACTATCGTCTTTAAAAGAGCCAGGCCTGCGCGGAACCGCAGGACAGTGGGAGTGTAAGCTGGAAGACCGATGTTCTTAGATGCCATTTTAAACGCTTGGGGAAACTACTGCAACTAGAGGTGGTAGGTATCCCCTGGGCCATAACTCTCATCATTTCGCCAAGTAGGGAAGTACCCACTACGCCATAATTACTGCGGCATTGTAACGTGCAAATCTGTATAACTGAACATATTAGAAACAACTTAATGAGCAAACAGACAATGAAGCTTCATTGTCTGTTTGCTCATTAAGTTGTTTCTAACAAATAAAGAACGAGCCCTTGACCCCTCCCTTTCGTTGAACATCTTAGAGAGTCTCTTGGCATCGTTTTCCCGAGAACGAACCGAACTCCCGGCCCGGCGTCGACGGCGAGCTGCGGTTTGGGCTTCTCTCAGCGCAGCTGTCTGTTGCGCCCGACGTTGCCTCGCTGCAGCCGTGCGCGTATCTCTGCGGTTCGCTTCTTCAGCATCGGTCCGCACCTTACGAGGAGGAGCCATCAGGTATATCGAAGAGCCAAGTCAAGTTGCTGTCGGGGCTGCGCACGTCGCCTACCGCATGTCGCATGGCACAATAAGACACGGTAAAGGGCAGCGGTTCGTAATAATGATGACGGTAAAGTTGAAGAAGATTGTTTCATAATGGTGATGTTTATGAGGCCTCTGTAATGGGTGCAGAGCTAGAAACCATGCAGCCCTGTGTTCTTTGAAATGATTCCTCGAACTCGTTATGCACTCCACTTTCCGCGACGTATAGTGGCGTTTTATTGTTCTGCCACGTAACATTACATTTGTTAATGCGATTCCTCGGCAGACGTTATACCTGTTTAGGTCTTTTAGAGATGATATTTCAACCACAGGCCGTGGTACAACGCTCGACTACCACGCAGAGAGTGTGGGTTCGAATCCACGCAAAGGACAAGTTGGAATACTCCTCGGTGCTGGTTATTTTTTCTAAAATTTGCAGCGATAGTGGTTACGGACACCAGCGGCGGCGGCGGCGGACAACTACGGCGCAAAAACGACCCTTGTTGTGATCTCATAACAGCTTACGCTTTAAAACCATTGGCTCTGCGTTTCACGGACCACAAAAAAATGTGATAATGAAGGGAAAAGCAGAATCCAGAACTGAAAACGACATACGAGTTAGGACAAATGAAACATTGTATATACTGTAACACGCGTTGTCGCTCATTTACATGCGGGAGTGGGCAATGTCACGGGTGATTTACAGTAAGAACGATCCCCACCACTCCTTATAGGATTCACTTCGTGGAGATGCTCGTATTGTTCTTTAGTTGACACTTCGTGCCGTGACAGCTTTCTGTGTTTTCGTGCATGCGCTGTAGTTTGCAAGCGTATGTAGTCCATAAGTTAATGCCAGTAACTAATATTTCGCAATTGCGTGTCTGCGCGCGCGTGTATGTAGGTGTGCGTATATGGAGTGTGTGTGCCTGTGTTCGCATACGTGAACGTGTCTCCATGTATGTCTGTACATTCGTGCATTGTGTGCGCGCGTGTGTATGTATGTATGTGTGTATGTATGTATGCATGTATGTACGTATGTATGTACGCATGTATGCATGTATGTATGTATGTGCGAATTTCCTGTGTGCGTGCGTGTGTATATTGTGTTGGTCTGCGTGAGTATGTATTCGTATGCCGGCCGAGTATTCGTATGCTCGTGTTCGCGCGTACGTGTATGGTCGTGTACGCGTGTGCTTGTATCTACGTGCCTGCTCGCATTTTATTCCGACAGAATGCACGCCCACGTGCGTTCTATTTTGGCTCTTTCGCAGACACAGCATGTATTTTGCACAGTAGCATTTCTACAAAGGCATTCGGGCCACCCGTGCCTAATAAGCTCACTTTTAGAAACCATAACATTTGTTCTCCGGTACCTTATTTGAGCCATTTGCAGGAGCCACGTATATAAACACATTCTCGCGTACATTCTACGCTGTTTGCACTGTGTGCGTCGCCAGCGCAAACCGCTTAGCCACTGCTTGGTATACTCATTTTGTCGGTGCGTTCTCGCTTGTTTTTATCGAAGTGTCCTCAAAAGTATATTTGCAACGGCGTTATACTTAAGACGTATTGTCGTAATGACAGTTTCCCAAGAAATCCTCTTTAGTGCCTCAAAGGGCCGAAAAAATTGGCAGATCCCACGTACAGTGGGAATCAAGGAAATGCGAAGCACTCATAAGGAACGTGAAATGGATTTGCATTGTTGTCTCGCTATACCGAATTTGGTACATATGAAGTTAACGAAAGGGCCGCAAGAGCACCATGAGTGTGGCATGTAAACCATGCCGCTCATACACGTATGTCATGATTCTCACGTTATGGCTTGTCATTTACGTTCGTCATGCAGTCGTGTTGTGCCATAGCAATTTTGGTATACATCCTTTAAAGAAACGAGTGGCATGTAGATCATGCCGCTAATGACATGCATGTCACGATTTTCATGTTATGACCTGTCATTGATGATCGTCATACTGTCATGTTGTGCCAAACCAATTTTCGTATAGGATCCGGGCAGTCGAGTTTTCCATGTGCGACGTCAGCGCCAGAATGCACTGCCTGGCGGAGAGAAGAAGCGAAATTGGGCAGAGTGTGACAGGGAAATACGCGAACGCGATGCGCGTCTCCAACTCTACAGCAGCAGCAACCGCCCGTCCCACCTTCTTTCGTTTTATTTCCTTTGAGACGCGCGCTCCAAACCTGCGGCAAACTGTTCCAAAGGGCGACGCCGCGAGCGTTCGTGTGGTTCGCAGCAAGCCCGGAAAGCAGCGAAGAAACGCGCGCGTCGCTGTCGCCTCGGTTTCCACCGTGCGCGACTGAGCCGTCCGACGAGAGCTACGTAGCGCCCTCTGGTCAGTAGACGGAGCCATCCCATTAACGAAACGGCAGTATAGCGCCAGGACCATGGCATGTAAATCATGCCGGTCATGACACGCGTGTCATTATTCTAATGTTATGACCTGTCATTTACGTTCGTCATGCTGTCGTGTTGTGCCATAGCAATCTTGGTATACAATCCATTAACGAAACGCCTGGCATGTAAATCCTGCCGCCCATGACATGGATGTTATGCTTTTCATGTTATGACCTGTCATTTATGTTTGTCATGCAGTCATATTGTTGCATACCGATTTTCCTACACATCCCACTAACGAAACGGCCAAGAGAGCACAAAGACCGTGGCATGTAAATCATGTCGCTCATGACATGCATGTCATGATTTTCATGTTATGACCTGTCATTTACGTTCATGATGCAGTCATCTTGTGGTATGCCAATCTTCGTATACATCCCGTTAACGAAACGCGTGGCGTGTAAACCATGTCATTCATGACATGCATGTCATGATTTTCATGTTATGACCTGTCATTTATGTTCGCCGTGCAGTCATATTGTGGCAAAACCAATTTTGTATACATCCCATTAACGAGACGACCAGGAGAGCACCAAGACTGTGACATGTAAATCATGCCGCTCATGACACGCATGTCATGATTTTCATGTTATGACCTGCCATTTATGTTCGTCAGGCAGTCATGTTGTGCCATACCAATTTTCGCATACATCCCATTAGCGAAACGGCCAGGAGAGCCCTGAGACCGTGGCATGTAAATCATGCCGCTCATGACATGCATATCATGATTTTCATGTTATGACCTGTCAGTTTTGTTCGTCATGTAGTCATGATGTGGCATACCAATATTCGTAAACATCCGATTAGCGAAACGGCCAGGAGAGCACCAAGACCATGGCAGGTAAATGATGGCGCTCATGACATGCATGTCATGATTTTCATGTTATGACCTGTCATTTATGTTCGTCATGTAGTCATGATGTGGCATACCAGTTTTCGTAAACATCCGATTAGCGAAACGGCCAGGAGAGCACCAAGACCATGGCATGTAAATCATGTCGCTCATGACACGCATGTCATGATTTTCATGTTATGACCTGTCATTTATGTTCGTCATGTAGTCATGATGTGGCATACCAGTTTTCGTAAACATCCGATTAGCGAAACGGCCAGGAGAGCACCAAGACCATGGTATGTAAATCATGTCGCTCATGACATGCATGTCATGATTTTCATGTTATGACCTGTCATTTATGTTCGTCATGTAGTCATGATGTGGCATGCCAGTTTTCGTAAACATCCGATTAGCGAAACGGCCAGGAGAGCACCAAGACCATGGCATGTAAATCATGTCGCTCATGACACGCATGTCATGATTTTCATGTTATGACCTGTCATTTATGTTCGTCATGTAGTCATGATGTGGCATACCAGTTTTCGTAAACATCCGATTAGCGAAACGGCCAGGAGAGCACAAAATCGTAGGTGGCTAGATAGATAGATAGATAGATAGATAGATAGATAGATAGATAGATAGATAGATACGCTCAAACTCGCCGAAGTTCGCTAAGAAATGCTTCGCATTTAATAAACAAGCGCGCACACTCAGTGCGGCTGGAACAAGCCACTGGAGGGTTCAGCGTGCCATGCGCACCGCTCCTTCCCAGGGAGGAGAGAAATCTTGGGAGGATTGAGGAGGAAAGCGCGCGTGTGAAGGAGTGTCGCTACTTACGGCGTTTGACGCTCGACACGACGCCGCGCTGCGGTGGCTGCCGCCGGTGGCTGCCGTCTCTCCGCTTCGACATTGTCGGTGATGAACGCGTGCCAGACGGACAGTCGGCGCGGCGGCGCCCGTAAGCGCCGCAAGACGGGGCCGGACTCGCACTATAGTTGGGTGGTCGCTCTGGCCTGCGGTGGTGTGAACGTGTTCATGCACGCCTCGAGTAAGGTGGTCGGCCTTCTTTTCTTCGGCATGCTCGACCAGTTCGCCGTTAGCCGAGAGACGGCTGCGTGGCCACTGGTTCTCAACAACACGCTGCTCAACGTCGCAGGTGGGTGGTTGCTGCCGATGTTTAACTAGCGTAACTTGGTGGCGTCATCGCGCTGCTTTGTACAAATTTTCTGTCATTAGCGAAGCCACAAGATTCGTAGGTAACCTCAAAGGATAGCGCTGCTCCGAGCGTGGCGAGCGTTAACAGGGTTGTTTTGGAAACAGTGCAGGAGCCTCTAAGACAACGTTTGCCCATCTGACCTGAACACACGCCAGCGTAGCACTTGGGGGCGTTCTAACTTGAAATTTTAACGGGGCCGATCATCAAGACGTCACAGGAGACCTACAGACGGTCACCCAAGTGGCTCAACTAGAACGCATCTTGGGCTTGTTGGTACATAATCGTACGAGCAATGGCGCACACTAAGACAGGGACGAAAGGAGCGAGACGACACGCGTGCCAACTTGAGAAAAACGTTCATTTGAGTCGGCAGCGAAGACTTGTGCAGTGAAAAGACTCGTGTAAAACACGTTGCTGGGCTAGTCGGTCACACAGCGCCCGTCCTGTGCGTTTACTGTAGTGTCTGCGTCTAAAAAGTAGCGCTGAGTATTTCAAGACTCGTGTAGTACACGAGGGAATGGGGTGAGTGCATGACACTGCACTATTTGGAAACGCATGCTCACACAACGTGTGCTTTAAACGATCTATCATTTCTGTACCGATAATTTCACGTGCAATAATTGCTTTGCTCTTGACGGCCATATGAGCATCTTCAAATTGAAGCTGACATCCGCACGTGCCACAGTGCATGGCAAGATGACAGTCCTTGCGGTTCTCTCTCAACCGAACGTTCAGGCACCTGGTCCAACATGCAAATCGCCACCGCTCAGCAAATATTGCACACAGCGTTATGCGCACGATGCTGCTCGCGCTCGCCCTCGGCGCGTGCCTCCCGGCGCGCGAGCTCTCTCACTCTTCCATCTGCTGTCTTGTGAAAGAGAGAGAGACAGAGAGGGCGAAAGGCGCGCGTTGACTATGGAAACGCTCTTTCTTAGATGAACGCTCTACGAGCTCGCAAAGAAGGAGAATGCGCCCTCACCCGCGAGAGAGAAGTTTGACGCAGGCAGCGTCTTCTAGCGAGTTTCTTGATATAAAAATACCGAATGCTCGCGCTGGGGAACCGTTCACCGGCCACCCATATATATATATATATATATATATATATATATATATATATATATATATATATATATATATATATATATATATGTGTGTGTGTGTGTGTGTGTGTGTGTGTGTGTGTGTGTGTGTGTGTGTGTAGACACTGCATATAGACGCGCAGTACACGGGCCTCTGGCATTTTCGCCTCCATCAGTCGCATTTTCGATGGAGGCGAAAATGCCAGAGGCCTGTGTACTGTGCGTTGTCAGTGCACGTTAAAGAACCCCAGGTGGTCTAAATTTCCGGAGCCCTCCACTACGGCCTTTCTCTCCTCTCTATCTCTTTCACTCCCTTTCCCCCACCCCCACGGACGCTTAGCCGTGCTGCCTACATGGGCTGCAGAAATTAGCGTCCCTTCCTAACCGAACCACAATCAATCAATCAATCTGACGCGGGACAAGGTTAGACTAAGAGGAGCTTCGCCCCTAAAAGCTCCGGGATTTCATTTCGCACAATACGTGATGCATTGTGGCCTAGGAGCAATGGGCGCATCCGCCATGTTTTTCGGGACGCAGTCGCAGAATCGTCCAGCTATAGGAGATCTCTGTCACCGATAGTGCTTTATGACCAAGGAAAACGCGACATACAAACGCGACGAATGGTCATTGGAGCTACCAGATGAGAACGCATCGACGAAGCCTATTCATCTTCGCAACGGAAATAAGACGCCGAAATTTCTCTTTCTGCGACGCGTGCTTCTGATCAGGAAACGTTCCTATAGGTTGTGGAGGAAGCCCGAGCGTAGAATGTGTAAGATAAGCTCGTACAATACGTTATTTCCCAGTGTGATTAAAAATGCGCGCCAGAAGCGTCGTTTTCCGCCTCTCATTCCTCGATGTTTCGCACTTTCGTGATTGATCTTTTCCGGGAAGAAGGAATGCGTGGACACGTGGGCTAAGCACGTCTCGCCAAAATTGTGCTGTCGCGTTTAACCGGTGTAATTTGACCGCTGATACGCTATACTTGAGCCGCACTATGTGAGCACACGGCCTGCTGAGTGCTGGATTAGTGTACGTAGCAGATGCGTCTGTCAAAGGAGTTATTGCCAGTGCCTTTACCTTAGGAAAGGGTGGAGGGAACTCAGTTGGTTCCCGAGAAAATAAGAAAAAGGTCGCCTCGACCAGCTTTCTTTTGCAGGGACAGGCAGAAAATACGGGTCTTTTGAGGAACACCAGCGCCGCTTGGAAAGCTGCTGAAGGGCACCGAAGTGACGGGTGCATTGCGATTCTGCGAATTGACCCAGGTAATGAGCGCGCCAACGGACGGCCGAAGCTTGGCCGCGAATATTTAGATTTACCGATCGCATATATTCGCATTAAAAACAGCCAATAAAAACGCAGCCGGTATAAACGGAGCGCACAATTTTTTTTTAGTTATTCAGTGATTGCGCACGGATCAGTGCGTGCGTGATGTTCTTGATGGAATATATACAGAATCTAGTTCTTATGAACGTTTCTTCATGGTGCAGCGTCGGGAAAATGCAACATACGTCGCATGTTTGTTGTGATAAAAAGTTGAACAATCTCATAAGCATATTCTTATGAGAACGCGAAAGCCTTTCTTTTGGCTAGATTGTTGTTGCGGAGGGTTGCTGCAAACTGGTGTTGCCGAGTTGTGTTAAATGAGGCAATGTGGGAGGGAGGATTGTGCTTATTTAGATGATTTGATGCCATCTAAGTGTTGTCGACACTTCACGTGGCCCTCTTGTATTTTGTCGTCCAGGCAGTGTACGCAGTACCACCGACGCGGCGTCGTGGGTCATTAGACAGTCACCGGTGTCGTCACCCTCATATCGTTCCGGTGACGGCGTACTTGGGCACAAGACACTACCATGGCCTTGTGATCCGAGGTGGATACATACATAACATCTCGCTCAATGAATGGGTCGGTGGTGAATGCGAGATCGATGGACGTACATCTCGACGTCGTGATGCCCTCAGTGGGTGTCTTCAATTCGAGATTGAACTCGGCACGCATGGCTACGAGGAACGATGGGATAGCTGGCGCTTTCGTGCGCCTAGTGCTGCAATGGCGACGCCACGCAGCTGGGAACGCGCTTTCGCCAACCCAGCGAAGAAACGCGGCGACGCGGTCGCACGCGGCTGCACGTAGCTGCAGGAGGCGGGGTTGTGGTTCGGTTAGGAAAGGACGCTAATTTCTGCAGCCCATGTAGGGAGCACGGCTAAGCGTCCGTAGGGGTAGGGGAAAGGGAGTGAAAGAGATAGAGGGAGAGGCCGTAGTGGAGGGCTCCGGAAATTTAGACCACCTGGGGTTCTTTAACGTGCACTGACAACGCACAGTACACGGGCCTCTGGCATTTTCGCCTCCATCGAAAATGCGACCGCCGCGGCCAGGATCGAACCCGCGTTTTTTGGGTAGCAGCCGAGTACCGTAACCACTACACCACCGCGGCAGACTAGCTGCGGCAGAGTTAGATCCCTAGATAAACAAGTTTCAAGGTAGCGACACTCATTGTTCTCTGCGCCATCCTCCTCACCCTCGCGCGTACTCCTTCTTTTTCTCCGTCATCCGCATCTGTGGTTGGTGCATTCGTTGTACGTGACGTTGTTAGTGGTTGATGGTGACATTTATTTTTCTGCAGAAAGGTTCAAAACTAGTGCGCATTCGCCTGTAGTCCCGGTCGGGTCGTGGCCGTGATGAGAGACGAAATCCTAGCCAAGACATACGCCGTAGAAGCAGTGACGTACACGTTCCTCCAAAACAGGAACGAAAACTTGTTCCTCGTTCCTTCCCATTTTTGTAACGAGTTCCCGTTACAAGTTTCTTTAATCAGAAATGAACGCGTTCCAGCTACATTTCAGAAACTGGAACGTGTCGTTACATTTGCGTTATATTTGATTTTAAAATTGAGATATATAGGGTCATATAATTGTGAGGCGAAATTACCTTTAATACAAAGCATGCAGCCTGAATTTGCGTATTTGAACCAGCAGCAGATCATCTGGAGCTGACAAGCATGAAAAGAAACACTTCTAGACAGGGAGCACCCACCCGACATGTCCGCAGCGACCATAGTCTATGACAAGTGCAACACATAATGGGTCTTCCAATGAGCACTCAAAATAGTGCGCTTCAGATGTGCAAATAGAAAGTCACTCACATTCACAAATGAGTATCAAATATGCGTTTAACACCAAAACCTATAAATAGACCTCTGGTTCGCATATACTAGAAGGGCACGCGCTGATTGGTTCATGATGCAAGAAGACGAAAACAGCGCAGGACACAGGACGAGGAAGAGCACAGGCATTGAAATAATTTCAGTGATTGAAAACAATCATTGAAACAGCGGTAGAAGTCGGGGGTAAAGCAACAAATCAAGTAACGAGTAAGTTGTCCCAATCTGCCAAAGACTAAATAAAAAAACGCCGACACATGAAGGTAACTTCATCAAGAAATATCATTGAATTAGCAGAACTATCAAAATTTATCAGTAAAGCCAGGCAAAGAGATCTAAGAAGCTTGAACATAAGAGAAATAGAGAAAACAGTAGAGAAAGGCATCAGGATTAAATCGGTCAAAAAGAAACTGCACTTACGACAATACAAAATGCATGCGCTAAAAGATAAACAAGGTAACGCTATCAACAATTTCAACGAAATAGTAAAGGTAGCAGAAAATTTCTACTCTGAACTCTACAGCTCTCAGACAGACCATACAATCTTAATAGAAATAGAATCAGAGGAGGACACTGAAATTCCATGTATAACCGCTGACAAGGTCAAAAAGCTGCAAAATAGATGTCTCGCGGTAAAGCAGCAGGTGAAGACGGCATAACAGCCGGCTTGATCAAAGACGGAGGAGACATTATACTTGAGAAACTTGCATCGCTCTTCACGAGATGTATCAAGACATCTAGCGCACCGCGCAGTTTGAAAAATGCTAATATAATCCTAACCCACAAGAAAGATGACATAAAGGAGTTAAAGAATTGCAGACCAAGTAGCCTACTGCCAGCAATATACAACCTATTTACGAAAGTAATTTCTACTAGGATAAGAAACACTCGACTTTAACCAACCAAGAGAACAAGCTGGTTTTAGGAAAGGTTACTCAACAATGGACCACAGCCATGCTCTCAACGTAGTAATTTAGAAGTACGCTGAATATAACAAGCCTCTTTATATGGCGTTTATACACTACGAGAAAGCGCTCCATAGAAATACAAGCAGTTCTAGAAGCTTTACGTCGATAAGGGGTGCCTGACATATACGTGCAAACCATAAACAACATATACAAAGATTGCGCAACCACACTACTTCTATGTGAGAGAAGCAGACAAATCCCGATCGGGAGAGGTGTCAGACAAGGAGATACGATCTCCCCAATGCTATTCATTGAGTGTTTAGAGGAAGTGTTTAAACGTGTAGACTGGGAAGAAAAGGGAATTCGAATAAACGGAGAATATCTAAGCAATTTAAGATTTGCAGACGACATTGCGCTCTTTAGCAATCATGGAGACGAACTACAAAACATGATTGACGACCTAAACAGCGAAAGTATTAAGGCTGGACTAAAGATGAATAGGCAAAAGACCAAAGTTTTGCTCAATAGCCTAGCTAACGAACAGGAATTTAAAATTAACAGTGAACCCTTAGAATGTGTAAGCGAATACGTATACCTGGGACAGTTACTAACAGGAACTCCTACCCAGCAAAAGAAATTCCCCGTAGAATAAGGATGGGCTGGAGCGTATTCGGATGGGATTACGAAATCGTGACTGGAGACTTACCGCTCTCACTAAAGTGAAAAGTATTTCATAACTGCATTCTCCCAGTACTAACGTATGGTGCAGAAATGTGGAGGATAAAAAAAGTAGAGATGAAACTAAGGGCGTGGAAGGTGCAATGGAAAATGATTGGTGTACCCTATTGAAAATTCTCTCTTGGTGGTTGCTGGAATTCGTGGTGGTTAAGATGGAAATATTAATGGATATGGTGGAAATAATGGCGGATATGCTGGAAAGCGTGATGGCAAAGATGGCTCATGGTGGTGAATAGTGGATGCATTTGGTGGAAATGGTGGCTGACGGTGGTGATGGCGAACGTGTGATGCTGTACTGCTTGCTGGAAGACGGTGGCGTGGTGGAGTCACGGAGGTGCCATGATGGCAAGCTTAGTGGCTGTGAACAACGAGATGGTGGCATGGTGGAGGAATGAAGGTGCCATGGTGGCACACTTGGTGGCTGTGTACAGCAAAATGGTGGCGTGGTGGAAGCATGGTGTTGCAGTGATCGCGAGCGTTGTGGTTGTGGGAGAAGGTGGCTGCGTTAGCATACCTGGGATGGTAGTAATCATTGGCAGTAAAATGTTTAGGGTCTATAGTTGGTGCGCGATTAACGAAGACGTTTAGAGTGCCCGAGATATGCGGGACTCGGTTCTTTGAATTGCGTGCACCGGCCTGTTCGTCACTGCCGTTGTAGATTCTACGCCTATTGCACCTGAAACAGCATTATTCCGATCGAGCTGAGCTTTCCCTCTTCGCGAACGTGTGCCCTTACTAAGGGTAATGGTAAGCGCATATGTGCAACATTCTATGTTGAGAACACGCGCCAGCACTCGTGCTGCATAGGAGGACGGCAGCAGCTGTCCTGGAAGTGCGCGCCCCGTTTATACACATATCACTGGTCACTGGAAGTATGTTGGTAAATGCTGCAGGGATGTACTGCACGACGGCTACTCTTAGTTACGTGCAGGATGGTACTTATCATGTTCTAACAAACAGCGCTAGACAAGGGACGGTGAGTGAACAAGATGTGCGATTAAGGTGCTGAACTAACAATTATAACCAATGGTTTACTGCCGCAGGAAAATGCAACATCTGTGCAGAAAAACTACAAAACATAGCCTGTGCGCATGCAAGATGCAATGCAGAAAAACTACAAAACATAGCCTGTGTGCATGCATACTGTGTTGGTTGGTCTTACACGCAAAGCATTTGTTTATATATCCAGGAATAATAAAACCACTGGTTGTTGAGCGCCTTGTGTGTCATTCTCTCACCGCCCTGTGTCTCCGAGTTGGTGATACAGGTAATCGGCATGGTGCACGCACAGGAAAAAAAGAAAACGATAAACGAGGAGAGAAACCTTGCTGTGTTTCGTTGTATCTGCCCTCGTTTTTGTTGTTTTTTTCCTGCACTGTGTACCATGCCTACTACGCTGTCCTCCTCTTCTTTTTACTTTTTGTTTTTTGCTTGTTGCAATCAATATTTGTACGACCACCACACATACGGCTCAACAGTATTAATTGCTGAATCATCATTTTGGCTGCAGCTGATAATGCACAGAATATGCGCTACAGGGCAACTGTTTACTGTTGCGCATGCCATCTGGCGTTACACATGCAACATGAAGTGGTGCGGAACACGTTGGACCGATGCCGAGGAAAACGTCGCGAAATGCAAGCTCGCATAAGTTACGTCATTTGCATAATTTACGGCAAATTTCAATTTTAGCATAGTATGTAAAATAAACACTACATTGCGTAAGCAGTTTTTAGCCTTAGAGAGCATTTGTTTCTGTATTTCCTTACACTGAAAACATGAGAATTGGTCTGAAATTTTGAAACCGAAACCGCAACCCGTGGTGTCGCCACCATCGCGCTATTGCTGCTTTTTTTTTCTTCCAAACGTGGCGGCGCGCTGCGGCTGTCGTGTACAACGTGGTGGCGATATTTGTTTTCGTGCGGACGATTTCTGGTTGCGCTGCATATCGGTGTATGTTTAGCGTTGTGCTCATTAGCTCCAGTGGACCTTCTTGAGCCAGTGTGAGGTGCGGTGTGCGATAGACTGAGAAAGCAGCAGCCGGCAGCGTCGACACCTCGGAAATCCTTTGTTGACATTCATTCGCCGAGGGCCGTGAGTCGTCGCGACACCGTCTGTCAGTGTGTACGCGGATCAGTGAGAAGCAGTGCCGGAATGCTTTCTACGTTCCGTGATGTGTGTTCCTAGGAAATGCGTTCTCGTTCGCACACATCGAGGGTCGGCACATCGCTTCTCGATCTACGGACGAACGACGCGGCTCGGCACAGCGCCTCAAGGCCGTCAGACGACGCAAACTGGAATCAGCATGTTTCTTAACTAAGGTAGGTGGCTGTGAATGCTGCGCTTTGTGCCCTATCATTGTTGTGTGCAATCTTTACAGCAAAGGAAATCGAGTAGCGTGGTGCAGAGTGCGGTGCCGGTAGCGTTAAATTGGCGTGTGCACGATGTGTGTGCAGAGCTTAGTCGCAACAATTGCGAAGTGCTGGTCCGCCCGCGCTATCGTGCGTGAACATTCCATGAAAGGGTGCATAAAATATCCGCCACGAACATGATCGTCTTGCTTTTTATACGTGTAACTACATGACTCGCGAAACGTGCCTATTGCTGTGGTTATCGCTGATGTAGGCAAGCGTTCGTGCATTAACTGCCATTTTAGGGCTGCAAACAACTGCGATCCAAAGTCATTATGCAGGTATAAAAATGTGTTAGCTGCTATTAAAAAGGACAAAACTGAGGAAGTTCGAAGGATTATACTGCCTTAAAGGTAGTATAATCGCTCGGCGTTGTAAGTGTGCCGCTTTGCTGTTAATTGAGAGGCTACGCTGTCGCTTCGTTACTCGCCGCAGCCGATCACATGTTCTATCCAGGAAGACTTCATAGCCATTCCCTGTACAGATATACGCCTTTGTAGCCGCACTCTCTCCCCTTCCTGTACTGTATTTCAAAGCCTAAACAATGGCATTTTTGCACTGTTTCATAGACTGCCTGGAGAAGTATACCAGCAGCCATCCACAACCTCCACCAGCACCACCGGCAGAAAGCAGGCTTGCTGCGGTCCGGAAGCACCTGCGCAGCTATTTTACGGAGGCTGGCCGCCAAGGCAAGCGAAAAAAGACGACAGCTGCCAACACAATATGCAATGAATAAAACTTGACTGCATTTCAACATATTAGTGAGAAGTTGGTCGATAATTTTGATCCTAAGGTTGATATAATGCCCTTGCACACTGTATACTAGCATTCTTCAACCCTCATTAGGAAAAGTGCATGCTTTAAAGGCTACCATCAAACCCTTGAACTGTGCTCAGCAGCTCCAGAACTACTGTTGTGTACTACACATATGTATTCAAAATATCTACAGCATTGTTCACTATTTTGCCATCGATACACATATTAAATATATTCATATGCTGTCTCGTGCCGCATTCCTACCATCATGCCCATCCACTATGTTCCATCATGTTCCAGCACCCATCATGGTACACTATCCATCATGTCCCAGCTTACATCATGGTACACTATCCACCATGTCCTGGCTTCCACCATGCCACTGTGCCATCACCATAATCCACCATGATGATGGATGGTGGATTCCACCATTCCACATACTGGCAATATTTTCATAGGGTAACGTGAAGAGATAAAAACCAGCGGAATGGACCAGGGAACACACAGGAGTAGCTGATACTTATCAATTAAAAGAAAGAAGTGGACCTGGACAGGACATGTCATGAGGAGGAAGGACAATAGGTGGACAGTAATAAAGACGGAATGGATACCAAAGAGGGAAAACGCTACAGAGGCAGGCAAAAGGTTAGATGGAGGAATGAAACTAAAGTTTGCGCGCATAAAGTGGAACCAACTCGCTCAGGATAGGGTGGATTGGAAATCGTTGGCAGAGGCCTTCGTCATGCAGTGTACGTCAATAGGATGATGATGATGATGACATGTACGTGCTTTGGAAAAGCTAGGGAAACGACAGATCATATTTTTATTGAATGTACAGATATCCACCCAGGTGTATGTGTGGACACTAGCCTGCAGGATGCCATGGTTTTCAGGGATAGCACGGGAAAGCTGAACATGTCGGCGATAGAGATAAGTGAAAGGCGCTTAGGGTACTGTTGGCGCAAAGGTATGGAGCACATACAAACGCAAGGTAGTCCGAATAACATTGTTACCTCACAGTGGAACGGTAAAAGCTAAAACAGGTAGGTGCAAAGAATAATTTTTCACGGAATCAATCAATGAATCAATCAGTATTTATTAGTCGTGTCAAAAAATGTAATACAATGCAGGTAAATATGCAGGAGGAGGTCCCAAGGTTACAAACCGCAAGCGGGACCTCCTATGCTAATAAAATTAAAAAACTCAATTAAGAACAAGGAATAACAAGTGACAAGAACATCACAGAATGTTCAGGTCATATAGAAAGCAATTGCACGAAATTAATGAAATGTAGCTGTTAGACAAATGCAGCTGTTATAAATGTAATTCGGGAAAACGAGTGTTTGTAGAGGAAAGAATAAAGGTAGAGCCCCGTAGAGGCACTACTATATGTTCCCCTTGGGAAACAGGCACATTAACCCTAACGCCCCGTCATAAAGCGGACACCCATTCATCCATCCATCCTGTATTGAACAGCCGAAGCGGGGTTTTCAGTTATCGTTCTCTCTGCTTACAACGACCTGTATTTTCGAGGCCGGCTTTATATATTATTCTCACAAGGAGCGCCAGGCCAGTATGGACTCATTTTGAGTCGAGCGCTGAAACAATCGTCACGCTAACGCAAAGAACGGTAGTCTATATGCAAGAACACAAAATCCGTCCGCCCGTCCTGCATGCGTTGCTGTCCTCGACTAAATTCACAAAGATTTGCAAATCATGGCCGCATCGAAGGAAATGAGTGTCCAAGTTGCTTAGAAGCGCGAAAATACAAGGACACCAGAAAGGTGACCGCACAGCACGAGCGCTCACTCCTAACAAGATGTGTTGTTGAATAGTCGATAACGGTGGTTGTCTATAAGGATAAACTTTAATTTGAAGTGACGGGTCGTCCTGTGAGGTTCAACTCTGTTTGCTTGCTTGCTTTTTCTTTTTTCTTTTTTGCGCTCCAAAGTATCTGCATGGAGCCATACAAACACGCACAAGGTTCTGCCAAATGAACCTTCTTTCCGTTGTTCCCCGCAGCTTGCACGCCGGGAAAAATGTATGCAGCCTGCTCAGCTTCTCGATCGCGTGCGGCATCACCAGCTGGGCACTGCTGGTTTGCTTAAGGCAAAGTACACCATTAAGAAGCGACTTGTAAGAGAGGCATGCGTCGTCTGTCAAAGTGTGTTCCTGATGGACGCGCTCGCCTCGGCAGTGTTTCCGCCACGCAAGAGTGTTTGTGCTGCTCGATAAGATAGGCGCGCTTAGCGTGTTTTTTCCATCGCGGTGGTGAGCGCGCCTTCTCCCTGCATGTCTCGTCACTTTGTAAAAGTGTCTAGGAAAGTTAGTGGCGGCGACCTATTATGTCGCATTTCTTGCACGGCAGCGCTGTGGCCAAATTCGTAAAAAGTGCATTAAATCAACTATACCAGTGTAACGTGCAACAACCATAGCATCTGTCGTCGTGGCTGGGAAAGCTGTTCATCTGGAAAGCTCTTCTTTCAGCGTCACTTGGGGAACCGACGAGTGAGAATTGTCATGAAGATCGTCTGATAAGCTTTGTTTTCAGTTCAAGCAAAGGCGACGTCGCTTGTTGAAACTGGCGGAGCTCCCTGCATTCGCTCGCACGGTTCACCGCACGAATCAAGTGTTGCAGGGCTCGAAGCATGGTGGGCTTCGTTTCAATTTTTTCTCTTCAGCAGCCTTTGAATGGGCAAACGTCGCAGTCGCCCTATTGTGTCGCCAGCCATCGACTTCTGCTCGAGCGTATCTTCTCTTCGAAGCCGGCCTTATCTGGGCCCATTTAGCTCTCTTATCGGCATCCTCGACTGTAGCCATTCCGCAGCCTGTGTTAGTTCGCAGCTGGTATTCTTGTGGTAGCTTTCTTGAAGCCAGCGCAGATACTTTAAAATAGAATGCTGTCCCAGAATAAAGCGCGTGTCGTCTACGGTGTGTCGACTTTTTGATCAACCCTGGTGCGAGCACGGTAGGGAAGTTGCTTGCCCGTATTCAGAAAGAAATGAAAACAAGACTTCCGCTAGGTCGCCCAAGGCCAGATAACAGCGAAGCTGAGTTTACTCAAACGGGTCGCTTGATAGACATGTGATATTTTGGAAGGAACACGTCACGTGACATTGCATTGCGTGATTTTGGCCGAAACACGTCACGTGATATCTCGTCATTTTGTTACATGATTTTGGCGGGAACTTAAAAGGCCAAGATAACTTTGGGGAATAGCATGTATAGACCATTTTATACGCGTGATTGCCCCAGGCAGGGCATGTCGAGGGACGAGCAGCTTGGCCTGCGAAGGGCGGGCCCTAACGTAAGGGAACGGTTACGCTGATCCCCGCATGTCCACGGAGTGAATGATGATGAGTGGGCGAAGCTCCGGAGCTTCACCGGTAAAAACCGTGAATCTTCCGTGAATCTTGCCCAGTACATCGTCAAAGACGTGACAAACACTGTGTGTCGCCACCCAGGCAGCACAGATGCTCGGGCCAATATTGTTTTTTGTTGGCTTACGGAGGTCCAATGAAGGCCCTGTGATACCACTCATAAGCCAGCATTGGAAATGCCATCCACTAAGGCCTCCAACAATGGCCCATCGTAACCATTCAATTTGCAATAAGGGTTCTTCCATCCTGTAAAGAAGGAAAAAGTGGGCCATAGTTGCCACTCAGCATACATTATTGGTGGGGCCAGTCCACAACGATGGTAATGATGGGTCAGTTACCACATAGTCCTATCAATATTGGTTATGTAATGGCGGTAGGCTGTATGTATCGTCCAACCAATCTCACTGCATCGCCAATGCTGGACTTGCAATGTTCTGTGTCGGACAATATTGTCCGCACACAAGAGTTGTAGCATCAATGTTGGTAACATTGGCAAGTACACATGATATATCGGGAGGAAAGTACACATGATATATTTCCAGTTTTACCAATATGAAGGGACCACTAGCCAACTCGGTGCCGCGAATGAGTTCAGAAAAGTCATTGTGTTTGTATTCAGTGCAGCAGAAAAAAATTATCTCTATAATTTACGCAATTGTTTATTTGCGCAAGTTCTAGCTAAGTGTGTGTGAAGTATGCTAGGACTCGCACATTGGAACTGAGCAAACTACATCTACAATGCCATGACATGGTGAAAAATGCCCAACAGCATGTTAGTGGCTTCCGAGCCCACGTGCATAGCATAGCAGGTCACTTTATCTGTTGTCATAGCAATATTTGCAAAATAATAGAAGTAGGCTGTGTGTACTGTCCAGACATCTGGTTCGCCAATACAGTACAGCAACTGCTGCTTGCGAGGTAATACTGTCCAGACGTAAATATTGTCGCGCCTATGTTGTTCACATTGGGAAGTACAACCGACATATTGGAAGCAATCATTTCTTTTTCATTTGAAATAACGTTAATATATATGTACGTACCAGGTGCAGTCGCATAATTAGCGCCCACGCGTAATTTCTGCACTCCCAACTTTACGTACGGTTTACGCAAAAATATTAGGGGCGAAGCTCCTCTTAGTCTAACCTTGTCACGCGTCAGTCGTCAGGCGTCAGGCGTAACCCGCGTGCTGGGAGGCACGCGCTCGCCCTCGGCGTTCGCCTCGGCGCGTGCCTCCCGGCGCGTGCCTCTGCTGTCTTGTGAGAGAGAGAGAGCGAAAGGCGCGCGTTGGCTATGGAAACGCTCTTTCTTAGAGGAACGCTGTACCAGCTCGCAAAGAAGGAGAATGCGCTCTCACCCGCCAGAGACAACGTTGGCGCAGGCAGCGTCTCTTAGCGAGTTTCTTGATTGAGCAATGCCGACTGCTCGCGTTGGAGAAGCGTTGACCGGCAACCCGTATATAGGCACTGGATCTTGACTTGCAATGAAGTGCCGGTGGGAGATTTCACTTGTGCATAGTTGAACCGCGAGGATTCGTAGCGTGCGCGTTAACTAAATTAATCCCGAACTCGGCACGATCTACGATGAACATCCCGAGCTTTGCCCACTCATCATCATTCACTCCGTGGATATGCTGCAATTTTTTTACTTCCATGCTCTCCCCATGACACCCAGGGCCACGTGGCGCAGGCTAGTGCTGTCCTTTATCAGTATTGCGTGTTCGGTAGCCCAGGCTTCGCCATAGCCGATCGCATTTTGATTGTTTAGTAGCGACATGTTGGCGATAACTACAAAACAAATTCAACATAGCGTTTGCCGGTTAACTGAGAGCCGTGCCGCCACGAAGATCTCGACACGTGAATATGAGTCACGCTTGATACTGGAGTTCGGAGACGCTGCTGACAGCACCAGTGACGAGAATTCCCGAGTCGCAAATCCGCTAATGCTTGAATGTAGCCCACGGATGAATTTGGCTGTTAAAGTACGCGCTATTTTGAGTGAAAGCTACCTTCGTTTTTTTTTTTTTCATTTGATACATCTCAGCTCAGCACGAGTCAAGATTCCTTACACGATGTTTGGGAAGTATTTGCGAAATTCCCATGTAATTTACGCACCTCCTAGAACTTCTAGATTCATGAAGAAAAAGAAAACACAAGTTACGTGGTATGTGCGAGTAAGCACGGTATAAGTTGTGCATGAGCAAATACGGTATGTGCAAAACCTTGGAAGGTGAAGAAAAGCCTTTGTTAACATTCTACCTCGAGCAGCAGGCACAGCAGGCTGCCGAACATCGAAGTGTGTCGCGGCAGCGGGGGGGGGGGGGGGGGGGGCTCCACTAATCCGTTTTGCTTCGGATACCTGTTTGACATGTTTCTTGGCAGCGAGCCGGGGGTGAGGGGAGGGGGGCAAGCGAAGCGGCTTTCACTGGGCAGAGGTTTTTCGGATGTACACGTTGTGTCGCACGGGCATCGGATATCTGCTGAGACTGGCAAGTTTACGAAGTAAGAACCCCTAAGTGGACTACGGACAGGGACTCGCGACTGCGAACTTCAGCATAGTGAGAAAGTGGCAGCCCTGCGCTTCTTTGGACCGGACATTATAGCTGAACTCAACAGATAAGCCTCAACGTGTTCCGACAGTTCTAAAGGTTTTCCTGAAA
This sequence comes from Hyalomma asiaticum, assembly GCA_013339685.2. Taxonomy (NCBI): domain Eukaryota; kingdom Metazoa; phylum Arthropoda; class Arachnida; order Ixodida; family Ixodidae; genus Hyalomma; species Hyalomma asiaticum. Next base: position 17,637,518 of record CM023484.1, read on the forward strand.
GCGTTGTACCGATTTTAGCCATTCGTTATTTTACTCATTGTGTGTTCCGTTGTGCCCATTCCCTCATTTTCGTGTGTGTCGGGTTTATTATAGCATGTATTACTGCATATTTTCTTTAGATTTGTCTATTTGTAAATACACACGTGGTGGGCTTTGTTGTATACATCGCGGCAGATGTAGTAATCGCTCCTAGCAAAGCTGTTTTGGTTTGTGTGACTTTCATGTTTGTTTTTTGTCATGCGTGAAACACATGTTTTCCTTTTGCTCTCTAACGGTCATTTCTTGTTCCTGGTTTTCGGCTCTTTAGAAGTCGTCAGTTTGTCCCCACATACCCTCCGTTCCGGATTCTGCATGCTGAAACAGATCACCGTATCCTAACATTCACTTATGTTGTTTTACTTGAGGAGAGAGAGAGAGAGAGAAGACTTTATTATACAGATTGGGCCGGCAGTTGGATCGTGGTGGCCTCAGGTGGCAGCTCAGAGTCCCTGGACTCGGGCGGCATCTTCGGCTTGCCGGACGGCCCAGAGGAAGTGTTTAATTTATATAATTCAGCTGTTTCGTGCCATTGTTTAAAGAACCTTTCAAGCTTCAGCTGCTCCACCATTTAATAAGCATGTAAACCATAACGTGTCGCATAGTTTTAGGCGTACGTTTTCTTGTGCCTCTTTGTTTTGCTTTTGGTGCTTATGCGTTTAGTTTTCTCGAGCCTGATCATATACAGTGGACTTCAAACTTAGAGTGAATATTGATTTGTTGATTTTATCACAACTTTCTTTTGAATCCCTTCTAATGTCTCTTAAAGTCACGAATAAAATGTGTCACAAAGAAGACATTTTGCTTATTTGTATGCGTGTATGTGTAAGAAAGATACGTTTCGGGGCATTAACATACGAGTGCATTGACCATTTATGTCTGTTTTATGCTATTGTCATAACCACGAAGGTGAACATAACAAAATTCATTTCCCAAGCTGGCAATACATACATGCATACTAAGTACAAAATAAAGCTATTGTTACTCCCATAATTTACTGGATCTTCTTGCTTTTTGCCTAGAGCGAGAAGCCTCGGCAAAACAAATTGAAGTGCGTGCATGATAGCCAATGAAAAAGGTGGGGAAATATAGGATCAGCCAATAAAGAAGGCTGCAAAGAAATGCTTCGTCATCCAACGATGAATGCTGGCAAAAAATGATGGAACAGCCATCAATAAAGGCTGGAAAAAACTGTTCGAGCTGCCATTGTTTATACAAGCTTACCAACATTGAAAATACAAACGATGGACAATGTTGGCCAAAGCCATTCTTTTCCAATTTTTCCGACGTTATACGACTGGTATCCCACATTAGACTAATCTAGTCTAAAGTGTAGCATGGACCCCGAAATCCAATGTAGTTCCAATATTGTATCCAATGTTTTCCAACGTTGCGCGAAGGTCGGTCGAATGTTGTGCTGCCTGGGATGCATCTAGCGCTCTCCTATCACACTTGAGCATGCAGCGAGTGCCTCCGCGCCATATATTGATCAATTCACCTACTAGCTAAGCAGCACCGCAGCGCTCGGACAGACGGACGGACGGACAGACTCCCGTACTACGCGTTCCCATACATCTGAATGAAGCGAGCACCGCAGCGCCATCACGCATCTAGTGAGCACTTCATGAACTAGAGGTGGCTACAAACATCGAGGGAAGGACAGACCCACGCCCTAAGGAGCTTCGCCTCTAAAAAGACTGCATATTACAACAGCAGGGTTGTGAGAGTAGCGCGCTTATCAGTTCAGGCGCAGTCGTCTTTTACTTATTACCGAGAAGCGAAAACACAACATATTTGAAAATTCACGCATCAAAGCTACTCTCGTGTCAACTCCACGCAGCGTACACGCTCGGCAGAGCATGAAGCCATATACGCCAAAGAAAGCTGGAAAAGGGAGTAGGGCCCCTCATTTGTGCCCTCACTCGTATTGCAAAAGTATCCGAAAAGTACTCGAAAATTAGTAACGTTCCGTATGGACGACTTGAACTGAAATGAGGCTGAGGAGCGAATCAAATTCTGTGTGTTATGCCCGAGTTTCTTGACCCTAAAAAAGAACATCCAGTAGTCGTCCTTGCGATTGGAATTGCACGTACTCTGTCTGGCATCACTTGCGCCACAATCTGACGTCTTGTTCGGTTCCTTCAGTATTGAACACACGCTCTTGTTCCACGGTACACCCGGTTGCCAGACGTCACACCCTGTTGAACCTTCACGTAGTTAGACCGTGCAGCAAATCAGTGTTCCGTACTCTTCAACGATAATAGCATGCTACGCTGCTCTAAGCAACGTGCACCCTTGATGAATGGCCTTCGCTTCTCATCGGGGCCATCTTATACACTTCATAGCAATCAGGAACAAGCAAGGACCGTGCCGTCCTGCCTTTTTGTGGAAGGGCAAACAAGGTCATTTTATAGTTGCGGCTGGACCTTTCCGTCACCGAGGCCTCGTTAAGAGAGCGACGAAGAAATGACAGCGGTTAACAGTGCGAGCCTTGCCGAGCTTAGAAGAAAAGCCAGCGACTGACAAGTAATCCGTCTTGGCAAGCCTGCGCTGTAGACGTTGTTCCTTTGTGTTGCGTTGAAAGACCACAGCCTGTCAAGCGCGAGCGCGCCACGCCATGTAAGGCGCACGTCTTTCAAGTGCGCGCACAAAGACAGATGCAAAATATTTCCAAAATATCTGCGACTTCCCAGGACTCGAGTTTCCCTGTGCTGTGTCACTAAAGTCTGAGAATGTAACGTTCAGCGCGAGAATTCGTGTGTAGAATGGAATTGATAGATGTGCACTTTTTCTTCTCGGGCCTCTGAAAAGGGCCCCACGTTTGACCTTCTTACACGGCCTTACAGGACCATTTCTTAGTACCAGAACACATTTTAGCGATACTTCGCTAGCAAGCTTCAAATGACCTTGAAAAAAAAAGAAAGGCTTACATGACCATAGCTGATCACCCCAGTGTGTTGGCTCAATAAGAAAATAGATGCTGAAGTGGAAGCATTTTCTTCCAGGAGGTTTGCGCATCGAGTCACTATGGAATTGTTCTAAAATCTGCCGGTTGTCGCACTGGCATCGCATAGTACGTCAACCTAGCTTTAGTGAAGGAATACAAGGAGGTCTCCAATAAACATAATAATTTCCGAGTTTCAAAGTCCTTTCATTGAGCTCTCTGGAAAGTGGCCGAATTGCTTGCAATTAAAGCATGAATGGCTGTCACTTGTAGATGTGATTTTGGCCGCAGTTAGGCAAACTTCATAACCAATAGAAATTTTTCATTCAATGAGAGTCTTGAAGTGCATATGCAGAGGAAGAAAGCCTGCTGGTATAGTAAAGGGGCCCGATTCGTGTGTCCACGTAAGCAGGTCACCTTGTAGCTTACCTTAATGAGTGTTAGTGAATTGACCAGAAGGTATTTCCGTGGCAGTAGCAAGCGCACAAGGAATCGGCAAAAACATTTATTGGGCGAGGAACGAAAGTGAAGCGCATGCTGTCTGCCGTGAGGTCCTGCTGATGTGTAGTATAAGTGGCAAACCTTCCATGCATGTTAATAAGAAATAACGTCTTTACTAAGAAATAACGTCTTTAATAGTATCACTCTATTCAAAGAACCTCGCTACGCTCGAACAGTTGCGTTATTTATTACTCTGAGCAGTGATGGAAGCGCTGCGCCAATTGCGCCAAACTGGCCAGAGAGAAATGCACCGAACAGTTGTTTTCATTGCGGCACGTCTGCGCCGACTGGAGTGCCAGTGGGAAATGCGCACTCCGGGCGGAATTTAATCTGTTCCGAAACTTAAACTTCGTTGGTATAAGCCGCCAAGTCGAGCTATAGTTTTACGGCCGCTGCTAGGACCTAGGCGCTTACGCGCGGGTTTCTGGGGTGGCGTGGTGCCCGCAATCACTGAGGTTTGAAAATCGCTGAGGATGGTGAAATGTGCTTGTTTGCTAAGTGTTGTGACTTAGAAGACTATAGTGACAACGAAACTGCTTCTTCAGTGCCCTGCCAAGTGCGTACTCTGGGTCGCTAATGCCTACAGTTTCGTGTTCTCCAATATGAATATAATGCTTGGAAATTGCAACTGAGCGACTCCAGGGTTCCCTTTGTCGGAAGCTTCACATTGAAGTGCTGTTTAAGCTTACTTTCGTGCTGTCACTGAAGCACATGGCGTGTTGTTTCATTAATTATTGCTGACCCTAGTAATTCGTGATTATACTCTGTTATCGTTTGTGAAGCTACAGCCAGAAGATGAGGATAGAAAAGAGGAACATGTAATGTGAGTGAGTGAGTGAACAAACTTTTTATTTGGTCCAGCAAAGCGCGATAATTCGCGCACCCGGCTAATCCCAGGAGGGGACCGACAGGTCTAGCCTGCAGGCCCAGTCATGAGCGCGCTGGACAGCCAGGATTTGGTCCTCAAAGACGGGACTTCGCAGAAACACATCACACTCTTTCTTGGTGAACTTCGGGCCCAACGACCCGCATTCCCAGAGCATGTGACACAAAGTAGCAGGCTCTCCACAGGCCGCGCAAGAATAATCAGGGTAAATATCGGGGTACATGTTCTTAAAGGGACCGTCTACCGTCGTTCATCGCTCTCCTGTATTTTGGCTCAATAGAAAGCGTACCTTTCGAAGTGTCCCAGCGTGCAGTGGTTTCTCCAGAAACTGAATAGAAATTATTAAAACACAATATTTTTCATCTACGAATTCGCTCCTTTCCTAGTGTAGGCATGCCAGCAACACTGGGTACCGCGCATGATGCGTCGTCGTCTCCCTGGAAACCCTTTCGGGCGCGGGAGGCATCTCAACGCGAACCGGCTTCAAGGTCGACATTCCAGAGGCGATGACGAGGAGGAGAGGCGAGGGAAAGTCGGCGCGTGGGGGTGCGTCTCGGACATGCAGCGCCGCATGCATGACAAGCGCAGAACTACGCGCCTCCGCAGGCAGACGAATTCGAAGGCAACGCTACCTGCGGCACCCCGAAAGCAGCGAAAAAAAGAACAAATTGCTCTTGCACGCTATAACAAGGTCTCTCATAGGGTGAAGTATGCTTGTAACACATACATAATAGTTTTTCAGCAGAGTATGCATACCTGCGTGGGCTGGTTCTCGTACACTTGGAAATTGACAAACACGCTGTTGGGTGTCGCTAGCGGCGTTTTTTGCACCACTTTCACAGCGAAATTAAAAACATAATTCCTTTTTTGTGGGGTGAAAGCGTGCTTGTTCCCGTAAATGTGACGCACGATCTGCCCAATTTTGCCACAATCTTAAAAAATTTTCTGAGCGGTAGACAGTCCCTTTAAGGGACGCAGGATTTGGGTAGGGGTTAGTTTGCAAGAGTCTATGCGTGACTCCTTGCGGCCTGCTTAGCTTGGAATGAGGCGGCGGGAAAACCCTTCTCTCCAAGTAAAAGAATTTAGTAATTTCATTGTGTGGCTGGAGCGTCTCTGTGTCCGGGGGGAGAGGCGCCCGATCCGAGGGCAGCGCGGTCGGTAAAGCCACGCGCAGCCTCATGGGCGGACTCATTGAGGTTCAGATGAACCCCCTCGATCTTCCCGATATGGGCAGGAAACCAATGTATCGAATGTGTGCAGCTGTCGTCGTGTTCAGGATTTGAACTACTTGCCGGGCTACCCGGCCTAATGCCCGGACGGCCGCGCTTTCGCTATACGCCCTGTCTCTCCGACCGTCTTGCATAGCGAGTGCTATGGCCACTTGCTCGGCCGCTTCCAGATCCGTCGTCCGAACCGAGGCACAGTTGATTACTTTGCGCAGTGTCTACTACGGAAACCGCAAAAGCCTTGCCGTCGCGGTACGCGGCGGGGTCTACGAAACTTGCTTCGACTTTGTCATTCTGGATTTGCCTTAGTATAGCCGACGCTCTTGCCTTGCGACGACCGGCGTTGTGCACGGGGTGGACGTTGCGGGGCAACGGGGCGACAACGAGCTTCTCCCTTATTTCCACAGGAAGTTGAGTGTTGCAAGCCGGATTATTGGTAGAGGCGAGTCCGATCTCCTCAAGGATCCACGTGCCGGCTGGCGTGTCGGACAGCCGAGTTAGCCGGGCCCGTTCCTGAGCCTCGGCTATCTACTCCATGGTGTTGTGTATGCCGAGCCGGAGGAGGTCCTCAGTATGCATTCTGACAGGCAGGCCAAGTTCTCTCCTGAATATTTTTCTGATAAGGGCATTGAGCTTGTCCCTTTGGGCCCTGAGCAAGTTCTGCATGGCCACCGTATGGGTGAAGTGACAAAGCACAAAGGCGTTGATGAGCCGAAGCAGGTTGTCCTCCTTGAGGCCGCGATTCCTATTTGTGACCCTTCGCACAAGGCGGAAAGCGTTGTCGGTCTTTGCAACGATCTTGCGGAACGCAGTGCCATTGCCGCCACCCGATTCGATAAACATACCCAGAACTCTGATGGTGTCGACCCTGGGTATCGGGTCACCACTTAGAGTGAGCAGGTGAATGTCACTTTCGGAGACCGGTTTCCATCCCTTTGGTCTTCTCCCTCTTTTTTTCCTGATGGCGCTTTCCACTTGCCCTTCACTACCGCCGGTGCACCAGATCGTGATGTCGTCGGCGTAGATGATGTGCTTGATACCTTCTAGTTGGGCCAATTACTCGAGAGGCCGACCACGCAGATATTGAATAAAGTGAGCGAAATGACCGAGCCTTGTGGCGTGCCCCGTGGGCCCAGGAGGACCTCGTCAGAGACAAAGTCGCCGATCCGCAGCTTTGCTTTTCTTGCTGTGAGGAAAGAACGGACAAGCCTGGGGCCCAGTTCGAGGTCAACAATGGTGGCCAGAATGTGTTCGTGGGAAACGTTGTCAAATGCCTTCTCTATAGGTCGAGCCCGAGTAGGGCTCTGGTGTCCCTGGTATTGCTGTCGATTATTTGATTCTTGATCATCTTCATAGCGTCCTGCGTCGAGAGGCCGGTGCGGAAGCCAATCGTGTTGGGCGCGTAGATGTTGTTCTCTTCGAGGTATCTGCTTGAGGACGACGTGCTCCGCCACCTTCCCAACACAGGATGTGAGAGAGATGGGTCGGATGTTTTCCACGTTTGGAGCTTTGCCGGGTTTTGGTATTAAGATGGTGTTCGCGGTCTTCCACGTTTCTGGGGCGCTGCCATTCTTACACGTCTCGTTGATCTTCTCCGTCAGGTTTTCGATTGAACGGTTCCGGAGCATCTTGTTAGTGATACCATCGGGACATGGCGCAGACTTGCCGTTGAGCGCATAAATGGCTTGCCTGATTTCTGCCTCGGTAAAAGCTTCATCCAACTCTGGACGGGCCGACGTAATCAGGGAGCCGGACTTCCTCGTCTCCATGCTTTACGGGCAAGTACTTCTCTATCAGCTGTGCAATCAGCTCGTCCCCTGAGCAGGATCTGGTGGCTTGGTGCAGGGCTCTGGCGACTGTGTGTCTCTGATAAGATCTGGTGTTGCCCCCGTCGAGATGTTTGAGCATGCCCCAGGACTGGCCGTTGCGCATCTGCCCGTCGATCGAATCGCAGACCTCGTCCTATTGCTGCTTGCAGAGGGTCCGCGAGTGATCTTCGATGGCCTTGTTGAGCTCGGAGATCTTCCTTAATCTTCGGTTGAACCTTTGCCCTTTCCGTTGGAGATGCAGCGCCTGCTTGGCCTCCATCAAGTGCGCGAGCCTGCTGTCCATCCTCTCTACCTCCAGGTCGGTGATGATCTTCCTGGTGGAGGACTGCACGTCAATCTTGACTCGTTTGCACCAATCTTCCAGATTTTTGGGGGCCGGTTTGCTTTCGTTCCCGCGCAGCTTGCGAGAATGATCCCAATCTGTGATCAGGAACTCTCTGGATTTACTTCGGGCAACCTCGAAGCACGTCTCGAGCACGTAATGAAATTAATGATAAATGTAGCTCTGTGCTTCTCTTTATTTCAGGATGTCCCATCTAGAGAGACAAACTGGAAGGGCAGACCCAACGGGCAACAGTTGTACAGCTTCAAGAAAGCAGCAGTGTACACCAGCGGCTGTTAATCGTCTTTATTACCAGCACTCTGGAAAATATATGCTCCTGTTATCATTGACAGTGGTGAAACAAGAGGCACCTTCAAAATAAGTCATTGCTGCAAGAGGGAAAGGTGGCAGGGCTTGAGTGACATTTGTACCAAAGTTCATGGTGATGGCTGCTGTTAATTTCCCTTATTTATATTGTCACGGGCGTCGTCGTCACTTGAATCCACAGGAGACGAGGGTGCGGCAGACACGCTTTATTGTTAATGAGCCGGACTTGTGCCTCTCGCATAGGAAACACCAAAGAAAAGTAACTGAACAACACAAAGAAAAGTAACTGAACTAGAGCGGCGTGCACATGCACGGCTGCCGCCCCACCAAGGAGTAACCCATAGCTTATGCGTTACCAGCTATTTAAGCGTTGTGATAACAACACAGTACATGCGCATACCTATCATCAGATATTGCACTGTCTGATACGATGGGCCCATCGGAAGTTAATCGCAGTCCGCGCTAACCGCTCTAAATGACGCAACAGCTGTCGCTCGATGGTGGCAGCTGCAAAGAACGGCATGGCACGTGGCATTGCTCCCCCCTTCAAAAACGTCGCCTCGATGTTGAAAACAAGCACTGAAGTCATAACCCAGGCAGCACGCAACGTAGGGCCGATATTGGTTTTATGGCGGCAAAGTTCGGCCCATCCACGGCCTAACGTTGCCGACAGCAAGCCAGTATCGGCTAAGCCGCCGTCAGTGTCTGGCAACGTCGGGCTACTATAGCCGCTGCCCCGCCGTCGACTGTAATCGGCAACATGGGGCCGCATATGCCGCGTTACTGCCGACATCGGCTCGATGGCTTTCAACGGCAACTATGGCGCCGATTTTGCCTTTCTACAGACAATATGGGCTGGCCGACGCCATTTGTCGGCAACACTTTGCCAAGTATGCCACCTTAGAGCCTCCGTCGGCTAGCCAATAACTTTCTCCGGCAAATATGGCGCCGATTTTGCCGCTCATCAGCATCGCCTGAGGAATGGCGAATTTGGCGCGATATTTGCCTAGAAAGATTATTTCACAGGAAACATTGAGTCATTTCTGCCGTCCTGGAGGCAACGTCGACTACGCCGCAGCCTTTCATGGTTGGTATCGGCCGGGCCTCTTTGGAAGCCTGCTGTATATAACAATTGACCATTTGCGGAAAAGCGAGCGCCACCTGTCGTGTAAACTGGAAAACATCGCTGGCGCTTTTGGTTGGAAAACAGGTTCTCGAACTGGCGTTTTCAAGGCAGCACTCAGCAGTTGACGTGCGCCTGTCCTGTTGTTTTAATTTTTTTCTTTTGCCGGGGATGTTTGCCTGCATTGAACAGACATGATAGAGAAAGAAATCCCGTTTCGTGCCCGCCACAGTGGTCTGGTATATAGCTATGGTACTCGACTGCTGATCCTAGGGTCACGACATCGAATCCCGGCCGCGGCGGTTGCATTTCGATGGAGGCGACGTGTTGAGGCCCGTGTCCCGTGTACTGTGCGATGAGTAAACGTTAAAGAACCCCTACACTACGGCGTTTCTCATATATGGGGGTTTTGGGACGTAATACACCAAAAAATCAAATCCCGTTTTCGTTTCTAGAAAAGGGGTGGAGCGAGGATTTTTCGCTCTGCAGCGTGAAAAACGATACCTGCACTCCGCTACCTCGACTCATCGACATGTTTATCGCGGCTGGTCCATCAAGGAATAAGGTTATCTGAGACACTTGAAGCTTAATCTTGAAACCGCTGACAATGAATTAGGTTTGCCGGGAGCGGTGTGAACACAGTCTATGAAATCCGGTGTTTAAGTGAAAGAAGGTATGAGCGGGCATGTTGGTAGATACGCATGTTGCAATAGGTAACGCATGGTTAAAGACACGGACGAAGCTTCATCCGTGTCTAGAAAGCCTACATGTCGCGCGCGCCACATGTTGGCCCCCTATCCGTGTCCTCAAACCGTGCGCTACCTGTTATGACAGGCGGCGTTACGACACCATCGTTCGTATTGGTGGCATCGTTGGAGCACACTGCGATAACGTTGCCGGGTGACATATCTCGATTATATACTCATCTTTAGTGCAACGCGCGAATGACCAAATAAAATGTGAATGACCGTGATATTATGCGCTCGCGAGTGTACAACTAACCACGGCGAGTCGTCAGCAGCTCTTCACACAGCTGCTATCCAACCATTTCTTTTTTTCGCACGTAGCCTCGCGGACGGGAACCTGTAGAACTTCGTGTTTCCTTTCTCAGTAATATTCGTGCAACCGTAGGCCATCCAGTGAGCTGCTTTTTCGTACACACGGCGGAAGCGAGGCGCCGTCAGAATTTTCACCCGCTGCACACGACCGGCGGATGGCCGAGTCGGCTGCTCATGTTTTCCAACCAAACCCAAAGCGCCCAGTAGAGGGCGCTAGCGGCGCCGTTGCCGCGCATGCGCAGTAGCTTTTCCGCAAATGGTCAATTGAGATCTGATCGAGACAAGAATGACCGAAATTCACTTGAGAGATTCGACGTAAGAATCAGACGTTGAGCTTCATATATTCATGTATACGTGTTTCAGTGCCGGAACATAGCGCATGTGTGCTTTGAACAGCATATATGACATTCTGTTCGCGCGCTTTGTTTTTCGTAAACAGGGCACACAAAAACATGCATATAAGCTATTTATATATACGTCTATAGGCTGTCTTGCGGGAACTTTGCGAAACAGGCTGGCGCGACAGTTAACATTTGCCAGAAGGATCGACAAGCATGGTGGACAATTATCTGACAGTGCATGTCAGAAAATTTAAATTCATAGAAATTGAACTAGTTCGTGCATACATCGATGGGCATAACCAGCACTCATATGTTCAAACAAAGATAAACAGTTGCAAGCGGCACTATACTACTGACATTTAGCAACCTATGGAAGGAAAAGGCATATGGAAGTAACAGCGCAACAGCGAGTGGACAAGAAAAGGTCTAGCGCAGACTTTATGGTGCGCTGAAGCGGAGATAAACTCGCCACCGGCGTTATACTACTGACATTTAGCAACCTATGCAAAAGAACGGTATACGGAGCTAACAGCGCGACAGCGAGGAGACAATACTGATCTAGTGCTAACTCTATATTGAGTGGACCATGAAATACATAGATCCCTTTGTATTGCAAATTCAAATGAAGTGCTCTTGTCAAGACCACGACATTTGCGAAAAAAGCAAAAACGAAAAATACCAAGCAGTCATATGGCGAGCATTTTTCATCTCAAAGGTGGCAAACAAATGCACACACCTATAATTTATATAGAGAGAGCTTTTCTGGTGAGTTCTACTAGAGTGTATGTGATCACAGAGTGTTCTTATGCAGGCGATCTGCGTATCTTATGTTGTATAAAAACAGCAAGCATGCACTGAAAAAAAATCAGTTGGAAATCAAAGCTCTCTTCTGTTCCCTAGTTTCTTCATACGTTTGAGCAGGGTTACAGCATAAACCAGCCGTCCTAAGTCAAGCTGTTGTTGACCACGTGGCCCTCCACTACATTTCATCAGTGCGTTCGCGAAACTAGTGCATTCCTTTCAAAAACAGCTCCAGTACAGCGCAACGCATGTATCGCAGCTTGCATAAGCTCAGCAACAGAAAATAATTGTCTACTGGTCGGGTAAACTTATACCTCCCTTTTCTACCTCCATGCTCTCTACTACCACACAGATACAATAGGCTAATAATTCCTTAATATGTCCACGCCATTGCGTATAATTCATGCTTTTTTGTGTAACGTCCGTTTTTGCGTTCTTTCCATACATATCGAATTCGTTTACACATCGGCCATCGGTTACGTTGTACTGGTTAGATGAGCAGAATATATCGAGCTTGAGTGCATGCTGTGTGCAGTGTGTCGGATTTATCACTGACGTTCGTATGAGACTATGGCGTTGATACAAGCACACATGGGCGTATTCTGATATTTGACAACTAATTTATTTATAACCAATAAGGGCAAGAGAAGGGCGCGTAGAGACAGTCATCGCAGTATTTCTTGTCGTGCGGAAGGGCAGCACGTGCATGTCTTTCGTGCGCTGAAGAAAATGGCAGAAATTCAAGCAGAATGGCGGCGCCGTGCGTCCTCGCTACGTTTGTTGCGTGCAGTGCAGCATTTCGTTCGCGTTTTTAGCTAGAGTCGGTGGTTCAGCCTCTGCGAAATCCTGTGTTACAAGTAGCTGGCAAGAGAACGCATGCGTACCAGCGTACGCCACAGGGTGCACTGAGCTGCACTTAACAAATGCAGTCCCGGCGGGTGTCCCCGCCATTGTGCAAAAATGTTTGCCCAGCAGAAATGCTGTCTTCCACGTTTTGAGACAACTACAAAAAAAAAAGAAGGCAAGAAAAACGAGCGTGCTCTGACGAGAAGCAACCTAGCACGTGCTAAGCCAGCAGCAACTAAACATAAAAAAAAGTGTGTGGGGAGGGGGGCGCGCCTCCCCTTCCGAACTGACCACCATTGTCACGGCCCCCTCCGTGAACATCCATTGTGCTCATCTGCAGTTTGCAAAGAATGTGGTTCTGAACCTGCTTTTGCTGGCGTTCGCTGCCTTCGGAGGGGGAAACCACGAGGAACTCTCTCCGCGCTCTCTCGTCACGGCTGCATTGCTACCAACGTGCAAGGTGTAAGAACGAGTTTCAACGGCTGCACGCAGTCTGTCTACGCGTATATCGTTTATCATGTACCGCATTTATCGATCATTCAAGTTGATTGCGCGATTCCTTGGCGAGTGTACCTCCTAAGACAATGCCCATCCCAACGGTGACATCGGTTGTATATGAACACAAGCATGTGCCTTTTGGTGAGACTACAGTGTCGTCGCCGAATTTGTATTGCGGACTCACAGCTGTAGAGTGCAGAGCGGATGCCAAAATTCGGTAAGTTGCTGGCCAGTTTCAAAATGGGACGTGGCACATATTGTTGTGATGTTAAAGCACCGGTTCTACTTTATATATCATTTGTGTCGTGAGGTGCGTAAGCTCTTTATTTTCGAATAAAGAGCCTACGTACATTGCCCCAAAGCAGTTTTACTTCATGTAGTTAATCCTGTGCTTGTATCAAACACCCTTTGTGTGGTGACTTGCAGTTCTCGTAACATTGTCTTTTCTTGCCCGTATTTTTAAAGGTAACGTCATACCGAACACGCGCTCTTGGTGCAGGACACGTGCGGCAGTTCGGCACGCGATGGCATTTTTAATGTAGCCTTAAAAAGATGTTCCTTCTCTTATATCTGCTTATAATGCACCTTACACCTATCATTTAAGGACATTTTTTGCCTAACGACCCCATCCCTGGGGTGTGTCGTGTTAGCTCACGTCTACATGTTTTCCTTTCCGATGTATGCCAAAAATATCAAATTTATTATAATGCAAAATGCACCTATTTCAAGTAATGTGCCGCTTTTAAAGTTGCTTTGCAACAGAACCTTTACTCACGTTTTTTTCCCCTTGGGTATCTAAAGCGACACGACACCAAGATCTGGGGGTTGGATATTGAACATAGATTCATTATATTTAAAAGGACAACTTTGTTTTGTTATTTTCTAAAGTAGTGCCCGATTATGAATGTTTCTGACATTTCTTGAATTTCCGCGTTTGTTCATGAGTCACACATAAGTTGCATGCAATTATAGTATAGTGCTGATGTGCTCCACAGCTGTGCTAACTTTTCACGCCTTTTCCACGTTTCACGCACGTTTCCACTTTTCACGCACGTTTCCCGCAGGTTCCACCCTTGCCGAAGCTTTTCCACTATGACGGTGCAACACGAGAATAGCATATTATCAATGCAGAGTTCACAAAATAAATGAAATAGTGCTTTTCCCTATAAACCTCTCTTGTTGTGTTATTTGTTTTGTTTAGAACGCATTAATAGAAAGTACAGAGGATCCACTTAGCCCCACTTATTACTGTGTTAATAGAGCATTCGCGTATGCATGAGAGGCACATTTACACAAACTACTGTTGGTCCTTCGAAAATGCCTTCATAGCCCTTCGAAAATGTGAAAACAAAAAATAAAATTATCGCAATCCAAACGGCGCGACACACGTGGGGTAAACTACAAACACCATAGTGGCTGTGAACGGTCGCGCAAGGGGTATCCCGATGTCGGCGGGGCCGACAACACGCCAAAAAAGCCTGAATGCCCGCAACATCGGCCAATGCTACCCAGCCAAATCCGACCCATTCTGGCTGGCCAAATTTGACCCATTCTGGCTGGCCACGCTGGCTGGCCAAATTTCGCCCACTCTGGCTGGCCAAGTTCGACCCATGGTGGCTTCGCCGCAGTGGCGCCAATCTGGCTGGTCATCATCGGGCAGATGTGTGTGAAAGTAGCGCGAGCGCGATTTGCCGACTTAGGCCCGATATCGCTGCCGACTTTGGCCGACTTCATCATCATCATCATCAGCCTGTTTAGGTCCACTGCAGGACGAAGGCCTCTCCCAACGATTTCCAATCCACCCTATCCTGAGCGAGTTGGTTCCACTTTATGCCCGCAAACTTTTTAATTTCATCGCTCCATCTAACCTTTTGCCTACCTCTGTTGCGTTTTCCCTCTCGCGGTATCCATTCCGTCGCTCTTACTGTCCACCTATTATCCTTCCTCCTCATGACATCTCCTGCCCAGGTCCATTTCTTTCTTTTAATTGATAAGATAATAGCGGCTACTCCTGTCTGTTCTCTGATCCATTCCGCTCGTTTTTTATCTCTTAGCGTTACCCCTATCATTTTTCTTTCCATTGCACGTTGCGTGCTCCTTAGTTTCATCTCTAGTTTTTTCGTTATTTGCCATGTTTCTGCACCGTACGTTAGTACTGGGAGAATGCAGTCATTGAATACTTTTCGCTTTAATGAGAGCGGTAAGTTTCCGGTCATGATTTCGTAATCCCTTCCGAATGCGCTCCAGCCCAGCCTTATTCTACGGAGAATTTCGTTTTCCTGGGTAGCAGTTCCTGATATTAACTGTCCCAGATATACATATTCATTTACACATTGTAAGGGTTCATTGTTGATTTTAAATTCCTGTTCCTTAGCTAAGCTATTGAGCATAACTTTGGTCTTTTGCCTATTCATTTTTAATCCAATTTAAATGCTTTCACTGTTTAGGTCATCAATCATGTTTTGTAATTCGTCACCATCACTGCTAAAGAGCACAATGTCGTCTGCAAATCTTAAATTGTTTAGATATTCTCCGTCTATTCGAATGCCCTTTTCTTCCCAGTCTAGACGTTTAAAGACTTCCTCTAAACATGCAGTGAATAGCATCGGGGATATTGTACCTCCCTGTCTCACACCTCTCCTGATCGGGATTTCTCTGCTTCTCTCATATAGGAGTAGTGTGGCTGTGCAATTACGCCTACATAAGTCCTGAGTTGGCGTGCTACCTGGGAAGGCACGAAAGTTTTCACATCAAAGATAGAACAAGTGCACATAGTGTCAGCTAGCGCGCATAATAGGGTTTCAAACGCACGACGTGAACAATTTCAGATCGCACACGTCGACGCTGGGAGTCCGTCACACCATCGGGAATGATTTCATAGTTCAGCGGCCCCATGTGACGAACAATTTTGTAGGGGCCGAAATAACGCCGCAGAAGCTTTTCGCTGAGGCCTCGTAGGCGAACTGGTGCCCATAGCCAAACTTGCTCACCGGGTGTGTATTCCTGATGGCGGTGTCGAAGGTTGTAGTACCGGGCATCCGTCACTTGCTTTCTTGCCGTTCGCAGTCGAGCCAGCTGCCGGGCCTCTTCAGCGCGCTGCTGAAATATTGCTACGTCCGGGTTCGGATCGCCTTCGTTTACATGCGGCAACATTGCGTCCAGAGTTGTTGTCGCTTCCCGTCCGTAAAAAAGAGCGAATGGTGTCAGCCCGGTTGTCTCCTGGACGGCCGTATTATAGGCGAAGGTGACATATGGGAGCACTTCATCCCATGTTTTGTGTTCAACATCAACGTACATCGACATCATGTCCGCCAGGTTCTTGTTGAGCCGTTCTGTGAGGCCGTTAGTTTGCGGATGGTATGCGGTAGTTCGGCGATGGGTGGTGTGGCTGTGCTGCAAAACGGGTTGCATTAGCTCGCAGCAGAAGGCTGTCCCTCTGTCAGTGATAACGACCTGAGGTGCACCGTCCCGCAGGACAATTTGGTGAACGAAGGATATGGCGGCCTCTTCAGCAGTGGCTCGAGCAAGGGCGCTGGTTTCTGCGTAGCGAGTCAGGTAATCTGTCGCCACAATGATCCACTTCTTTCCTGCGGTAGACGTCGGGAACGGTCCTAGAAAGTCCATTCCGATTTGTTCGAAGGGCCTTGATGAGGGTCGAAGTGGCTGGAGCAGTCCGGCAGGTTTTGTTGGCGGCCTCTTGCGGCGTTGACACTCTCGGCACGTCCGTACGTAGTGCTTGACTTCTAGAAGGCGCGGCCAGTAGTAGCGCTCACGGATCCGCGCAAGCGTTCGTGTACATCCAAGATGCCGGGAGGTCGGTTCGTCATGTGATGCCTGCAAGATTTCCTGACGCACTGACGACGGCACGACGAGAAGGTAGGTGCTCTTCCTAGAGTCAAAGTTCTTTTTTACAAGGACCCCGTCTTTTAAGCAGAATGTGTGAAGGGCACGCCTGAACGTTCGGGGTACCTCCGTACGTTTTCCTTGAAGACGTTCAACGAGACAGTTCAATTCAGGGTCAGCCCGTTGTTATGCAGCGAAGTCGGAAGCGGTGATCACGCCCAGGAAACTGGCGTCGTCGTCTGCACACGGCGGTGGTTGGTCAACCGGGGCTCGGGACAAACAGTCTGCGTCGGAATGCTTTCTTCCATTCTTGTGCACTACCGATATGTCGAACTCCTGGAGCCGCAAGCTCCATCTTGCGAGACGTCCGGATGGATCCTTTAGATTCGCAAGCCAGCATAAAGCATGGTGGTCGGTAACGACGGTGAAAGATCTGCCGTACAAATATGGGCGGAATTTGGAAGTTGCCCACACAATTGCCAGACATTCCTTCTCGGTGGTAGAATAGTTGGATTCTGCCTTAGACAAGGATCGACTGGCGTAGGCGATGACGTGTTCTCGTCCGTCCCGCCTTTGAACAAGAACGGCACCGAGGCCGACACTGCTGGCGTCGGTATGAATTTCTGTTGGCGCGTTGTCCTCAAAGTGGGCCAAAATAGGGGGTGCCTGAAGACGTTGCTTGAGCTCCCGAAACGCTTCTTCTTGGGGTGCTTCCCACACAAACGAGCTGTCTTCTTTTGTAAGGCGCGTCAGGGGCTCGGAGACCCGCGAGAAGTCCTTGACGAAGCGCCTATAGTATGCGCAACGTCCGAGGAAGCTTCGGAGGCTCTTCTTTTCGCGGGGCTGCGGGAAGTCTCGAACTGCAGCTGTTTTCTCTGGGTCTGGTAGAACGCCGGCAGAACTGACAACGTGACCAAGGAAATTCAGCTGCTCGTAGGCAAAACGGCATTTTTCGGGCTTTAACGTAAGTCCTGAAGCCTTAATTGCACCAAGTACGACTTTTAACCTGCTGAGGTGTTCCTCGAAAGATGGAGCGAAGACTATGACGTCGTCCAGGTATACCAAACAAGTTTGCCATTTCAGGCCAGCCAATACGGTGTCCATTACCCTTTGGAAAGTTGCAGGGGCAGTGCAGAGTCCAAATGGCATGGCTTTAAACTGGTATAGACCGTCTGGTGTAATAAAGGCCGTCTTTTCGCGATCCCTTTCGTCAACTTCCACCTGCCAGTAGCCAGTCCGTAGATCCATAGATGAAAAGTATCGGGCATTGCAGAGACGATCGAGGGCGTCATCGATTCGAGGGAGCGGATAAACGTCCTTTCTGGTGACCTTATTGAGTCGGCGATAGTCGACGCAGAATCTTGGAGTGCCGTCCCGTTTTTTCACGATCACGACAGGGGAAGCCCAAGGGCTTTGGGAAGGCTCAATGATGTCGCCATGAAGCATTTCTTGTACCTGTTGCCGGATTGCCTCACGTTCTTTCAGAGACACACGGTACGGCGACTGGTGACTTGGTTGCACATTTTCATCAGTTATGATGCGATGCTTCGCAACCGTTGTCTGGCGGATCTTGGATGATGTGGCGAAACAATCCTGGTAGCTATAGAGTAGTTTCTGCAGCCTTTCCTGTCTTTCCAGGGCAACGCCGGATTCACGTCAAAGAACACGTCACGCGTACGAGAATGCAGTGCGTCGTCGATCGTGAATACACTGCTTATGTCTGGGATGGTCTCAAATAGTGCGACAGTGGTGCCTTTGGCAAGGTGACGATATTCTGAGCAGAAATTAGTGATTAGTACATTGACGGTTCCTTCAATGATATGAACGATTCCTCTGGCGACAGCCAAACCTTTTTCAAACAGCAAATTCTGGTTGGCCTCGACCAACCCTTCGGCGCAGATGCAGCTGTCAGCGCCCACAGGGAGAACAGCACTCGAGCGTGGTGGCAATGTGACGTGCTCATCGATAACCATTAGTGCAGCAGATAATGCAGGGCTTGTATTTTGCGTGATGCCCGTATCTGGTGACAGAGTGATTGTTTGCGCTCGAAGATCTATGATTGCTTTGTTCGCCGAAAGGAAGTCCACACAGAGAATGATGTTCCGAGAGCACTGGTCCAGGATGACGAAAACAGTAGGGTACGTATGCCCTTCCGCATCCACACGAGCTGTGCACCTTCCCTTCGGTATTATGACATGACTTAATAAAACTGCTTCTTGGGCTAGTTGGTTCATTATAAAGTGCAAATGCTTACAGGGCGCAAATTCAACAAACAAAATAGAGGGACACACAGACACACACAAAGCGCCTTTGTGTGTGTCTGTGTGTCCCTCTTTTGTTTGTTGAATTTGCGCCCTGTAAGCATTTGCACATTATGACATGACCGCCTGCTGTTCGTATCTGTGGGCCTTCCCACGAAGTCAGTACCTTCTTCAGCTGATCGGCGAACACCGCGCTCATGACGGAGAAGTCAGCACCGGTATCAACCAACGCAATTACGTCCCGGTTGTCAATTTTCACTGCCAGATCCGTCGATTTTACCTTGGCGTTACAGGTCTGTCGTGGTGTGCTGTCGCGGCTTGGACGGAACTTGGTGCTGATATGTTGTTCGTTTCTCTAGCACTCTGCGTGTAGTGTTACCCCACTGGGACTTTCGGGCGGGGGAGGGTCTTCAGGAATGCTCCGTGCAGCAACCACACCTCCATTGGTAGCCGTCTTCAGTTTCCCAGGTGAGGGCTAGGGGACCTTCCCCGTGCTGCGCCTATGTTGGCAGGGTGCGGTGAAGGGTAATGGCGAGACGAAGGCGATGGCGACCTGTAGCGGCCCGCTGGCGAATTTTGCCGCTGTAAATACTCTTCAATCTCAGCTGGCCTTTGACCTGGTTGCGGACGTGAAGCGCCGATTGGAAATCCACGTATTCCGAGGTTCCTGTAAAAACAGTGGCGGTATAAGTGGCCAGGTTCGCCGCAGTGGAAACAAAGCGGGCGGTGGTCGTTAGTCCTCCACACGTCGGACTTTCGAGGGACAACTCTTTCAACGGGAGGTCGGTAGCCGTTTGGTTGTGGGCGTGGCAGTGGCGCGTACGTCGATTGGGCGGTGCGGACCGGGTTGCGCACAGCCGCGGCGTACGACACAATTTGCGGTCCTCGTGGAGCCCACTCAGGTTTCTGGTTTGGTGGGACTGATGGTCCGGTCCTCAGTGCCTGCTGAACTTCTTGTCTGACAACATCGCTTAATGTCGCGGCTTGAGGACAAGAACTCGGGAACAGCTTCCGCAGTTCCTCTTGCACAACAGCCTTTATGGTGTCCCGAAGGCTGCTGACGGTTACGGCATTGAGTTCGGCCGGCGACGTACCGCATGTCATAGCAGGCCGTCCGTACTGTCTCCGCCGTACGTCGAGGATCTTTTCCATGGCGGCAGCTTCCGTCAAAAATTGGGCGACGGTTTGCGGTGGATTGCGCATTAAGCCATCAAAAAGTTCTTTCACGCGATAAGGAAACCGAGCTTCTTTTCCTCTGGCATTTCTGGATCGGCCCTACCAAACAGATGCTTCATTTCTTCGACGAAGACAGCGACACTCTCGTCGGGGAGCTGGAAGCGTGAATGCAGCTGCCTCTCTGCCCGTTCCTTGCGAGCAACGCTTGAGAACGTCCGAAGAAGGCTGCCTTTGAAATCCTCCCACGTCCTCAGCACGGATTGATGAACCAGGTACGCGCAGACTCTTCCAGGGTAAAGTAGACCCACTGCAGCTTCGCCTCGTCGTTCCACTTGTTGATGGTCGCCACACGCTCGAACTGTTCCAACCAGTCCTCGGGGTCGTCGCACGGCGTTCCGCGGAATTTCGGGGGTTCACGGGGTTGCTGCAATACGACGGCTGTTGGCAACTGGGCTTCATTCATCTTGACAGGCGTTGCTTTTTTGTGGCGGGTGCTTTTTCTGGAAGCAGGCCGTACTCAGGGGGAAGTCCTAGCTGTCGGCGGCTTCTTCTCTGGTCGTCTTCCTTTGCTTGGTGAGGACTGGTGTCACGGCTGCACGAGGGGGTACTGGACATACCCAGCACCTCCACCAGATGTCACGGGCGTCGTCGTCACTTGAATCCACCCGAGACGAGGGTGCGGCAGACACGCTTTATTGTTAATGAGGCGGACTTGTACCTCTCGCATAGGAAACACCAAAGAAAAGTAATGGAACACAAAGAAAAGTAACTGAACTAGAGGGGCGTGCACATGCACGGCTGCCGCCCCACCAAGGAATAACACATAGCTTATGTGTTACCAGCTATTTAAGCGCTGTGATAACAACGCAGTACATGCGCATACCTATCATCAGATATAGCACTGTCTGATACGATGGGCCCACGGGAAGTTACTCGCAGTCCGCGCTAACCTCTCTAAGTGACGCAACAGCTGTCGCTTGATGGTGGCAGCTGCATGGAACGGCATGGCACGTGGCAATATTTCATACCACTTCTGGCTACAGCACAGCACTGCATTAGCGAACACTGCCTAAACAAGTACTGCTGCACCTACTGATTCATCATCCATCAGCATTACCATGAAACCCAAGATTTTTTTCACCTGTGGCAGTGCCCTTCCAAAGTGACACACCGTGTGTTAAAATTCACTTGCTCAAAACGACACTAGTTTTCCAGCTGCGTACAGGGGTATACCATAGTACGATCTGGATGTGTTCATTGTACCTTGAAAATTTTAAAGCATATGTGCCGTTGCTGTCCAAGAATGTCAATAAGAGTTTGATTTGTCTTTGCCAGCCATTCAGTCTTATTAATGACTGTCTTCAAAAGTTTGTACTAGTTGTATTACCAGCCTCTGAGCAGCGAATGATCCCATAGTCACGTCTCCCTCTGTTCGTGTCCTCCGTTTTTTGTCATTATCATCTGTGACTAGTACTTCAGTGTGTTCGAAAAGATACTGCAGAAGTGGATCTTGCGGGTAGAAATGAGCAATCCCTTTAAATATTGCCACAACCATATTGCCATGCACATGAGCAGGGCCTTGCTCATATTAACGCAATACGGATATTATAGCCATATAAAAAGACGAAGGTGTTGATATGGCTATGGTGGAAGCACACTAATGCAACAGAGGATTAAACTCATGCATGAGACCTTGCAAATACTGGATGATTTTGCGCCAATGTGTGTGGCATGAAGTAATACCAGTGTCTTCACCAGTGTGATAATCTAATAAACCGGTAGAGGACACCAGACAGCAACCAAAATGCAAAATGTTTACCATTTTCTCAATGAGCCCCTCACCTACATTGCACGCCATATATGCCTAGAACTGCATCGTTACATGCTGTGGAAGGAGCTCAAATTTCAGACTGAGTGCCGTTTACCCTCCCCTTGCAAGCATCGTGCACCAAATGATGGACGATGATGCCACGCACCGTGCACAGCACACCGTGTCACCACAGTGCGCCTGTGTGTCGCTACAAGCTGTCACACTTGTTCAGATCGTGCAGTGTCACGAGTGTGAAAGTATCTCGGGAGCATTGCTCTGATGGATTGAGAGAGAGTGAGAAGGCGTTAACACAACCAAAAACGTTACTTTATACAAATGAGCACAAAGACATGAAAAAGATGAACAAACATCAACCCGCACACAAAAAGAAACTAAAAAAAGCTGGGTGAACAAACTAACTAGCAAGCTTACAGCTCCTCCACGCTGGGCGCAGTTCCAACGGGAGTCAAACAACCCTGGGCCTCACGTTTATGTCCGCGGTCTCTGGTCAAACTGATGTAGGACGCTCTTACATTGAATTCGGCGCAGTGCGGTTCAGAATCGGTGTTCTCGGTGTGTCCTGTCCTCGTAGTCGTCGTCGACAGATGCTGATAGTGGTGGCCGCCGCTCACGCCAAGTCCGTCCATGTCCGCTGCCTTGCTTCTTGAGTGACGTGGCCAATCACCGAACCACTGTTAGGCCTAGCCCTGGCCTCCCCATAAGTGACGCATGGTCTCCAAAATGACCTGGCCCTCTGCTGTGATTCTTCTGCTGGTCGTCCCGTTCTGCCGATGAAGGTGGAGCGCTGCGGGTACGCCGGGAACTGCTGAAGTCCGGCCGCTGCCACTCCGAAGTGCGTGCTCGATCGTAAGCCAGATCGACGGTCCCCCGGAGCCCGGCGCCCTCGTCTCCTCGTCACCAGTCCGTAGCTGGCAGGACACCCTTCGTCAACCGGTGCCACGCAGAGAATGCCAGCTCAGCCTCCATCACCGATCGCTGCTCGGGTCGCGTTCCGCGAGCCCGATGACGACCAGTTATGAACATCGACGTGTCTAGTACCCCTGTCGGAAAAAAAATTACAGCATATCCACGGTGTGAATGATGATGAGTGGGCGAAGCTCGGGATATTCATCGTAGATCGTGCCGAGTTCCGGATTAATTTAGTTAACGCGCACGCTACGAATCCTCATGGTTGAACTATGCACAAATGAAATCTCCCACCGGCACTTCATTGCAAGTCAAGGTCCAGTGCCCATATATATATATATATATATATATATATATATATATATATATATATATATATAGGTTGCCGGTGAACGCTTCTCCAACGCGAGCAGTCGGTATTTCTCAATCAAGAAACTCGCTAGGAGACGCTGCCTGCGCCAACGTTGTCTCTCGCCGGTGAGGGCGCGTTCTCCTTTTTTGCGAGCCGGTAGAGCGTTCCTCTAAGAAACAACGTTTCCATAGCCTACGCGCGCCTTTCGCTCTTTCTCTCTCTCTCTCTCTCACAAGACAGCAGATCGAGGCACGCGCCGGGAGAGAGAGAGGCACGCGCCGAGGGCGAGCGTGTGCCGCCCGGCACGTGGGTTACGCCTGACAACTGACGCGTGACAAGGTTAGACTAAGAGGAGCTTCGCCCCTAAAACAGATGTTGGGAATGCTGGAAAACACTATAGTGGATTAATGTAGTGGGTGATGCCGGGTGTTGGGTGTGTTGGGCAAGATGGGTGGATGGTGGGTGACGGGTGAGATGGGTGGCATACGGGCATGCTGGGTGGCAGACGGGCAAGCTGGGTCGTAGCGGGCAAGCTGGGTGGCAGGTGGGCAAGCTGGATGGCTGGCCAGCGGTAGAGGCATAGAGCCACGGGCTTCTTGGATGGACATAATTAGGAATTCTACTTTTGCTCATGCAGGTACATTAGCAAACTTACATTGACGGCGGAAATAAACCACATAAATCAAGCACAAGGAAGACATCGTGGCCCACACATTTTCTTCTAAATATGTTAAAAGGCCTGTAGGGGTTCTTCTTACTAATTAACTACTGCTAGCAGCGGCATCGCCGCTAGCAACCCCCTGTCGTGGGTTCGAGCACTCAACGAGCAGAGAATGAGGGAGTCGCGCTCGCGCGCTAGCTATCTCAGCCATGCCATCGCCGCGCTACCGCGCGCGTCGACCCGCGGCCCGACTCGAGGCAGGGCAGCGCGAACCGTCGCACGCGGCGAAGGAGGAGAACATTAGGCGTCACTCTCCGTGCATGGTAATTTAATAAACATTAAAATAATACAAACAGTAACAAGGCCGAATGTAGGATCGAATTAAATATAAACAATAACAATAACGATAAACAACACGCGAACACACACGAACACAAAGGACAGTAACAAGGAACAACACGCGAACACACAATAACACACAAAGATAACCATGCAGGGAAGGAGAGCCTAACCCCGGCTAGCGCACCCGCGACCGCGAGCCCTCGGAAAAGGAAAATAGAAGAAGAACATACAGACATGGGCGTCGGTCGCAGGTCGCCGCCGTGGTCGCCGGGGCCTGCAGAGGCACGCCATCCGACCGATGGCCTGGTCGGCCGGAGGGTCCCAAAAGTACGTGCGCACTTCTCCAAGCCCCAGCGTGTTCTCCCGATGCATCTCCAAAACCAGAAACGCCAGAACGCGCAAACGTTCTAGGAATTTCTCGCTGCCCAATGGCAGCCTATGTTAAAACCACATGGGCGAAGCGGGCGGCCCCTGGCAGTGGTGGACCTCCGCCCCGTCCAGCTGGGGGAGGGGGATGCGGGGGCATTTCGTGCAAAAACATGGCGTCAAGCGGGACGCGGCCCCACATCCCTCCCTCCTTAAAAGCCCCCCTAAAAAAACAATACCGACGGTGCCAATACACAACAAAATCCGCGAGCTACTCCCAAACCAAAACAAAAACAAGGAAACAAACGCGACAATACAACCGAGCAAAGTCCTTCAAATGTCCGATGAAGCCAGCGCGCGCCAAGGCATCTTCACCCGGACCCTGGACGCCGGCCGCGGCAGGTCTCACGTGCCGTCGACCCTGTCGACTTCCTGGCCGCACCAAGTGCCGCGACCACGGCTCCATCCGCAGCCTCGCCGTCGACGCCGCCCCGCTCCGGACACGCAGACTTCGGCCGCCAAATCAGCGCGGCAGAAAAACACAACAAACAAACAAAAAGAGCAGTCGCGCAGTCCCAGAAACCCAAAATCAATTGAACTAACGAAGAAGAAAACAACACAGGGCTAGAAATCATCCTCAAGGTAGCGAAGACCAAAAACCCAAAAAGAAAGAAACGGTACGTAAACAAAAAGGAACACTTAGTATAAAACCTAAAATAGCGAAAAGCTAGCGAAGGGGTAGAGAGAGAAAAAGAGAAAGACGTCTCTGTCAGGTTATCTCTCCGTCTGGCATCAGTCGGACAGTAACCAAAGTAAACGTGGTCTTCGCTAGTGCGACGCCGCATGACCTTACACTAGCGGATAATTCTTCCACGAACGCACTCTGCCCATCCGTGACACCAAACGAAACGGGAGATCCACAACGTGTTGCCTACAGGATGAACAGACGCGGAAGGGACGGCGACAGCTGAGCATTCACACTGCACCGTGCCAAATCGCAGAGCACAGTAACTTCAACTAAAGCCTTCCGCTCTGACGACTGGCAAGAATTAATACAGGGGCGCGCAATCGCTCTCCTCTGCTGTCGGGGGGGTGCCACTGCCGACGCGCGCAAACACGGCGCTAACCGCAAAGGTGGCATGATACTGTGGCCAAGCTCGTACAGACCGCGCAGAGTGAACCCCTTTTCTCCAGGGCCACGGCTACACAAGCCGCTTCAAGCCCAAAACCCGCGCTCGCCGCAATACAAGACAGCGATGCTACGCGCGCGCGCCATGTGCAGTACCAACACATTCAGGCGCCTCGCCTCCCGGAGGCGAAAAACAAAACCGCGAAAGAAACTATTTACATTATGTACACATGGGTCACTCTGCCGTCAACCACGTCGCTCTTCGGGCCAAACGAAAAAAAGCAAAAGAACAACAAACAAGAAAAAACCAGATTCCTGAGGAGAGCCCGGTGAGGATGGGCCCCCTCTCTTTGATCCTTTCCCCCCGACCGGCCGGCTGATTATCGCCACAATGGCCTCCTTCTCTCCCGCCGCGGGGACGCTGGAACGCTCTCCCCTTCTGCGTGCGCGAAGATAGACAGGTGCCCAAAGGGCTATTCATGGAAGATGGCTCTGCTTCTACTTTCTTTGTTCGCCTCAGCGGCCTTTCCGCCATCTTTGCCTCCCTCGGTGCAAGTCGGCCATGTGCAACCGAACAGCGCCGTCAACTTTTAAAGAAAAGAGACTTTCGGCGACCCGGGCAAGAAATAGTGCGTCAGCTACTCTTTCACTGGTTCTGAATTTAGTGAGGAAAGAAGCGCACGACGCGAAGTCTAAAGAAAACCGTTGGACTCACCGACTTGAACGTCGCACGGGAGACAAGATGGTCAATCTCCCGGCCATGGCATGACGGAAGCCTTGGTAAATCCAACGAGTTTCCGCCACCAAGTACGAACTGCTGCATCTCGGTGGCAACTTGCATCACGCCTTTCCTCGTCCACGCTTCGCCTCACGCAACTTCGAAGCGTGTTACCAATCCGTTTGAGAAGTGACATTTGCCTCTCCTCACACCACGATACAATGACAGAGAAAAAGATTGGACAGAAAAAGAAAGAGATACGCGCGATACACGGCAGAGACGGCCAACTTCAACCAAAGCGCATTTGACACTGGGAACCGAACGCAACTTCCCCACTCTGCCGACACCTGCTCGTCGTTAGAGCGACCAAGGGCAAGGCCCCTGGCCCCACGTTGGGCGCCAAAATGTCGGGGTTAACTTCTTCTAATTAACTACTGCTAGCAGCGGCATCGCCGCTAGCAACCCCTTGCCGTGGGTTCGAGCACTCAACGAGCAGAGAATAAGGTCGTCGCGTCCGCGCGCTAGCTATCTCAGCCATGCCATCGCCGCGCTGCCGCGCGCTTCGGCCCGCGGCCCGACTCGAGGCAGGGCAGCGCGAACCGTCGCACGCGGCTAAAGAGGAGAACATTAGGCGTCACTCTCCGTGCATGGTAATTTAATAAACGTTAAAATAATACAAACAATAACAAGGCCGAATCTAAAGTCGAATTAAACACAAAGGACAACAACGATTAACAACACGCGAACACAAACAAAGGACAGTAACAAAGAACAACACGCGAACACAGAATAACACACAAAAATAACCATGCAAGGAAGGAGAGCCTAACCCCGGCTAGCGCACCCGCGACCGCGAGCCCTCGGAAAAGGAAAATAGAAGAAGAACATACAGACATGGGCGTCGGTCGCAGGTCGCCGCCGTGGTCGCCGGGGCCTGCAGAGGCACGCCATCCGACCGATGGCCTGGTCGGCCGGAGGGTCCCAAAAGTACGTGCGCACTTCTCCAAGCCCCAGCGTGTTCTCCCGATGCATCTCCAAAACCAGAAACGCCAGAACGCGCAAACGTTCTAGGAATTTCTCGCTGCCCAATGGCAGCCTATGTTAAAACCACATGGGCGAAGCGGGCGGCCCCTGGCAGTGGTGGACCTCCGCTCCGTCCAGCTGGGGGAGGGGGATGCGGGGGCATTTCGTGCAAAAACATGGCGTCGAGCGGGACGCGGCCCCACAGGCCAAGCAGGCATTTCAGTGCCTTTCTTACAAAAAGCAGCGGATAATTTGGCTAATAAAATTAATTTATTTTGCCTTCAGACATTGTTTTTCTTGGACTCTCTTTGCTGTGCTGCTTCGGTGAAAAAGCTCCATAAGTACCGCCTCACGGCGGCAATGCGGATGTCCTTTGGCGGACTTCCCTTCACGTGGATGGAGTTCGACATATTTCTCCAGGCAACCTGCTAAATATTAAAAGAGCCACATCAAGCCAAAAAGGAACAGCACTTGAGAAGAACAATTACTGTACTGTCTGAAGCGATACTATCGTTTTCTTTTCATATTAGTTAACTGACATCCCAACTAAACAGCATGTGCGCTGCAATCAGTATGTGTAGCAATGCGCAGGTTGAATGTGTGCAGCATGGTTCACTTTTAACCACATCCACCTTCTCTGGTGTTGCTGGAGGTTTTTCAATGCCTGTAGAAAGGCTGCGGCACGCCTGGCCAGTCAAGCTGCGATTTGCAACTTCAGCAGCGGGCCAGAAGTACCGTGCTTCTAGGCAACATTTTCCATCGGTGTTGTCCTTCATGCCCAATTTCGACCTGCACGAAAATATTTATGAAAGTATTAACTTTTTTTGAACAATACGGCCACACAGATGCACTCAAAGGCGAGTCGACAAGGATTATAATGCAAACCTTCGCTGTCCATAGGTGTAATACAATCAGCAGCAAAGTAAAACACAGAAATGGACACACACAAGTAAATTTCAGGAGGATTTTTATGAGTGCAAACCAGCTCCTCTGCCATCTGCCGTTTATATAACAGGAATTCGTTACTCTGCTACATCAGCAGCACTGCCCCAAATTAAAGGACTACTGGCCCCAGGAGACAAATTTTCGCATCAACCCTGATGCAAAGACTTCCATTGATAAAGACTACATTTTCGTTACATTTACTACTCCACATGGATGATAGTGATGTTAACTAAGTTTTCACCTACGTTGACATAAGCAAAATTAACTCCCAACCATTCACAAAAGATTATTTCTACATGTTTCATCAAGCTAAAAGAAATTGAAATTAATGGTACTTATCCCTCAATAACAGAAAAATCTGAGCTTTTCGCATGAAACTATAAGCTCGATAAGTTGTATGTAATGTCACCTGGCCATCAACTACTCTAAAAAGGTCCTCCGGCACTGCAAGGTCAGCTGCAGGCGCTGCCCCTACTGCCACTGGCACCTGGTGAACTACAGTCCGTGCGTGGCTTGGGACAGGGTACATCATCGTTTGTTCCTTCATAGCATGTTTGAAGTCACTGACATTGCTGCTTACAGGACCCTGCCTATTCAACGCTTTGTAATCACAAGCACCGTAAGAGATCAGTCATCTCATGAATCACTGTCTCTGCAATAAAAACGTGATAGGAAAATACAGAAATGTTCCTGACATTAAGCGAACCATGCTTTCATACAGTAACACTTGTTGACCTTATATACTGAAGCTACCAAGAGTTATCAAGCCATCAAATACAGCTATCAATGAGCAACCAGGCAACATCGCACCCACACACAAATCTCAGAAGTGCACATCTGCACAGTGCACCTAGAAAAACGTTTAGTATGCTTTCTTTCAGCAATTGGTCAACATACATACTAAAACAAGAGACCTGCACAGGAAAAATGGAAAAAGCATGCTATAGGTTGGGAAGCAACTACAAACAAGACAGTGTCAATTCTCATATTCCAACAGTGTTTAAGTACACACACCGTATGGACGGCTACCAGACAGCCCAAATTTTTCCCCGTTAGTGAATACTTTCACATATGCCACATGGTATGAACTATGAACAAGCAGGCACATGTATCACTTAACAAAAGATACTTCACTTCGAGTGTAGAACCACCAGATATTTGAAACAATATTAGGCACTTCACTCTGTTGACAGAATCAGAAATGTGCTACCAGTTCCAATATCAGTAACACTTCTAAATCAATTTAACAAACAGCTCACTCCAAGTGGTGCCTAATGCAGGCTACAAAAAAAATGTTATAAAAAGAGGGCCCAGTTACATCCGCACCTAATTTATATTGTGAGATGTCTTTGTCAACATCCATGGCTGTAAA
This sequence comes from Hyalomma asiaticum, assembly GCA_013339685.2. Lineage (NCBI taxonomy): Eukaryota > Metazoa > Arthropoda > Arachnida > Ixodida > Ixodidae > Hyalomma > Hyalomma asiaticum. The sequence continues at coordinate 17,667,181 of CM023484.1, forward strand.
ACCTGTCTTCACCGATAAACACATTAACGAATGCGGATAATTGCATACTTTAGCCCAATTTTTCCCTTTACACACTTCTCATTGACATGTGCAGGTTTTTGTGCATTCATCACATGCTAGCAGCACCCTAAATGGTGTGATTTTAGTGCTGCAAACAGTTGCGATCCAAACTCATTATGTAGGTATAATTATGTTAGCTACCATTAAAAAGGGAATCGCCGGGCGTGAGTTCTACTGCGCTGCAGTTTTTCACTATATTCTGCGGGTTTTCTCAGTCGTATTACGTCTCTTACTACCAAGATTCGGCCATCGCCTGCACGGTGCACGAGACGCCGCGTTCCTCAGGCGTCGAAGCCTTATCTTCGGCTGTCTCGGCGACCGAAGGCTTCGGCTACGGGCGGCGGCCATTCATCCCAGCGGCCACCTGATGTAAGCGCACCGATGAATGCCTCTGGAGAGCAAGACAACCCTGCGTTGAACAGCCCTGATCTTCCAGGGCTACAGGCGTGTGGAGATCTACCATCTACAGACGTCGAAAACGTGGGTGTCTCCACAAAGAAAGCGCGAACCGATATGCACGAGGAAGACAGTGACGCGACGAATCGTGATCCCCCGGAGGACCACAGTGAGATGGAAGCGGACGACAGGCCTTTCACTACAGTTACGTATAAGAAAGCGCGACCAACAGGGATACCTATTATTTTCAAACTAACGGACCCAGATGCCTCGTTCTGGAAGGTCAATCCGAATAAACTGGCCAGTGAAGTGGTAACTGCGGCAAAAGAGAAAGTGCAGTCATTCCGCGTCAACAGAGATGGCAACTTCTCCGTGAGTGTTTCTACAGTTGCTGCATCTTCCAGGCTTCTCGAGTTAACACGTGTTGCTGGTCTTGAAGTAACGCCGTATGTACCTCAATCGTATGTGAGGAATCTCGGGAAGATTAGGCACGTGCCAATTCAATACAGCGAAGAGCAGCTGCTGGAATATTTGAAAGACAGCGGTGTTATTTCAGTGAAGAGACAAACGAAATGGCTCTGTCGAGAAGATGGCACCGCAGAGCCACGGCTACTCGGCAGTTTCATTCTGGAGTTTTCGCCCGACAAGCCATTACCACATCGAATTCTGCTAGGATTTACAAGTCACCCAGTGGAAGAATATCTACAGCCCGCTACCCGCTGTTACAAGTGTCAGCGATATGGCCATGTTGCCAAAGCATGCCACGGACAACTGCGCTGCAAGATCTGTGCTGGAGCACACGATCACAAAGCGTGTACATCGAGGAACCACCCGAAGTGCGCGAACTGCAATGGAGACCATGCGGCATCCTATGCAGGGTGTCCAAAGCAGCTAGTGGCTTAAACGACAAGAGATTTTGCTGTAAAAGACCCCAAGAAAGGGTTCACCATCTCCAAATTTAGAGACGGTAAGCCCACTTCCAGCGACATCGAAGTCACAAACTAAAACAGCTCCATTATCCTATGTGAAGGCTGCCAAAAGTGCTACAGATCAAACCAATAAATCTGGCACTAAAGCAGATCATCGTAGGCGATCACCCAGTGCTTCAAGGCAGACACGCGAGAACAAGACAGCGAAGATGCCATCAACCCAGGAACATCACGAGTCTGCGACACTACCCTCTCCGAAGCCCAGGGGAGATGATCCACGTGCATGTCATACAACTACCGCCGACATGTTGATGTCAATGATCTTCGTTGCTTTCAAGGCGATTCTCCGAGTGTTTCCTCAAGCTAACGATCTTCCAGAGGTGAGCGCCGTTCTTTCGTTAGAACCTCTGCTGGTACAGCAAAAAAGTTCTGCATAGCACAATGGCTCTCCAAATGGACAAATGCTTCCGCAACACTAGTGTGTTCCAGTGGAATGCAAACGGCCTCAGGTCTAAAAGTGCTGATTTTAGGAAACTTGTTCGACAGTGCAGTTTCCCCATTTTGTGCCTAAATGAAGCGAATGTAGACCCCGACTTTCGAATTTCTAATTACGTGACATATGCATCGGGGAGAAATTCAGGCGCAAGCAGGGCATTGTTATGTGTCCGGCGTGACATACCTTCTTCGCTTTTATACTCGTCGGACTCGGACGTGCCAGAATTCGTAGGATGCAAAATTCAATTCGGGAAGCTCGTCGTGACAGTAATTTCTGTCTATTTGCAACCGTCGACACGCCTCACCGAATCAACTCTCACTCAGTTATTTCGGAGAACACATGGACCAGTGCTTATTTGCGGAGATTTCAACGCTCACAATACTACATGGGGAAGTACCCACACAGATTCTCGGGGGAGACTCCTTGAAAGAGTCATCGACAGCTGCGGCCTTGTTTTACTAAATGATGGATCAATTACGTTTTTAAGGGGCTATAATTATGCCAGCTGTTTAGACCTGGCTATAGCCTCGCCTGACCTTGCACGAGACATGAGATGGTGTACAGATCTTGAAACACGAGGGAGTGACCATTACCCCATCCTCATGCAACATCCCCGAAAGAACACGCCAGCAAAAGGCAAGGTGTCGAAACTAACGAATTGGCAACTCTTTCGTGAATACGCTGGTCATGATTTAGAGGGAGTAAACGACTTGGATACGTTTATGTCCTGTATTATCAACAGTTACTCCCGTTCTACACGATATATAGCTGTACCTGAAGGTCATTCCAGTGTAGATGGAGAGTATGAACGCTTGCGTGCAATTAGACGGCGCGCAGAACGCCGCTTCCGCCGTACTGGACGGCTGGAAGATTATAGAGAGAGTCAGGTTAAGCATGCCAAATCTAATCGACACATGCAAAGGTTGGGTCAGAAGCAGTGGCGTGACTTCTGCACCTCACTCACCCCATTTACTCCGCTTCCAAAAATCTGGCAAGTAATCACTGCTTTAAGTCATCCAGTATGCCAGCGCAGCCCTTTCCGAGCATTAGCCACTTCTCTTGGAGTATCGGAGCGTGATGTTGCTAATGAGTTTTGTTCCCTTCTCACGGGAATTGGACAACTTGGCCAACGAGTAAATGCGCTAGTCGATCCGATCAAAAAGCAAATCGAGAATGCTTGTGCATTACCACATGCTCAGCTGGACGCTACATATTCTCTACAGGAACTACGTACCGCTTTATCGCTAACCCGCGTAAGAACAGCGACTGGCCCAGACAACGTGTCTTACAGCATTTTGAAAAATCTGGGCCCCAACGGTACACCTGTTCTTCTAGACTTATACAATAACATGTGGATGGAGGCATATGTTCCCTCGTGTTGGAAGATCGCTGAAGTCGTCCCTCTGTTGAAGCCTGGTAAATCACCACTATCGTTCGACTCATTTCGTCCCGTCAGTCTCACAAGCTGCGTGTCTAAGGTCATGGAAAAAATGATCGACGTAGGTTGCAGTGGTGGATTGAGTCGAATGAACGTTTTCCAGAACAGATGGCCGGCTTCAGGAGACATCGCTGCACTATGGACTGCATCTTTGATCTCGTGACCTTTGTAGAAGAGGAGATGAAATGTGGAAACATCGCTGTTGCTGTGTTTATTGATATAAAAAAGGCATTCGATTCTGTCAGCCACCTGTCCGTGCTGCACGGACTAACTTGGAGTGCATGGCCGTATTTTAAAATGGATCGCTAACTTTCTACAGGATAGGCAGATCTATATTTCAACCAATGATGGCGACAGCAATACACACCAACTTGACAGAGGCGTCCCTCAAGGAAGCGTTCTAAGCCCGCTTCTATTTAACGCTGCGATAGCAGGGCTTCCAAAAGTGCTGTCGGATGATTTGGGTATATGTATGTATGCAGACGACATATGCATATGGACTTCCCATAAATCTCTAGAAGTTATCAAGTACCGGCTACAGCAAGGATTGAACGCAGTAAGCGATTACCTCAAGGACCGAGGCATGGAGATTTCTCACGCCAAGTCTGTGGTTCTGCCGTTTACCAGAAAGAAGGCAAAAAACTTGAAGCTTTTAGTGGATGGTCAGAGTATTCAAATTGTACGAAAACATCGTTTCCTTGGTGTTACTCTAGACCGTCAACTCAAATGGACCCAACACACATCTGATCTCGAAGGCCAGATCAACGGTACGATAAATGTTCTCCGGCGCATCGCGGGTACGAAATGGGGTGGAACATCGGCGTCGCTACTCCATGTCCATTGTGCCCTCATCCGACAAAAGATTGCCTACTCTGCGCCAGTTCTGCAAGGCATTTCCCAGACTTCCCTACACCGCCTTCAGCTGCTACAAGCACGTAGTCTGCGTGTGTGTCTGGGTGTTCCGCAAGCGACATCAAGCTCCCTGACATTAGCAGAGGCACGAGAACCTCCTTTCAGTGTGATTCGGAATGTGGAAGCATGTCGCCACTTGTTTCGTTTAATTACGCAGCACCCTTCACATCCACTGATTTCACGTATTGGAAGTCGTGCTAGAACACAGATACACTGTGTGTACCAACAGCAAATTCCGCGGCTTCCTTTTTCAACACATTGGCAATCAGATTTAAACTACCCACCTTGGCTTCTGGAGATACCACCTATCGAAACATCAATTGAAGGCCTTCGCAGTAAGCACGATGTACCACCCTTTGCAGTGTTGCAGTTGGCCTCGCACCATCTGTTTGAAAGGTACATCGACTACGTCCATGTGTACACGGATGGTTCGGTCACCAAAGAGACATCAACATCAGCATTTGTCGTACCCGAGTTGCATGAAGAATACGCATGTCGACTCGGTCATCCATCGTCTTCAACAACATCGGAGCTGGTGGCCATTTTATTAGCAGTGAGCTTTATAAAATTATCAAAGCCGCCTCGAAAGTGGGCAGTCCTTAGTGATTCATTGGCGGCTCTCAAATGTATTGAAAGTGCTACTCCAAAACATATAGATATACGTGTCATATACGCTATTCTGAAAGAACTTGCACAAGCTACGGAACAACAACATCATATTGTCTTCCAATGGGTCCCAGGTCATTGCGGAATTAAAGGAAATGAACTGGTTGATGCGTTGGCGAAAGCTGCTCATGATTCCTCAGAAATTCGCCTCATTCCCATATCTCAATCCGATATACGCCGCATCTTACGAGGACAAAAACGGGAATTGTGCTTACATAATTGGTTCACAGAAAAAACAAAAGAATCCATTTTGTATGCAGTCGACCCTAATCTGGAGTATCAACTAGACCATCAGCTCCCGCGATGCATCGACACCCTCATTCATCGTCTCCGGCTTGGCACTGCCTACACAAAACATTTTTTATTCAAAATTCAACGTGCTTCATCTTCAACATGTGCATGCGGCCACGACGACGAAGATATTCATCACCTGTTGATTGACTGTCCCAAATACACCACGCAGAGACAGCGACTCGAACATGAGCTACGTTTGTTAGATTCAGCGCGCACTTTTTCGCTTCAGGAAATATTAGGACCATGGCCACCAAAGATACACCACAAGGCCTTAAAAGCCCTTCAACGCTTCTTTGAAGAGACGGAAATTGGGAACAATTACTGACTGAACCGTTCTTACAGTGTTGTGTGTGAGATGCGAGCGGACTCCTTTGGGACTAGTTTATTATTATATTTTCTTTTTTATTTGTTTTTATTATCTAAGCGAAAAGGGGTAGCCGTCACCAAAAATGGCGACAACAACTCCTTAATTTATTTTTACATCAATAAAAAAAAGGGCGAAACAGAGGAAGTTCCAACACGTGAGAGGAGTAATAGGAATTAATTGCAACAGCCGACATATGTGAACCTGCAAACAGCAATAACATATGACTGAAGTTTTTCTTTTTTAAGGGAGTTTTTATAGCTAGCCAGCTCAAGAGCTATGTATTGTTAAGTGAAGATAGCATTAAATACCCATACCTCTGTAATTCTTCACATTTGTCACAGATTGGAATAAAATATAATGAATATCTGCCAATGAAAGTTTCTCCGAAGTAAATTTTCCCTGTATTAAAGTTGTTTGCTTCATGAAAGGATGACGAATGGAATTATAACAGAAAACCTGAGATAGTCGGATGAATTCATAATGAAATAAGGCAAGGCAAGCAAGCATGGATGCACGAGAGCTAGACAACACACACACTAACGAAAAGGACAGCACAAAAATTATCTGCAGATGCCGCACATTACAAATTCCAGCACTTTGAAAAAACTGCAGTCTACGCCTGGCCCTTCCTTAAGTGACCCAAATGCTTCCAAATAGTTTCTGAACGAACCCACTGACTTATCATCCAGAAGCTATTTGCAAACACTTGACTCCTTCCAGATAGGCCTAGATGCAGATTGCAGTTTTTCAAAGTTCTGGAAAGTTTAATGGAAAGGCATGTGCGGTTAAGTGCTGTGCCATCTTTTTTTAAATTTTTTTTTTGTCAGCATTTGTGTCGTCTACATCTCATGGTCATTGTTCGCCTGCCTTATTTAGTCATGAATTCATACAGACTAGCTCAGCTTTTTGTTGCTATAATTCCATTCGTCTTGCTTTCGTGAAGCAAAGAAATTAGGGAAGATTTATTTGAGAGAAACTTTCATTGACAGACATTCAATATCTTTCATTTCTATCAGTGACAAATGTGAAGAATTACAGGGGTAGGCGGTAGTGAACACTATCTTCGCAAAGCGATGCATGGCTCCCGAGCTGGCCAGCTATAAAAACTGCATTAAAGAAGCTTCGTCATGCTATTGCTGTTTACAGATTCACATACCATATCAGCTGTTACAATTTATTCCTATTGCTACTGTCATGTGTTCGAGCTTCCTCAGTTTTGTCCTTTTAATAGCAGCTAACACATTTTTATACCTGCATAATGAGTTTGGATCGCAGTTGTTTGCAGCCCTAAAATGGCAGTAAATGCACAAACGCTAACCACAGCAATAGGCACGTTTCGCGAGTCATGTAGTTACACGTATAAAAAGCAAGACGATCATGTTCGTGGCGACAATTTTATGCGCCCTTTGATGGAATGTTCACGCACGATAGCGCGGGCGGACCAGCACTTCGCAATTGTCGCGACTAAGCTCTGCACAGACATCGTGCATACGCCAATTTAACGCTACTCGATTTCCTTTGCTGTAAAGAGCGCACACAACAATGATAACGCACAAAGCGCAGCATTCACAGCCACCTACCTTAGTTAAGAAACATGCTGATTCCAGTTTGCGTCGTCCGACGGCCTTGAGGCGCTGTGCCGAGCCGCGTCGTTCGTCCGTAGGTCGAGAAGCGATGTGCCGACCCTCGATGTGTGCGAACGAGAAGGCATTTCCTAGGAACACACATCACGGAACGTAGAAAGCATTCCGGCACTGCTTCTCACTGATCCGCGTACGCACTGAAAGACGGTGTCGCGACGACTCACGTGCCTCGGCGAACGGACGTCAACAAAGGATCTCAAGAGGTATCGACGCTGCCTTCTGCTGCTTTCTCAGTCTATCGCACACCGCACCTCACACTGGCTCAAGAAGGTCCACTAGAGTTAATGAGCTCAACACAAAACACACATCGAGATGCAGCGCAACAAGAAATCGTCGTACGAAAACAAATATCGCCACCACGTTGAACACGACCAGTGATGCCAACCTAACTCACCACTTTATCCCTAGGTTGAGCCTCTGGAAATCCCTTAATTGGAAGAAAAATCCCTAGATTGTAATTTTTATGTTGTTAATTTGGTTAATTGACATTTAAGGACGTCTAAACGTGATTCTCCCTTTAGCCCGTATTGTTGTCAACCATGTTGAAGGTAGATATTAACTTATGAACAGCAACTGCCGCTCTTTTCCTACATTTCCTGTGGCACATAGTTAATATATACTTAATTCTTGTGGAGTCTATGATAGTGCACCTTCGGAGAGTCGACGTAAAGTGTCTACGACAGCACCACCTCTGGAGAGCCAACAGAGGTCTCTGCTCTCTTGCAAAATGGCAATTAAGTTCTGATTGGCTGGATTTCAAATCAGTGTTGCGTGATCTGCAGTAGAAATGCAGGGCACTTTTTTACTGCTAGGTGGCCACTCTCAACTTTGGATCAGCTTCCCATACCGGGCCCTGTATTACTGGCCGATAGCTATACTTCTATCTCATTCAGCCAAGTATATTTGTCACATACTTTCACTCTTTCTACTTGGTTCACCGTGTTCTCTGGATCCAGAACCTGCCATCTGACATGGAGCACCAAGGCAACGTTTGAGCGAACTGCGCGAAGACGGGTGCAGTTGATAGGTCCAAATATTGCAATCTACGAACAAGTTCAGTTTACAGCTCTTCATCGTAGCACAGCACAATGTAGGAACCCGGCGAGCGCGAAGTAGGCACGGTTTTTCCGTGTATGCAACGCAGGAAGCTCTCCGTTCCACAGAGAAATCATGCCTCATTGCGCTCAAGATACAAACGCGCGCACCTGCTGAAGTCACGAAGAGAAAGTTTCGTTTTTTGTTCCACTAGGCGCCAGAATATTCTCGTGTTGTCGCTACTACTACCCTTGTCTCGTTAAGTGAAAAATAAAAAAAAACAGCAAAAATTATTGGTATTTTGCTTTTACTTGTTCAAAAATGGTTCTCGTTACGCCGACTCGCAAAAATCCCTAGATCATATCGCTAGGTCACTGAGAGACATGGATAACCCTAGATCTAAGGATAAATCCCTAGGGTTGGCATCACTGAACACGACAGCCACAGCGCGCCGCCACGTTTGGAAGAAAAAAAACAGCAATTGCGCGATGGTGGCGACACCACGGGTTGCGGTTTCGGTTTCAAAATTTCAGACCAATTCTCATGTTTTCAGTGTAAGGAAATACAGAAACAAATGCTCTAAGGCTAAAAACTGCAAACACAATGTAGTATTTATTTTACATACCATCCTGCAATTGGAATTTGCCGTAAGCTCTGCAGATTCCGTAACTTATGCGAGCTTGCATTTCGCGACGTTTTCCTCGGCCTCGGTCCAACGTGTTCCGCACCACTTCATGTTGCATGTGTAACGCCAGATTGCATGCGCAACAGTACACAGTTGCCCTGTAGCGCATATTCTGTGCATTATCAGCTGCAGCCAAAATTATGTTATTGAGCAATTAATACTGTTGAGACGTATGTGTGGTGGTCGTACAAATATTGATTGCAACAAGCAAAAAACAAAAAGTAAAAAGAAGAGGAGGACAGCGTAGTAGGCATGGTACACAGTGCAGGAAAAAAAACAACAAAAACGAGGGCAGATACAACGAAACACAGCAAGGTCTCTCTCGTCGTTTTTCGTTTTCTTTTTTTCCTGCGCTGTGCACCATGCCGATTACCTGTATTACCAACTCGCCCAGCCTGCCGCTTTATCGATAACGTAGCATTGGACAAAAGCACTAATAACACTGCCATTATTCGCAGTTAGATATTTTCATAAAAGAAGAAAAAGAGTGCTAACAAGAAACTGCGATAAGCATATACGCAATGTTTCATGACCAATGTGTTATCTGCTGCTTTCAATGTGACGCTTATCGCAGCCACCTCAACTTGAGCTCTCCATTGGGTCTTAATTTGCAAAATACGGTTCTCTTCAGCATAGCATATTGCCTTCAATGATCTTTCATAGTATACCCACCACATCGCCCACTACTTTCTAGCGTGACACTAATGGTGGGCAAAAGTTTCCAGGATTGTACACCATGTGCCACCATCGATTATACCACCCTCGTCGTCTGCCCGCTGCTTCCCAGCATTTCCACGATTGCAAGAAGACGAAAACAGCGCAGGACACAGGACAAGGAAGAGCACAGACACTGACTAACAACCATATGTGTTTATTGCAACAATCGTCGAGCATAAGTATGCCGCTACTATCGATACAAAATGAACAACAATAAACTCAGCATGCGCAGAATTCAGCTACAAATCTTCAATTTAGCAATTCAGGTAGGATATCTCCTTCGAAAGAAGGGAAATGGAGGGTAGGCTGACACATGCTTCTCCACTACTACGGATATGATAGGCTTCTGATACAAGACGTGCGCGTTCATCTCGGTACTTGGACAAGAAAATCACATTTTTTGAAATATGGCTCGCAGCCGCACTCATTGCAATGAATTGATAGTTAGCTATCAGTGGCCTTCTTTTTAACTTTATTCGCGTGCTCACCCATGCGTACATTAGCACACCGGCCGGTTTGCCCAATATAAAACCGGCCACAAGACAGGGGGATCTTGTACACAACAGTCACAACACTTTTTTAAGAAAGGCTGCCTGTGCTTCCTGCAACTTTTTGTGGCCATGGCCTCACGGTTGACTTGTCGACACATGTTACCTAGCTTGTTACGGGCAGAGAACACCAAACGAACTCCTGCTCTGCCGACAATTTTTTTAGGTTATGGGAAACCTTATGGACACACGGAATAACCGCGACCATTTTCCTTGAGTCGTCCTGGTGTGGTGCCACTTGCGGTTGCCTTTTCTTTAATCCTGTTACGAGACTTTCCGCAATGCTAGATAACAGAATTTCAGGGAAACCCGCGTGCTTCAATCGCGACACTTGTGAATCCAGGCTAGCCTGTACTTGGTGGCAACAAGACCTAACAAGTGTCGCCTTCATGCAGGCTTTCGCAATGCCGCGCTTCACAATCTTGGAGTGTGCCGATGAAAAGGGAAGGAGACCCTTGCGCGACCGAGGAGCATAGCGCCAACAAACATGGTTATCTGAGAACATGAGTTCCAAGTCTAGAAATCATGGCCACAAAAAGTTGCAGGAAGCACAGGCAGCCTTTCCTAAAAAAGTGTTGTGACTCTGTTGTGCACAAGATCCCCCTGTCTTGTGGCCGGTTTTATATTGGGCAAACCGGCCGGTGTGTTAATGTACGCATGGGTGAGCACGCGAATAAAGTTAAAAAGAAGGCCACTGACAGCCAACTATCAATTCATTGCAATGAGTGCGGCTGCGAGCCATATTTCAAAAAATGTGATTTTCTTGTCCAAGTACCGAGATGAACGCGCACGTCTTGTATCAGAAGCCTATCATATCCGTAGTAGTGGAGAAGCATGTGTCAGCCTACTCTCCATTTCCCTTCTTTTGAAGGACATATCCTACCTGAATTGCTAAATTGAAGATTTGTAGTTGGATTCTGCGCATGCTGAGTTTATTGTTGTTCATTTTGTATCGATAGTAGCGGCATACTTATGCACGACGATTGTTGCAATAAACACATATGGTTGTTAGTCAGCACCCGTGTCCCGTGTCCTGCGCTGTTTTCGTTTTCTTGCAATCATGAACCAACCAGGCCAAATGCGTGCCCTTCTACATTTCCACGATGGTGAAAGCAGCCTCCCAGTTCTTCCCAACATCTCGGTGGTGCTAACCAACATTGCCCGTCATCCTTTCCACTTTACCCACCTTCCGTACACCATGCCGCCCACTACTTCCCTGCATCGTACACCATAACCACCATCTTTTCCAGCTTGCCCAACATTATTTCCACCATAAGCACCATATTTTCCAGCACCCATCATGCTGATTTTTCTGAATCGGCGCGTGCTTTCCCGCGCCACTTCGCCGATCTCTCCTTTCGCCTAGATGGCCTGTGTTTTGGGCCCCCTTTTACTCATGACATGCAGTGGCCGCTCGAATCAGTCGGGAGGCACCTAGCTCCTTGGAGGGGATGACCAACTGCGGGTACAATAGCAAGCACACTTTGCTTTTTTTTTCCTTGCTTCACCACAGAGCATCGGCATGTGTCGTACTGGCAGTGATTCACCTCCCAATATCCGGGTGTAGTGCCGCTTCAAATATCTTTACCTCTGATAATAATGATCCAATTTGAAAAGTTCTTGCAATGGGTACCCCCCTTCTTCCTCCCCCCTATGGGGCACTTAAGGAACCCCAGCGTACAAACTAAAAGATGTGTGCTGCTGCATCATCATGACTTAGTGCATATACGTGTCACAATACTCTTGTACCGCTTGTGTTTTCAAGAAATGGCTTCGCTGTTATTTCATGCATCCAGACTTCCTGTCACCTGCACAATTACATTTTATAAAACCTAGCCCTGAAAGGCTCCTACTTGCAATTGCTAAGCTTTTTCACAAATTGCCCGACTTCACATGGAAGCCTTACTGCCCTGTGAAGCTTCGCCACCCTACACTGGAAAGAAGCCCACGGTAGAAGCAAATATGGATATAATAAACACGGAAAGTGTAGAGACGGTGCTGGGCTCAGTGGACACATATTTACGACTTCTGTGCACCAAAGCCGAAATTTGGCCACCCCATGAGATGTCGCAACTTTCAAGTTGTGCTTTCCAACACTGGCACTGTGGCAAAGCCAGAAGTAACGTTTCGTCTTATATTTAAAGTCAGTGTGCTAGGGCACAGCTTAGGTAGTGGTCTGGTATTCCTTGTGACAAAATAATACTACTCCTTTGCACAATTGTCAATTTGTCAATTGTCAATTTGTCAATTGGCTGCGGTCTTACACAGATTCGCGAACGTAAAGTGACTCTACCGTCTTCTATCAGAGGTACATTTGCCGTAGCTCCACTTCCCAGGAATGTCCACCCGCAGTACAATGTAGGACGCCGCATAGCTCGGGCCCGTTCCTTATTGAAGTCAGTTGCAGACAGCCCGGACCTCGCTACGTTTGTCGACGCAGCACAGTACGGGCGTTCTGATCGCTTTGCAGTGGTCTCAGTCGACCATAGTGGCAAGCTCCTATGTGCTGCGTCGGTTAGAAACGTTTCGGCAACGATTGCTGAGCAAATTGCCATTGCTGTAGCAATGAAGGACGCATCGCGTCCAAATGTCTTCACGGACTCGCGGTCCGCTGCCAGAGCTTTCGCCTCGGGCTCGATCTCGCGGGAGGCAGCAGCTATCCTCGGCAGCGAGGGGGCTGCCGGGTTTCACACCATAACATGGTTCCCGGCCCACATGGGGGCCAACGTACACCCCGATGTCCCCAACGCCAATGAGTTTGCCCATGACCGTGCGCGAGGTTTCACTCACCGCGGCGGTCCCGGCGAATTCGCGGGCGGGGATGCCGGCAGGTACAGGGACCCGCTCCTCACTTTTCACGAGATCGTGACTCATTATCATCTCTCTCGGAGGGTCTTTCCACTTCCTCACCCTAAACTCACTCGTCCGCAGTCTTCGGCCTTCAGGATGCTCCAAACGGGGTCTTTCCCTTCGCGAGGCAGGTTTAGTAACTTCTCGCCCAATGTTGAACCGCATTGTCCGAACTGCGGAGAGGCTTACTGCTCACTAGCTCACATGCTTTGGCAATGTCCTGCGTTACGTGACACAGAGTTCAGCAAAGAAGAGGACTGGGAGGAAGCCCTGAGAAGCGGCGACCTTTCGGTTCAACTTCGGGCTGTCCAGAGAGCCTGCGAGAGGGCGGAGGGCCACGGTCTTCCTGTCCCTGCGTGGGAGCGGCCCGCAACTGCTACAGGATCCCCCTAAAAGGGGACGTCCAACTGCAGTTTTTCAGGACAAAAATAAAGTTCTGTGCCTGCCTGCCTGCCTGCCTTTGCACACCAGTATATGTGTATTTGTGTTAAGCTAACAATGCATGGTGGTTTGTAGTTCCACAAGTTTTATTCTCTCAGTGCCAGTGCTAGAGAGTTAATGTACATCATTACAGCATTTATTTTCAACTTGACAGGAGGATGACCCATTGAAGATGTACATTTTCTTTCAGAGATGGCATAATTTGCAGGGACCTTTTTCCAGGTGGCAGAGGGAGTTGAATATTATTATGGACATCTCGACACGAGGACTCCGGATGAAGGTTCACCATGCCACTGTAAAGGACACACCTGCAATGTTCTTTCAAAGTGCTGGGCAAAGAGTATCTTGCATTGCAATGATACTCACAAGCCTTATTCTGGCTGACTTTTCCGAAACAGGAAATTAAAGGTCATTTTTTACAGCATACAATGATTTGCGATATTCTACTTCATCATAGGCGTTTCTGAACCTTAAAAAAGCATTCAACGTGCTTATCCAAGCATGGCTGACATGTTCCGACTGCAACACAACAGAATGTAGCGGCAGTGATCTCTCAACCATGAAGTGCTACATTTTGCTGAGCATTGATGCATTGACCTTATGTTATGCCGGCTGATTATTTACTGCGCAAGCTGTTATGGGCACGTTACAATGGCTGAACTTGGTAACAACAATGTCCGCTGCCCCTTCCTTTGTCATTAACATCCATTGCTTACAATGATAAACTCCATGCCTGCACAGATTTAAACCCAGCCGAATAGGTGCAGTCAAATCCACACATGGGACAACTTAGGACAACTTGATTTGTGTCTTTTGAAAAATTTAGCACTGTGTAAACATGAGAGAACTAGCCCAAGCCTCGGCCCTACCAACTTCCAAGGAAATTAAAGATGGTTGCACAAATTTTTAAAGGCATTTTCTAATGAGGGGCAGTTACATGTGTGCAGTTTCACCACATTCATCGCAGCTTGCTCGGAGCAAAGTGTCAGTAACACCACCTCTAGGCATGCACCTTTGAACAACTATCAGCAAGGCACTGCACTCTGCATGGTAACCGTGCTGTGTCACAAAGTGGCCGTCCTATCTTTGCATGTTGTAATCCTGTTTTCAGGTGACATAGAAGGCACGTTTGCTCACAAAAAAGCAAGCAATTTGTCGTGTTGTTCTTGCAGATAGTAAACCCAGGACCACTGTTCGCCCAACTAAAAGTTCGTTATATAAGCAGCTTAGAGTGAGTGATAAGGAGTGCAATGCTAGGCATGCTCAGGAAACCACGGGCCTTCGGACTGCGGGCTCACTGGTCGCTTGAGCTAACCTTCGCTCATTAATGCCAGTAATGTCACCCATAACGACGTCTTTATCCTACAGCGACTCGCGGTGCTCGAGCCCACTTTGCGCGAAATTATTCCCACTGGTTGATCAGCCGGCACTAGTGGGAAGTCTCGCTCAGACAGAACCGAATGTTCAATCAGTAGCTAACCATGTCGACCGTTCGTGCTTAAGCACCTAGCACAACAAAACAGGAAGCACACACACGATCGCTACACTCGCAGCTAATTTCTCCCCAGCTATTGTCAGTGTGCCTAAACTTCAGGCTCCGCAGTCGAAATAGAATGATCGCATGACTGTTGTCAAGTGCTCTCGCTCGTACAAGGCAAAGCTCCAAATAAAGAGTAAACATTGCTTACGTGTTGTGGCAAGGTGGCACATCGCGGCGTACGTACGTCTGCAAAAGGCGGACATAGCGAAGTCGCTACGGGCAAGCACTTCGCTTACTACGCGGCTAAATGCCGATAAAGCTGAACGACGCGCGATCGGCATTGGTCGCCGTACAAAGAGCGACCCGTCGTCAGCGCGAAATGCACGCATGGATGTTTTTGTTGTTGTTAGTGACTTGTGATGAAGAGACGCTTCTTTCTGCAGCCCATGAGGGAGCACGGCTAAGCGTCTTGGGGTGGGGAAGGGGACAGAAAGATGATGGGTATAGATGAGTACTCGGGGAGAAGCAGTGTCCTGACTCGGTGGCAGCCGTCGGCACGTGGGCGTTGACATGCGCGCAAGAAAAATTCTAGTACGCTAAAGCGCCGCCAACAAGTGATGGCGCCACTGTCGGAAATCCCTAGACATTTTGTCCCTAGGTAACTAGAAGCTGAAAACAAAAGGTGGGGTGTACGACAATTAGATGCTTGCTGAGGAAAGGGGAGTGGGTAAGGCATGTATGTACAGGACGGTATAGCGAGGAGGTGGGAAACGGAAGTAAGGATAGGAAAAGGAAGAGGGGAAGGCTACCAGCTCAGCTGTGACCTAACTTTGCGCTCCTAGTGCAATGCGCCCAATGTTGGCAGGTGGTCTACAGAAAGCGTACATACTTCCTTTTCGCAGCTTGTTACGAGGACGTCCAAAGAAAAATGTTCATAGGATACTGGTACAATGTAAGCAGACAGCCTATGAACGCATGTCCCATGGAAGTTGGTGGCCAATTGTTTCGAGAATATTAACGGGAAGTTGGTAAAGAAGTACACAGATTTTTGGTAACCATTCTATTTGTTGTTGGTCGGTCCGAGTAACAACTGTCTGTAGGCATTGAAAAAACTGTTACTTGAAATTGCCGCTACAAATTCAGCAGACAGCCTATGAACACGCGTCTAATTAATGTTAGTCGCCAATGGTAGCCAGAATGTTAACACGAAGCTGGTAAAGAGGGTACACAGACCTTTGGTGGACATTCTATATGTCGTTGGTAAGTTCTAGTAACAATTTCTGTAGACGCTCAAGTTAATGTTACTAGAAATTTTTGTAAGGATACGCAAATCTATGTAATACCCATCATTCCCATGCTGACCTTATATGAAACTACCAAAGACACTAGTGCGGCATTTCCCTTTTGTAGGAAATTCTATAGTAGCATTCTGCCCCCCCCCCCCTCCTTTCCCTTTTAACACTGCTGATATCCCGGCAGGGCGACTGGCACGGACAGCGTAGCCGTTGCTGGGGGATTTGAGGAGGCATAGCATTGATCGTGAGGAAGGCGACACAAACGAGGTGCGAGCTGCCTTGGTACACGGTGCTTTGCTTAATTTATGGCGCAGACGAATTCATAAGGACGCAGCCTAATGAATGACGCAAAGTAAAAAGAAAGCCGTTGCAGGGGAATAAAGTTTAAAGAGTGTCTTTTCTAAATTTTCAATAAAATTCAGTATAAAACCGCTTGGAGCCCTAAGAACAGCTACGAAAATTACAGCTTGTTTATTGCAGTAACGGCTGAGTAATGGGCAGTAGTAAGTAAGGTGCTCATCTTGGTGAGCATCTCACCAAGATGGGGTACTATTTAATAGTAGTAAGTGAACAACTTTGCTTCCCGCCTCCCCGGAAAATAATTTTAAAAAGAAAAATGGCAGATCCCACGTGCAGTGGGAATCCATGAAATTCGAAGCACGCATCAGGAACGTAAAATGGATCTGCATTGTTGTCTCGCTATACTGATTTTGGTACATACGAAGTTAACGAAACGGCCACAAGAGCACCAAGACTGGCCTGTAAACCATGCCGCTCATGACACGCATATCATGATTGTAATGTTATGACCTGTCGTTAACGTTCGTCATGCAGTCATGCGGTGCCCTAGCAGTCTTGGTATATATCCCATTAACGAAACACGTGCCATTAAGTCATGCCGCTCATGACGTGCATGTCATGATTTTCTTGTTACGACCTGGCATTTATGTTGTTCGTGCACTCATGTTGTGGCATACCAATTTTCGTATACACCCCATAAACGAAACGGCCAGGAGAGCACCAAGACCATCGCATGTAGATCATGCCGCTCATGACATGCATATCATGATTTTCATGTTATCACCGGTCATTTATAATCGCCATACAGTCATGGTTTGCCATGCCAATTTTCGTATACATCCCATTAACGAAACGGGCAGGAGAGCACCAAGACCATGGATGGTAAATCATGCCGATCATGACATGCATATCATTATTTTCATGTTATGACCTGTCATTTATGTTCGTCGTGCAGTCATGTTGCACCATACCAATTTTCGTATGCATCCTACTAACGAAACGGCCAGGAGAGCACTAAGACCGTGGCATGTAAATCATGCCGCTCATGACAAGCATATCGTGGTTTTCAAGTTATGACCCGTAATTTATGTTCGTCATGCAGTCATGTTGGGTCACACCAATTTTCGTACACATCCCATTATCGAAACGGCCAGGAGAGCAGAAAGTCGTTGGCGGCTAGATGATAGATACGTTCAAAGTCGCCGAAGTTCGCTAAGAAATGCTTTAAAAAATACTGCTAATGAGATGCCTTTTGGAACATTTTTGTCGTGTAAGTGCACAGCCCATTGGGAAATGTTGTCACAAAACTGCATTTGGTCGCTGACGCAGCGCCCGTGTTCGGTTTCCTGTCCAAGTTCTTCCCCATTCGCAACATCATCCTGCTGTCGTCGGCTATATCGTCGGTTTCGGTGGCACTGTGCTTCTTCGTCTCCGACGTCTTCTACATCTCTCTGCTCTTCGGCGTTATTCATGGTGAGCACTGTAGTGATGAAGGCCTTTGTTTAGTAAACGCTGACCAGTTAGGACAGACTGTCAGAACGTGTACTATAGTTGAGCTCCAGGTTGTCCGTATTAAGATCTTAACAAATCTCACCGCTTTCTTATAATTTCGTCATAATCGAGAATGTCATCGATTATCTTATCTTTTCAGGGAGTAGGCCTGCAACATTAAAGAACCTATCGCCCCAAGAGCACCTGATTAAGATTTTTAGCAATTACACAAACATATGGTAACGCTTGTAAGCCGTTGTTCCCACTTTCATCTGGCTACCAGCTTCGTTAACTTGCCCAGATTAGCGTCACTTTAGAGAAAGGCAGTTCGGTTGACAGACCTGAAGTGAAATGAATACTAATCAAAAGTCCAGCTGAATATGTGCCACAAATATAGCGCTGGTCAGTATTATTGTAGTATCTCAGAGATACTTTTAAGTGTCTGTGTATTTCTTTATCTAGACACATTTGAAGAATGTATTTCTATCTCAGTAGTAAAATAGTTTCACGATTCACCGATTGTACTGCAATGCGTTGCTTCTCACAATACGTGTTGTTTACTAATGTACAAACACGACCTATTTTGTTTCTTGCTAAATATACGTTCGCGTGATACTTATCACCCACCCTACATGCGACTTCAACTGGCGTTACTGGCCCCTTGCACAGCTGGTGTACTGTTTCGAGCAGTCATCCGTGCTATCCATGACGCACGCAAACATGTATAGAGGACTCCTTTTATTTTACAGTTCAGTTTTCTCTTATGCACGAATGCGCTGAGGACATCATCTGCGACATACGCCCAGCTGAGGATATTCCCGAGGGCGAATATAATTCCTGTAGTCCCGGGTGGCATGTTCGTACGATTGCTTCGCAGCAGCACGAATTTTACCTGCTAGCTGTCGTGTCGTTGTGTTGTGTTTAGATCAAGCTTAGGTCTATATCTAACTGTTCTCTTGCTGCTTATCTGAAATCTGCAGTGCACATCTGGTGACAGTGTGAATGCGGGGGAACATTTGTCCAGAAGCACAGCACTACCACTTAAACACAAACGTGCCTTATAAGCCCTCATGCATATCTTGCCAAAAAACACTGTGTTGGCTTATTTTGCTCTTTTAAGTCGGCACAATGACAAACATTAACAATAGTGATCCGAACGAGAATTGCCCTCGCATTTTATTTCAGCTACTGACGGCGCTACAGCTTGAACAGAAATTTCGAACATGCGTGTGCCATCGCAATCAATTCAGTGCGAAGTACGATTCTTTCTCCGGCCGCCAGCGAGGGTTCTCGTGGCGCCAATCCGCGTAAGATGCACAAAAACTACATTTCAATATTTGTGAAAAGCTGGTTAGGACGCCGAAGTATTGAAAACAAGAACTACGTGTGCGAAATACATATATGCCATTAATGTATATTCAGTCGGCAAAGCAGCGAAGAGAGAGGGATTTCTTTTTTTAGGAGAATATTTATTGGTACAGCGAAGTACAAGAAACACGAAAAATAGAAAAGATACAAAAGGATATGTTGTTGAGCTAGTTGGTTCATTTCTTGAAATAATAGTTATGGCGCTAAAACAACGGGACACAGAAAAGACGAAACACACACTGGCGCCAACTTCCAACTGTTTATTAGCATGAACCATCGCTGGAATTTATACAGTTTGCCGGCCATGATAATCTTTTGCCGATATAATCAATATTTCTGTGTGAATGCCTCCTGCAAAAACTTAAAGGAGTACTGACACGATTTTGCGGCGGCGCAAAATATACATTTTTCGTTTCCTAGCCATGTATTGTTAACGCATTCCGCACACGGAAGCCAGGAAACACGTACAAAATATTTTAATTTGGCTTTAAAGTTTTCGTCGCCCAGCACAGCAACCCAGCCCCATTGCAATGGACACTACGATGACGTATGAACACGGGCTCTTAAATATCGCCGAAATCGCTGTCAGAGTCACTGGACGACCGTGAAATTGCCGTTGTTTGCGTGCCTCAGGTGTAACTGACCAAGGACGACAGAGTTGCAGCGACGCCATGAAGAATTTCTGTCCCTACGTGACTCAGACGTCGTCCGACTATGTTGATACGTCACTAGGAAACCGCCCCCTCGAAATCGAAACCGAAAGTCAGCTTTTAAGGGAGCCGTATTAAAAATATATTCATTGCTTTGCGGGGCACCATGACACTGTTTTGGGGGTTCTCCACGCCAGTGCTTTCATTTACAGCAACAATACGAGAATGTCAAAAATTCGTGTCAGTACTCCTTTAAGCTGGGTAAGAAGGTGCGGAATCCAAAGGAAAACGCGCCCACGCACGTTATTCCTTACATACACCGCCTCTCCCACAATCTTAAGAAGGTCGCAGCTAAATACAATGTCCGCATTGTATTCTCCGCCCCGTGCAAATTGGCGAAGATCTGCCCTTTGATGACCGACAAACGGCCGGATGTTTGCCCAAAGAAACACGACACGCCATACACTGAGTGTGTCAGCAGAGTTGTTTACAGGATACCCCTAAGCTGCGGTAGGGTGTATATTGGGCAAACGGGCCGTTGCTTCAACGTTCGTGCAAGGGAACACGATCTGGCGGTCAGCGGCAACAAAGGAGGGCACCTTGCAGACCACTGCAGGGGGTGTGGTTGTGTGCCACTCCTCAGGCAAACCACCTTCTTAAGGAAGGCCCACACCCGTACCGAAAGAGAGACAATCGAGGCGTATTTAATAAGAATGGAAGGTGATCGGTGCATTAGCACGCCGTCCATAATTTTAAGTGATAAGGAAGTCCTGTTCTTGAAAGATAGCCTGTAGCTATTACCAGTTTAGTTTGTGCGCAGTGTAGTTTCCTGTCACTCGGACTTGATAGTGTAATTGAACACGTGTGTCTTTGCATACCTCAATGTTCACTGTGCATATCACACAGGGTCGTCGTTTGCTTTACGGTGCATTCTGCGCTTTTACTGATTATATCGGCAAAAGATTATCATGGCCGGCAAACTGTATAAATTCCAGCGATGGTTCATGCTAATAAACAGTTGGAAGTTGGCGCCAGTGTGTGTTTCGTCTTTTCTGTGTCCCGTTGTTTTAGCGCCATAACTATTATTTCAAGAAATGAACCAACTAGCTCAACAACATATCCTCTTGAAGGGTATGGCGCTAAAATGACAGGACGCAGACCTGTCAGCACGCATGGCGCCAGTGTGCGTTCTGCCTGCTCTGTGTCCCGTCACTTTAGCGCTATACCTATTCCTTCGATAGGAAAGATAGTAGCTGCGCATCGCAGCTTGTCTCGTTAAGCTTCGTCTGGGGGGACGTTATATGCACTCCCTTGTACTTGCTGATGTCGTGAAGGTGACCTGCTACCTGTAAGCGGTTTTCTTTATCGAGAGTAGATTCACGAAAGCGAGTTTTCCATTCGGTGAGGCCTTGGAAACCGCTGCGCAAAATAACTGAAATCGCCACGGGCACGCACTGGTCGCTTTCGCCAGTGTCATCTACTTCACACGCCAGTGCTTCCAGTTGGATTCGCCGAGGGCGCCTCATGACGACCGCCCCGAGCCTCTCGAAAGCTTCCACTTGGGCGTTTTTCTGTTTACCAAATCGTTCGGCTTAACAGTACCCGCGGGAATTACGGTGCCGAAAGCAATTACAAATGACATAGCTAATCCTGGCACAGTGAAATAACGAAGCGTCACTTGCCTTACAGGTGCAGCTACATGCGGAGCTGTCCTGATGACGCAGGTGTGCATCAACCAACACTTCATACGAAGGCGTGGCACGGCCGCCGGCGTCGTGTCGGCAATCTCTAGTCTCAACTGCGTCATATTCCCGCCGCTGTACGAGTACTGGGTGAGCCAATACGAGCTGCACTGGAGCTTCCTGCTCCTAGGAGCCAGTATCCTAAACTCGATGGCGTTCGGCCTGCTCGTCCGCTCCCCGAGCTGGCTGATCGTCAACCCGGTGGACTATTCGAAACGCCGCAAGAGCATATTCACGCGCGCTAACGTAGCCAACAAAGGTCTGGCCAGCTGGATCACGCACTTCAGCGAGGAGGACAACAGCGACTCGTCCGACGAAGACCTGGAGGCCTCCCGTAACCTGTCTGGCTCGGTGCGGTACTTCTTCAGTGAGGGTGGGGGCATCTCCACGTCGGGCAGCCAGGCGCAGATCGAGATGATGCCCGTCCGCTCCGTGGCGCCCGTGCCCGAGTGCCAGCGCGGTGAGTTGGGAGAGGTGCGCGAGGCGCACCAGCTCCTCATACGCACGCCACCGGACCCACTGGTGACCATCCCCACGGGCTACACACTGTGCAAGCCCCTCGAGCCAGCCCGCGGCGGCCACTTCCAGCTCAGGCAGGCCGACGATGACGAGTGCGACAAGAGGCACAAGTTGTGGAAAATTGCCAAGACCTTCTTGACTCTCTCCTTCTGGCACCTTACGCTCTCTCAGTTTCTTGTGCAGTTCGGCCTCGGCGTTTTCCTCCTAACCATAATCGACTTTTCCAACGACTGCGGCATTGGTGCAAAGGACTCCGTGTTTTTCATGACATCTTTCTGCATTGGGGACATGCTCTCCCGTCTAATTACTGGCTTCATTGCCGACAGAGGATCAGTCCACCTGGAATTCTTAGTCGCACTAGCGTACGTTCTCCAAGGCGTCTGCTATGAGTTCATGTGCTACATGAAGAGCTACGTACACCTGCTCCTCTTAACCTTCGGAATAGGCATCAGCCATGGCTCGAGGATCTTCCTGCTTCCCATCTTTCTCACCAGAAGCTTCGGACTCGGTGGACTTTCTGTCAATCTCAGTGTCGCAACTTGCATCTGCGGCGTCTTAGCGTTGCTACGACCATTTCTCATTGGTAAGTGCACCCACCCAAAGGTAAGGGACCCAGGAAATAACAGCGTGTAGGTTGGGCGACATATCTTACTGCGCCGCATCGAACTCGGCGATTCCGTGCTACAAAACGGCGACTCTCTCCTTCATAATATTATCATCAGCTACGCGAAAAGGGCGAAGCAATAAGGAGACAGCAATGCACGATATGCGACCTGAGCCATGTTGTCTTCATCTGGCACGCGCTACACACCAGTAATCGGACACATGCGCTTATGTCATAACCCACTTGTCCTATTTGCGTGACTGTTACTTACTGGTTCCGCTACGAGACTTAAATATGCTTGCCACGTCCTTTTATTCTAGAGTTTTGGTGCCTCTACAGTTTCCGCCTCACCAAGGAGTTCTCGCACTTAGGCACTTGAATTGTCCCCCAGGTATAGGATTAAATAGTGCATTACACAAGGATCATGTATCACGCGTAGTCAAGTTCAAAATTAAGTTACCGTTACCGGTGTTTAATGTAACGCGAGCTTTAGTGTGGTGCAGTTAGCATGACAGAAAGTAGATGTTTTTCGCTCGAAGAACGGATGTATTTGGACTATGAAATAATCGGATCTTTTCAGTGCATCGGCCTCGCAGGTAGTCATGCGAAGAAAACCGTTCGTTTACTACTAAATATTTCACTTAATATAAACGTGTGCCAAACGTTCTGAGAGTGCTCAAGTGCTATTAAGGTCACGTGGTTTGACGAACTGAGCTAGTTGAGTGCCCTGCATTCCACTGGAAGACTGCAAGAAAAATGGTATATATGCGTATAAGTGGTTACACAAACTGCTGCTTCAACTAACTGCACAGTGACAGCCTTATCTGTGTTTTATTTGTCTGTTTTTTCAGCCGATTGCAAAAGACGCGTGAGAAGTCAATACTGAACAGTTTACAACTTCATCATCATCATCAGCCTGTTTAGGTCCACTGCAGGACGAAGGCCTCTCCCAACGATTTCCAATGCACCGTATCCTGAGCAAGTTGGTTCCGCAAACTTTTTAATTTCCTCGCTCCATCTAACCTTCTGCCTGCCTCTGTTGCGTTTTCCCTTTCTTGGTATCCATTCCGTCGCTCTTACTGTCCATCTGTTATTTTTCCTCGTCAAAGAAAAGCCACTTGTCGTCTATAGCCTTACAACAAGCAACCCTAATGTTCCTGCATGAGAAACACGGAGGACGCCTTCACGTTTACACGCATGGGATGGTTCCTCTGTGAGCCCCACGGGAGCGGTGGCTATTCCAGCAAAATCTGTCACCATACGATTCAAGACGTCCCATTTTACAACTTGGACGGCTGCAGAACTCGCCGCCATTCATGCTGCGGTAGAGGTCATAATTGCAGAACCTTCCCATGCATGGTCAATATTCACAGACTCCAAAGCAGCTCCTCAGTGTCTTATATCACCATTTCGTCATGTACCTCACGAGCGATTAGTCGCTGACATAAGAATTCATCACCACGCAGTCGAGCAAGGACACAACATCACGTACCAGTGGATACCGGGTCACTGTGGGATCAGCGGCAATACGCGCGACCTGCCCACGATGACAACAACTGTAGAATAATACCGTTCTCCAGGACCGACGCATCCGCAAGGCTTCAATCCCTAGCACGTGAACCTACACGTGCACAGTGGAATTCATCAGAATTCACCAATGCTCGTGTCCACAGTTTGCACCCGGACCTTCTGTTCCGCCTTCCGTCAGGAATACCTCGAGCTGAGGAGACCCTTTTGTGTCGCCTGTGGCTTGGGGTTGCCTTCACCAAAGCCTACTCATTTCGCATTGGAATGGCAAGCGACCCTAAGTGTGAAAACTGCGGCTGCGACGAAACGATATGTCATCTTCTATGTGAGTGTCCCCGTTTCAGTGGCCCCAGGAGAGAACTTACCGCTGCTCTAGACAGACTTGACAGCCGCCCTTTGTCCGAGCAAGGAGTTTTGTGACACTGGCCAGGACCATCGTCAGCACGGAAAGCACTGAGCGCGCTGTTACGATTTTTAAGGACGAGCGGTCTAAAGGACACTCTGAGCAGTTTCGCGTTTCTTTTTTTTTGTGCGTGTTTTTTTTCTCTCTCCTTTTCTTTTTTCTTCTCGTATCCTCCTTCTATCATCTTTCATTCCCCTCACCCCGCACAGGGTAGCCAGCCGGTTTCAGCACTGGCTAACCTCCCTGCCTTTCCTCCCTCCTCCTTCCTCGTCATGGCATGTCCTGCCCAGGTGCACTTCTTTCTTTTAATTGATATAATAATATCCGCTACTCCTGTCTGTTATCTGATCCATTCCGTTCGTTTTTTATCTCTTAGCGTTACCCCTATCATTTTTCTTTCCATTGAACTTTGCGTGGTCCTCTAGTTTTTTCGTTATCCTCCACGTTTCTGCACCGTACGTGAGTACTGCGAGAATGCAGTGATTGAATACTTTTCGCTTTAGTGAGAGCGGTAAATTTCCAGTCATGATTTCGTAATGCCTTCCGAATGCGCTCCAGCCCACTCTTATATCTAGAGAGAATTTCTTTTTCATGGGTAGAAGTTCCTGTTCTTAACTGTCCCAGGTATACGTATTCGTTTACGCATTGTAAGGGTTCATTGTTGATTTTAAATTCCTGTTCCTTATCTAGGCTATTGAGCATAACTTTGGTTTTTTTGCCTATTCATTTTTAATCCAGTTTTAATACTTTCCCTGTTTAGGTCATCAATCATGCTTTGTAGCTCGTCTCCATCATTGCTAAAGAGCACAATGTCGCCCGCAAATCTTAAATCGCTTAGATATTCTCCGTCTATTCGAGTTCCATTTTGTTCCCAGTCTAGACGTTTAAAGACTTCCTCTAAACATGCAGTGAATAGAATCGGGGATATCGAATGTCCCTGTCTCCCACCTCTCCCGATCGGGATTTCTCTGCTTCTCTCATGTAGGAGTAGTGTGGCTGTGCAATCTTTGTATATGTTGTTTATGGTTTTCGCGTATACGCCAGGTACCCTTGTCGACGCAGAGCTTCTAGAACTGCTTGTATTTCTATGGAGTCAAATGCTTTCTCGTAGTCGATAAACGCCATATAAAGAGGTTTGTTATATTCCGCGTACTTCTCAGTTACTAGGTTGCTGGACTAGGTTACTAAACCCTCGCCCTCAGTGTCTAGCAGCTGCAGAACATCTGTCCACAGCGGCGGTGAGCTCTATGAAGCAGCAGAGCAGTAATAATCACTGGACCTGGACAGGCCGCCACTGGAAACTACACATTGGAACGTTCAATGCAAGATCCCTCTCCAGCGAAGCAAGATTATCGGAACTACCCGAGGAACTAGAGGGAGTTAGTTGGGACGTCATTGGCCTTAGCGAAGTTAGGAAAGCAGGTCTTAAACAATGGACATGTCCTCTGCTATAGAGGGTTGCCCGAAAAAAGAGAATATGGCGTTGGGTTCCTAATTCACAAAGATATAGCGGGCAACGTAGATGAATTCTACAGTGTTAAAGGAGTACTGACACTAATTTTTGGCATTCTCGTTTTGCTGCTGTAAATGAAAGCACGGCCGTGGAGAACCCCAAAAAGAGTATCATGGTGCCTCGCAACACAATGATTATATTGTTAATGCGGCTCCCTTAAAAGCCCACTTTCGGGTTCGATTTTGATGAGGCGTTTTCCTAGTGACGTGTCAACGTAGTTATACGTTAGTCTAAGTGATATAGGGACAGCAATTCGTGAAAGCGTCGCTGCAACTCAGTTGTCAGTGGTCAATTACACGCGGGGCACGCAAACAACGAGTTTCACGGTCGTCCAGAGACTATGACAGCGATTTCGGCGATTTTTAAGAGACTGTGTTCATACGTCATCGTAGTGTCCATTGCGCTCGTGCTGGCTTGCAGTGCTGGGCGACGAAAACTTTAAAACCGAACTAAAATATTTTGTACGTGTTTCCTGGTTTCCGTGTGCTGAGGGCATTAACAATACATGGAGAGAAAACGAAAAATGTATACTTTTCGCCGTCTCAAAATCGCGTCAGTACTCCTTTAAAGAAAGGGTAGCATGCGTCGGAATAAAACTCAATAAGGGGTATAAACTTAAGATGATCCAGGCATATGCGCCAACAACGAGCTACGCCGACGAACAAGTAGAGCAGTTCTACGAGGATATCGAATTAGCAATGAAGAAAGTACAGACAGAATACACAGTAGTCATGGGGGATTTCAACGCAAAAGTAGGGACAAAACACAAAACAAAGTGGAGAACAGGCGTGTGGCAACTACGGCGTTGGCCGTAGGAATAACCGTGGGGAAATGCTAGTACAATTTGCCGAAAGAAACCAACTCCGAATAATGAGTGCGTTTTAGGGGCGAAGCTCCTTAAGGCGTGGGTCGTGCGTCCCCGATGTATGTAGTAGGTAGCCACCTCTCGTTTAGTTCTTAAAATGTCCGCTAGCTGGTGGTACTTGTATATGAGCGCTGGAGGTGCCGCTGCTCTCCGATTAGCTGCTGCGCGGGGCTGCGCCGGGAGCGCTCCTCTCATTCTCCTGGATCGTCGCCGTACGCGTCGGATCGCGCTTCATGGACCATGGACGAAGAGAAAAAAATTCCAAACGTTGTGTCCGAAGCGCGGAATCGAACCAGGGACCCCTCGCTTCCTAACGCGCGGCGCTAGCCACTACTCCACGAAACGCACATGGACACATGCACCACGATGACAGTAAACACCCAATATTAACGAGACTACGCGTTTTTAACGCGTTTGTGCTAGCGCGTTACGACCCGTGTAAGAAGCTGGTGTAAGACGCTGAGGCCTCTCCGCCTTTTACTCTCTCAGCAGTCATGTGATGGCGTCGGCAAACGCGGTGCGCGTTCCGGCCTGTGTAAGGGGCTGCGTGAGATGTCTTTACATGATGATCGACTGGGCGAATTGCACGGAAGATTCACGGTTTACCGATGATTCCCTCCGGAGCTTCGCCCACTCATCGTCATTCACCCCGTGGATTTGCTGCGATTTTTTTAATAAACACAAGAATAGGAAGTGGACGTGGGAAAACCCTAACGGGGAAACAAAGAATGAAATTGACTTTATAATGTGCGAACAACCAGGTATAATTCAAGACACAGAAGTAGTGGGGAAGATAAAATGCAGCGATCACATATTAGTAAGGGCAAAGATTGTCCTTAACCTGAAGAAAACAAGAACTAAATTATTTACTAGAAAAAATGCAAATCTAGAGGTAATAAGGGCGAAGAACGAAGAACTTAAAGTCGCCCTGGGCAACAAGTTCGAGGCCTTAGGGCAAAACGAGGAAGATTTAGAAGAAATAAACAAAACCATGACGACAACGGGAGAAGAAGAAGCCGACCAGTGCGGACGTGGAAGTTTCGGCTCGTGCTTCTGCACATGTTTTCGGTCTTATTTCTGTGGTTCCTAGCAGTGTAATGTGCATTATTCGACGCAGTTTCTTCTAAGGCACACGCCGATGTCCGCTTTTCGCCGGTCAGTGAACTCTTTTTCAATTTTCGAGACTTTTTAGTTCGGACCACGCCGCGGCTCAGTTAGTTCTACCTGACCAGGCCTATCGTCAGCATCGAGAAGCGAGCGGGCCCAGGCCTCGCTCGTGCGTGTGCGCGGCAGCATGCCCGCTATGGAAGTAGTCGTGGAGGAACAAGCCATCTCCCGAGAAGAAGCGAATCGCCCGGGCTGGACGACGGCCATGGGCAGAAACAAGAAGGCCACGCCGGGACTGACCGTTCCGACCCGAGGCAACAAGGAACGAGCAAAGACGAAGGGCGGCCGCCGCACGGCCGGCCAGTAGAGCGCGGTCAAGCGCCTCGTCGCGGCATCGAGGCTCCCCTGGCTACCGAGGGACCACATTCGCATTATAGTGAGACCGAGAGACGGCCTCGACCAAAAAAAAAGTGAGTCGAATTAGGCTAGCGCAAGCGCTAGCAATGGCGGCCTCGCTCCCGCCGAACGAGACCGAGGAAGACATTGTTTGCCTGAACGCAACCCAGAACATTCTCGTCGTGTCCATGCCTACCGAGAAGAACGCGAACGCGTATGCCGGAGTTCATAAGCTTCATTTAAGAGAAGGCGTATTCAACGTGGCCGCATACGTGGCGGCGCCGGACAACACCTGCAAGGGCGTCATCAGAGGAGTGGACCCCGAAATCAACGAGGCCCAGCTTCAGGCCATGATCGTGAACCAAAGAAATCCCAATGCATTGGAAGCCAAGCGGATCAAAAACACTTCGACGGTGGTAGTACTCTTCGACGGCATGAAAGTACCGAACTATGTCTTGTGCGGCGTAAGCCTAATTCGCTGCACGCTCTACAGGCGGCAGAACGACGTGTGCTATGGGTGCGGTGACCTGGGCGACAGAGTCGACGTCTGCCCAAATCCCAACAAGAAGAGGTGCCGCGGCTGTGGAGTCGACGGCCCGGCCGAAGACCACCAGTGCTCGCCCAAGTGCGCCCTCTGCGGGGGCGCGCACCCGACGGGGGACGGCAAGTGCAAGAAACGATACGTCGTGCGGCGCAGGAGGCGCCGACGCAGAAATTCTAAGAAAACGGAGCTGCAAAGTCAGCCGCAACAGCTGCTGCAGCAGCTGGAGAGCAGACCACGTGATTCCAGCATGGCAGGCACCCCCAGACGAATACGTTCGACAACGCCGGCCCGACGACAGCGCAGCCGATCGAGAGGCCGCTCCCGTTCCAGGGGGCACTCCCGCTCCCAAGTGCGCATTCAAGATGGACTAACCTGGGCGGACAGGGCCACGCCGAAGCCGCAGCCGAAACCACAACCAAAGGTAACGTAGGTAGCATTGCCAAAGCAAGACAGGGAAGACCCCAGAATAGCTCAACTAGTGGAAGAAAACGCGCGCCTCAAGGCGGAGATTCAGCAAATGAGGGCGAATTTCGAATCGTTTCGGAAACAAGGCTCCACATCCGCGGTAGTCGAACAACAGCAGCAACAACTGCCGCAAAGTACACCGACCCCTCAAGGGGAGCGATCAGGTCGATCGGGCAAACGCAGGGCCCCTCCCCTCAAGGAGGAGGGAACCTTGGCGGAACCCGAGTCCAATAGCATCTTATTGGAAGTCCAGCAGTCGATTAGTGCTTTGCAGCTAACGGTCAAGCAACTAGCGGGAAGCATTGTAGTGCTCGCTGAAAGGGTGACGCGTATCGAAGCACAGATGGCGCCTGCAGGTGCTAAACAAAACCAAGGTATCAACCATGGCGAACAACAACTCAACTAGAAAGCTGGTCGTGTGGCAGTGGAATTGCGCTAGCTTCAGAAAGCGCAAGGCTCCGCTGCAGCAGTTCGTGGCCTCACAGGCGGAAAAACCGCACGTCATAATATTACAGGAAACTTTGGTTAGTGAGGTGACCCTGCCCGGATATCGGGTCGCTTCGTCGATATTTGAACCGGGTAAGCGCGGAGTGGCAACCCTTGTCGTGACCAAATGCTCTTTCCAGGAACGAGAATTGAAATTGGGCAACATGAAAGCGGAGGTTACCGCGATCGAAATTATACCGAACGCATGGCTGAAACACAGCGTATTTGTAGTGAACGTCTACAGCCCGCCTTCTGAGCACAGACAGTCCTTTGCATCGAAATGATGAAGGCGACCTCAATGGCTAGGGGGGCCCCGCTAGTAGAGGCGCGAGATTTTAATGCACCCCACGAAAGCTGGGGAAGACCAACGCCCAAGGGAGAGCGGCTATTGGAGGCAGTCACTAAGTGTTCGCTAGAGCTGATAACGGACGCCCGCTATCCGACCCGAGTAGGCACGTCGGTGGCACGGGACACGACGCCTGACCTGAGCTTTGTGGAAAACGTGCGAGGGGCCGAGTGGCGCAACCTGCACGAGAATCTCGGAAGCGACCACTACGTACTGGCGGTGATGATCCCCCATCAGTGCGGCACCGCCGAGAGAATTTAAGGTCACTGATTGGGATGCCTTCCGCAAAATAAGGAGACAAGACTCCAGTGAATACGAGGACCTGGACAGTCTCTTTAAAAGGCTCAAAGAGGACGTTAGCGCCGCGACGAGGGCCGTGAGATTGGACGCGAGAATGGCACACCTATTAGAGGCAAAGACTTCCATCACGACAAGGTGGAAAACGCAAAGATTAAATCGCCGACTGCGAAAGAAAATAGCGGAACTAAACAGGGAAATTGAAGCGCACTCGATCGAGCTGTCGATGCAACAGTGGAACGAGGTATGCGCGTCGGTAGACGGACAGATGAGAGCCGGAGGCAAGTGGAACCTCTTAAAGAAACTGTTAGACGACACGCAATCCAAAGGCAATCAAAGATTGGCAATCGATAGGATTATACACAAGCAAAAGGAGCAAGGCAAAACGGAGTGCGAACTCCTGAAGGAGCTAGCGGAGAGGTATCTGCCGCTGGGCCCATCGGGTGACGGCGACTATCCGCAATATCACGGCGCAGAGGTAGAAGAACTAGACGCGCTCTTCACGGAATCGGAAATATGGGAGGCCTTACAGGGCCTCAACGGACGCTCGGCGACGGGTCCGGACGGGGTCTCGAACAAACTGCTGAGAAACCTGGACGGAAAGTCGGTCGAGAAGCTCACCGAAGAAATCAACAGAGTGTGGGAAACGGGACGAGTACCCGAGGTTTGGAAAGAGGCTTCGGTCATACTAATACCAAAACCCGGCAAACCACTCACGCCGGAGAACATGCGGCCAATATCGCTAACCTCGTGCGTGGGCAAGGTGGCGGAACACGCCATACACAACCGAGTATCGCGGTACATAGAGAGAGAGGGGCTGTTCCCACACAACATGGTGGGCTTCAGACCGGGCCTCTCCACTCGGGACGTTATTCTCCTCCTTAAAAAGCACATAATCGACGGCATCACCAGAGACACCAGAGGCATATTGGCCCTAGACCTAGCGAAAGCGTTCGACACTGTCAAACACAGATTTCTGCTGGAAAGGATCTCGGTGATGGGGCTCGGCCGAAAATTCCACTCATACATAGGCTCCTTTCTCAGGGATAGGAAGGCCACGATCAAAATAGGACAGGCCAAGTCCGACAAGTATACGCTCGGCGCGAAGGGCACCCCACAAGGGGCGGTGCTCTCTCCGCTCTTATTCAATTTGGCAATGGCCGGGCTCTCCGACCGACTGAGGAGAGTGACCAACGTCCATCACGCCCTGTACGCAGACGACATAACGGTGTGGTGCACGGGAGGGTCCGACGCGGAGGTCCAGTGGGCGCTGCAAGAGGCGTTGGACACGACGGAGGAATACCTCAAGGACACGGGACTCCACCTGTCACCGAGCAAATCGGAACTGTTGCTCTACAGGCCCTCGAAACAAGGCATGAGGAATTTGACCCCAATTGATCAGATCCCTATCAAATTATACGCGAGCGACGGCCAGCCGATCCCCAGAGTGGACACTATAAGAATCCTAGGGCTGCTAATTGAGGCCAAAGGCGGTAACACGAAAACCCTAGTGAAACTGACGTACAAAACTGAGAACATGCTCCGATTGATCCTAAGAGTGACCAACCGCAGGGGAGGGCTGAGCGAGAGCAATCTCATGAGACTTTACCACGCCTTTCTCATGAGTCACGTATATTACGCAGCCTCGGCGCTGAAATGGACCAAGAGAGATGCGGCCAAGATAGAGACGCTCATGCGCAAGAGCATTAAACGGGTGCTAGGTCTCCCGATCACGACGAGTACGGAAAAGCATGAACAATTAGGGGTCCACAACTCGTTATCGGAAATCATCGAAGCACAGGCCAAGGCACAAATCCTGAGACTGTCCACCACCAGCGCCGGCAGAGGCATCCTTGAAGAAGCTGGCATATATGCAGAGGCAGAGTGCAACGCACGCCAGGTCGCGCTCAGCGCAGCGGTCAGGGGCACTTTCAAAGTAGAACCGCTGCCGCGCAACGTCCACCCGCAATTCAATGAGGGGCGCCGCAAGGCGAGAGCAAGAACATTATTGAAAGCGACCGCCAACAGCCCCGGACTGGCGGCATTTGTTGACGCGGCCCAGTACGGACGCAGCGACCGGTACGCGGCCGTCTCGGTAGGCTGGGACGGGACGGTCATTAATGCGGCATCAGTCAAGGGAGTAACGGCTGAAGTGGCCGAACAGGTGGCAATAGTCTTGGCGATGAGGGACCCCGAACGTCCTTATGTTTATACGGATTCGCGATCGGCGGCCAGAGCATTCGCCTCGGGCTCTATATCGCGGGAAGCGGCGGCCGTCCTCGCCAACGAGGGAGCCGCCGGTCATCACACCATCAAGTGGTTTCCGGCCCACATGGGGGCCGACGTGCACCCAGACTTTCCCAACGCCAACGAGCTGGCGCACGAGCGCGCGCGAGGACTCACACACCGCGGCGACCGTGGCGAGCAAAGTGGCGGGGAGGGAGGGGAGCACCGAGACCCGCTGCTTACCTTCAACGAAATAACGACGCACTACCAGCTGTCAAGGAGGGTACTACCCCACGCTAAACTGAATAGACCACAGTCGTCGATATTGCGAATGCTCCAGACAGGGTCGTTCCCTTCCAGAGGCAGACTGAGCCTTTACTCACCAGACATAGAGCCACACTGTCCGGATTGCGGTGCTGCTCGCTATCGCACATGCTTGGCAATGCTCCGCGTTAAGCGGCACCGAGTTGAGCACAGAACAAGACTGGGAAGACGCGCTGCGAAGCGGCGACCACCAGACACAACTCCGGGCCGTCCAGAGGGCTCACGAAAGGGCAGAGGCTCACGGGCTTCCTGTCCCAACGTGGGTGCGACCCGCGACTCCTGCCGACCACTAAACCAAAAGTGGGTGGGGAGGGGTTCCTCCGGACTTAATAAAGTTATTTCCTCCCATGACGACAACAATCCTTGAAACAGCGATAGCAGTCGGGAGTAAAACAATAAAGCAAGCAACAAGTAAGTTGTCCTAATCTACCAAGGACTTAATAAAAAAACGCCAGCAAACGAAAGTAACTTCGTCAAAAGAAAATATAGAATTCGCAGAACTATCAAAATTGATCAGTAAAGCCAGGCAAAGAGATGTAAGAAACTTTAACACGAGGGAAATAGAGTAAGCAGTAGAGAAAGGTACCAGCATTAAATCGGCCAAAAAGAAACTCCACTTAGGACAAAACAAAATGTTTGCGCTAAAAGATAAACAAGGTAACGTTATCAACAGTCTCAAGGAAATAGTAAAGGTAGCAGAAGATTTCTATTCTGAACTGTACAGCTCTCAGACAGACCACACAACCTTAATAGAAATAGAACCAGAGGAGGACACTGAAATTCCATGTATAACCGCTGACGAAGTCATAAAGGCTGTCAAAGGCATGTCCCGCGGTAAAGGAACTGGTGACGATGGTATAACAGCCGAATTGATCAAAGACAGAGGAGATATTGTACTTGAAAAGCTTGCATCGCTTTTCACGAAATGTATCATGACATGTAGTGTACCGCGCAGTTGGAAAAATGCTAATATAATTCTAATACGCAAGAAAGGCGGCATAAAGGAGTTAAAGAATTACAGAACAATTAGCCTACTCCCAGTAATGTACAAGCTATTTATGAAAGTAATGTCTACGAGGATAAGAGAAACGCTCGACTTTAACCAACCGAGAGAACAAGCTGGTTTTAGGAAAGGTTACTCGACAATGGACCACAGCCACGCTATCAACCTAGTAATTGAGAAGTACGCGGAATATAACAAACCTCTTTATATCTTAATGAGCAAACAGACAATGAAGCCCAGGAAAGGGCTTCATTGCCCAGGAAAGGGCTTCATTTCCTGGGCTTCATTGTCTGTTTGCTCATTAAGTTGTTTCTAACAAATAAAGAATGAGCCCTTGACCCCATCCCTTTCGTTAAACCTCTTTATATGGCGTTTATAGACTACAAGAAAGCATTTGTATCGATAGAAATACAAGCAGTTCTAGAAGCTCTACGTCGACAAGGGGTACCTGAGGTATCCGTGAAAACCATAAGTAACATCTACAAAGATTGCACAGCCACACTAATGCTACATGAGCGAAGCAGAGAAAGAGATGTGAGACAAGGAGATATGATCTCCCTATTCACTGCATGTTTAGAGGAAGTCTTTAAACTCTAGACTGGGAAGAAAAGGAAATTCGAATAGACGGAGAATATCTAAGCGATTTAAGATTTGCAGACGACATTGTGTTCTTTAGCAATGATGGAGACGAACTACAAAACATGATCGATGACCTAAACCGGGAAAGTATTAAAATTGGATTGAAAATGAATAGGCGAAATACCAAAGTTATGCTCAATAGCCTAGCTAAGGAACAGGAATTTAACATCAACAACGAACCCTTAGAATGTGTAAACGAATACGTATACCTGGGACACTTAATAACAAGAACTCCTAAATATGAAAAAGAAATTTTCCGTAGAATATGCATGGGCTGGAGCGCATTCGGAAGGCATTACGAAATCATGACCGGAAACTTACCGCTCTCGATAAAGCGAAAAGTATTCAATCACTGCATTTTCCCTGTACTAACGTACGGTGCGTAAACGTGGAGGATAACGAAAAAACTAGAGATGAAACTAAGGAGCACGCAACGTGCAATGGAAAGAAAAATGATAGGGGTAACGCTAAATAGAGCGGAATGGGCCAGAGAACATGCAGGAGTAGCCGATATTATTATATCAATTAAAAGAAAGAAGTGGACCTGGCCAGGACATGTCATCACGAGGAAAGATAACAGATGGACAGTAAGAGCGATGGAATGGATACCAAGAGAGGGAAAACGCAACAGAGGTAGGCAATAGGTTAGATGGAGCGATGAAATTAAAAAGTTGGAGCGATGAAATTAAAAAGTGGAACCAACTTGCTGAGGATAGGGTGGATTGGAAGTCGTTGGGAGAGGCCTTCGTCCTGCAGTAGACCTAAACAGGCTGATGATGATGATGATGGTGATGATCGCAAGCGTGTTTGGATGCGCTCAGTAAAGCAAAAGATCTTGACTAAGGCTATCAGTGCGCCATGACCGCTTGACATATAACGCTTAACATATATTTGTTCCCATAGTCATGCAGTCACAGAAATCGACAGTATGAAATTCACACAGTAAACAAACCAGGAATGTAATTATGAACGGTAAAGAAAAAATCGCAGATCCCACGTGCAGTGGGAATCAAGGAAATGCGAAATGCGAAATCAAGGAAATGGTGCCTACTGCTGCCTTTGTTACTTTGTCAAGATTCCGTAAGTACTCCTTACTTCAAGATTCTCTAAAAATGAAGTTACCAATGCAAGAATATGGGCATCTTTCTTTTGTTTGGGATAATAAGTGGTGTCCCTCTCGTAAACTGGAAGTGGCAATAACAAAATTTCGCTGTCGTATCCCTCCATTGAATTTTTATTTACACAAGTCTGGTCTGGCGCCATCTCCGCTATGCTGTTATTGTAGAGAGCCTGAAAACATTGATCACTTTTTAATTACCTGTCAGCGTTATATAAGTCAAAGGAAAAGGCAATTCGAAATTTTATTCAGGAATTTAAACATTCCCCAGAATTCTCAGAACATTCTTTCCTTCGTAGCGTCCTCACTAGGTTATAGCAACAGGAACGTTTGCTTAGCCATGTGCAATTTCCTTCGTGATACAAGAAGACTTCATTGCTAATCATCATTCCAACCAAAACTTCATGCCTCGAAATTGCTCCCACTACTTGATTAAACTTCAAATTATTTTATTGTTGTTCATTTCTATTATAAATAGTCTATCATTCTCTAACATTTCATTCTTCCTTACGTTACCGATTCCTTACTCTTCCTTTGTTTCAGCTCAATTTTTTTCCTCTTTATATTAATCGCCAGCTTCATGGCCAATCCCCCGTAGTGGGCAAGAGCCAAATATCAAGGAAAAAACAAAAAGAAAGAAATGCGAAGCATGCATTAGGAACGTAAAATGGACCTGCATTGTTGTCTCGCTATATCGATTTTGGTACATATGAAGTTAACGAAACGGCCGCAAGAGCACCAAGATTGTGGCATGTAAACCATGCCGCTCATGACACGCATGCCATTATTGTCATGTTATGACCTCTCATTTACGTTCCTCGTGGAGTCGTGTTGTGCCATAGCACTTTTGGCATACATCCCATCAACGAAACGCGTGGCATGTAAATCATGCGGCTCATGACATGCATCTCACGGTTTTCATTTTCTTAGAAGGTGTCAACCAGGGTTGTCAGACATTGTTGTCTCGCCATACCAGTTTTGGTATATATCAAGTTGACGAAACGGCCGCAAAATCACGAAGATCCTGGCACATAAATCATGCCGCTCATGACACGCATGACATGATTTTGATGTTATGACCTGTCATTTATATTCGTCATGCAGTCATGTTGTGGCATACCAATTTTCGTATACATCGCATCAACGAAGCGGCAGGAGAGCACGAAGTCGTAGGCGGCTAGATAGATAGATAGATAGATAGATAGATAGATAGATAGATAGATAGATAGATAGATAGATAGATAGATAGATAGATAGATAGATAGATAGATAGATACGCTCAAAGTCGCCGAAGTTCGCTAAGAAATGCTTCGCATTAAAAACAACACATTACGCGCATACCTCTCATTCGACGTCGTAAGTGGAGCCGTCCTTGACCTGTGAGATGCACTTCGCCCCAACGAGGACGACGCCACCTACGAGATTAACTGAGATTAACGACTAACGACGCCTTCTGAATGATACGTTTTCGAAGACTGGTCCATTCAACGGCGCGATTAGAGGCCGATCTTCAAGCGCCCACAGTACTTACTGAATTGCTCTGCGCGTGTTTACTTTTAGATGCGAAGCAGCTTATGGCGGGCCCTTTGTCCGTCCCTACCGCGTTCGGTGTCCACACTGCGCATCCTCCTCCTCTCCTTGTCTCATCTTGGCATTCCTCCTCTCCCAACGGCGCGCGTTGACTATGGAAACGCTCTTTCTTCGATGAGTGCTTTACCAGATCGCAAGGAACGAGAACGCGCCCTCGCCCGCGTGAGGCAACGCTGACGCAGGCAGCGTCTGCTAGCGTCAAACCGATGCAAACGCGGTGTGCACCCCCCCCCCCCCCCCGTAAAAGTCATCCAAGGGGCCCACCTGCCGAAGTGAGGCGTCCAGATGAACCGGACCACATTCCGGTGAAGGTGGTGAGATTTTCTCGGAGGTCCGAAGAGGTAATCAGGAGTTCCCATCGAAAATCGACGGAGCCGGTATGCTGCACGTCCAACGCGCTCGCTGCTGATCGTTTCCACCTGGTGTGTCCATCGAACCCCCCAAATCACCTCCCATTCACCCCGAGAGAACTGGGAGGCTGCTCCACCTTGGAGGGCCAAAAGGCCCTCGTGGCCAGGGCGCTTGCCGCCGCGGAAGCCACAGGGGTCCCGGACCAGAGACCCCTCCTAGAGGTTGTACAGGGGCGACCTCTCTGTATATACTATTAATAAATGTTTTTCATCACCACCACGCCCCGTGCTGCTTCGCATCGGTACCCTTTACCGTGAGACGGAGTAAGTTCCTTCTCGGTGGCCGTGGTTGCCGGCTGCGCACGTGAACTGCAGGCCGTCACCTTGCAATAAAAGTCACTACCTCATCAGCGGCTCTTGATTATTCCTGCGATTAAGAGAATTTTAGTCCTAGAAAACCATCACAAGCCTGATTAAATACGTAAAACACACCTACTGTAAGCTGCAACATTCAAGTCAAACCTTCGCACTAATATACGGTATACTGTGGAATGCATCCCTGAAATATGATTTGCTGTTTATTGTATTCTTTATGTATCCCCACTCCCCTCTGTAATGCCTTCTGGCCCTGAGGGTACAATAAACAAATAAAATAAATAAATTGCTATGCCTACTAATCCATCTCCGCTGTGCTATCCCGGGACACCACAGGAAAGCTGCAAAGTGGTCATATTGTCTCTGAGTTTATGCCATATATTTATCTCAGATGTGGCTCGGTACCTTTGTTATGCCTGCGTCTTTACCGGTACAGGCAGCACAGTGTGAAGGGAGTTTAGTGATGTTCACGCATCTGTGGTCAGGGTGCATGGGAACCTGCTCCACAGATACGTGATCGCGCACTTATGGCCACTAAGAAATCACATTAAATGAACCCATAGAATGCAGCTTTTAAGAAGACAGGGAAGCT
The DNA here is from genome assembly GCA_013339685.2 of Hyalomma asiaticum. Lineage (NCBI taxonomy): Eukaryota > Metazoa > Arthropoda > Arachnida > Ixodida > Ixodidae > Hyalomma > Hyalomma asiaticum. The sequence continues at coordinate 17,706,272 of CM023484.1, forward strand.
CGCTGCCTATAAAATCAGTTTGCGTATCGGAAGCTTATCTACAGCAATTGCTGCGTGTGGCTGCGCATAACTGTTCACTGCGGCGTGTGCTTTTAGCTGCTGCTAATGCAGGGTGAGTAAAACGTTTGGTCGGGTGATATAGCGCATGCCCTCAGAAAATAGAAAATTGGCAGATCCCACGTGCAGTGGGAATCAAGGAAATGCGAAGCACGCATAAGGAACGTAAAATGGATTTGCAGTGTTGTCTCGCTATACCGAGTTTGGTACATTTGAAGTTAGCGAAACGGCCGCAAGAGCACCACCACTGTGGCATGTAAATCATGCCGCTCATACACGCATGTCATGATTATAACGTTATGACCTGTCATTTACGTTCGTGATGCAGTCGTGTTGTGCCACAGCAATTTCGGTATACATCCCTTTAAGGAAACGAGTGGCATGTAGATCATGCCGCTAATGATATGCATGTCACGATTTTCATGTTATGACCTGTCATTTATGATCGTCATGCAGTCATGTTGTGCCAAACCAATTTTCGTATAGGCTCGGTGCAGCCGAGTTTTCCATGTGCGACATCAGCGCCAGAATGCACTGCCTGGCGGAGAGAAGAAGCAAAATTGGGCAGACTGTGACAGGGAAATACGGGAACGCGATGCGCGTCTCCAGCTCTATAGCAGCAGCGACCGCCCGTCCCACCTTCTTTCGTTTTATTTCCCTTGAGACGCGCGCTCCAAACCTGCGGCAAACTGTTCCAAAGGGCGACGCCGCGAGCGTTCGTGTGGTTCGTGCCGGAAAGCAGCGAAGAAACGCGCGCGTCGCTGTCGCCTCGGTTTCCACATTGCGCGACTGAGCCGTCCGACGAGAGCTACGTAGCGCCCTCTGGTCAGTAGACGGAGCCCATACATCCCATTTACGAAACGGCAGTATAGCGCCAGGCCCATGGCATGTAAATTATGCCGATCATGACACGCGTGTCATGATTCTAATGTTATGACCTCTCATTTACGTTCGTCATGCTGTCGTGTTGTGCCATAGCAATTTTGGTATACATCCATTAAGGAAACGCCTGGCATGTAAATCATGCCGCCCATGAAATGCATGTTATGCTTTTCATGCTATGACCTGTCATTTATGTTCGTCATGCAGTCATATTGTTGCATACCACTTTTCCTACACATCCCACTAACGAAATGGTCAAGAGAGCACCAAGACCGTGGCATGTAAATCATGTCGCTCATGACATGCATGTCATGATTTTCATGTTATGACCTGTCATTTACGTTCATGATGCAGTCATCTTGTGGCATGCCAATATTCGTATACATCCCTTTATCGAAACGCGTGGCATGTAAATCATGTCGCCCATGACATGCATGTCATGCTTGTCATGTTGTGACCTGTCAGTCATGTTCGCCATGCAGTCATGTTGTGGCATACCAATTTTCGTATACGCCCCATTAACGAAACGGCCAGGAGAGCACCAAGACCGCCGCATGTAATTCATGTCACTGATGACATGCATGTCATGATTTTCGTGTTATGACCTGTCATTTATGTTTGTGATGCAGTCATGTTGTGGCATGCCAATTTGCGTATACGTCCCATTAACGAAACGCGTGACATGCAAATCATGTCATTCATGACATGCATGTCATGATTTTCATGTTATGACCCGTCATTTATGTTCGCCATGCAGTCGTATTGTGGCATACCAATTTTTGTATACATCCCATTAACGATACGACCAGGAGAACACCAAGACTGTGACATGTAAATCATGCCACTCATGACATGCAATATCATAATTTTCATGTTATGACCTGCCATTTATGTTCGTCAGGCAGTCATGTTATGCCATACCAATTTTCGCATACATCCCATTAGCGAAACGGCCGGGAGAACCCTAAGACCGTGGCATGTAAATCATGCCGCTCATGACATGCATATCATGACTTTCATGTTATGACCTGTCATTTATGTTCGTCATATAGTCATGATGTGGCATACCAGTTTTCGTAAACATCCGATTAACGAAACGGCCAGGAGAGCACAAAATCGTAGGCGGCTGGATAGATAGATAGATAGATAGATAGATAGATAGATAGATAGATAGATAGATAGATAGATAGATAGATAGATAGATAGATACGCTCGAACTCGCCGAAGTTCGCTAAGAAATGCTTCGCATTTAAAAACGCTAACAGGACTAGGGCGATACCTGAACAGGCGCTAACTGTGTCGAGAAAAATTGGATATTTCTTGAACATTTTTGTCAACATTTGTAAGTCAGGGGGGGGGGGGGGGTGAAAGGCGGGGGGGCTGCAGGTCCTGCGTTGTGGTGTCGCACTTGTTTCTTTTGCGTTGCTACGTCTGAATTCGATGCACCAATTATCATAAATCCTAAATTAGTAACTATTGTCTTTACGATAGTTGGTGGTGCATACGAGACCAGCACCGGACAGCTTCGTGTGTTTGTGCTGTTGTACTGAATACATGCTGAATGCACATGCCTCTGCATCGATGTTTTTGGTGAACAAGTTATTTATCGTCTTTGCAGGTTACTTCCGAGACCAGCAGCAAACTTACAAGGGTCTGTACCATCTCATCTGCATTCTCAACATGGCGGTAGCCGTGACGTGGTTTATCAAGATGCTGCTCATCCGCAAAAAGGACAGAATTCCTCTTCAGGGAATCTAGGAAATGGGGACAATTTTTTCAACATGTCCTTCTTAACGATGATTGCGAGAACAAAAAGAATGCGCGCACGGTGCTCCCGTTCGGATGGTGCCTCCTGCGAACTGTAGTGAAGACTAGTGGAAAGAGAACTTTTGCAGATGGACTTCTCAGCGCAGGTTTTGTGTCGTGCTGGAACTTCCAGTGCAGTGTTCGCGCGTTTTGCATTGGCTGGCTATAATGTTGGCTGTTGAGGAATCTGCTAAACAAATACTGCTCATTGTTGAAATCGAGTTTTCGTTGGTTACCTTGACGACGAATCATATAACCAGAATGGCCCAATCCGAATAAACAGGGCATATCGGGCCGACCAGGCGTTTCCGAAAGGTTGACTACGGGAGCACGAATACACCTGCCAGCGTTTCACAGTACCACGCGAGATTGCGGCGCGTTTCAAACAGTTTTCTGCGCGTTTAGATGGCACCAAGAACACTGACACAGCGAAAATGAAATAACGCCCGAGAAACTGGCAGCACTTGCGATAGAAAAAAGCGAAGCGCTCACCTGAGGCCGAATCAGCGCGGACCATCGGCGAGGATGCTGCTCCGGCTCTACAGCATTTTACATCCAAACCCTACCCCAATTGTCACTACGAGTTGTAAGCTTGTGCTGTCCACTTGCTGTTCTTTCGTGTTCGGGCAACAAAGTGATTAACGCAAGTCTTACTACACGTCGCTGAATGTTGTGTGTGCGTTGTACGACCTCTTTTGATGTGTGCAATGCTGATACCGAGGAGGGGCTGCAAGTGACCCCATCGTGATATCCAGTTTGAGATGGCAGCCGGCGTAAGGGGTCAAATACGCCCCGTCTACCGCGAGGATGCCCTGTGTGTCGCGATGGAGACACTGTCTGCGCAACGTGTGCACAGTGTGACCGCTTCGGTAGACGTGCTCGTGTTCTGCGCCCAACTGTATATCTATAATTTAGTAAGAACAACTTCCATCGCCCACGGTAGAATGTCGCGGACATAGCGGAACAGGGGACACTTTGTGTGTGCTGTTCTCTTTTCGATTTCAGCCTCGCGCTTTTCCACCGCCATCAATTTGCCCGCATCGCCCACGCTTCTGCTTTGCTCGAGATACAGCTGCTGCTCCGAAGGTCGCCGGGTCGTATCCCTGCGGCTGCACTTCGATGCAGGGTACTGTGCGACATCAGCGCGCGTCAAGGAGCTTGTCGAAATCTCCAGAGCGCTACTCCACTGTGGCGTCTCCCATATCGTCGTTTTTGGAAGTGTGGGACCCTTAAGCCTCGCGCTAAGTTTTGACTGCCTGGCCCCATTCTCATGGCGCTCCCTCTTCCGCAAGCCATGCTCTTCAGTCGCCCCATGGCACTGCCAATTGTAATGACATCACTTGGAAAAAAGTACGAGTTACTGCGTGGCGTCCCTCGTCGGCGTGCGCTATTTGACATAGATGAGTCATCAGAGCTCGCCGACGAAGAAGGCACATTAGAAATGAGCAAGTTGCTAGTACATCTTGAGGCAGGTGCAGCGCTACACGAAACACGGACAAAGAACACGCATCTGTGCGGCGTGTAGTGCTGCAACCATCAGAAGGACATATGCGGGGCGACCGATCGAGTCGCCGAACTCGTTTCGCAGAAATTTAGGTGTCGCGGTCGTTGGTAGTAAGCGGAACATCACCGTTGTACGTGAGCAAAAATTCGAGGTAGACGTAAAGAAAAAAAGAAAACCTTCGGACCGAGTGGGATCGTACATGCGACCCCTCGCTCCGGGGCGCTACGCGCTTGCCCACACCGCAAGCATTGACATGACCCTTATGGCGAGCATTTTATATGTGCCCTTTCCCGTTGGTGATGCCGCGCACATCTCGGACGTGCGTCTAGGAGGTCCTTCAGCGTGGAAGAGGCTTGAGTGTCATCCGCGACATGGCGCAAAGGGCCGACGGCGCCTAAGGCCCCTAGATAAAAAAGTTTCAAGGTAGCGACACTCATTGTTCTCTGCGCAGTCCTCCTCACTCTCGCGTGTACTCCCTCTTTTTGTCCGCCATCCGCGTATGTGATTGGTGCATTCCTTGCACGTGACGTTGTTAGTGGTTGGTGGTGACATTTATTTTTCTGCAAAAAGGTTCAGAACTAGTGCGCATGCGCCTATGCTCCCGGTCGGATTGTGGCCGTGACGAAAGACGAAATCCTAGGCTGTAGAAGAGAAGCGTTCCAGCTGGCGCATGTCGGCCAAGCTTGCTACTCTGTGCATGTTGATCGCTGCTCGCTAGTTTTTACAGCGTAAAGTGTTATTAGATCACAACAAGGGTCGTTTTTGCGCTGTAGTTGTCCGCCGCCGCCGCCGCCGCCGGCGTCCGTAACCACTACGCGCAAATTTCAGTAAATATAACCAGGACCGAGGAGTATTCCGAATGGTCCTCTGCGTGGATTCGAAACCACACTCTCTGCGTGGCAGTCGTGCATTCTACCACTAAGCTACGCCTTTTTTTTCATACATGGTATTTTCATACACGCCTGCGCTTGAGAAAGCATCGCTAAAGACTTAAACTCATATAACGTCTGCCGAGGAATCGCATTATAAATGTGACGTTACGTGACATAATAATAATACGCCACTATACATCGCGGAAAGTGAATTGCATAACGAGTTCGAGGAATAATTTCAAAGGACACGGGTGTATGCTTTCTGAACCCATTACTGAGGCATCATCTACATCATCATTAAGAAACAATCTTCAACTTTACCATCATCAATATTACGAACCGCTGCCCTTTATCGTGTCGTATCGTGCACTGTAAACGCAAATAAGCCGAAAAGTGCATATTAAGCGAGGCGGCCACCCTTGAAACTCCCGGCCTGAAGACCGTACTCCCTTTGAGTGGAACAGAAATGGAGTGAAAATGTTCGCCATCCTCCATTTCACTCCCACGTTAAACGTGGGAGTGAAGAGGGCAAAAATATTTGATTGTACCACCTTTGCACGAGGGAGTTTGCAGCAAAAGGCTCCCTTTAGTGTTAAGGGGGCTTTGTTCTACTCCCTTTCTGTATACATATATAAGATGGGTATCGTTGCGCATTCAACGGACGAACACAGGAAAGAACACGCAGAGTAAGCGTGTTCTTTCCTGTGTTCGTCCGTTGAATGCGCAACGATACCCAACAGATATGCACCAACTCGCCCAAGAAGAAGTTCTGCTGAAATACATATATAAAGACACGACAGGAAACAGAACTCCCTTCACACGTAAGGGAGCATGTGTTCGCGTGTGTGTGCGTGTGTGATGGCGGCGTTTATTTCTTACCGGCATATGTGCGCGTGAAAATGAGAAAACGAGGAACATCTTAATTCGCAAGATTTCCTTTTCTTTCCCCCTTTTTTCTTTTTTTTTTTTTTTTTGCTCTCTAATCGTGCACACTTCCAGGGTGCTTGTGAAATCCAACTGGCTCGTGAATGGCTGAGTCTAGCAAGTTGACAGCGATCTATCCGCTGTCGTACTGCAACATCGCCACCGATAACAATTTTAGGACGCGGTACCTTACGTCTTGCCTCAGAATGGCCAGAAGTATTTGCTTGCTTGTCCCCGGCCGAGAGCGAAGCGCGTCAGAGAAGCGTCGTTGCTGTTTGCTGCGCCAGCTGGCTGCGGGGACGCCCGCCCTGCAATTCGTCGTTCTCACGCGCTCCTCTTCGTTTAGTATGTCGTGTATGTAAATACGTGCGAGAAAACTACCGTGACCAGTCGAGTTTGTGGGTATCCTGCGACGCCCTTCTCTTTTTTTCTGCACGTTCACCGAACAGCAGATGAACTCCTTCAGCGCAAATATGCAGCACTGGAGTGACTGACTGCCTCGGGGCCGTCGTATCTTCGGGATATGTGCACTACAATGAAATTTGGTTGTTCTACGTGGTTGTATTGTGCACCAGATGTGTTACTCGCAAGTGTGACCTCCTCTCGCGGCATTCTCCGCAGTGCCACTGAGGTAACGAAACCACCTCGGTCGCCGTCGTCCGTCCGCAGTTGTCGAGATTTCTGGGGCCCTCCACTACGGCATGCGCCATAATCATGTATTTTAAGGACGATAGTCTTTCTTGGGATACTGTGTGTGTGTGTGTGTGTGTGTGTGTGTGTGTGTGTGTGTGTGTGTGTGTGTGTGTGTGTGTGTGTGTGTGTGTGTGTGTGTGTGTGTGTGTGTGTGTGTGTGTGTGTGTGTTAAATTTGTCCTCCTGGTATGGAAAAAAAATTAAAATAAAGTGGGGGTAGCCCGCGCCACCAGAAGGTATATCTGGCTTAAAGCCAAACGCACCATAAAGAAATAAGGGGAAGTGTTCCCACAAAGAAAATTTTGTGGAAAAGCCAATTGAAAAAAGAATAATGTATGTGTATATATATGTGTTGGGTATCGTTGCACATTCAACGGACGAACACAGGAAAGAACAGGCAGAGTAAACGGAAAGAGCGCAAACTATCAACTGATTTTATTGATTCGGTCATAGCATATATATGCATGTCCCAAACAACACGAGAGAGGGAAGAGAGGAGAAGGGAAGAGAGGAGGAATCACAAAATATACAACCTCACGTCAAAAAGCCGCGCAGAAAATCGCTTTGTGCTCTATATAAGGTTATGTCACTGACGCAGTTATCGTCAGCATCCCCGTATGCAGAGATGTAACTTGCATCGCGCCTGGACTTGCGGAAGTCGGCCCGAAGCGGACTTGAAACCGTCCAAGTCTGCTTTCGCGTTTCATAGACGCTCGACCTGACCAGACCTGACTTACTTGCGCAAGTCAAGGCCCTGTTTCAATGCAAGCGCCTGTTGCTCGTCTGTGTTCGAGGTTAATAATAAATTCATTAGCGTAAGACACGTTGTACGGGAAAAAAGTACGCCTTCTTCGAAATATCAGTCAGCGCACACACGCTGAAGTGTGCTTTGGGTCTAGTTATTGCTTCCCGCGACGCGCTGCTACAGTGTACTAGAAGAGGGCAGTGGGCTTACTCCGCCGCTCGTCTGACGCAGTTGGCGTCGCATTGGAGAGGTGGCGCCACATGCATCTTTGATGGAAGCTTCGCCCGCAGAAGTTGCTGGCTGCTGGCGGCTCGTAAGAGTTGCGAGGCTCGTTTCTTCGATATTTGTAATAGACTTTCATGTATTGACTACCCTCTGACTACATTGAGAGCGTATGTTGCTCACGCTTCGCCGTTTTTTCCGTTTTTATTGCGATAGCATTTGCCGAAAGTGAGTCGATGGCAACCTACGCAGCGTATGCTTGCTCCGTTCTAGTTCGACGCGCAGTTAGCGCTTCTTTCGTTCTTTTTTTTTTCGGGGGGGGGGGGGGGGGGCAAGGAGCTTGAGTTCTTTACATATTTTGACAAACACAAGATTTGTTCAGGCCACATCGTGTTTCCCCGAATATGACACATCGGCGAAAAGGACGATGTACCCCTCAAAATATACGGTTTCATACAGCGACCAAATATGCGGTTACATACCGTGTGGACCTGACCTAAAATAATTTTGTAACAAGATTATGCTCTGCCTTCCACCAGATAATTATAAAACAGTGCAAGCTCGCTTCCTAGCCAAGCTATAACGTGTAGGCGTGCTGGCTGGGTCTGTGCCATTGTTGTACTGAAATTGTAGCTCAAATATTTTTTGTTCTACTTCGGTTGTTGCACATGGCACAATAGTTCTCTGGGGTTATTCATAACCATAATTATGCAGCTACAGGTCTGTTAGGCATATGTACAGTGACATAATGGATAACGAAATTAAGATCCACACGAAGCTCTTATTTGGCAGAAAGGACGTATAACATCCAGCCATTAATTCACACACTTTATTCACTTCATGCGCAACGGCTCAGCTTCAGCTGCTTGGCCCTCTGCCGCTTTCCTGCTTTGTCACTGTTTTGTCCTTTCACATAAAAATTATGACGTAAAAACTAATTACTTTTGCTGTGAGGGTAGCTGCATGTACTGTGCACTGAAACCAATTTCGATGGAAAGTCTGTGCTGAACAACTGCCAGCCGACCACCCCATAGCCTCCGCCGGAGAGTAAGTCCACTGCCCACCCCACTTTAATGGTCCGTCTGAAGCTTCCGATCGCTTCCTCTTACAAGCGGTCCTCTCTTGCGTCGGCTTTTTACTAAGGTAAGCTGGCAGATCGGGAAGAAGCGTCGGCACAGCACCGACGCGGAGAACGGGTCTCCCACGAGGTATCCGCACTTCTTTTCGCTCGATAATGTGCACATTGTCTCTGAGCACATGACGCGGCTCGAAGTGAAGCTCGCACACTGCGCTGAGATCTTCCAGGAGCTTGTCTGCTCTGTGCAGATATTTTTCCCATTCTTTACGCCTGTTCTCATCCTTCGCGACGCCGAAAAACGATAGCTTCCGCCCACCCTTCACGAACACGTAGCCTGTTTGGCACCCAGGCGCGTAGCAGTGGGTTTGCCGATATCGCGGCATGGCTCAGGCACTAAAGAGCATACTGATTTCTTGCGTGGTGCGTACGGCTCAACGCTGACGGCAAAAACTCGGCGCTACAACGTCCACAGAAATAAAACGTGGCTCGACAACTGCTGCTCTGCAAGAGCTGGCCGGCACTTTCAGCCGCAACGCTCCTCCCACGTTCCATGGATGGATGGATGGATGCTATGAGCTTCCCCTTTGTAACGGGGCGGTGACATGTGCGCCACCAGGCTCGTAAGAAGATTTAAGAACTTTTTTTTTTCTCTTTTAATTTTCCTCATGCCTTTTAAATTTACTTCAATCAAATCGATCATGCCATATCAAAAACGGATTTTCATATCCCAGTTCCCTGCCCCTTATGGCAGAAATTCCATATTTTTCCCTATAATTATTTTTGTCCGTTCTCTCTAGTTTTCTGCCACCAGTATTCTAACCGTCTCTTACTTATTTCAATCGCGGCTATGTTCAGCTTCCTGTTGTTCGCCCTAAAACCCAACGCTTCATGTAGGGTGGTGCCCAAACGTACACCTGGGTGGATATTTCCGCATTCAATCAGAACATGCTCTGTCGTTTCCCTATCTTCCTCACAGCATGTGCATTTTTCTTCTTCTTTACTGAATTTCGCTTTATAAACACGCGTTCTAAGGCAGCCCGATCTCGCTTCAAACAATAAAGCGCTTCCTCTTGAATTATCATAAAATGCCTCCCTCTTTATTTCGTTTTTGCCCTCTCGGTAGTTATTCAGAGTCGGTTTTTTTTCCATCGCTGTCCTCCAGTAAATCTTCTCCGCCTCTCTGACTTTTCCCTTTACGCTCTTTGTTGTCAGTTCTCTTAGAGCCGTATATTTACTGGTGAGCCTCCTAGTTCTCTTTCTCCACTGCGTGTCAACGCTCTTTCTATATAAATAGCGGAACACCTTCACTGCCCACCTAACCTCTTTCATATTCCTTAGCCTCTCTTCAAACCTTATTTTGCTCTGCGCTTCCCTTGCCTCAAAACTCGCCCATCCCATATCGCCCTTTACAGCCTCGTTTGTAGTTTTCCCGTGAGCACCCAACGCGAGGCGTCCCACAGTTCTTTGATTCACATCCATTCCCGATTGTATCTCTGGCCTCATGCACACCACTGAGTTCCCAAATGTAAGCCCCGGTACCATTACCCCTTTCCACAGACCCCTAAGCACCTCGTACCTATTGTGTCCCCATAACGCTCTGTGCTTCATTATTCCTGCGTTCCTCTTTCCCTTTGCTGCCAAGGCTTTTTCCTGTACCAACGCTGGCCAACGAGAGCTCCGTTGAAAAGCGCCTTCTCTTCGAATTGGTTCGGGATGGCATCACTTCCGGTGTCGCGCGGCCTCTGGACGTCATCGTATTCGACCGAGACAAGGCCGAGGAAGCCTTCCGGTTCCTTGCTTCGCGGAAGAACTCCGCAACAGCTGTAATACGGGTGAGGCATATCTGATCAAAAACCATCAAAGGCGATGCCAGCGCCACCGCTCGGGCGAAGAGAGAAGCACACACAGGCGACGTTCGTGGGGTCACCCCTCACCATAGCCTCCGCCGGAGAGTAAGCCCACTGCCCTCTTCTAGTACACTGTAGCGCTGCTGCTGTGATATACAGTGTTGCTTGCTGAAAGAGGCCGTTATCCGCGGGTTTCAGGGCGGTCTCCAAGAGCTGCGCAACCTTCCTTGTTTCGGTTTTCGCTTCTCTTTACCTAAAGGTCTTGTTTCGCGTGTGTATAATTGCCCATACAGAAGCCAAAGGATTGGTGTCCGTTCATGGTGCCTTTCAACGGCTCTTGCTCTAGATTGTCCAAAGGCGCTCGTGAGTCGTCTGGGCTGACACCTTGATGTGATATGCCGGTGCGATCGCATATGATCGGTTTTTGAAGGAGTTCGCCTTTCTTTCTCCCGTAGGCACTCCAAAAGAATTGCAGCTGCCCTTGTTATAATCCGACTACGCGACCCTTTCAAGAAAAGACCAAGATAGAACAACGCGCTAGGTCGGAATGTTGGCAAAAAAAAAACGAACAAAAAGGGAGAAACGCGCTCCGAACGACGAGTACGGGCTACGTGGGTCCCCCTGCCCGGTCTCGCATGTTTCACGCTGCCCGTAAGAAGAGCAGAAGGAAAGTACACGTGCAGACGGTCTGCTTTACGTGAAATATTCCACGTAGACAACAAAAGGACTAGAGTGTACTACATGCCATCGTCTAGTAAATCAGCTTTCGGAGTCCGCGTGCCGGCTACCGCGCTTCGTTTGGAATGATACTGCTGTCATGTCAACAGGACTTTACGCTGAAACGTTGCAGCCGTGTGCGATCTCGTCCCAAGATAACGCATACAGCCAAAGGCGGCACCCGGTTTTACAAAATATGAAAAGAGCCTGCTGACCGCACTCGTGAACGGGCACACCATGGAATGCCACGTTGTTTGAAACATATAAAGCATAACCACGTACGGTATCACGCGGCACGGTAACCGACAATAGGAAGAAATGTTAAGATAAGCTAAAAGAAAGCGGCATAAGGAAGCTGCAAAAGAAAAGCGATATCACAGCAAAATTGCTAAGCGCACATTACTGGCTCATTCGGGCCGCTTTTATATTTTCTCGTTGGATGACTGCGTGACAAGTTCGGCATGCTCAACGTTAATACAGTCATGAGCGCCAACAGTGATTGGAAACAACGAAATTGGCTCGTAATCACGCTTTCAGCGAAGCGTGTTTCTTACCTTGAGGATTGTTTACACTGCAAGAAAACGGTTGACAAACCGATCCCTCGAGGTAAAAGAATCGCTAAACATACATGAGCAGCACTTCCGCGTCGTCACCATCACTTTATTGCACGCGTGTGTGCAGTCGAGGCATCCGGTTACACAAAGTAATTCGGCCACTTCCTGAAAATCCCGTGTCACTTTAGGAGATCTCGCAAACTGCAGGAAGCACACCAAAATCCAGCACAGCGGCTTCGCAGTGAGCAGGGTCATTTTTCCAAACGCACGACGCACATGTTCACGGAGGAATCCGCACGAGACCATCGGCGACTGTTTGAAGCGTGCCGTGAAACCACACAGCCGGTAATGCAGCGTCCAAGGCACAGGCTGTTTTCCGGAGTAGTCCTCGCTTTCTCGGCGAGGCATCGCACCCAAAAGCTGTCGCCCGGCGTTTTCGTGCACATGTGGCGAGCGAGGTATTTTTCGTCGTACAGCGTACCTCGGTCACGCAGGGGTGGCGGCGGAATTTTCGACTCGCGATGCGCTTCTGAAAATGCTGCATCCACGGTGTGACAAGCAAATTCACGACCGTACGCGGGGCGGCCATGTTGGAATGAAGCATGAAGTCAGTTTCAAGCTAGCCCCTGAGCAGACTTGAAATGAGAGCCGACTTCGGCCCGTCCAAGTCCTCCGCAAGTCACCCGCAAGTCAAGTACGATTTATGACATGCGGCGAAGCGTTCTTGAGACTGGCGCAAGTCAAGTTCGAGCCAAGTTACATCTCTGCATACGGGGGTTAATATGAAAGGCTTCCAGCAGCTCGCGCGCTACTCTCTCCCTGCTTCTGCATAGAATTTTCACTTGTTTGAATAAGGGCTCACACCCCCTACACGAGCTACAATGCGCGGGCAAATTCGCTCCTTCTCTCCTCGTGATCGAAGCGGCATGCTCCGCTATGCGTTCGTTAACGCAGCGCCCTGTTTGGCCCACGTAAGAACGTCCGCACGTGAGCGGGATTTGATACACGACTCCTTGTGGCGCATTTTCGGAATGATTCCGCATGCTTTTTTCCGCAGCCGCTTCGCCGTTGTCCTTTCCTGCAGACCCTTGGGCATAAGCGGGCGAGCTTTTTTGGCGCGGAAAAAACAATTGGTACACCATGCCTGTCTGCCACTTTCTTCATGTTATGAGCAACTTTGTGCATATATGGTACAACTGTGACCTTCTTCTTATCTATGCGCTCTGTGTTGCTTCCACGCTTTTCTTTTCTTACCTTACCGAGAAGTTTGTCAGCCACAGCAGTGACGATCGTAGTGGGGAAACCTGCAGAAAGCAACCTCTTGACTTGATTATTGAAGCTATCATGCATGGCATGCGGGCATGATTTGTTAAGAGCTGAGTCCAGACACGAGCTTGCAATTGCCCTCTGTAATGGAGTGAAGTGGCCGTGCGGGGCAAAGTGCCATGTGTTTGAAGTGCGCGCCACGGATTCATCAAAGAGACGACGACGAGGCAGTGCGTCACTGCACGTGGTGGCGCGAAACTGCCCGACGAATGAGAAGGCGCCACGGCACAAGAGAAGGTACTGCCGAGGCTTCCGGAGCAGAGCTAGTCAGACGTGGTCTGATCATCGTGGAACCAGGGCGCGGGAGTGAGATCCGTCGGGTTGCAGACCGGAGATCGCAGCAGGCGCCCACCTGGTCTTCTACCACCTCTCACTTCAGGCCTGGCGTGGGCGGAACATCGTCAGGACGTTCCCGCCAGGCAAATCCGCTCCCACTTCAGCGAGCGCTAGCCACCGGCCGAATTAGCAACACAGACGCCGAACGCGCTCCGGGTCAACGGCCTCAACAGGGAGCAGCGTTCCTGGCAGCGGCGTCGGACATCGCGCCCTCGGCGATACGGCGATACCTCTACTTCGGCCGTCCCCTCCGTGCAATCCCCTACCGCGGAGAGTGATCATCGACTTGCCCACCGGTGAACATTGCCCGTTTCTTTTCTGTGCCCGTGTAACCTTTAGTGTGCTTTTAACATTCTGTATTCCGTGTTGCATGTTTTTGTTCTTTCTACTTTACTTCATCAATGGATCATTCTACCTCTAAATACATTGTTTGTTTAAAAAAATGGCAGATCCCACGTGCAGTGGGAATCAAGGGAATGCGAAGCACGCATAAGGAACGTAAAATGTATTTGCATTGTCGTCTCGGTATACCGAGTTTGGTACATATGAAGTTAACGAAACGGCCGCAAGAGCACCAAGACTGTAGCATGTAAACCATGCCGCTCATACACGCATGTCATGATTCTAACGTTATGACTTGTCATTTACGTTCGTCATGCAGACGTGTTGTGCCATAGCAATTTTGGTATACATCCCTTTAAGGAAACGAGTGGCATGTAGATCATGCCGCTAATGACATGCATGTCACGATTTCCATGTTATGACCTGTCATTTATGATCGTCATGCAGTCATGTTGTGCCAAACCAATTTTCGTATAGGATCCGTGCAGTCGAGTTTTCCATGTGCGACATCAGCGCCAGAATGCACTGCCTGGCGGAGAGAAGAAGCAAACATGGGCAGACTGTGACAGGGAAATACGCGAACGCGATGCGCGTCTCCAACTCTATAGCACCAGCGACCGCCCGTCCCACCTTATTTAAATGCGAAGCATTTCTTAGCGAACTTCGGCGAGTTTGAGCGTATCTATCTATCTATCTATCTATCTATCTATCTATCTATCTATCTATCTATCTATCTATCTATCTATCTATCTATCTATCTATCTATCTAGCCGCCTACGATTTTGTGCTCTCCAGGCCGTTTCGCTAATCGGATGTTTACGAAAATTGGTATGCCACATCATGAATACATGACGAACATACATGACAGGTCATAACATGAAAATAATGATATGCATGTCATGAGCGGCATGATTTCCATGCCATGGTCTTGGTGCTCTCCTGGCCGTTTCGCTAGTGGGTTGTATGCGAAAATTGGTATGGCACAACATGACTACCTGACAAACATAAATGGCAGGTCATAACATGAAAATCATGATATGCATGTCATGAGTGGCATGATTTACATGCCACGGTCTTAGTGCTCTCCTGGCCGTTTCGCTAATGGGATGTATGCGAAAATTGGAATGGCACAACATGACTACCTGGCGAATATAAATGGCAGGTCATAACATGAAAATCGTGATATGCGTGTCATGAGCGGCATGATTTACATGTCACAGTCTTGGTGCTCTCCTGGTCGTCTCGTTAATGGGATGTATACAGAAATTGGTATGCTACAATATGATAGCATGGCGAACATGAATGACCGGTCATAACATGAAAATCATGACATGCATGTCATGAGTCACATGATTTACATGCCACGCGTTTCGTTAATGGGGCGTATACGCAAATTGGCATGCCACAACATGACTGTATCACAAACATAAATGACAGGTCATAACACGAAAATCATGACATGCATGTCATGAGTGACATGATTTACATGCGACGGTCTTGGTGCTCTCCTGGCCGTTTCATTAATGGGATGTGTACGAAAATTGGTATGCCACAACATGACTACATGGCGAACATGACTGACAGGTCACAACATGAAAATCATGATATGTATGTCATGGTCGACATGATTTAAATGCCACGCGTTTCGTTAACGGGATGTATACGAAAATTGGCATGCCACAAGATGACTGCATCATGAACGTAAATGACAGCTCATAACATGAAAATCATGACATGCATGTCATCAGCAACATGATCTACATGCCACGGTCTTGGTGCTCTCTTGGCCGTTTCGTTAGTGGGATGTATAGGAAAATTGGTATGCAAGAATATGACTGCATGACGAACATAAATGACAGGTCATAACATGAAAAGCATAACATGCATGTCATGGGCGGCATTATTTACATGCCAGGCGTTTCGTTAATGGCAAGTATACCAAAATTGCTATGGCACAACACGACAGCATGACGAACGTAAATGACAGGTCATAACATTAGAATCATGACACGCGTGTCATGATCGGCATGATTTTCATGCCATGGTCATGGCGCTATACTGCCGTTTCGTTAATAGGATGTATTGGCTCCGTCTAGTGACCAGAAGGTGCTACGTAGCTCTCGTCGGACGGCTCAGTCGCGCACTGTGGAAACCGAGGCGACAGCGACGCGCGCGTTTCTTCGCTGCTTTCCGGGCGTGCTGCGAACCACACGAACGCACGCGGCGTCTCCCTTTGCAACAGTTTGCCACAGGTTTGGAGCGCGCGTCTCAAAGGAAATAAAACGAAACAAGGTGAGACGGGCGAACGCTGCTGCTATAGAGTTCGAGACGCGCATCGCGTTCGCGTATTTTCCTGACACAGTCTGCCCAATTTTGCTGCTTCTTCCCGCCAGGCAGTGCATTCTGGCGCTGATGTCCCACATGTAAAACTTGACTGCACGGAGCCTATACGAAAATTGGTTTGGCACAACATGACTGCATGACGATCGTAAATGACAGGTCATTACATGAAAATCGTGACATGCATATCATTAGCGGCATGATCTACATGCCACTCGTTTCCTTAAAGGGATGTATACCAAAATTGCTATGGCACAACAAGACTGCAGGTCATAACGTTAGAATCATGACATACGTGTATGAGCGGCATGGTTTACATGCCACAGTCTTGGTGCTCTTGCGGCCGTTTCGTTAACTTCATGTGTACCAAACTCGGTATAGCGAGACAACACTGCAAATCCATTTTACGTTCCTAATGCGTGCTTCGCATTTCCTTGATTCCCGCTGCACGTGGGATCTGCCAATTTTTTTCGTTTTATTTCCTTTGAGACGCGCGCTCCAAACCTGCGGCAAACTGTTCCAAAGGGCGACGCTGCGAGCGTTCCTTCGGTTCGCAGCACCCCCGGAAAGAAGCGAAGAAATGCACGCGTCGCTGTCGCCTCGGTTTCCACTGTGCGCGCGCGTCTCATACGTGCGACCGAAGCGGCCAATGTCAGCGATACTGAGCCGTCCGACGAGAGCTACGTAGCGCCCTCTGGTCAGTAGACGGAGCCCATGCATCCCATTAACGAAACGGCACTATAGCGCCAGGACCATGGCATGTAAATCATGCCGGTCATGACACGCGTGTCATGATTCTAATGTTATGACCCGTCATTTACGTTCGTCATGCTTTCGCGTTGTGCCATAGAAATTTTGGTATACATCCCATTAACGAAACGCCTGGCATGTAAATCATGCCGCCCATGACATGCATGTTATGCTTTTCATGTTATGACCTGTCATTTATGTCCGTCATGCCGTCAAATTGTTGCATACCAATTTTTCTTACACATCCCACTAACGAAACGGCCAAGAGAGCACCAAGGCCATGGCATGTAAATCATGTGGCTCATGACATACATGTCATGATTTTCATGTTCTGACCTGTCATTTACCTTCGTGATTTTGTCATCCTGTGGCATGCCAATTTTCATATACATCCCGTTAAGGAGACTAGTGGCATGTAAATCATGTCGCCCATGACATGCATCATGATTTTCTTCTTGTGACCTGTCAGTCATGTTCGCCATGCAGTCATGTTGTGGCATACCAATTTTCGTATACATCCGATTAACGAAACGGCCAGGAGAGAACCAAGACCGTCGCATGTAAATCATGTCACTCATGACATGCATGTCATGATTTTCATGTTATGACCTGCCATTTATGTTCGTCAGGCAGTCATGTTGTGCCATACCAATTTTCGAGTACGTGATATTAGTGAAACGGCCAGGAGAGCACCAAGACCGTGGCATGTAAATCATGCCGCTCATGACATGCATGTCGTGATTTTCATGTTATGACCTGTCACTTATGTTCGCCATGCAGTCATATTGTGCAATACCAATTTTCGTAAACATCCCATTAGCGAAACGGCGAGGAGAGCACTAAGGCCGTGACATGTAAATCATGCCACTCATGACATGCATATCATGATTTTCATGTTATGACCATGTAGTCATGATGTGGCATACCAATTTTCGTAAACATCCGATTAGCGAAACGGCCAGGAGAGCACTAAGGCCGTGGCATGTAAATCATGCCACTCATGACATGCATATCATGATTTTCATGTTGTGACCTGGCATTTATGTTCGTCATGTAGTCATGATGTGGCATACCAATTTTCGTAATCATCCGATTAGCGAAACGGCCAGGAGAGCATAAAATCGTAGGCGGCTAGATAGATAGATACGCTCAAACTCGCCGAAGTTCGCTAAGAAATGGTTCGCATTTAAAAAGCATAAACGGCTTCGTATTTATTGCACCGACGATGGTTTCGTCATCGGTGTAATTTGAACCGGAAAACGAGCGTCTCGTTTCTAAAAGAGAGTTTTTGTCTCTCCATCCTCTCTCGCTCGTTACAATGGCGTCCGCGACAGGACGAAGCCGTTTATTGCAGGATTGGTTACATTTCTTTGTTGGTAACTCCTAGGGAACCATTGGTTGGAATCAGTGGATACAGTTAAAAGATGAATACGGCAGATATAACGGCACTGGCGTTGCGTATAGGGCTATAGAGGGAGATGGGTTGAGGGCTTGGGTCGGAGAACGTGAGGCTCGAGCGCGGGAAGATAGGGCGGCCGAACTTGAAGCAAGGAAAGAGGAGGAGGAGTTGGAGCGGCAACAGAAAGAACTAGAGATAGCGAAACAGAAAACGCTTCAACTCCAACTTAAACTGGCAGAAGTTTAAAAGCTTCGGTTTGTGAGCGAGAACCGCCATGCTACGAATAGTATGAGCGGTAGTGAGCAAGCGGCAGAGGGATGCCGTGCGGGCAGTACTTTCCTGCGGGAAAAATCAAATTCGCTCGTTGGAGGTGGCGGTGGACTTCACCATGAGCATTCTCGGGAGCCAGGAGCTCAGCCAGAGAATAACGAAGTGAGAGGAGCGCCTCGCAAATGTTCGGGTGTACTCGGTGAAGCAGAAGATAGCTTCGCTGGCGTGGAACAGAAAAATTCCACCTGTGATGTTGTGTGTGATGGCTTGTACTTTAGGGCCTATAGGGGGCCAAGTACAGTTAATAAAGAGGCAAGAAGTCCTCAAAAGTGCTCTGACGAAAGAGCGTGTATTAGTGACAATGCAGAGTATTCTGTAGTGAACTCGAAGCCGAATGTCACCAGTTATGTGGACCGCTGGATGCGGCGGCCTGGCGCATGGGCTCGGTCTATGTGGACAAACTGGAGTCGCATAAAGATGTGACAACTTCGAAAGGCAGGGAAGACTGTGATGTCTCATGTGGCATAGAGGCAGACAGCCGAGGTGCTGTGAGGAACCGTGAGGAGTTCCATGATGCTAACAGCACCTTTGAGAGCAACGAAGGCGAACGCTCCATAGAAAAAATCTTGGGCTTTGGGGCCTTTAGAGAATTAAGCACAAATCATGAAGTCAGAATGCCTCTAGACAATTACGGAGAGTGCCGTACAAACTTCGAGAGAGAGGTTGACATTGCTGAGTGTGCGCCACCAGCTGTGGGCACGCGCAGAGCGGACATGGTTGATTACCATGCAGGTGACCTTCCCACAATGAGAAGGAGGTCTCGAGTTGATGCAGAATGGATTTGTGGGAGATGGGTGGAAAAGAGCGTCGGAGGAATACTCCTAGAATTTCCAGTAGAGCCTAGAGAGGTCATGGTAGGGTGTGTTGGTGTGCCAGAAGTTGATGTTGCTTTCAAAGGGCGAGAATTCTTACGAAATATCGCAGATGTGAACGCGTCTTCTGTCGCATCATCTGATGCAGAGACAATTGCGGATAAGACTATGCAGAGCACTGGCATGAAGGAAGGCGCCGTTCGAATGCTAACTATCTTCGAATGTTAACTATCTTCGAATGCGCCGACTCAAAAGGCAACAGCTCTTTCTGCGCTCTTGGAGCATATCGCCAACAGACGTGATGCGAGCATATCGTGATGCGATATGGGTAAGTTCTGTGTGCGAGCATATCGTGATGCGAGCATATCGTGATGGAGCATATCGCCAACAGACGTGATGTGTGTGCGTGTGTGTGTGTGTGTGTGTGTGTGTGTGTGTGTGTGTGTGTGTGTGTGTGTGTGTGTGTGTGTGTGTGTGTGTGTGTGTGTGTGTTAAATTTGTCCCCCTGCGATCGAAAACAAATTAAAATAATGTGGGGGTAGCCCGCACCACCCGAAGGTATATCGGGCTTACAGCCAATTGTAAAATAAAAAAATGAGGGAAATACTCCCGAAAGGTGAATTTGTAGGGAGAGCCAATTATCTAACTAAAAGGGTGGGGGGCGGGTGTAGGAGGCCAAGGCAGTGAGGGGTCAGTCTGCGCGTAACGAGGCGTGACAGTTTGAGACTACGCCAGTTGGGATAATGTCGATTTGAATTTCTAGCAGAGAATGCTCCCGGGTATAGTTTAGTGTAGATGTGCCACTGTGTGTGTTATAAATGCGTGAAATGCTACAAACATATTGCCCTATCGTGAAAATTTAACAACTACCGATTGTATAAACTAGTCCAGGCGCTTTTGGGGTGGAGAGACAAGATGCTGCTGTGGGGTGTTGTCCTTCACTGGAAAGAACGTGTCCCCTTCACGTGGCGCTGGTGCAGAAGGCGATGAGAAGGCAGGCGAATGGAGCAGGTCATTGGGCAGCAGATGACTTGGGGACCCGGAACTTGAGCACGTAGACGATGTTCAGTTGACGAAGCGTGGTAGCTATGAGAAAATGACGATCCAGGTATGTACAAAGAGTTCAACACAAGGGAAAACTCTTGACAGGAGACGGGCTGTTATGGAGTGCCGGTAAAATTCAGGTGAAAGTTGCCAGAATGGAGGGAAGGGAGGGCTCAGGCCTGCAAGTGGTTAAAGACTAGACAGGTAGCCAGGTCATGTTACAAAACTACATAGCAGCAATGCAGTGAGGTGATGCATGACATGCTTGATGGTTATTGGTGCGGGCGTCATAGTATCCTCGCCATGTTTAGGCTGAAGGACGACTATGGCGTACAGCATCCAATACGATACATGGTGTGTATAGGGTTTGTAAGGTGATGAGGAAATAAGAAGTATGTGGGATGAAATAGTGGGCGGTGTGCTGTGAGGTGAAACTAGGAGGCGTCTGCGGGATTGGAGGGTAGCGGAGTGACAACAGCGGATTCGCGCATTACGGTCACCAATTGCATTAAGCATGCGCGGGCTGGTTTTAGATGAAGGTATCGGGGGAAGTGTGCGTAGCTAATAGTTGTGTTGTGGTGACGCAGGTGTCGAACTACATGTTGTGTTCGTGGGCACTCATTGAAGTAATGTAAGTCTCCTGTACAAAGTTGGTTCAATAAAACTTGCTGCTGGGAGAGTTGGTTCATACTTGGTAGATAAAATATGGAAGCGCACACACAAAAAACACGGACTCAGGAGACACGGACGAGCGCAAACTTTTAACTAACTTTATTTTTCGTCGTTTTATATAAAAACTAGACGTGACGCGTGTGTTAGCCAGGCTTCGGTTTCCTTATCGCATGGTGAGAAGAGATTCTTGCGCGGGTTGTTGTGATTTGACAGTGACAACTGCGATTAGCGTTGTGACCACGTGATGTATGGCCTACATATTGACCCGACGAAAATAAAGTTAGTTGAAAGTTTGCGCTCGTCCGTGTCTCCTGAGTCCGTGTTTTTTGTGCGTGCGCTTCCATATTTTATCTACCATGTACAAAGCTGGTTGCATGCGCAGCGGTCGGACATGGTAATGTTGAATCTTTTAAGGTAATATTGAAAATGCCCGTGACCAGTCATTAAGTGTGTTAGCTTTCTATTCGGGGGATACCATTTTGGGATTTTGTAGACGCTTTTAATCCAGTGAAGTATTCGGTCCTTCTGTCTGTCAATGTGTATGCCAATGTGAAATCATAATTTTGTGTAATTCGGACCTCGTCGCGCGGACGGAAATTTTGGCCATCCTCGCAGACCCACTGTTCATAGCTGATGATGCTAGGGTGTCGGCAAGTTCATTTCCCAAGATACCTTTATGTCCAGGAATATGAAATAATCGGAAGAAAAATCCTTGTACTTGAAGTTGATAAAGAATGTTCTTAATATCTAATACTCTTGGGTCGGTGTCATTAAGAGAGGCAAGTTTACTAAGCAATGAAAGGCAGTCAGAGTAAAGATGGAAGGGGGTTGGTGGCCGTAGCGTCCCAATATATTGTAAACATTCACGCACAGCTATGAGTTCAGTTGTATAAGCGCTTGAGGCGTTGGTTATTCTGTATTTGTTAGCTTGCAAAATGCGCGTTCGGCTATCCATTATGATGCACGCAGATCCGGCCGAGTGTGAGGTGTAGGAGCCATCTGTGTAAGCATGCAGAACGGGAAGGCGGAACATGTCAGCGTGTGTTAAGGGATCAAGTTTAGTGAACAAATACTTATGTTTTAAACTGGAAACTGTAAAATGCTCCGGTGAAGTCAATTGAGATGAGGAGGACGGGTAACTTGCGGGCCTTTTGCCGTAGTTGATAGAGGGCCAGTGCTGCGCTGCGTGCTTTTGTAAACCCAAATTGGTTTTCATGTATGAGATCATTAGAATGCAGGAAGTAATACAAACGAGAATTGAGAAGTCTCTCTAGCACTTTACCTATAATAGAATTCATTACGATAGGGCGGTATGAATTAGGTTTATGTGGGGGCCTTCCGGGTTTAAGAATGAATATTATCCTTCCCGTGCGCCATGCTGTTGGGAAATGACTGAGCCTAAGGGCTGTGTTAAAGATAAAATGAAAGAACTGGGGATGATATTGGTATAATAGTTTGACGGATGTGCCCGTCAGATTGTCTAAACCTGGAGCCGCCTGTGTATTAGTTAATGCAATAACGTGGGCAATTTCATTGTTAGTGAATGGAACGTCGACATTACGCCAGGGATATAACGAGTTACAAATTCGACGCATGTGTTGATGAATTGGACTGTCAGTTGAGTCGTCGTCTTGGGCAATTAAGGTGTCTAATAATAACCGAGCGGATTCATTAACTGATTGTGTTGATGTACCGTGTGGTTTGTTAAAATACATTTTGTAAGGGTCTCCGTACAGGTGCTTTTTGGTTGCAGATGTTCTTATCAAAATCGTTCTTTGCCTTGCGGATATGAGCTTTGTACTGTTGAAAAGCGACAGCATATTCTTTTTGGTAAAGATCGCGTATAGGAAGGGAATCGATGCGCGCGGTTTCCTTCGTCGGAGGCGTTTGCGTTCCGTGTCAAGGGTCCACCATGCATTGCCTGTTGCTTTACGTGCTTTTACTTTTCGAGCGTAGCGCTTTTCTACAGTTTCGTATATATCGTAAAACTTGGTAATGATTAAATCTAGCGTCTCAGGGCGACTAACATGACATTGAATTACCTTGTCGAACCAATCCATAGTTCGTAGTTCAGTCAAAATTTGAAGGCGAGCATAATTCGTAAGTTGTTTACGTCCTTGCAAGCGGAGGTCGGCAAAGGAAAATGAGATATAGTTGTGCTCTGATAGAGTAGATTTGTCTAACACTGCCCAGGAATAACCATGGCGTACGATCGCTTGCGAACCTATCGTGAGGTCGATCCAAGTTTCGGCATAAGCGGTTTGAAAAGTGGGTAGAGGTGAAGGATTATTGATCACTGTCAGATTGTTTGATATGAGGAAACTGACTAGCTAGGATCCTCGTAGGTCGGACGGGCCAGGTCCCCACATGGGGTGTTTAGCGTTAAAATCACCTGCAATGATGAACTGGCTGTCTGTGCATATTGATAAGCATGTCTCAAGTTCGTCAAGCAGAAGGTCAAGGGGCCTGCCAGGAGGGGCATATATTGCAATTGATGTGAATGAGTGATCGCGGTTTTGACATTTTACCATGACACTGTATTCTGATAGGCGAATAGGAAAGAAGTCGTAGGTGTCTGTTTGTGTTAGCAGCATGACCCGTGGATTTGTGGCAGAGTGAAAGTTTTTAATGGAGTGTGGTATGTTTTGTATGGCACCGCCGCGTATATGAGGATCGGACACAAATGCGAAGGCATAATTTTCGGTGAGCATTGTATCTACAAGAAGTTTGGTTGCAGCACATGTGTGGTCTAGGTTAGCCTGGATGAATGTTAGAGGTTTAGGGTAAGCCATCTCGTAGCGGGTATAAAGGAGATAATACCTGTGGGCGTTAGAGCTAGCGTGTGCAGTGTAACCGGAGTGCAAATTCTGGAGTATTTGCCTGGCTGTGTCGTGTTAGGTAGTGAATGGTGAAATGAATAATGGTATAACAATGCATTGCTTGACGGGTTCAGGACGCACATTATCGTGAGTGCGATCATAGGATGGGCGCAGCAGCCCACAACGTAGCGTTTGAAGCAGAATAGTAAATGGCAAGTCAAGAACAGTACGAGACGTGTGTGAATTTCGGAACGGATAGTTATGTGCGAGCCGCTGCGCCCCCCGTTTCGTGCTAGCGCTCCTATATTAGCCATAATCTGTCCGCGCCCTAAGGCGGGCCATATAGAGTGTCCGACAGGATGCGTGCTTTGTCTTGCCTGTTTTTTGCACTCGTTGCATGCAGCCTGCGGATCACCCGCCCGCACCGCTCCCCGGCATGGTTTGCAGAACACCTTGTGCATGTGAGTTTATCCGGCTGGCCCGATACTGGGCAGGATCTGCGTGTGTGACCATAGCTGGCGCAGTAGGTGCACACCGGTATGTGGAGGTCCTCAGACACGCGTACAGTTGTCCATCCAATCATTATCCGTCCCCGTGCTGTCAGTGCTCGATACGCAGAATTGTCAACGTCAAGTACATGGGTAAAGTTGCCGGATCGCTCACGGTAGGATGCGACGACACGGCATGCATCAGGGTTGAGGTTTATTCCGTCATTTCTTTGGTTGATGCATTGAACCAATGTCGTGGCTGCAACGTCTGGGTCCACGCCTGTAAGTTTAACTCTGGGCCTGCGTTTTTGCGGCACCCGAATGGAAATAGAGGTGCTTGTTACTGTGTTTTTCTCAATTGCCGTCTTGAAATTATTGAGCGTTGCTTCATTATTCGTGAGAACTGTGAGGCCATAATTTGTCTGGCGTAGAACCAATGGGCCTATTTTTTCTTTCGTTGGATCAATGTTTGAACTTGATTAAATCATTTGCCGGTGATGAGGAAGGGACGAGAGGAGTCAGAAACATAAGATGGGCATGTTCTTGCCGGATCTGTGGCTGGGCGTCAAAACCTGAGGGTTGAGCCTGTTGTGGTGGTGCTGCTCGGCGGCCCCCGCAAGGCCATTTGTTGACCGGTATGCTGCTGTCCACCACCCAAAAGAGAAGCATAGGACGGCGCAGGGCCAGCGTCGGCAGGAGGCATCAGGGTGGGCCTGTATGAGGGTGCGGCACTAAACCTCGTAAGCTGGTGCCTGAGTTCGTCCACTCGTCCCGACTGCCTAGCTGCCACAGCTCGAATGTCTGCACATTCTTGAAGAATGTTGCGTAGGTGTGCGATGATCTTCGAACGTTGTTGGTTGGTTAGCTTGCAGGCTGGATCAAAAAGTAGGTCGGTGATATCCTTTTGGTGCGCAATGGCGCGATGAAAAGCAGCCTGGGTTACTTCGTCACCACTGTCGTCGGTGGAAAATGGCACGCCAGATGGCAGAGCAGTAGGCGGTGGCGGGGGGAAACCCGGAGGAGCCGCATCAGGAGCACCCTGCCTCTGTGTATCTGCATTTGCTATCTGGATATCTATTATGGTCCTGTCCCCGTCGTGTGCGTGTGTGTGTGTGCGTGTGTGTCCTGCTTTTAGATTCAGTAGAATGGCGAAAGTTTAACCCCTTTCTCAACGACCACCCATCTTGAACTGGTAGCTGCGTTCATACTTGTGAACGCAGTCGACCAAAAAGCAAATATTACGCATATCTGAGGCGCAACATCAATACGTAAGTATTAGATGGTGGCTTCCTTTAGTAGAAAATACATAGATGCGTAATTATAAAGACCGTAGTGCTTGTTAGGATGCGCTAAAAATGCGACGCGTATGAACGGTTAAGCGGACGTTTCCTACGCTTCGGTGGATCGATGCTATGAGCGTCCCCTTTGTAACGGGGCGGTGACATGTGGGCCACCAGGCTCGTAAGAAAACTTAAGAACTCTTTTTTTCTCTCTCTGTCTTTAAATTTTCCTCATGCCTTTTAAATTTACTTCAATCAAGTCGATCATACTACAGCAAAAACTGAAATTCATAGCCCAGTTCCCTGCCCCTTATGGCAGACAGTCCACTTTTTTTTATAATTATTTTTGTCCGTTCTCTCTAGTTTTCTGCCACCAGTATTCTAACCGTCTCTTACTTATTTCAATCGCGGCTATGTTCAGCTTCCCGTTGTTCGCCCTAAAACCCAAGGCTTCCTGTAGGGTGGTGCCCAAACGTACACCTGGGTGGATATTTCCGCATTCAATCAGAACATGCTCCGTCGTTTCCCTATCTTCCTCACAGCATGTGCATTTTTCTTCTTCTTTACTGAATTTCGCTTTATAACTACGCGTTCTAAGGCAGCCCGATCTCGCTTCAAACAATAAAGCGCTTCCTCTTGAATTATCATAAAATGACTCCCTCTTTATTTCGTTTTTGCCCTCTCGGTAGTTATTCAGAGTCGGTTTTTTTTCCATCGCTGCCCTCCAGTAAATCTTCTCCGCCTCTCTGACTTTTCCTTTTACGCTCTTTGTTGTCATTTCTCTTAGAGCCGTATATTTACTGGTGAGCCTCGTAGTTCTCTTTCTCCACTGCGTGTCAACGCTCTTTCTATATAAATAGCGGAACACCTTCACTGCCCACCTACTCTCTTTCATATTCCTGGGCCTCTCTTCAAACCTTATTTTGATCTGCGCTTCCCTTGCCTCAAAACTCGCCCATCCCATATCGCCCTTTACAGCCTCGTTTGTCGTTTTCCCGTGAGCACCCAACGCGAGGCGTCCCACATGTCTTTGATTCACATCCATTCCTGATTGTATCTCTGGCCTCATGCACACCACTGAGTTCCCAAATGTAAGCCCCGGTACCATTACCCCTTTCCACAGACCCCTAAGCACCTCGTACCTATTGTGTCCCCATAACGCTCTGTGCTTCATTATTGCTGCGTTCCTCTTTCCCTTTGCTGCCAAGGCTTTTTCGTGTACCTTCATGTATATATCACCCTCATTAACCCATACGCCAAGGTACTTGTATTCGCTTACTCTCGGTATTTCTTGGCCCTGTATGGATACCGCCTGGTCGTTGGGATCATTGAATACCATCAATCCGCATTTTGTTACACTAAATCCTAGTCCTAGAGCCTCGCCTTCCTTCCCGCATATATTCACCAGCCGTTGTATATCATCTCGACTGTCCGCGAATAAGACAATATCATCAGCATAAAATAAGCCCGGAAGCATCTGCTCAATCATCACGCCGCCCTGTTTGTGTGACAGATTAAAACCAATGTTGCTATCTCCTAGCGCTTTTTCCATTCTAACCATGTACAGCCTGAATAACAGCGGCGACAAAGGACATCCCCGTCTCAGCTCCTTGCTAATATCAACGTTCCCTCTGCTACTGATTCGTTCCCATTCTATGCAAACTACATTTTCTCGATATATTTCCCTCAAAAGCTGTACACAATCGTCGCCTATGCCCATTCCTTCCAAAATTTCCCACAAT
The DNA here is from genome assembly GCA_013339685.2 of Hyalomma asiaticum. Classification (NCBI taxonomy): domain Eukaryota; kingdom Metazoa; phylum Arthropoda; class Arachnida; order Ixodida; family Ixodidae; genus Hyalomma; species Hyalomma asiaticum. The sequence goes on from CM023484.1 coordinate 17,733,852, forward strand.
ATTTCCTGATTAACATTGTCATACGCTCCAGTGATGTCTAGAAAAGCCACATACAACGGCCTCCTTTCTATTTTAGATATTTCTATACACTGGGTAAGAACAAATAGGTTATCGTCTAAACGCCTGTCTACACGAAATCCATTCTGAACTTCTCCCAAAATGTTGTTATGTTCTGCCCAGGCTTCTATTTTTAATTTTACTGCTTGCATAGCCATCCTGTATAGTACCGATGTAATGGTTAGCGGTCTATACGAGCGAATGTTATTCTTTTCCCCCTTGCCTTTATAGATTAAGTTCATTCTTCTTTTTCGCCAACTGTCCGGTATTTGCCTCTCCTGTAAGCGTTTTTCTACGGCTTTCAATAGTGCTTCTTTAGTGTTCTGTCCTAATTCGTTAATGAGGCTAACGGGGACCCCATCTAAACCCATAGCAGTGCGCTTTGGAATTATTCCTTCGGCCTTTTTCCAGTTGAAATTCTCAAGTTCTAGCTCTTCCTTAGTTTCGCTCTCTGTCATGGTTTTATCCACTGGGGGAATCTCTAGGACGATCTTTTTAAACGAACCGGCTGTTACCTTCTGGATGTAACCCAACGCTTCGTACCCTTCCAATTGATGTCCTCTTTCATCATGCAATGTGGCAGACTCTTTACCTAGCGCTTTTATGTGGTTCCAAAATATCCTAGGCGCGCCCTTCTTTCTGTCATGAATTTCTGAAACCCAGCGCTCGCTTTCACCTTTAATTTTTGCCTCGACCAATTTCTGTACAATAGATTTTTTCTCTAAATATATTTCCCATCTTTCCGTGACTTCCACTTGCGGCCGCTTCTCCCTTTTTGCCTGTCTGTGCTCCCTTGATGCTTTACGTCGCTTTTCGATCGCTTCCCGGATTTCCTTGTTCCACCATCTTTTTGGCATCTTTTTTCCTTTCCAGCAAACAGTTTTCTTCTCTTTACTTATTTCTTTCGTCATTGCATGAACTAGCTCATTATACCCCCGGTCCTTGCCTCGTATTTTGCCTACTTCTTCCTCTACTGTTGCGGCTATATTTTTTATTTGTTTGTCATTTAAATACGAGCTGCCAAACTTCCGACTCTACGTTACTATTTTCAGTTTCATATCCCAGTTGTAACGTTATGCGTTTATGATCACTTCCCAAGCTGTTCATCCCGTCGTCGTCTATTCTCATTTCTCTCAGTTTTTCATAGATTCCTTCCGTCATAAGACAATAATCAATGTTCGATTGTCTGTTTCTGACCTCCCACGTGATCTGTCCATCACACTTGGGCCCTGTGTTAACTATCACAAGACTATGGTGTTCGCAAAGATCGAGCAATAACCTGCCATTGGTGTCTGTATATCCGTCAAGGTCGTGGATGTGGGCATTCATATCCCCTAGGAGGATGATTTCGGCCCCATGACCAAATTCTTTAATATCGGTGTTTATGCAATGCTTTATCTCCAGATTCTTTTCCTTACAGTTATTTCCCGTCCACATGTAAGCTACTTGTGGACAGTTTCTCGTGAGCGGATTGATGCCAGCTGACGCGCAGACGGAAATTTCGCCTCGGTATCGCTGTTGTTAGCGGTGGCTCTTAATGCCGTTTTCTTCGAGAACTCTTGCAAAGTCCGTTCGCCGAATGCGCTTCTTCGACGAACTGGTTCGGCTTTAGAGCATTCCGGCGACCGATTCTTTGCAGCGACACTACCACATTTGAATGCTTAAGAAATAAGCCCCCAAAATAATTTACGTAGCAGTGACTGCTTACATTCCGTGTAACGTGAAGTTCGTGTTACCTGCACTAAGGCCAAGCTGCGCTTTGCTTTTGAACCTGCGACACATTCTTTTCTCCCTTTTTCGCACTCTCTATATTATTGTCGCTTTTACGTGTTGTTTATTGATATCCGTGGTGGTATTTGTTTCATTTTCTAGGTGTGACGTAGGGAGAAATTACGCCAAAAGGGCAGACCTAGAGGGACTCACGTACAGGAGCAGCTGTACGACGGCTACCGCCTCTGCTCGGACCACTTCGCCGAAAGTGCCTACGCGAACCCTGCCAAAAGAAAACACTTTAGCGCATTGCGATGTCTGCGCAAACAGCGTGCAAGGTATTGTCTTTGAGCAGACATTCATAGCTCACATTGTTGCGCTATAATTTACTGCTGCGAACACGAATTTAGAGATCTTGTACTTGATGTGTTGAAGTTGCAAAAGTACTAATAGTGCTCGGCATTCTTGTCACGCATACTTGCATTTTAATATCAAATGGAAAGGAAGAAGCCCCTTGTAGAAAAGTTAGAAATATTATAGTGAGTCAAGAAAGCACGCTGTGCCACAAGCAAGTGTACCAGCAAAGTTGAGGAGCTTTCACCGGTTTATTAAGCCGTCTTCGAAAGTGAAATGACAAATTACCTCCAGCCAATCACAAAACTAACAGTACAGCTCAGATTTGTCCTATGATTCCAGCATTATGCACGAAGCTGACCTTATGAGCTCCATAAAATAAATACTTTATATGATTCAGGCATATTAGAGGAATGTTTTGAAAACCGCTCAGAGTAGGCTTGTTCTGAGCTATCTGCCCAGGCTGATTCATTAAATGCTGTAGATCTGAGTTTTGTGAACATTTTTCTATGTCCCGAAGTTGCGCATTCCGTAATACCTTTGCGCATGACTCTGTCCTAGCCCAGTTCCCAATGATGATTAACCATGGACACTTACCTATACCATTTATTTTTTCTCAATGAAAAGCTCCGTATGCAGCGTGTCATTTGTTGTTTGATGTTGTACGATTGTGATACGAATAAACTGTGATGGAATATATGGGCATTACAAATTGCGAGGAATAACTCCAATGTACTGCAGCAAAATTCTGTAATAATGCCCTGTTAGCAATGCTACAGGTTTGAACGAGGGTTGAAGTGACGTATCGAGAAATATAGCTAAGTCTTATAATGTAAATATAATTTGCTCATTATGTAATGGTACATTAGCACAAGCTGAGTTATGTAGGAAGTTAGCTTGCTATAGAACGTTATTTCGACTAGCAAGCTTCATAGAAAAAGGGGCTGGTAGTGTTGGGCTCAACGTGCAGGTCATCTGCACTGCATGATCAGTTCATTGTTCACAAACATGTTACTATGAACCGTCGTTTCTGGAGAATTGTATTGTGTAAAGCCAATAAACGTGGTGACCCCTGGAGCAATATTCTGTATACGATGAATTGTCTGAAGACTTCTCCTTATGCTTGTGTAACCGGTACAGAATTCGAACATTTGTATTTACTGTACGAGACACACAGCTCTGTGCTACTGTGGCATCTATTGAGTTTTTTCGTTTGCAATACGTAGCTAATAAAATGAGTGAAAAAATCACTGTTTTCTGACTACTCCGTTTTCATGTTCAAACAAAACTGTCACACTTCAAGGCTTGCTGGCTCGCGCGCATTGAAACGAGAAATATTTACAAACGGAATGTTTTGTGGACGCGCTGACAGTCCGAGAAAATAGCAAACAAAAGTTGTGGAAAATAAGATATGCAGCAGCAACGCAACCTGAAAAAGAATTGCAAGCGGTCGCGCGCTCGTCGAGCGCACAGCAGACGACAAGCAGCTCGACCCTTCCTCCTCTCTCATCAACAAAAGCGTTGCCATAGCAGCATAAGCAACTTTTTTATTGTTTTTTGGTTTCACAGTTTGGCCTACCAAACACAAGGGGAAAAATTGGCGCTAGTGGTGCTATTATCGTTTACCTGGGGGGTATACTAGCTGACCTAGCCCTGGTGTGGGTGCGCCCCGGCATTTCGTGCAACCCGGGTGTTGGGAAGGGGTCACGACCAGTTACGACGTGAGATCTGTGAGGCCATGAATATACAGAGGGAGGCAGACAGGTGTGTAAGTGTGCCCTCAATTGCGCTAACGAAAAAGGAGATTGGCTTCCTGGAAGGGCGCATGCGCGACGCGTAGCTTGGCACGTGTAGCTTCTGTGTAGGCAGAATGGTGACGTTTCTTCATATTAGATCTTGTTTTTCACACTATATAGGTCACATGTCCAAAGTAAAATTTCAGTTAAAGTCTAGCGGTCGTCCTGTGTGCTTCTTTCTATGTCCTTGTTTTTGTTCCGCTATAGTATGTTTTTAAGTCAAGACCAACTAGCCCAAATTTCAGCGCTAACTAGCCACGTTTTCTTTCCACCTACCGTGCCCGAAACCCAGAGGTGCTCTGAACACGTTTGTTTTACTCTCTCCCATTTGGCTCCGCTATGAATAAGCATTCCAACACCCCCACCTTTTCTTTCTGATATTATCCTGTTGCACCCTTCCCAAACATAATTGTCAATATGTGGTGGCTCTTCGAGGTCTCTAAGGTGTGTTTCTGTAACCGCATAAACGCCTATCTTTTCTTTGTTTAACTGTTCCTCAATCTCTAACCATTTTGCCTTTTTTCTGCCACCCTGCATGTTTATGTAACTAATTGCTACACGTGCCTTCGCTCTTTTCTTCCTTTTACATCTTTTCTGGCATTTCTCTGTGCTGCCTGCCCGAAAATCCCCCTGGTTGTTTCCTTTGTTCCTTGCTACCCCGGACTTCGAAGGGCCCGCGTGCCCCCCAAAAAAGCTCCTGCACGTCCTGCAAGCCGCCAACCTACCTCATGACCAAGCCTCCTATCGAAGTGAATTCTGTTTCTTTGGAAACCGCCCCACCTATGCACCTCCCTGTTTATTTCCACTACTTCGAAACCCTTCTCTCGACTCGTACGCCATATGTCTTTGTTTTCATCGACAACCGCTCTTTGTAGGTTGCCGTCACGCACTGGTATTTCCGGTACCGCGCGCACTACTATCTGCACCTGGGGGGAGATGGCGCGCATGTCGTCGACGCCTTTTGCCAAGGTCGTCGCTAATCCTGACGATTCTTTGTTGAGGACGTCGTTTAGCCCTGCCGCAATCATCGCGAGGTTGCGTCCGTGAGCCCCAGACCTGAGCTTTCCGTTTGCTTGCCTCATCACTGAACCCAGCCTATGTCCTGGGAACGTCCCCTACCAATACTTGTTTGTCGCCTTTCACCCTCTCTTTGAGTGCCTCGGCGCATCGAACTAAATTTGAATCGCCAGCTATAATAACCCGCTGAGGTTTTCCAGCTGGAGTCACCTGCACCTGGCTACTGTCTGGGTGTTTAGCCTGAGTCCCAGCTGCTGTATTGTCTACTCCCTCCCGCTAAGCTACTTCCTGAAAGCTGTGCCCCGCGCTCTTTGCACCTGCGTTTTTCACACCCTGTTCTTGCTGCCCCCCCGCGCATGGATGGATGGATGGATATTAGGAGCGTCCCCTTTATAACGGGGCGGTGGCCGGGCCACCAAGCTCTAGCTTTATTTCTTTTTCGTTTACAACCATTTCTATTCCCGAATCACATATATTTTCACAACTAATTTTTTCCTCGTCTATTTATTTTATCTATTATCGTTCTGCTGTGATGTAACAATCATACCCGAACTACCTTGCGCTTTTGTTTGCTCCATACTTTTGCGCCACCAATGCTCTAAGCGCCTTTTACTTATATCTATCGCCGGCATGTTCAGCTTTCCCCTGTTACTCCTGAAACCCATGGCCTCCTGTAGGGTAGTGTCCACAGCTACACCTGGGTGGACATCTGTACATTCAATCAAAATATGGTCTGTCGTTTCCCTAGCTTTTCCGCAGCACGTACATGTATCCCCTTTTTTATTGAATTTCGCTCTGTAACTTCGGGTTCTCAGGCAACCGGACCTTGTCTCAAACAGTAAAGCGCTTCCCTTTGAATTATCGTAAAATTTTTCTCTTGATCTCGTCTTTCCCTTTTCGATAGTTGTTCAATGCCGGTTTCTTCTCCATTCTTGCTATCCAATCCGAGTTCTCCGCCGCTCTGACCATGCTCTTAACGCTCTTTTTCGTCCCATCCGTTTCGTTACTGGATGTATACTTACTGGTAAGCTTCCTAGTTCTCTTTCTCCATTGTGAATCAACGTTCTTCCTATACAAATACCTGAATACTTTCGCTGCCCATCTATTTTCTTTCATATTCCTTAATCTCTGTTCGTACCTAATTTTACTCTGAGCTTCCCTTCCCTCAAAGTCAGACCATCCCATATCCCCCTTAACAGCCTCATTTGTGGTCTTCCCATGCGTGCCCAATGCGAGATGGCCGACCGTCCTCTGATCCACGTCCAGCCCTGATTGTACCTCTGACCTCATGCACACCACTGAGTTTCCGAATGTAAGTGCTGGCACCATTACACCTTTCCACAAATCTCGAATTACCTCGTACCTGTTGTAACCCCACAGCGCTCTATGCTTCATTATTGCGGAGTTCCTCTTTCCTTTAACTATCATAGCTTTTTCTTGTACTTCCATGTATCTATTCCCATCATTTATCCATATCCCGAGGTATTTGTACTCTCGTACTCTGGGTATCTCCTCGCCCTGTATTGATATGGTCTGATCGTTGCTGTCATTGAATATCATCCAGCCGCATTTTGTCACACTAAATTTTAGCCCTAAATCTTCACTTTCCCGACCACATATACTAACCAGACCCTGCAAATCTGTTCGACTGTCTGCGAATAGCACAATATCGTCTGCATAAAACAACCCGGGGAGCTTTTGTTCTATCACTATACCTGCCTGTCTGTACGACAGCTTAAAACCAATATTGCTCATCTCCAATGCTTTCTCCATTCTCCTCATGTAAAGCATGAATAATAGTGGGGACAACGGGCATCCCTGCCTCAACCCTTTACCTATATCGACGACCTCCATTCTACCATTACTCGCCATACCTTCCCATTCCACACATACTGTATTTCCACTGTATATTTCCTTTAAGAGCTCTATACAGTCATCCCCTATACCAGCCTCTTTCATTATGTCCCATAAAATATTCTGATTCACATTGTCATACGCACCCTTAATATCCAAGAATGCCAAATGTAGAGGTCTGTTCTCTTTTCCGGCTATTTCTATACACTGCGTAAGCGCAAAAAGGTTATCATCTAATCTCTTGTCGACTCGAAATCCATTTTGGAGTTCGCCAAAAGTGCCATTAAGCTCTGTCCATATCTGCATTTTCAATTTAATTGCCTGCATCGCCAACCTGTAGAGTACTGATGTAATGGTCAGTGGTCTATAGGAGCGAATGTTATTTTTCTCTCCCTTGCCCTTATTTAATTAACTTCATCCTACTTTGACGCCAACTGTCCGGTATTCGCCTGTCCTTTAACCTTTTTTCAATTGCTTTTAATAGGGCTTCTTTGCTGTTTCTTCCGAGCTCATTTATTACTGTAATGCTAACCCCATCTAATCCTGTGGCTGTTCGTTTGGGAATCATTTCCTCCGCCTTCTTCCAATTGAAATTTTCCAGAACTAGTTCTTCCACTTGGTCTCCCTTGCTACTGTTACACGTCGTAAAGGGAGCCTCGTCATGCTTCTTAAAGGAATCGGCTGTTGCGTTTCGAATATAAGTCAATGCGTCGTACCCCTCCAATTTATTTCCTTCTTCATCCACAATATGCCATTGCATAGTTACAGTTTTCTTCCCCAGCGATTGCAGGTGGTTCCAGAATAGCCTAGATGCGTCCTTCTTTTCGCGAATGTCCGATATCCAACGTTCACTTTGGCCTTTAATCTTGGCTTCAACTAAACTCTGTACCAGGGCTTTTTTCTCGAGAAATGTTTCCCATTTTTGCTTGACCTCGTCTTGTGGCCTCTGCTCCTTTTTTGCCTGCCTATGTATTGGAGATGCTTCCCGTCGATTCTCAATTGCGTCCTGAATTTCCCTGTTCCACCATCGTTTTGGCTTTCGCTTTCCCCTCCAGCAACTCTTTTGTTTCTCTTTCGTAACTTCAGTCCTTATTAGATTAATAAGCTCATTATAATCCCACACTTTGCCTTTTGTTCTGCTCACTATGTCCTCGATTGTCGCGACTACGTTCCTAATTTGTTTTTCACTTAGAAAGGAGCTGCCCGACTTTAATTCGATGCTCTCTTTATGATCTACATATCCCATTGGCTAAGTTATGCGTTTATGGTCACTCCCCAATTAAGCTGCTACTCCCTTCCTCATCTATGCTCATTTGTCTCAACTTTTCGTCATGAGGCAGTAATCGATTGTTGACTGCCTGCTTCCGACCTGCCATGTTACCTGCCCATCGCACTTAGGACTCATGTTAACTATATCGAGACTATGTTGTTCGCAGAGCTCTAGCATCAACTTCCCGTTATAATCTGTATATCCGTCGAGATCATGCACATGAGCATTCATATCTCCTAAGAGGATTATTTCGGCCCCGTTACCAAATTTCTGAATATCCTTGCTTATGCAATTCACTAACTCCTGATTTTTTTCTTTGCAGTTATTTCCAGTCCACATGTAAACTACACCCAACATAGTTTTCTTCCCGCTTACCTTTCCAGATACCCAGAGGTGTTCTTCACATGTCGAAGTAATCCTACACCAGTTTGCTTCCCGATGAATTAGCATACCGATTCCCCCACCTTTTCTTTCTGATTTTGTCCTGTTGCACCCTTCCCACACATAATTTGCAATAATTGGTGGCTCTTCCGAGTCCCGAAGGTGCGTTTCTGTAACGGCGTACACCGCTATCTGTTCTCTGTTCAACTGTTCCTCTATTTCTAACCATTTTGTCGGTTTTCTGCCACCTTGCATATTTATGTAGCTTATTAAACCGCGCTGCACTTTCTTTCTCTCTTTCCCCTTTGCCCTTTTCCCTTTCTTATCAATTTTGTGTTCCAAAGGGTCCCCCATAGATGTTTCTTCCCTTTCTACCGTGGACACCGGAGGGCTCGTGTGCCCCTAAAAAAGCTACTGCGCGTCCTGCTAGGCGCCAGCCCACCTCATGCCCAAGTTTACGGTCAAAGTGGATTCCATCTCTCTGGAAACCACCCCATCTGTGCACTTCTCTGTTTATGTCGACAACCTCGAAGCCTTTAGCTCGACTAACCCGCCAAATCGTTTCGTTGGCGGTGACAACTGCTCTTTGTAGGTTTAGGTCTTTCAAGGGTACCTCGGGGATTGTGCACACCACAATTTGCACCTGGGGCGACACTTCCCGCAACTCATCTACTCCTTTTGTTAACCTCTTCTCTATTTCTGGGGTCCTTCCGTTCAACACGTTGTTGAGCCCGCCAGCTATCACAACCAAACTGCGCCCCTGATCTCTACGAGTCAGCTCTTCCCTTGCTTGTTGCATTACTGCACCCAACATTTTTCCTGGGAACGTCCCTACAGCTACTCTTCGGTCTCCTTTTAGCCTCTCCTGAATCGTTTGCGAGCACCGAGCCAGGTTGGAGTCCCCCGCTATTATTACGTTTTCCAGCTGCCTTGCTGCCTTTGTCTGCTCTGGGCATCTGGACTGACTTTCAGGGTGAGGTTCGGGTGGTCTTTTGTCCCCTCGCTCTTTCACCAGAGCTTCGCTGTAGGTCGAGCCCCGCTTTTGTGCTCCTTTTGTCGACATTTCTTGTGGGGTCAAGGACGTTCCCTCTCCATGATAGTCACCTGACTCTTTCTTATTCTGCGTGGTGACCTTTGTCAGCTGCTCCTCGGTTGCTCTGAGCCTTTCGCCCATCTCCTTTCTTATTTGGCGTTCCGCCTCTAAAGCGTCCTCCAGCTCGCCTACTCGCTTTAAGAGGGCGGTCTGAGTTTCTTCCATTTGCTGGAAACGACACGGTGCTGCCACCTGCCAGCAGCTCTGCGTACTACGCAAGCTTCTTGCGTTTCCCGATATCATGGCCAGATGGCGTCCATATCTCACGCAGCGCTGCCTCCATTTCATCAATGCCAGCCACATGCGGCCGATTCAACATAGACGGGGTGCCGTCTAAGGCAAGGCAAAACATAAATGGCCGTTTGATGATATAGAACACACTCTACAAGCCTTGCCCAGACAACGCAGGGAAAAGACCGACGAGCAGATTGCAGCGGAGAAGCGCCGGCGTGCCCATGCCCGTCGTCTCAAGCGTTCCCAGGAAACGCCCGAAGCTCGTGCCGAACCGCAGATGAACCGGGACTCATGTGGTACGGCCGGTAGAAGACTATCGTCTTTCGACGACATTTGCAGCGAAGCACGGAGATACGCGGCCAATTTTTTTTAGCACGTAACGTGCGTACTCGCTCGCTCAACTCGCCAGGCGGAGTACGCTTTTGAAACGTACGTTTGAAACTGCGCCTCTACTAGTACGTATTATTACCAGCTAGTTGCCTGACCTGCATCTTGTTTTGTTGCGTAGATCACTCTAGTTACGGCGCTAGGTTTCTGTGCGCTGTTGGCACATTCTTATGCGCTGTTTGTGACAAACGCCATGCAAGCTCATATCGTTTGTCGAGATGTAAAAGGAGCGAGCGCCGCATATGATTCTCGCTGTCAAACATCGCTATCCCCTCGGCTGCAAGCTTATTTGCATAAAAAGAATTTTCGGCCATAACCGAGGCGTTCGATCAGTGTATTTGCGGTGTCAAAATTTCCCTCTACTACAGCATGTCTCACAATTATATTGTTGTTATAGAACATGAAACCCCAGGAAACATTGTCGCTGGGAATGTCAGGAACTCGTACCATTTTGTGCGGCCCATTCTAAATTTGTTAAGAAGGCCACTGCTACCATGTGTCCTGAGGTAGCGCTGGCAATATCATCTCCTGAGAGGATGCAGGCTAGTTTTATTAATAGGGTCATGCAAAAGATTCATTCATGGAGCTGTTGTATCGATTTCTGAAACCTTTCTCCAAAGCAAGACAAAGCAGGCGACTGACGGTGAAAAGACCAATGGTTGTGCCCAGGGGTGCAGCCAGGGGGGGGGGGGGGGGGGCTTATGGGGCTCCAGCCACTCCCCCCGCCCCCCGACATTTTTCATGCTCTCATACAACACAGACCAGAGGCGCCAGCCGGGGGGTGGGATTTATTGGGCTTCAGCCTCCTCGCCACGGACGGTTGAAATTTTCGTTCTATTATACACCGCCGTGCGAAATAACCACCTTCACCAAAACCTACCCAGCATGTCGTCTAAAATGTTTCCTTTTTTTTTTCGAGCACGACAGTGCCACGGACGGTTGAAAGGTTCTGGAAGGTGGCTTTTTGGCAAGGTTTCTTTTTCAACCATACAGTTTGTGAAACAGGGTATCTCTCGATAGTCTATCGAGTCAAGCGAGCACCCAGTTAAATACGGGGTGTTGAGATCTTCTCTCTCTCGATGGTTCCGATGCCCGCGGCGACACGTTGAAGGACGGAATCTGGAGCAAGATGTCCTCACAGCAAAACACTCATGTTTATTTACATTATTTACAAAACTTGGCCGGGGCGGCCAGTACTGTCACAGACATCAAAGCACCACTGGGCTCAACCACGCCAAGTGGTTCATTCCGAGCCCTTAACGTTTGCACTCAAACGTGATTAAGCACTAAGCTTTAAAGCTTCATCATAATTCGTCAGAGGCAGCGCCAAGCTCGACCTCTGACCACCTTGCCGCGTCTGCGACCCCAGTTAGCGCTAAGCTCTCCTCTTTCATTCTCTCTTCTCCGTTAAATACACTTGATCGCTTCTGCGACCGCCTCCTGGGACCAAACCATGTGCAGCACTTTACCAATCACGTACATGTTCACCCTCTCCATGAGAGCCTACGGTTACGCGCTCGCGGTCCCACATTTCGACCCGCTTGCTGCACCGAGCTTCACCGAAAGATATCATCCACTAACCACGTTATCAGTTAGCAGGACTCTGCAGCAGGCCTACATTGTCACTCTGTTTACCCGGAGGCATGCAACCCAGCCAGGTCTATTGTACCCAAAATCAGTTCCGCACATTTCCACGGCGGGGTCATCTCCTCCGAAGGAGCGACCCCTTGACGACAGTATAGCGAGCACAAAAGTCAAAGGATTACTTTGACAGCGAGCCCCCGCTGTTCTTGCAAGCGACTCCCCCCTTGTTGTTCCTTTCTCGGATTCTCTTCCGAAAATTCTCTACTGTACCGCAGTGAAGAGACCTGTCAACCGTCATGTCAACCCTATGCTGTGCAGCTATGTACGTCACAGCAATCACTGACCGCGTGCGTCGCGGGAACAAAGCCGCCACGTCAACTGCGTACAGAGTGCATACCACGACGTTTCTACGGGAAAAGTCATGCGCTAGGGCGCCATCGCCTGCTCTTCCCCGCCGATCTGCCGCCGAACATAACACACCCTACAACTAGAGTGTACTAGAACCGCCGGCCGGAGAGGGGCCCTCTCCGCATGGAACGCAGCGGCGGCGCTGCAGTCGTCAGACCTTGGTTGCTCCGGCCGGCCCGCCTCGCGGGCGTCTGCTTGCCGGCGCGCTCACAAAAATGTTCGCAAGAGTGGCGCGAGTTTATATGAAAGGAACGTAAAAACGGACCGTTTCATCACACCTGAACTGCATTACCACCCTGATGGCAATTAATTTGCGCCGGGAGAGCGTGTAGATAGGTTTATTTTGGTTTTATAATGAAGCGCGAATGGATCACTTGAGCAGCGATGCGCCACATGCAGCTTCATCAACTTTTAACTAGGCGATCGATGTCTTTTCATATTGCTTGCCTGCTTACTTCCAAGGTTTCTGCTCAAAACGCAATGTTATTACCTATGAACACGGCGAGCGTGCGAGTATTGCAATCATCAAATATAGTTTTAAATCAGCCCGCAGTTCTACTGCACGCTATATATCGGTGCTCATTTTTGGTATGGGCATTTTTACTCAAACACAAAGAAGGTTCTACCTATCGCCTACTTGTGAAAAGTGAGATATTGTTTTGCTGCGTGTCCACATCACCCTTTCGGTGTGACGTACCTGATATAAACATGCCGTACCAAGCACAATCATTCACACTGTTACTTTCGTTTCCTATAAATATAGGTAAACTGAAAAAACCATACACTCACTCCTATAGCTCAGAAATCTTAGAATGTTGAGTAATGAAAAGGGTGTAGTGTGACAATGTTACGTTTAGGTACTAATTAACGTTCAAGTGTGGTTAAGAAACCTTAAGGATCAATTAAGGTATTCTATGAAAAATTAGGTCCGTGCTGTGCGAAGTCGTGAGAGATAAACTATTCCATTCAGAGATGATGAGAGGGAAAAATAGATATTCCGAAGAACTTGTTTTGGTACTAAAAGGGATTAAAGATTTAGTATGGTGATGTCTCCTCAGCTGCGGCCGCAGTGGTAAAGCATACAGCTCAGGGAAAGACATTTTAATTTGTCTGCATTTTCTGGCACACTCAAAATCTTCATACATTGTGCTCTTTAATTAGGTCTGAAAGGTCAGTTCCGCTACTACTTAGAATATAAGTAGCGAACGGCGTTGCGCTTTAAATCTTCTCCGGTCTTTGTACAACGATTTATGCAGGAGTCCCAAACTGCGCATGCATGTCCAGGTCCTGGTCTGAAAAACGATATGTATACTGACAAATTAGGTTTTGCAAATGTTTCCTTTAGTTATTATCTAATGGAACCAAAATTACGGACTGGTGACGCTCTGGTGAGAATAGTGTGACCTTTCCAAATGAGAGAGTGAGTAATGCGACGCCTAAGTACTTGCATTCAGATATACCAGGGAGCGATTCCGATTAAAAACCGTAAGAAGGTCTTGTATCGTGTTCCTTTTTTTTTTTGTTCTTATAAACACTGGTTTATCTCCATTCAGCTACATGCCGTAATGAGAGCACCAGGGAGAAATGTGTCCATTCCTCATAGTTGTTGATTTCGTTAAGATGGACGCAATAGTCTGCTAATAATTCGATCTCAAATGGTGCCCTAATATGTTATAACTTCCATCAATATGTCGTTAATGTGTATTAAAAATAACAGCGGATTCCGAACGCTAGTCCAAAGTACTCAGAAGTAACGAGTAGCTCACGAGAACAATCACTGTAATGCTGTCAATGCGAACGCATCTATAGATACGTAAAAGGTCATCTATTAAGAAGAAAGTAGGTAGACGGGTTGAGACCCTATGAATTAGTATTATACATGTGGCACCAGTTCAGTAGCGCACCCAGGATCTCTGCCAGGGGGGGGGGGGGGGGGTGTCAATCTTTCACGAAGGGCCGGGCATGCGATTACACAGTTGTTGCGTGTGTAAAAAAAGTAAATAAAATGCCAAAAAATAATAACATCAATGATGATGATTATTTTATTTTTTCGGCGTTTTGCTGAGACATTAGCGCCACATTCTTCTAGGACACAGGTGCAGTTATGGAGTGGGAGGGGGTTAGATCGGCCTCAGGAGGGTTACAGTTAGCACCATATGGGGGGTTACAACCCCCATAACCCCCTCCCCGTCGGTGCGCCACTGAACCAGTTAAACTGCTCTCTTAAAATATAAAAAATGACGTCGACTTCACCTGACATAACGAGAGCAATTACGGCAGCAAAACTATACAAAAACAGAAATTACAGAGGTATTTAAGTTGGGTCATTTTCAAGAAATCTTTACAAAAGATATGGCTGCGATACGAACATAACTATCGGTAACGAACTAGCTAAATAATTGTGAGACGTATTCAATAATTTTACAGGATGAGAATAAGGAAGTTGGTAATTCCGGGCAGTAACTTGTAACAGTTCAGTATTAGCCAAACGGGACCCTGTACCCAGCATAAAACAGACCTAGAAAGTCTTGCCGTTTTCGACATTGGCCTGCTAGAGCAGACTGAAACTAATGTTGCTCATTTCGAGCTCTCTTCCCGTACTCTCCACATCTTTATGTACAACATCGGGAATGACGGACATCCGTGCCTGCACTCTTACGACGTTTTCCTTGTTTTTTTTTATTCTTCTTATTTTGTGCAGGCTGCGTTTTTGCGATGTTATCCCCATCCTAAAATGTGTGCCGTCGTCACCTATGCCAGATTTTTGCAATATATCCCACAAAGTAATTCACTGCCTGACGTTTTCCTGCACGCCAATCATGTATAAGGCAGTTCTGATTAAAAACTGCTTTATTTTCAATAAAATTAACGCCTCCATCGCGCTCCGCGAGAGGGGATCGTGCAACGAAGCTGCGAGCGCATCAGATGCTTGCAAGGCGCACCGAACGGATCTTTATTTTATTTTATTAGATGTATCTGTGAAAACGCCGGCCAGCGTGACTGTGCTGCCGTACCTATGTTTATACAATATTTATTGCAATGTGCATGGCACAGCACGCACGCACACGCGAAAAAAAAGAATTAGAAAGAGCACCACAGCTCGGGCCACGCTGGCCGTGCCCGCCGCGCGCCGGCTGCCCCAATGGTTAGGCACGCCAGCGCCACCGCTGCTTTCCATGCGAGAGGGGACACCGGTTTGCACGGCGCGCCCGCTCCGGTCGCGCCACTCAAAATATTCTAGTACACTCTGCTACAACTCCTTCGAGACTTCCAAGGCCATTGAGCGACGGAAGCGGAAGCTGCGTGAACTCCGAGACTTGGCGCACTGGTAGCTCCCGCGCACGTTAGTTTCGGAGGCCACGGCCATATTTGTGTCGTTTTATCAATAAGTAGAATCATACACCGGTCAAAAATATCGGAAACGTGCCAAGAGGCCAACGTTCTCACTTTATTGCATTAGTTCTACAAAGAATACGCCATCACTGCCATAAAAAACAAATGCGATGTAGCTGATGGGATGGATGGATGGATGGATGGATATTAGGAGCGTCCCCTTTATAACGGGGCGGTAGCCGGGCCACCAAGCTCTAGCTTTATTTCTGTTTCCTCTACAAACAATTCTTTTCCCGAATCACACGTTTGCTCCATACTTTTGCGCCACCAATGCTCTAAGCGCCTTTTACTTATCTCTATCGCCGGCATGTTCAGCTTTCCCCTGTTACTCCTGAAACCCATGGCCTCCTGTAGGGTAGTGTCCACAGCTACACCTGGGTGGACATCTGTACATTCAATCAAAATATGATCTGTCGTTTCCCTAGCTTTTCCACAGCACGTACATGTGTCCCCTTCTTTATTGAATTTCGCTCTGTAACTTGGGGTTCTCTCTCAACCGGACCTTGCCTCAAACAGTAAAGCGCTTCCCTTTGAATTATCGTAAAATTTTTCTCTCTTGATTTCGTCCTTCCCTTTTCGGTAGTTGTTCAATGCCGGTTTCTTCTCCATTCTTGCTATCCAATCCGAGTTCTCCGCCGCTCTTACCATGCTCTTAACGCTCTTTTTCGTCCCATCCGTTTCGTTACTGGATGTATACTTACTGGTAAGCCTCCGAGTTCTCTTCCTCCATTGTGAATCAACGTTCTTCCTATACAAATACCTGAATACTTTCCCTGCCCATCTACTTTCTTTCATATTCCTTATGGGAAACACTGCGTGTGGCGCCATCTGGTATCTACGAATCAAACAAATTTTTGACGCTCACGCTAGGCACTTAGGCTTAGCAGTGTCAAAATCGGCACGTTTTCTGAGTAACGACTGCAAAACGTCGCACATACTTTGTCCCTTTTGGTACATGAGATTAAGAGAAGGCTCAATATAAAGTTTGTTTCTTGCCGTCGGTGCAAATAGCAAACAACTAGTGCGAATTAGAATTGAAGCGGGTGCGTTGATTGCCGCCATGTTGTTGCGAAACCACTCGGCGTCTCAATGGCCGTTCAAAAGTACCGTGTAGCAGCGCCAGAACTTATCTTGAGTCGATCGAGTTGTGAGCTTTTCGAAGGTCATCGACTCGAAGGCCTTCCAATGTGCCCGTGTGATACCCCTGACAGACGGGCGAAAGTAAAGTCCTTTGTAGTGAACCCCTTTTTCTACTCTAAAGGACCCTCTGCAGAAAGTAGTTGCGCCGATGACACACGGCAGCACGTGAACTTCTTTAGGTGGTTCCTAAGACGAACGCCGCTAAAAATGGCGCTCCTTGTTAAAGCAGCAAGATAGCGAACATTTTTAAAAAGTTCCGCATTTAATTACCCTTAGCGATTGTGGATCGTAAAAATATCGTTTTTATTGCTGATGGCTAATAATGTTGATTGTTGGTTTCAGGCCACGACGAATAAGATAACTGCCGGAATCCCGCATGGCGGCGATGTGAGCATTCGAGAGTGCGGTAAAAATAAATCTGCGGCCCGACAAATCTCATTACACGGCTAAAAGCTAAATCTTACACGCAAAGCAAGAAAATACTTGCGGGCTGTTGGAGTTTTGTGACAAGTTCTCTGCCGTTTACGGGGCGTGTACGCTGTCGGCGAGAGTATGCCCTTGACGCTCGAAAAGTAGATCGCCGATCTACCTTTCTGCAAAGGAACTTTGCCGGGAAGGAGATACTCCTTTGTCGTGTGTCACTGGGCATGAACGCCTTTCCGGTAGATGTCCCCTTACCTAAAGTACTTTAGAGTGCCCGTGTGTCAGGGGTATGACACAAGTATTATTCCTAACCTAGAACGTCTACAAGGCGACACACGTTTAAGTACATTAATGTTTTAAGGACTAACGTCCCCGGGTCTAACAGTTACTCCCCATGCAGTTACTTCTACAAGGCAACTTTTAGTCCTCACAGATCACCTCGCCAGACGAATAGTCGGTCTGCTCACACACTCCATGCGAATGATCTTTTTATCGCCAGTTCAGATGAGCTGTTAATCCCCTGGGATTATTTTTCACGTTTATTCAGCGCTAGGCGCGAATACTTTTTTTTCGCGTGTTGTTTTCCGTGGTTACAAAAAATCGTGCGGGAAAGAACACGACAAAAATATTTACCATTCCGTGCCTCACTGCTTTCGCCGTCCATGCGACAACTAAATACGAAAGTGAGATAATGAAATGTTTCATTTTCGATATACACAAAAATTTCTTCTTTCTTTCAGTAGGTTCACTGTCAAATGTCTAATAAATGTCAAATGTCGCATCGAGACCAGCTCCCGACGTGTTGGCACTGACTTTGCCGCTGTCAAAGAAGCTGCAGACGAGGAGTATCTACATGAGAGCTACCAGTGACGACATAGAAGCGGTACAGCAGACAGCTGATGGCCGCAAGAACGCGAATGCTTCTTTCTCAAAAATATTTGCACATGTGCAGGCATTGGCAGAAAAACTGAATGGTGTCTGGAACTTCCGGTGTCCAGAAGCAAAACATTGGGAGCAATGCATTCGAAAGCGTGGAACAATATTTTCTCCTGTTCATTCCTTTCATGGACCACGTACTAGCCCAGTTAAACCAACGGTTCTAAAAGCACAGGGCGCTTATAAAGGACTTTTCAGTAATTGTACCATCCGTAATACCACCAATGCAAGATGATCGGGAGAAAGGGGCAGAAAATCTCCTGACCGTTTTTGCGCATGACGTCGAAACGAGGGCTGCTTTGGGAGAACTGCGACTATATGGTGGACAAAGTGAGCGAACAAAGCAGCAAACCAGCGTCCCGGTACAGGAACCGATGCTCTCTCTCATTGCGACGGCAGGTTGTACCCGAATGTATAAAAGCTACCCCACATTCCAGTCACCCTTCCAGTGACCACTGCCAGCGCAGAGAGAACATTTTCAAGCACGAGGTTACTTAAGAACTACTTACGCTTCACAGTGTCTGAGGAACGCATCGTTGGCCTCCCACTTCTCTATGCCCACAGAAATGTCGATATGAGCATGTCGGAAGTCATTGACTCGCCGGGCCAACTTTGTCCTTTGATACCGAGCAGGACAAAAATCAACGCAAACGAAAGAAAAGACACTGCTGTTGCAGAGTTCAGGTCAAGAGCCTGTAATTCGAGATCTGACGCAATATTATTGTTCACCGCCTTTTAAAGCCGTGAGAATTTTGTACCTTTAACAGCTAACACCTGCCCTAATACATAAACATACAAATACGGGCATCAGGTGGACATTAACAGCAATCGACAGCTTCACCTTGTTCACTGAGAGGTCGGCATACGCGGCGTTACCAAATTCAGCTATTGGGAAGCCGTACTAGCGGCATTGTTTGTTACTTTCATTTGTCGGTTTTGTTCTTCATTGCTTTTTGAACTAGAAGCGACACCCTCCTTTTATATTGAGTGCACAATAGTGGTTCGCAATTTTAAAACAGTTTTGAAATGGTTTCTTTCGTTATTTCTGCGCACTTCCTTTGTAGTCCTGTCCACATATGGTGCGTCCGAGACAGCAGCTTGGCCCAAGGACGTATCAGTTTCTGTGATTGCACAGCAAGTTCCTCTGCCTTATTATGGGCATTATGTATAGTGATCATTGCTTAGTTCCGTATATTGATTGCATATTTAAATGTACATTTGTGATGTTTTGTGTAAGCATACTGCGCACTGTTTCCGGTGACTTATGTTTTGCCCGTATTCGAGGTTTACTTTCCCATTCTTGTTTTTCCCTGGCCGCATAATTTGTGCAAAAAGATGAAAATTTTGCATAGACAATCTACATTAAAATATTTGAGCTCGTCCTGGTTATTTTGTGGACTTCATTTTTTTGTTATCAGACACTTCAGTTCAAAACTCATGCAGTTCCAAAGTTTACAAGATATCTGGCGTACCTCTTACACAAGAGAAATTTAAAAAATTGAAAAGATTGAAGACATCTATTCCTGGAAAGATTTCGCGGGCATGCCAACATAATATTTTTATGAAAAAAAATGCCGCCCGCATCTTCCCACGGGGGGAACTCGAGTAAATGCGTCGCAGAGTGGTGGGGGTATCGCGCGAATGTTGCGTAATTGGGTATCGTTTGGGAATGCTTAATTGTTATTTCGTCTTTATTATTCTTATTTATTGAATGAAGGAGAAGCGAAGGCAAGGAGTGTAAAGTTAAAGTGTGTCTTTATTGCTTGGTGCCGTCATTGTATTGGACGGAGAGGATGACTGCTTTGTGGTCGCTAAAGTGCACACTGTCAAGGGTCTTTGAGGAGCCGTCGTGCGATTGCGTAACTGGTGAAGACGAGGTCGCAACGCTTGCGACCTCAACGCTGAACGCTTGCGTTTGACGAGATAAAACGCTTGCGTGCAGCGTTGTATGCTCGTCTCTTCGCAGCCTTGTCTTCTGCGTTGCTTGCTGTTGTTGACGCCGACGACGGTGAGGGTGGGGTAACGTTGCCTTCAGCGAGTGGTGGGACGCTGATGTTGGGTTGTGACCCACTACTGGTTGAAGGTACTGTTGCTTCCATCGCATCTACTCGAGTCAAGCAAAGCGCCAAGTCAAGCGAAAGCCAAGACGCCCTTGACTGAATTCCGAACGCGCGCTCCGCCGCTTATGTACACACCGCCGCGGAGCGCGCGTTCGGAATTCAGTCAAGGGCGTCTTTGCGGACCTCTCCCCCGTACTCCTCTCGCGCGCTCCGCCGCTTATGTACACACCGCCAATACGCGGGTTCGATTCCGGCCGCGGCAGTCGCATTTTCGATGGAGGCGAAAATGCCAGAGGCCCGTGTACTGTGCATTGTCAGTGCACGTTAAAGGGACTGTCTACCGCTCAGAAAATTTTTTAAGATTGTGGTAAAATTGGGCAGATCGCGCGTCAAATTTACGGGAACGAGCACGCTTTCACCCCACAAAAAAGGAATTATGTTTTTAATTTCGCTCTGAAAGTGGTGCAAAAAACGCCGCTAGCGACACCCAACAGCGTGTTCGTCATTTTCCAAGTGTACGAGAACCAGCCCACGCAGGTATGCATACTCTGCTGAAAAACGATTATGTAGTATGTCTTAAAAGTGTACTTCACCCTATGAGACACCTTGTTATAGCGTGCAAGAGCAATTTGTTCTTTTTTTCGCTGCTTTCGTGGTGGCGCAGGTGGCGCTGCCTTCGAATTCGTCTGCCTGCGGAGGCGCGTAGTACTGCGCTTGTCATGCATGCGCCGCTGCATGTCCGAGACGTATAGGGTGCCTCGATAGCACATCGAGGCACCCTAGAGACGCACCCCCGCGCGCCGACTTTCCCTCGCCTCTCCTCCTCGGCGTCGCCTCTGGAATGTCGACCTTGAAGCCGGTTCGCGTTGAGATGCCTCCCGCGCCCGAAAGGGTTTCCAGGGAGACGACGACGCATCATGCGCGGTACCCAGTGTTGCTGGCATGCCTACACTAGGAAAGGAGCGACTTCGTAGATGAAAAAAAATTGTGTTTTAATAATTTCTATTCAGTTTCTGGAGAAACCACTGCACGCTGGGACACTTCGAAAGGTACGCTTTCTATTGAGCCAAAATACAGGAGAGCGATGAAGGACGGTAGACGGTCCCTTTAAAGAACCCCAGGTGGTCTAAATTTCCGGAGCCCTCCACTACGGCCTTTCTCTCCTCTCTATCTCTTTCACTCCCTTTCCCCCACCCCTACGGACGCTTAGCCGTGCTCCCTACATGGGCTGCAGAAATTAGCGTCCTTTCCTAACCGAACCACAATCATCATCAATCATCATCATGTACACACCGCCCGCGTTCGAGGAAGAGGAGTACGGGGGACAGGTCCGCACCCCCACTGCGCATGCTCGGCTTGCTGAACTCCCGGTAGGCCGGCACGAGACGAGCCGAGCATGCGCAGTGGCGGTGTGGACGGCGCCGCCGAAGCGCGACATCGTGCGACTAAAGGCCCAACCACAGGCACGCGTCAGCACGCGCCTACGCGTCAAAAGCGTAAAATGCGTCACCGCGCGTCACCCTCGGAGGGGGTTGACGGACAGACGCGTCGACGCGAGGGTATCTAGCAGTGTCAGATATTTTCGCCTCGCGCACGGCTCGCGTCGACGCGCCCGCCACGCGCCAACCAATCAGAGGCCGCGGAACCTCCCACGGCTAGGCCCAGCATGGCGGCCGCCGCGGTGCAGCCGCGAAGACACGGCGGAGTTCTGGGGAAGCACGGAAGCGTTTCGGAATTAACGCGTCGTCAACCGTAGCCCACAGCGATACGATCAAGGACCGCGATTGTCGCAGGGTGATATGATATCGTGCCCACCGTGATTTTGCCAACAGTTCCAGCTGACCTTCCACCGGCGTGAGTGCGATCGCTGCTGAGTCAAAACATCGTCGACATCGTACTGGAGACTGCTGCTGCGCCTGTGCTTGTGTCTGTGTTTACTTGTGCCTGAAACGAGTGGAGACATGCTTTCGAATTTCGAAGGCTGGACCGTCACCTGTTGCTAATTCAATTGTGAGCGATGTCAGTAACTAGCGAAGGCCTCTGGCGCGGCCCGTCGACTTCGCCCGAAGGGGCACAGTTGAGAAACTCGGGTGACGGATGTTGATGTTTCTTTGTTTACGTCGCAACGTAAACGTTATAACAACGCCCCTGATCGTGACCGTGTGTGGTGCTTACGCAAGAACGTTGAACCGCTGCATCTTTGTTTTCAACATCGGCGCCTACCACCATCGCTGCCAAAGGTGGACGGCGCCCTCGCCAGCACTTTCCGGTGATATTGCTACGAAGCGACCATAGTATCTGGGTATGGCTCATACCATCGATGGAGAAGGAGACGAAGACGGGACTGGCTGATGCGCGGACTGTCCACCATCTTGGTTGTTGCCTGGTTAAAGCCTCCCTGTAAATACATTGTAAATAGCCGTCCTCTGTGCCTTTCTCGTAACATCTTTGTGGTGGAGGTGCTGGTTGTTCCCTGTCCCCAAAACGGAGCTCCGCAACGGCCGCCTCATCACGGGTCTGACGATGTCACACGGTGAAGGCACATCCTCTTCACCACCTGGCCCTTCCGCGGTCTCGATCCGCGTCGTCCACCTACGTAGTCCTACCTCCTGCCCGTGACCCCGGCGTCTTTTCCGGCCAGGATGGGGTTGATGTCGACAAGTGGCTCAACCTTTATGAACGCATCAGCGCCAACTACAGGTGGGATCCCACCATTATGCTTGCCAACGTGTTTTTTTTACCTCGATGGCCCGCCACGGGTGTGGTTCGAGACGCACGAAGCTGACATAACCAGCTGGGAGTCGTTTAAAGAACAGATTCGCGACCTTTTCGGTGATAGCACTGGCCGGCAGACCGCGGCACGTAATAAACTTGCGACTCGTGCACAGACATCCACCGAATCCTACGTCGCGTACATTCAAGACGTTCTCGCACTTTGCCGCTTGGTTGACGAAAACATGCCCGAATCCGACAAGGTTTCCCATGTGCTCAAAGGCATCGCAGACGACGCCTTTAACTTGCTCGTCTACACACATGTTGACACGATCGAAGCCATCATCAAAGAATGCCGGCGGTTTGAACAAGCCAAGAGCCGCCGTATAACGCAGAAGTTTGCCCGGCTTCCCAACACGGCCGCAACTTCATCGTGTGATGCGATTCGCCAGCCGCCTACGTATGACAACGTCAAGCGCATTGTTCGTCCCGAGCTCGAAGCAGCCTGTCCTGCACCTGTTCCGCCACCTGTTTTTGCAACGCACTCAAGCGACCCCTCGCAGCCCTCTGTGTCTCTCATTCAAGCTGTCGTCAGGCAGGAGTTTGCTAACCTTGGTCTTCCACTAGCGTGTCCAGTGTCGCGTCCAGATACTCGTCCTTATTTTACGGGGCCCGCTCGTTGATCCTTTACCTCCACTTCGCCCCGCCGTAACCTCGCGGAATGGAGAACGCCCGACGATCAGCCCATATGCTTTGCCTGCCATCAAGCCGGACACATTTCTCGTTACTGCCGTCGCCGTTGGACCTACCCTCCACGACAGACCTTCCCTACCTACATGCGCTCTCCTCCAGCCAGACATTCAGCGCCTACTTCACCTACTTACTCATCGTCGACCTCCCACGAGCCTTTTACCGCCGATGCCAACGATGTTCGCCGCTTCTCCCGTTCCCCGTCGCCGCAACGCCGCCAATCCCGCTCTCCGCAGCCTCGACGCTTTTCCTCTCCGACCTTCTCTGGACGCTCGCAGCCGGAGAACTAGATAGTGCAGCTTATAGAGGTGAAGCTGCATTACCACCGTCGCTCGAAAACCCTCTACTGACGCTCCCGACGCACCACAGCCTTCTGAAAGTAAACGTCGACAATGTTCCTGTAACAGCCCTTATCGATACTGGTGCGCACATATCTATTATGAGTGCCTCTTTAGTCTTTACGCCGCCGTCTGAAGAAGATTATGACGCCGTCTACGACGCCGACAATACGTGTTGCCGATGGAGGTGATGTTCACGTCATAGGAATGTGCTCTGCCCTTGTAAGCATTGCCGATCGTCACACTGTCGTACTTTTCGCTGTTCTTGCTCGCTGCCCACATGACCTTATACTTGGCCTTGATTTCCTTTCCGAGCACTCAGCTTTAATTGACTGCTCTTCGGGCGTACTTCACCTCGATCTTCCTCTGCTCTCAGATATTCCTGAAACGTCTATCAGCCGCCTAAGCTCCACCACTTTTGTTCGTTTACCGCCTCGGGCCGTCACGTACGTGTGCTTGTCCTCGAACCCACCCGTTCCTGAGTTACTGTGCCACATACCGTCGGCACAATAGCAGACAACTGTGTGTTCCTCCCGCTCCTAAATTTTGGCCTCACCCCCCAAGTGTTGCCTCAACGGATGTCGCTTGCCCAGCTTGCAGCTGCGATTGTTGCCGCAACCATTCCTGACCAAGCTGCAGTTACACGGTCACCTGATTGCGACAACAGCATTTTTCGAAAAATGATAGGGTCAGACCTCCTTCCCCACCAGGCCGACGCTCTCTGCCAGCTTTTGACATCGTACAGCGACATCTTCGACGTTCACGATCGACCCTTGAGCCAGACGAAGATTGTCACCCACCGCATACATACTGGTGACTCTTTGCCCATTCACCGCCGCCCTTACCGTGTATCCGCAACGGAACGTGACGTGATCCAAAAAGAGCTCGCCAAAATGCCTGCGAAGGACATAATCAAACCATTATCTAGTCCTTGGGCCTCACCCGTCGTATTAGTTAGGAAAAAAGACGGTTCCTGGCGTTTCTGCGTTGATTATCGACACCTAAACAAAATCACCAAGAAGGACGTGTACCCTCTTCCTCGTATTGATGACGCCCTCGACCGCCTCAACGGTGCCGCTTTCTTTTCATCGCTAGGCCTGCGATCTGGTTACTGGCAAATTGCCGTAGATGACATGGATCGCGAAAAGACCGCCTTTGTTACCCCCGACGGTCTCTACCAATTCAAGGTCATGCCCTTCGGCCCCTGTAACGCGCCAGCAACATTCGAGAGAATGATGGACACTCTCCTTCGAGGGTTTAAGTGGCAGACGTGTTTGTGCTACCTGGACGATGTAATAATCTTCTCGCCGTCTTTCGAAACACCCCTGGAGCGCCTCTCGACGATCTTGGAAATTTTTCGGCGAGCTGGCCTCCAGTTGAACTCCTCGAAATGTTTCTTTGCTCTTCGTGAAATTACCGTGCTGGGCCACCTTGTTGACGCTTCCGGAGTTCGACCAGACCCAGCGAAAGTACACGCTGTCACGAGCTTTCCTGTCCCACGCTCTGTCCATGATGTTCGAAGCTTCGTGGGCCTGTGCTCCTACTTCCGTCGTTTCATCAAAAACTTTGCGGCACTTGCTCGTCCCCTCACTGACCTTCTGAAGCACGACGTCCCGTTTTCTTGGGGTCCTCTACAAGCCGACGCCTTCTCTCAGCTAATTGCAGCACTAACCACTCCACCTATCCTTGCACACTTTGACCCAGATGCACCCACAGAATTGCGCTAGGATGCTAGTGGGTACGGCATCGGTGCAGTTTTGGCACAGAAGCAACAAGGCGTTGAACGTGTCATTGCTTACGCCAGTCGTCTTCTATCGAAACCGGAGCGCAACTACTCGATTACCGAAAAGGAATGTCTTGCCCTTGTTTGGGCGGTTTCTAAATTCCGTCCTTACTTATATGGCCGCCATTTCCGTGTTGTTACCGACCACCACGCTCTTTGCTGGTTATCTTCCCTGAAGGACCCTACTGGACGACTTGGCCGGTGGGCTTTGCGCCTACAGGAGTACTCCTACTCAGTTGCGTACAAGTGTGGTCGCCTCCATCTCGACGCCGACTGCCTGTCGCGCTACCCTGTTGACCCACCGGACGAGTCAGACATCGAGCCTAGCCCCTGCGTCATGTCTGTGTCTCAGTTTCTTCGTATTGGTGACGAACAGCGGCAAGACGCTTCCTTGCGGTCGCTCATTGGCCGTCTCGAATCTGCACCAAACGACGCGTCGTTCCGCATGTTCGTCCTCCTAGATGGAGTACTCTACCGTCGTAACGTCCAACCAGATGGCCCTGAACTTCTCCTCGTCGTGCCTAAACATCTGCGCGCATCGGTCCTTCGTGAGCTGCACGACGAACCCACTGCTGGCCACCTTGGCGTATCTCGCACGTACGACCGTGTTCGCCGCCGCTTCTTCTGTTGTGGTCTCGCCCGGTCTGTTCGACGCTACGTGGCCTCCTGCCAAAAATGCCAACGTCGGAAGCGACCTGCCGCACCCCCTGCCGGACTGCTTCAACCACTGCCCGTGCCGACCGAACCGTTCTTTCGTGTTGGTGTCGACCTTCTCGGCCCTTTTCCCGAGTCAAACTCCGGCAACAAATGGGTTGCAATATCTTGCCACGAACATGAGTGTATTGCGCGCTCTACGACACTCCAACATTTGTTGATTCCCCTATTGAAAATTCTCTCTTGGTGGTTGCTGGAATTCGTGGTGGTTAAGATGGAAATATTAGTGGATATGGTGGGAATAATGGCGGATATGCTGGAAAGCGTGATGGCAAAGATGGCTCATGGTGGTGAATAGTGGATGCATTTGGTGGAAATGGTGGCTGACGGTGGTGATGGCGAACGTGTCATGCTGTACTGCTTGCTGGAAGACGGTGGCGTGGTAGAGTCACGGAGGTGCCATGATGGCAAGCTTAGTGGTTGTGGACAGCGAGATGGTGGCATGGTGGAGGAATGAAGGTGCCATGGTGGCACACTTGGTGGCTGTGTACAGCAAAATGGTGGCGTGGTGGAAGCATGGTGTTGCAGTGATGGCGAGCGCGGTGGTTGTGGGAGAATGTGGCTGCGTTAGCATACCTGGGATGGTAGTAATCATTGGCAGTAAAATGTTTAGGTTCTATAGTTGGTGCGCGATTAACGAATACGTTTAGAGTGCCCGAGATATGCGGGACTCGGTTCTTTGAATTGCGTGCACCGACCTGTTCGTCACTGCCGTTGTAGATTCTACGCCTATTGCACCTGAAACAGCATTATTCCGATCGAGCTGAGCTTTCCCTCTTCGCGAACGTGTGCCCTTACTAAGGGTAATGGTAAGCGCATATGCGCAACATTCTATGTTGAGAACACGCGCCAGCACTCGTGCTGCATAGGAGGACGGCAGCAGCTGTCCTGGAAGTGCGCGCCCCGTTTATACACATATCACTGGTCACTGGAAGTATGCTGGCAAATGCTGCAGGGATGTACTGCACGACGGCTACTCTTAGTTACGTGCAGGATGGTACTTATCATGTTCTAACAAACAGCGCT
This sequence comes from Hyalomma asiaticum, assembly GCA_013339685.2. Taxonomy (NCBI): domain Eukaryota; kingdom Metazoa; phylum Arthropoda; class Arachnida; order Ixodida; family Ixodidae; genus Hyalomma; species Hyalomma asiaticum. Next base: position 17,761,272 of record CM023484.1, read on the forward strand.
AGACAAAGGACGGTGAGTGAACAAGATGTGCGATTAAGGTGCTGAACTAACAATTATAACCAATGGTTTACTGCAGCAGGAAAATGCAATATCTGTGCAGAAAAACTACAAAACATAGCCTGTGTGCATGCATACTGTGTTGGTTGGTCTTATATGCAAAGCATTTGTTTATATATCTAGCAGTAATAAAACCACTGGTTGTTGAGCGCCTTGTGTGTCATTCTCTCACCGCCCTGTGTCTCCGAGTTGGTGATACAGGTAATCGGCATGGTGCATGCGCAGGAAAAAAAAGAAAACGAAAAACGAGGAGAGAGACCTTGCTGTGTTTCGTTGTATCTGCCCTCGTTTTTGTTGTTTTTTTCCTGCACTGTGTACCATGCCTACTACCCTGTCCTCCTCTTCTTTTTACTTTTTGTTTTTTGCTTGTTGCAATCAATATTTGTACGACCACCACACATACGTCTCAACAGTATTAATTGCTCAATAACATAATTTTGGCTGCAGCTGATAATGCACAGAATATGCGCTACAGGGCAACTGTGTACTGTTGCGCATGCAATCTGGCGTTACACATGCAACATGAAGTGGTGCGGAACACGTTGGACCGAGGCCGAGGAAAACGTCGCGAAATGCAAGCTCGCATAAGTTACGGAATCTGCAGAGCTTACGGCAAATTCCAATTGCAGGATGGTATGTAAAATAAATACTACATTGTGTTTGCAGTTTTTAGCCTTAGAGCATTTGTTTCTGTATTTCCTTACACTGAAAACATGGAAATTTTGAAACCGAAACCGCAACCCGTGGTGTCGCCACCATCGCGCTATTGCTGTTTTTTTTTTTTCTTCCAAACGTGGCGGCGCGCTGCGGCTGTCGTGTACAACGTGGTGGCGATATTTGTTTTCGTGCGGACGATTTCTGGTTGCGCTGCATATCGGTGTATGTTTAGCGTTGTGCTCATTAGCTCCAGTGGACCTTCTTGAGCCAGTGTGAGGTGCGGTGTGCGATAGACTGAGAAAGCAGCAGCCGGCAGCGTCGACACCTCGGAGATCCTTTGTTGACATCCATTCGCCGAGGGACGTGAGTCGTCGCGACACCGTCTGTCAGTGTGTACGCGGATCAGTGAGAAGCAGTGCTAGAATGCTTTCTACGTTCCGTGATGTGTGTTCCTAGGAAATGCCTTCTCGTTCGCACACATCGAGGGTCGGCACATCGCTTCTCGACCTACGGACGAACGACGCGGCTCGGCACAGCGCCTCAAGACCGTCAGACGACGCAAACTGGAATCAGCATGTTTCTCAACTAAGGTAGGTGGCTGTGAATGCTGCGCTTTGTGCCCTATCATTGTTGTGTGCAATCTTTACAGCAAAGGAAATCGAGTAGCGTGGTGCAGAGTGCGGTGCCGGTAGCGTTAAACTGGCGTGTGCACGATGTCTGTGCAGAGCTTAGTCGTAACAATTGCGAAGTGCTGGTCCGCCCGCGCTATCGTGCGTGAACATTCCATCAAAGGGCGCATAACATTGTCGCCACGAACATGATCGTCTTGCTTTTTATACGTGTAACTACATGACTCGCGAAACGTGCCTATTGCTGTGGTTATCGCTGATGTATGCAAGCGTTCGTGCATTAACTGCCATTTTAGGGCTGCAAACAACTGCGATCCAAAGTCATTATGCAGGTATAAAAATGTGTTAGCTGCTATTAAAAAGGACAAAACTGAGGAAGTTCGAAGGATTATACTGCCTTAAAGGTAGTATAATCGCTCGGCGTTGTAAGTGTGCCGCTTTGCTGTTAATTGAGAGGCTACGCTGTCGCTTCGTTACTCGCCGCAGCCGATCACATGTTCTATCCAGGAAGACTTCATAGCCATTCCCTGTACAGATATACGCCTTTGTAGCCGCACTCTCTCCCCTTCCTGTACCCTTAAAAGGAAGGTGCTCTGCAACACCTTTTTACTCTGATGAAGGCCGGTCCACCGGTCGCAGCGTGAGAAAAGCTATATTGTTTTGTTAATCGTGTGAATCTCTTCTCTTGAATATATATAGTGGCATCATGAGTCACCCTAATTCAGATGTACTTGGCTGCTACATTAATTAGTATTATCCATGAACATCACAAAAGGGCAGAAGTGGCTAAATGTCTTATGTGGAACAGAGAGCATGGCCCTTACCAGCAGAAACTTCAGTAATGGTAGGAAAAGCAGTGCTTCGTGCCTAATTGCAACATCGCATATGACACAGTGGCCCTTACACACCTTCAGAGCTTACATTTGTCATTGATATGAGCGCATTGTAGTTGAGCCAGGGTTCATTTGCAGTGCATGCAGCACTTGGTAATTTTTAATCAGTGTGTGTAGGCTGCATGTGTTCCATTGACACTCGACGCTTGTGTCAATACTTGCTCTGGTTAGTTCTGTGCCAGCGGCAGTTCTGTTTTTCTTGGTGCACTATTTTTGGTTGCCGTCCGAGATTGCATTCTTAGCTGCCAAGATTTGATTTGCTCAGTAGTTGTGGCAGTCTACTTGTACAGCCAGCTATATTTTTCAAGGGGGGGTTATAATGCAGTGGGTAAGTGTACCTGGAAAGGGGTCAAGTGGGGGCACAATGAAAATTTTGGTGGGTTGTTAAAAACACTTGCCTGGCTACACTCTGCCGTGAACCATTGTTTTGCTTTCCCTTGGTGTTCATAAGCTGCTTGTGTGCCTTCAGAGCTGCGTTAACAATATCTAAGATAGTGTTCATACTGACCATGGTTTAATGCACAGAAGATGAAGCACTCACTAGTTAGCTTTCTCTTGCTTTTGTGTGATGTGCACACTGTCAGAAACGTTGAAGCTGTCAAGAATGAAGAGAATTTTTACTGCAATCGAGACAAATTGTTTAGGTGTAGTGTCAAGCCAGCAACAACGGCCCATCGCTTACGGCTGCGATCAGCTGTTACCAGTGTCGTTGCTGTGTTTAGAATTCAAGCTCGAACGTACACGAAAGTGGTGTTTGAAAAAGAAAATTGCATGCACGAAGAAATGCTGCTTTTGCTCTTGTTCTGCTTTCCTACAGTGCACTGCACATTGGCACATGCGTAGTACAAGGCATGTGCAACACCTTGCTTTGTACACTGTCTGCTCTGACACACACACGGACAGAGGTGTAATGCAAGAGCAGGTATCATTCATCAAGTAACAAGGATCTAAAGAAGATTGCTTTTTGAGGGTTGTTTACATAGCGTGTTTTTTAGCACTTGCCGTCTCATCAGAGCTAGTGAATGAGATGTGCCTTTTTCAATATCAAATGCATGAGAACGGAAATCTGGGCGAGTTGGTGATAATTCATATTGACCAGCTTACAGCGGAAACGGGGACGAAGACGAAGGAAAGACAAGGTGACAACACGAGCGCTGACTCTCAACTGAAGTTTATTCCAAGAAACGACACGAATAAATACACATGTTAACCAAGATTTCAACGGAGCGATTGTGCGTGTACAGCAGAGTCATCCAAGTGATGTAAGACTCCCATCACACGTGGAGCACCCACGTGCGTCCAAGAAAGCATACACAGGAGCAGGTAGAGTGAACACAAACTTTCAGATGAACCTATTCCCGCGTCATTCATGATGGCAGGCTGCACTCCAGAAATTTTATTTCCTTTTCGCTAAGGGCAACAGACGGATGCACCTTTCACCTTCTCTGATAATGAAGAGAGCCTCCATTACCTCTCTCGTAGTCTGATGCCCATGCCGGAACAAACAATCTGTCTCCCTCGCCATCGGCTCACAACCGCAATCTTTGCAATGTGATGGCAGGTGCAAACCGCCTGCAGCCCTCAACGATGACAGATGTTCACTCAATCTAATATTTACACATCGGCCGGTTTGACCAATATATACACACCCGCATGACAACGGCAGCCTGTAAACAACACGTGATTTGCATTTTACGTATCTGTCTTTTTGCTTTTTTGGACATTGCACGCAATCTTTACCAACACCTGAAAGCCTTTTATGCAGACGGGAGCAGACAGAAGCAAGTTTGTTAGGGGCCGATAATGCCACGCGCACCCCATATCTACTTCCCACATTCTTCAGGCAGTGCGAAAACTTATGCACATAAGGTACAACCACCGGTCGTTTTTCATTGCACATATGTTCTGTCGTCTTTTTTGCCTTATTGGAACCCCTAACCCACCTGATCAACTTATGGCATGCTCTCAAAATTTCCACTTCTGGGTATCCGGCTGTCTGCAACTTTTCAATCTGGCTCAGGAAACTCTCCTTCAGGGAGTGGATGCACGTCTTCTGGATCACGGCGCGCAATGCTGAGTATACGATGCTGGATTTCACAGTCTTAGAATGACCAGACGAAAAACTCAGAATCGCCTTTACAGATCGAGGTTTATATAACCAGCACAAGTGGTTATTCCTAAACCTGAGTCTAATATCTAGGAACTGAAGTTCTGCGTCGACAGATAGTTCACAGGTAAACCTCAATCCTTTGCCACATGCCGTGAAAATCTTTAAAATCCTGTCTAACCTGCTATGGTTATTGTCTCGTTCCGTGATAACCAAAAAATCGTCAACATATCGGAAGACACGTAAGGCCAACCTACCCAACTTATGGGCGATCGCTGTATCAATGCGGCTAAGAAAAATATGGCTTAGGATTGGGGCCACCTTTGACCCGATACAGATTCCTGACTTCTGTGTAAAAACGTTCCCGTTCCATTCAACAAACATAAGTTGGGTAGGTTGGCCTTACGTGTCTTCCGATATGTTGACGATTTTTTGGTTATCACGGAACGAGACAATAACCATAGCAGGTTAGACAGGATTTTAAAGATTTTCACGGCATGTGGCAAAGGATTGAGGTTTACCTGTGAACTATCTGTCGACGCAGAACTTTAGTTCTTAGATATTAGACTCAGGTTTAGGAATAACCACTTGTGCTGGTTATATAAACCTCGATCTGTAAAGGCGATTCTGAGTTTTTTGTGTGGTCATTCTAAGACTGTGAAATCCAGCATCGTATACTCAGCATTGCGCGCCGTGATCCAGAAGACGTGCATCCACTCCCTGAAGGAGAGTTTCCTGAGCCAGATTGAAAAGTTGCAGACAGCCGGATACCCAGAAGTGGAAATTTTGAGAGCATGCCATAAGTTGATCAGGTGGGTTAGGGGTTCCAATAAGGCAAAAAAGACGACAGAACATATGTGCAATGAAAAACGACCGGTGGTTGTACCTTATGTGCATAAGTTTTCGCACTGCCTGAAGAATGTGGGAAGTAGATATGGGGTGCGCGTGGCATTATCGGCCCCTAACAAACTTGCTTCTGTCTGCTCCCGTCTGCATAAAAGGCTTTCAGGTGTTGGTAAAGATTGCGTGCAATGTCCAAAAAAGCAAAAAGACAGATACGTAAAATGCAAATCACGTGTTGTTTACAGGCTGCCGTTGTCATGCGGGTGTGTATATATTGGTCAAACCGGCCGATGTGTAAATATTAGATTGAGTGAACATCTGTCATCGTTGAGGGCTGCAGGCGGTTTGCACCTGCCATCACATTGCAAAGATTGCGGTTGTGAGCCGATGGCGAGGGAGACAGATTGTTTGTTCCGGCATGGGCATCAGACTACGAGAGAGGTAATGGAGGCTCTCTTCATTATCAGAGAAGGTGAAAGGTGCATCCGTCTGTTGCCCTTAGCGAAAAGGAAATAAAATTTCTGGAGTGCAGCCTGCCATCATGAATGACGCGGGAATAGGTTCATTTGAAAGTTTGTGTTCACTCTACCTGCTTCTGTGTATGCTTTCTTGGACGCACGTGGGTGCTCCACGTGTGATGGGAGTTTTACGTCACTTGGATGACTTTGCTGTACACGCACAATCGCTCCATTGAAATCTTGGTTAACATGTGTATTTATTCGTGTCGTTTCTTGGAATAAACTTCAGTTGAGAGTCAGCGCTCGTGTTGTCACCTTGTCTTTCCTTCGTCTTCGTCCCCGTTTGCGCTGTAAGCTGGTCAATATCAAATGCATGACAATTTAAAAATGTGGGGACAGCATGGCACCAAATGTACTCGCATTGTTCGCTGAATAAGCAGTGTGCAAAATTAGAGTACAGGGCATCGTTGAAGAGACGCGTACGGCAGTGGGCAGCAATGGTAGCTGATATAAACATTGGTCTGTGTAAATTAGGAACAAAATTCTGATAAGGGCTATGTAAATGACAGCTGGTTTGCCGGAATGACCTTACATTATTGCACAGATCTATCCCGTGATTCCTGTCATGAAGTGGCATATCTGTAACCACCAACACCTATCTGCCCATTCATTGTTTCTTTTTTTTTCTCAGCACCGTGATTTGAAACAGAATTATTTTTTGACAATTTCAAATAACAAGATCAGATGGTAACAATATATAAGGAATAACATGGCAAGGATTATTCAATTTTAAAAGTTTGTGCGTTTTCCCACATATGCTAGTACTCATGCACTTTTAACGTTGCCAAAATGCCAAGAATTTCAGCTTCTCAATGTCAACAACTTGCAAACCTGTCTGGACAGGTACTGTATTGCATGTTTTCAAGTGACATAAGTCGCATCATATGGTTATGAACACATGTTGTGTCAATAAAGGCCCCTCAACCATAAATTGCTCATAAAGGCGTCCTACAGCTGTGCTTGGTCAGAATTATAGAGGCGATAGCACTCACATCACACAATTAAGCGCGTCTTGTGTTTACAAAAGACCTCTGGCCACAAATAATGCTCAAAAGTATGACAGAACAGTACTGTCTTAGGATTTTGCTTGTAATAGAAGCCACATCGCAATGTTACAAGCACACCTTTTTGTAATCACTAATCTCTCTTTGAATTGCTGTCAAATGTCCTAAAAGAGTGCTTTGTTAGTATTTTGCAAGTAATAGTAGTCATCGTGCACACCTTTTGGCAATAAACGACTTCTCATTCATGAATTTCTCTTACAGCACTACAGAACAGTGCTTTGTTAGCACTTAAGGAGCAACAGTACTCGCATCATACAATTATGAGCACATTTTATGTTAATGAAAGACCCCTCATCCACACATAGCCCCCAAAAGCATGCTAATGGAGCGTTTACGTAGAATTTTAAGAGCGACAGTAGTCACACAGTAAATTACAAACATGCCTTGTGTTAATAAACAATTAGTGAATCACAAGTAGCTGTCCAAAGCATTCTAAGTTGCATTTGGTTAGAATTTTGTGAGTGATGGTAGTTGCGTCACACGATTGTAAGCATGCCTTTGATTATAAATGACCCCTTAACCATGAATTTCTCTTCAAGCATTTTAAAACAGTGCTTGGTGTGAATTTTAGGAATGACCGGAATGATAATCATCATGTCAGGCAATGATAGGCTTGTTTTATGTTGTTAGAGGACACTGACCACAAACAAACTACCAGAGAGGACTTTACAAATGAGGGCTGCCCATGATTTTCTACCTATACTGTGTGGATAGGCAGTGACCCACAGTATGTGTATAGTTGGTAACAGCCTCAGCAAAACCTAAAGATGTTGGCATATGCCTAATGGATATTTAATATATATATAAACGAGGCTGTAGTTTACATAGGGCTTCAGTGGTCAGAATATAGCAAGAGATATTTGGAAGTGACATGCTTTGATACTATTTAAAATTGTGTGGGAACCGCACCCTCTTCCGCCTTAACTAGGTTTGGCCCTGGGATAGTGGCGGGTCATCACAGTCCAGTTATTTCGGCCATGCTTACATTATCCCCAATATTGTACTGTAATAAAATTGAATACTAAGGCTTCTATAATGTCTATTTGCTATGCAAGCACGCAATGCACGTTGTGCTTGCAATCTTGCTCATTGCTGTTGTGGTAGGACCCGTGTCGACATTAAAGCTTTTTTTCATGATAATGACAGAGATACTGTGCAAACTTGTTTGAATCAAGGTGTGCACTTCCTTTTTCAGCTTAACTGTCTCTGCATGAGTGCACTATTCACCTTGGCAGGACATGGTCATCTTGAAGCTGACCGCAACAGTGGCTCATTATCAGCAATCTGTATTGGTGCTGCTTATCTCATTAGCAGGTGAAAATCTACTGTTGTGTGAAAGGTCAAGGCAGGATCCTATAAATAAACAATGAAAATAGTTGACCACATTCATTCAAAATAAGGTGAGGAAGGAGCAAAATAATGTGCTTGGTTGATGATTGGAGCTTCTCAAAGGTAGCACATGTAAGCACCTGTTACGCATATTTTGAGGCATGAATATTATGTTGATGACCGTAATATACAGAAATGCCGCCTCTTCGCCTATGTGAAATCCATTAGGTACTATGCCTAATATGTAGGGAACCTTAATTTTTACTGCTTACAGCAAACGTCTAACTTTAAAAAAATATTTTTCTGTCAGTAGCCATAAGTCAGTGTACTGGTCTCGCACATTTGACCAGTACATACAAAAATTTCCATTGAACGTTATGAATGTGTGAATAACGTGACTGATAGGACATGACATCAATAACATGACATGGATTAATTCAGGATTAATGAAATTGTGTGGTGGTACACGATTACAGGGCACTGAAGCAACAGACGCAAGGGACAAATGCATAGATGGGACGCTGTGTGTCTGCGCATTTCTCCCTTACATCTGTGCTTCAGTGCCCTGTGGTCATTTGCGCCAACTGCCCGGAAGTCTTATTAAGATGTGTAGTGTGTACAATGCACTCCTTGGCCAGGGACAAGAGGTGGGCGAAGAATATAATACCCTTATAAAAGAGCGAAAAGTGTGGAAATTGTACTTGACGGTTGTCTATGATCGAGGGTATCAAGTTGACATTAAAAACGTTCAGTTACCTCAGTAATGATGACTAATTAATTAAAATGCTCATTGCACTCTGGGCCATAAAATTAATTGTATCCCCGCTGTGAATTGTGCTAGAAAGATGCCATTTTGGGTTCAAGTATTTCCTATGTATAACTTCATGAGTGGTCGGAATCGAACCCACGACCTTTCCCAGATATTGGGAAGTCTGGTCATAGCTCCACTGTAAATATGGAGACAAATATGTTTTTAGATTGAATTGTATTTAACGTTTAAATGATTAATTTGATAATCGGCTGGACTGGAACCTGAGACATTGCCGAATGGAGAGTGGGTGGGGGGGGGGGGGGGGAGGGGGCTGAGTGGCCGTAGATCCGCTGTAAATAAAAGTAGAAAGATGCCGTTTGGGATTTAAGTGGATCTTGGATTTAGGCATTCAATTTCATTAATGTTGAGACGCTCACACGTGGCCTTACTAAAATACAGTGGTGTGCGTGTTCGTTCGTGGGGAAAGGGGGAGGGGGTGTACCTTTGAGTCAGTGACAAATTAATAATGTAGCTCCGCTTCAAAGCGATCTAGGAAAGTGCTGCTTGTAACATACGTTCCTGGCGCTCATGGAAATCAAAGCCGCAACCTTCGAGGGGTCGAAACTAGCCCATTTCGCTGACACAGAGCGAAGGCGTTGACAGCAAAAGGAGCAAGCGCTGATATAAATGACTTGTGTATACGTTGTTGCTGTAGGTATTGCGATTGCAATTATTACTTAAACAGTCAAAACAATTGTGCGAGGTGCACATTTTGTACCTAAACGTATTCTATATATCTAGGAAAGCATGCGGACCGCACGGAATGAAGTTCAAGCATCAGTGCGCCTCAAGCAAGACTCAGGAGCTAGCGCTGCCGCGTCGGCGCGTCTGCTCTGTGGTTGCGCACCCTTCCCCTCCATCGACGCGAGGCGACGCGTCTGACGCGTAGGCGCTTGCGTACGCGTAGCGACGCGTGCCTGTGGTTGGGCCTTAAGAAATGCCCCGCATTTAAAAACGCATTTCTTACTCGTTTTTGACAGTGCGCAGCAGTCAAGAAATGATTGGCAGCATCTAATGCAAATTGTCACTCTGGGAATACATGTTATTCGTATACTTAGCCGTGTGAAAAATTCAATGAGGAGGTCGCGCTGCAACGTGAACCCCCCCCCCCCCCCCTCGAAGAAAATTCCTGGCTACGCCACTGGTTGTGCCTTGTGTACACTAGTTGCTCACAACCTTCAAAATGCAGCAAACAGCTACAAGGTGACTAGTTTTCTCTGTGCCACGCAAATTGTCTGGTCTGTGCCCACACATTTCAGAAGAGCCCTCCCTTTACATGAAGATGCACACTAGGCTGTGCATGGCTTGTTCGGTCAGCATGGTGTATGAAATCCCCACTCAGCTCCAGTGGGGTTTACAAACTGGCTGGTATCTAAGCAATAGTAAGGGAGTGCGCACTTTCCATAATAAAAACTATCTGTCAGCGTATTTGTTTGTACATCGCTAATCATGCTCATGTCAGACGAGGGTTTCCAGTGCTTCAATTCTTGGTAAAAGTACAGATTCTCTGGCCCATGCGATTATGGAATCCTACTGCATTAAAAAAATTATCAGTGAGGAATCTGTGGCATTGCTAATGATGAATATGAATTTTTAAATAGCGGCTAATTTAGAAAGGCTTTGTGATGTACTCTAATCTGATATAATTTGGCATTTGTTTGAAGCAGTGTTGTTTACACGTGTGCTATGGCCACATATTTCACTGCTTTCCTGCATATTAAAGGGACCCTGAAACGGTTTTGACGTTTCAGGGTCCCCCCTCTACCAGATCACCCCCTCTACCAGACCACCTCATCTACTTTCAGAGTCCCTCCTCTACCGGATCACCATGAAAACGTGGTGTAGAGCGAGTCATTAGGATCATTAGAGGACAGATTTCAGTGCTCTGCATAAAGTGTGTAATTTACAATAAGGCTTTGAACACGCGCATCGCAAAAGATCGCAGCGGCACGTCGAAATGCGTTTTCGTATGCCCCCGCCTATTGAACGATGGAATGGGACGCTGCTGATTGGCCCCCTAACAAGTGACGTGCACGTAATTTTCCCAATCGAACTGCAAAAACGTGCGCCTACAACGTGCTCCTTCGTTTCAGCCAGCGGTATCGTCGCGGCATCTGGCGGCGTACACGCAAGTCGCCGGCGCTCTATTACAGAGGCTATCACTGCTGAGGCCGGGGACCTCAGTATCAGGGCGCTATGTCGATGCGGAGGGCTTCGCAGGGTGGCTGACGAGGGAGGCGCAGTCGTCGCTAGCGCGCGCTCCGCAGCTGATCGAGTTTAGGAGGAACAGTAGTGGTGAGGAGGAAGGCGACAGAAATAAGCTCATGGCTGCCTTAGCGCCTGCTGCTTCGCTTTATTTATGGTGTGAATGATTTCACAATTGTGTTGCCTAATCAGTGACGCAATGTCAAAAAGAACGTTTAAGGGACCCTTTAAGTCAGTTGTGACTAACACCATACCTGTCTCATCTGTTTAATGGAGCAGGTTTGTGCCCACTTTACTCACAGTAACGCATTGTGTTCATTTCCTTTAGCTCTAGTTGTTTCATAAGCCCTTACACCACGGGAGTATTGCAACACGTATAAGGACACGAAAAAAGGGCAATGAGACAGTACAAAGTGCTGCACTTTGTCCTGTCTTTTTCCTCTTTTTTGCTTATTTTTGCTGTAAAACCACTAAAAAGTATGCATTGTGAACTGGTCCTCCAGCAAATCTTACAGTGCTAAAACTAAATTTTGGAGTAGTTTGTCGTTATGTTCATCTACATTTTTGTACTTGGTCTTCTTCACTTCTCTTGCCATGGGAATCGCATTTTTCTCAAGCACTTTCAGCATTTCGCCACTCACATAGACTTATGCACCAAATGTACATGTTTGAGGTCTCTAAGCCACCTGTCAGACACAGATATGTCGCATGCTGAAAAGGGGGACTCAGTAGTGAACATATTTCTAAAACTAACTGAAGTACAGTAATTACTAGATAAATAGGAAAATGAATTAAAGTGGATGAAAGAACTCGCTGCTGGTGGGGACTGAACCCACAACTTTTGCACACTGCATGCAATGCTCTACCAATTGAGCTACAGCAGCGGTCATTCCCTCATCCTCTGTCTTGGTTATATTGGTAGGAGACCAAATGGCACCATTCTCGTTGTTTCCTGACCTGCTGTATTATAAGCGAATACGGCATAAGGTAAAAACTTGTCCCAATTCTTGTGCACCACATCGATGTTCACGGACAGCATGTCTGCAATAGCTTTTTTGAGTCGTTATGTAAGTTCATCGGTTTGTATGTCATAGGCCGTCATTCAATGCGCAGTGCCACTAAGCGTGAGCACAGTGCGCAGAAGCTTAGCTGTGAAAGTCATTCCTCTGTCTGTTACGATGGCCGCTGGAGTGCCATGCCTCAGGATGTGGTGAGGTAGTCTGTCGTGACCGTTGCCGATTTATTTCTGCTTCGAGACGTTGGAAAAACGCCAAGGAGGTCCATTCCAACTTGTCAAATGGCACGTCTGGCACTATTATAGGATACAGTAGTCCATACAATTTAGTCGGTGGCACTTTACGGGCAGTCAGTGCAGGTCCCAGCCTGATGGAAGACCTCTGCTGCAAGCTTTGGCTATTAGTATTTGTTGTGGATTTGTGCCAGCGTTCCCGTGTAGCGGAGGTGACCACATGTGGCCTCATTGTGTCAAGCCTGCAAGATTTTGCTGCGCAGACTTTCAGGGACGACTAGCAGATGGCTCTTGCCTGTTGAAGAGAAGTTCTTTCAATAGAGAGCACTGTTGCATAAACAAAATGAAGGGAAACCACTTGAAAACGTTGTCATGTCAGTACATTTTTAGTTTGCCCTTTCAGGAATTTGATCACTGGATTGAGCACTTGGTTGTCTTGTTACTGCTGAGAGATCATTGCCGCATCAACAACTACAATGAAAGCAGCGTATCTATAATCATCCTCGCTTGGTTATTCAATTGGTGCTCTTGAGGCTGCCTGCATCCTAATTTTTGCCTTCCATAGTTACGAACTACAACCATATCATATTCCTGCACCCGCAAGGCACTCCTACACATGGCTGAGCCAAACTAGCTCAGTTCAAAGTTTGCTAGCGCGACTACACATCAAACATGATTTCCACCACCAGGAATGGGACAAAGTTCCAGAACTGTGGCACAGAGCCCTTGTCATCTGACTGCTACCCACTAAAATTGACAGAGACAAACACACAGGGAGACGGGAAGCGCGCACTCGGGCATTAGAGTTGAAATACGGACAGAAGAGAGGCATTTACTACGTGGACGTAGCTGGCCCGAACCCCGAGGAGTGGTACACGGCCACCATTGTTCAGGAAGGAACACGGGTGGATAGACTGACCTTCAGGGACGTCCGTAATGCAGGCTGAGGAGGTCGCCATTGCCCTTGCAACCTCTCACAGCGATTCCAAACGCATTATTACGGATTCGCGAGGAGCGTGCCGTAACTACATAGCAGGGCACATGTCACCCCTAGCTGAAAGAATATTGTGCAATAGCATAAGGGACGTAGATCCTCACCCAAAACGCATAATATCCCCTTCAGTCACGGCGTGCACATATGTGTACGCACATTTGGTGATTTTTTTTTTCATCCCATGAAGTTGAAATTTCCCGCGTGCAAAATCGTTTGTAGATATGTGAGGGCCTTGGGAGCATGGCTACTAGCGCCATCTGTTGCTGCTATTTAGAAATGGCCTGTAAACAACATGTTCAAGATGGACGCCGCCGCATTCTACGGCACCGCTGGTAAGTGCTTCATTAAAGCTTGTCTTTTTGCAATGTTATTACTTTTGAAACACCAGTGCATGGTTTGTTCCGTGCTCATAAATACATAAGGAGCATGTAAAAGTTGTCAAACTTATTACAGCTCCTACTCAGCGCTAGAAAATTTGGTGCGAATTTCGCGTACACAATTGTGTACACCGTGGCGCTATTCGCAACTTTCACCGCCTATAGATGGCGCTACTGGAGGTTCAATATGGCTGTCGTTTGGGGGATCGCGTCGCGTAGCAGCCGCCGGAGAGTGCGCACGTCGCTTTGAAGCGCATCCCCTTTCAGGCCGGCCGCCGTGTTGTCATGGCTTTAAGAGGCCACTGACTCTCGGCTGTACTATGTCTCACATTGAAAGTTCAGAAACGTGTGTTTGGTGTGTTGTTGAAGAAGTTCTGGAGGCAGGGCACATCATCTGCTGCGGTTTGAAAGAATGCACAGCCTCGTTTGCTACTGTGGCAGTGTGTATACTGCGCAGCTGCTGTATCGGATGTGGGTTCGATACCAGCCGCATTTTCAAAGAAGGTGAAAATGCTAGAGGTCCGTGTACTCTGCGTTCTCAGTGCACGTTGAAGACCCGTAGCTGTCAAAACTCCGGCGCCTTCCACTTCAGCGGGTCTGCTCAAATCGTGGTTTTAGCACCTAAAGCTCCTGCAATTATCATTATTTCTGCTTGTTTACCCCTCCCTCCCCCTTACTCTCTTCCCTTTCGCTCCCGAATATTTCGCCCGAAAGGACGAGCTCAAGGCACTTGTGCCTCCACAAGTGTCGCAATAAAACGGCGCTTGGACAGCCTGACATTTTTTTTCTTTAATCCTTGTAACCGCGATACAATCAAGCGCTGCAATCAAACCCTTTTCCCTGGTGTCCCTGTTCTCTCGTTCGGGCATTGAGCGCAACTTCACGGATTTGTTGCCGGCCACGGCGGCAGCATTTTGATAGAGGAGAACTGTATAAATCGTCAGAGCAGAGGTGTTTTCAAGAATGTTAAAATATTCGAAGCTGCCAAAATATATCCGTCCCCTCTAACCTAGGGCTGCCTGTAGCAGATATGTTTTTCAGGCTGGTAAAAGCACGCGATCTGGTGTTTCGTCAGAGCCGGCAGCGGACATCGATGTGGATCATGCAGTAAAAGAGCGCTATGCAGGTGCTGCTGCTGGTCGCTCATCGAGAGATGCACACTACTACAAGATAGCAATTACTGGCGCTTTTAAGAGCTTGAACCGCGATGTGGTCAAAAACTCTGCCGTAATGCCTGTACTAGTATGCAGTACAGAACATTAACTTACCAGTTGAACCCCAGAAGAAATATTCGGGCTTAAAATGTTCGCTGCACACCCCCCATCACTTTCGTCACTCGAGGTGGTGGTAACAACTTTATCATAGAAGTGAAAAATCTCTGCTCCTGTGCCTCAGGTTGCTCCACTCTGGAAGCGACCCTTTCGGTCCAGGCAACGGTAGCTATAGCTGCTTCCCTAGTTCGGGGCTCTGATGAGTTCCGCCCAAGTCGCTTTAGAGGGAGCTGGCAAGAGCAATTTGGGGGGAGGGAAACTGGCTTCCCAATCCGCAGACTCAACACCCACATACTCCTTCATTCGTCTGTCACAAGAAAACGAGTGCAGGCTTACCTCACCTTTGACTGCACGCTGTGTGCACTGCGGCACACAGCATGTTTTGTGAGTGTTGTACCTGCTCATATTGAGCAAATAATGCGGTAAAAAGAGGCGCTACGACTCGCAGCTTCTGCCCAAACTACAAGGGCAAGAACAGCCATCTTAAAAAAAAGAAAGAAATACCACCACGATTGAAAAGAACGCGCACGCACACTCCACAACAAAGCTGACTGAAAGTGGGCATTCCCCAATGACGGGTTCCGACGGCTGCCGCATGGCGTCGCCACCCTCTGTGAAAGTTGCGAATAGGTACAAGCCGACCGACGGCGTCTCATGTAGTGCAGTCTTTTACTGAAAAACTCCTGGCGTTTTCGCATTTCAGATTTCACAAATCATGCGAGACAACGAATAAGACTTGATGATGAATCGGCAGAAAGAATGCTGACCAGAATTGCCGATGGGAACACGTCCGACATCGACCTTTCTGACGACGACGAGGAAGAAATGCGCCCAAGTCAACATGTAAGTCATGGAACGGCCACGAAAGTGATTCTGTTGCAGTGCTTTGGGCAGTCATAGAATAAATTGTTTCGCAGGCGGCCGCCACAGACACAGACGGTGGTGCTGGTCCGTCTGGGGCAGCGCAGAATCTTCTACCTTCGCAGGATCAGGATGACCAACATGAAATCGTCGGACAACAGAAGAGACCACTGCTTTGGGTCACTTCAGAATTTGAGCCACCGGACACTACATTATGTCCAGAAGCTCGTGATGTCAGTGCTATGAGGGAACCTTGTGAGTACTTCTTCAAGTATTTCACAGATGAACTATTTCAAGAGATTGCTCGTTGCACAAACATCTACGCGCTTCAGACATCGGGAGGCGAGCTCGGAACCACACCAGAAGAAATTCAAACATTCTTTGGAATGCTGATGATAATGGGAATTTTGAAATTTCCACGGATCAGAATGTACTGGAGTGCTGCAACTCAAATTCCAAATGTGTCACAAGCAATGAGCGTAAATCGCTTTTTCAGGCTGAGGTCTGCACTACATGCGACAGAGCCAGACCCAGGTCACACTGGAACTGACAAGTTCTGGAAGGTACGACCTGTAGTTGATGCTGTTCGAAAGAGATGCCTGCAACTGCCTGTTGCTGAAAAAAACAGCATTGATGAACAGATCATTCCCTTTACTGGAAGGGTGGTCGCTAAGCAGTTCGTTCGCAATAAACCCAACCCCGAAGGGGTGAAAGTGTTTGTACGATGTAGCTCCGGAGGCATGGCTCATGACTTTGAAATTTATCAAGGAAAAGGGACAGGGACATCAGTGGAGCACAAGCATCTAGGACTTGGTGGTTCAATTGTTATGAGGTTGACTGAGAACCTCCCAAAACTGAGGAATTTCAAATGTTATTTTGATAATTATTTTACATCAATACCCCTACTTCAAGAGCTGAAGCAAATCGGCATTTGGGCCGTTGGGACCATCCGCAGCAACAGACTGCAAAAATGTCCACTCAAGTCAGATAAGACGCTGAAAAAGGAGGGACGGGGCAGTATGGATGCCAGGGTCACCAATGAGGGTGATATCACAGTTGTCAGGTGGCAAGACAATGGAATTGTGAATGTTGCGTCGACATTCGTAGGCATTGGGCAGCCAAAAAATGTAAAACGATGGAGCGAGTCCTCAAAGCAGCATGTTGACATACCGTGCCCTGAAATTATCACCCAATACAATGAGTCGATGGGTGGGGTCGACAAGATGGATTTCTTGCTGTCATTGTACCCACTAAAACAAAGAACAAAAAAGTGGCCAGTACGCGTCATGTCACATTTCACATCATTCGCACTGGTAAATAGCTGGCAAGAGTACCTGATGGATGCGGATGACAACTGCATGCCACGCAAGAAAATTCTGGACCTTCTGGCATTCCAAAATGATGTTGCATTGACACTAATCATGTGCAACAAGAATGGTGCCAGGAAGCGCGGTCGTCCAAGCAATGATGCAAGGGAACCCCCAAGGAAGGTGCACAATGCTGAGCCACTGCCCGTAAATTCCGTCTGTTATGATGGAATTCAGCACT
The DNA here is from genome assembly GCA_013339685.2 of Hyalomma asiaticum. Classification (NCBI taxonomy): domain Eukaryota; kingdom Metazoa; phylum Arthropoda; class Arachnida; order Ixodida; family Ixodidae; genus Hyalomma; species Hyalomma asiaticum. The sequence goes on from CM023484.1 coordinate 17,778,685, forward strand.
GGCCAGCACACACAGGCAATTCCTTCGCTCAACGTTGCAAGTGAGAAGGCTGCAATTCAAGAACACGAGTGCGATGCATGAAATGCAACGTGTTTCTTTGTCTTTCAGCTATGAATGACTGCTTTTACACATTTCACAATAAGTAAGCAGCACTTTTCCACTTTAGAACCTGATTTCTGTGTGAAATAAACAAGTGCCTTGCCTGCGACGAGATGTGCAGCCCTGTCTCATTTGTATTGACTAAGTCACAACGTACACATATGTGTATGCATACTAAAATCTAGAAAAAAGTAAAAACAATTTTTTTCTTTGCATTTTCTGTGTTCCTGGAACATTCTCTCACTGAAAAACCATGTGCTGTAATTTTCCTTCACTTCACTTTAATTCGTGACTGAAGGGGATATGGGCACTGGATCATGAGGGATTGTGGGGAAATGAGGCTGCACGCAGATGTGGCTGCCCGAGCGCTCGTCCCTGGGTTTCCTACTTCAATTCCAATGGAGACAAACGGGGAAGGTTATCGGGAAATTTTAAATTATTGTAAGGAAAGCCATCGGCACTACCCTGCCCCGCAAAGGGGTTGAAGAAAGCCGACGAGCACATCCTGCTAAGGCTGCAAACCAAGACACTGCTATGCCCTGCGATAATTTCGACCTAGCACTGTGGGGATGTGGCGTGTGGGCCTGCCAGTACAACACAGACCCCTCACTCAAAACGAGAGGACTGGGAAGCAGCCCTGCTCGGACCTTCATGCCCAGCAGGCCTTGGTCCAGAGAGCCAGGGTGGCAGCATCAACCAATGGAGTCCCGGAATAGGGACTCCACCTAGTCTGTAGGGACCCGCACCTCTCTTTCCTCAATAAATTTTCCACCACAACCTTCTTCTTAGTTGGGTAGTTCAACTCAGGGTACGACAGTATTTCGTTGGCACAGACGATTTTGCTGTGTCGTGACCACACCAGGACACAACTGTGCCCTAAAAATAGTATCCTGGCAAATATAGTTACGTCCTACATTCCCTCGGTTATGTCCTTAACACTGATTTTCCTATATTTCTGGTTTTACAGCTCTGACCTCACAAAGATAATGCACCATGTTTTTACAGATTGTGTTAGATTATGTGTTTGGCTTTAATTCTGGAGAGTTTAAAGAAAATTGAACATGACCTTTCTTTTTTAAATTGATTTTCAATATATTGCATTTTTGGAGACGTGACAGTGCTCTGGGAAATTGTGATAATTCTAAGTATTATACTAAGGCAGCAAGAAAATTTGGAGCTTGGGCATTGTTGAAAGATGTTCCGTTTTTACAATATAATTTTGTTAAAAAACAGAACCAATACCTCAAGATAGTAACATCGCTTCAATGCATGCTGTACATCATCATCATCATCAGCCAATTTTATGTCCACTGCAGGACGAAGGCCTCTCCCAATCCTCGCCATCCTTGCCTGTCCTGCGCGAGCTGATTCCATTTGATGCCTGCGGATTTCTTGATTTCGTCCCCCCATCTTACTCTCTGCCGCCCACGGCTGCGCTTACCCTCTCTTGGTATCCATTCCGTCGTTCTAACTGTCCATCGGTTATCTAGCCTTCTCATCACGTGGCCTGCCCATGTCCATTTTTTCTTCTTAATATCGTTCATTATGTCGGCGACCCCCGTTTGTTCTCTGACCCACTCGGCTGTCTTCCTATCCCTTAGTGTAACGCCTATCATTTTCCGTTCCATCGCCCGCTGCGCGGTTCTTAACTTCCTCTCTAGCTTCTTTGTAATTCTCCAGGTTTCTGATCCGTAAGTCAGTACTGGCAGGATGCAGTAGTTATATAGTTTCCGTTTGAGTGATAGTGGTAGGTTTCCGTTCATGAGTTGTGAATGTCTGCCATAAGCGCGCCATCCCATGTTTATTCTACGGTGGATTTCTTTTATGGTGGGTTCTCCAGTAAGTAGCTGTCCTAGGTACAGATATTCTTCTACGACTTCTAATGTATGGGTTTCGACCTTGAATAGACGTTTTTTCGCCGTGCCACTTAGCATTATCTTTGTTTTCTGCATGTTCATCCTTAATCCTACCTTAGCGCTTTCTCGGCTTAAGTCTTCAATCATCTTTTGCAATTCGTCGCCATCATTGCTAAAGAGTACTATGTCGTCTGCAAATCGCAGGTTACTCAGATATTCGCCGTTAATCCTGAGCCCTGTCTCTTCCCAGTCTAACCCTTTGAAGATTTCTTCCAAACATGCAGTAAAGAGCATGGGAGAAATTGTATCTCCCTGTTGTCTGACACCTTTCTGTATTGGGATTTTTCTGCTTTTCTTATGGAGGAGCAGGGTGGCTGTAGAATCTTTATAGATGTTGGCTATTGTGTTTATATAGCTATCACATATTCCTTGACGACGTAGTGCCTCCAGAACTGCTGGTATCTCTACCGAGTCGAAAGCGTTTTCGTAATCTATGAAAGCCATATAGAGGGGTTTGTTGTATTCAGCGGATTTCTCGATTACTTGATTGACCGCATGCAGGTGGTCCATGGTAGAGTATCCTTTTCTGAACCCTGCTTGCTCTCTCGGTTGATTAAATTCAAGTGTGGCCCTTATTCTGTTTGAGATAACCTTTGTGAATATTTTGTAAAGTGCTGAGAGTAGACTGATCGGCCTGTAGTTCCTCTAGTCTTTAACATCTCCTTTCTTATGTAATAATAGAATATTTGCGTTTTTCCAGCTTTCGGGTACATTTGAAGTATTGAGGCATTGAGTGTATAGTGTCACGAGCTTTCCAATAAGGAAGTCTCCGCCATCTTTGATCAAGTCGGTGGTTATGCCGTCATCTCCAGCCGCTTTTCCGCGGGACATGCCCTGTATTGCTTTCCTAACTTCGTCCGCAGTGACGCATGGGATTTCGTAGTCCTGCTCGGCATTTAATACACTCATGGTGGGGAGACTCGTATTTGAGCTGTATAGTTCGGAATAGAAATCCTCGGCCACTTTGGTTATGCCACTAAAGTTAGTAACGATGTTGCCCTGCTTATCTTTCACTGCATGCATTATGTTCTTTCCCGCACAAAGCTTCCTTTTGGTTGTTTTGATGCTGACTCCTTTTCTGACAGCTGCTTCTATTTCTTTCACGTTATGGTTACGTACGTCCCTGACTCTACTTTTACTGATGAGCTTAGATAGCTCGGCGTATTCTATCTTGTCTCTTGAGTTAGTTATTCTCATCTGTTGGCGTTGCTTGATTAGATTTTTAGTAGACTCCGAGAGTTTACTCACAACATGTCTTGGTGCTTTGCCCCCTACTTCGATTGCTGTTTCGGTGATCAGATTAGTAATGTCTTCGTTCGTCTTCTCTATATCCTCATTATCTTCCTGTCCTAGAGCCTCATACTTGTTCTTAAGTGCAATGCTCAATTCTTCTCTTTTTGCCCTGACGCTATCGAGGTTGGCCTGTTTCCGTGTGATTAACTTTGTCCTTGTTCGCTTTAGATTGAGGGATATCTTTGCCCTTATTAGTCTGTGGTCACTAATTCTAATCTTATTAACCACTTCTGTGTCTTGTACTATACCTAGATCAGTGCACATTATGAAATCTATTTCGTTTTTCGTTTCTCCGTTGGGGCTTTTCCACGTCCATTTCCTGTTCCTACGTTTCTTGAAGAAAGTATTCGTTACACGGAGGTGGTTTCTTTCGGCGAATTCTACTAGCATGTCCCCTCTGCTATTCCTATCTCCTTCTCCGTAATTACCGACGGCACGTTCTCCTTTTAGTTTCTTTCCTATTTTCGCGTTGAAGTCCCCCATAACAATCGTATATTGGGTCTGTACCTTGTTCATTGCCGTTTCTACATCCTCGTAGAACTGTTCTGCAGCCTCGTCACTGTGGTTGGTCGTTGGTGCGTAACTTTGTACTAGCTTTAGTTTGTATCTCCTATTTAATTTTATCACGAGCCCTGCTACCCTTTCGTTGATGCTATAGAATTCTTCGATGTTGCCTGCTATGTCTTTGTGTATAAGGAACCCCACGCCGTATTCGCGCTTCTCTGGTAGTCCTCTGTAGCAAAGAACGTGTCCCTCATTAAGCGATAAGTACCCTTCTCCTGGTTTCCTAACCTCGCTAAGGCCAATGATATCCCAATTAATACCCCTTAATTCTTCTAGTAGTTCAGCTAATCTGGCTTCGCTTGAAAGGGTTCGCGTGTTAAGAGTCGCTACGTTTAATTTCCAATGACGGCCTGTCCGAGTCCAGAGGCTCTTTGAGTCTTTTGTTCTAATACCCGTGTGGTCGCATCCGTGGCTGGAAGCTCTGTTGATGTCGTCGTCGTAGGTCCGGGTTTGGTTGGTCCGGTAACTTGGGAGGTGCTGTACATAGTGTGCCTCAAAATACTTTCACACCCACAGCTCTGACAGCTTTTTTCCTGGGGGCTCGGTAAAATACATTTTCACAAAGATCAGTACGTAAAGCAGTTTCGGCTCAAAGGACACTTCTGAAATCTTTTGGCAAAGGCAAAATTTTCTTTTGCAAAACTGGAATGGGGTTTATTGTTCCAGGGGCTCGGACAGCAATTTTTTTTTCAACGTAATTGAAAGCAGTTGTCGGACATGCAGCTACGTTCTTAACTGGACAAACCCAGCAAGTCTCCCACTCGAGGCCGGAGAGAACAGCATCCATAAGCCTTGGCTGGTGCTGAGCAGGATCTGAAGGGGAGGACTTTGAATTTGTAAAGCCCATCAGCTGTAACGAATGCAGTCTTATCTCAGTAACGCTCATTGACCTCGATTGTCGATATGCGCTCATTAGGTCTATGGACAAGAAATAATGCGCATGGCTTCGCCTGTCCAATTCGTGGCAAAAGGTGAACATCTCTTTATGTAATGTGATTTGGCTTCTGACAATAAATGCATAATCACAAGCTGCCATCTTCCTTTTTTACAAGCACCGCCAATGATGCCCAAGGGCTTTTTGAAGGCCGGATGACTTCATCCTCTAGTATCTACTTGACCTGTTGTTTTATTACCTCGTGTTCCTTCCTTGCCACAGGGTGCTGAATTTTTTTCGCTGTCTCCTCCATGATGGTGTGTAGTCAGCAGTGTTTGACCCACACGTGCCATTGAGGAAAAACAGTCCTTGAACTGGTGTTAAATTTGGATCAACATCGACAAGGGGCTGTATCAGTCATTGCTTCCCACTGCACAGAAATGCAGTCTTTGAGTATGGGCAATTTTACCAGGGTATGCTACAACAGCACCTTTACTTATGTGCTGGCGCTCGTTAGTGAAGTTTGTCAGCAGTACTTCTGCTTGGCCATTTCTTAAACTCATGGTGCCACAAGTGACGGCAGCACCGTGTCCAAGAAGGGCAGTTATTTGTTCTGCTACACAGTATTTGTTACATAATCCACAGCAGCTGACTCAAAACCAGTCTACATGACAGTGGTGGTATGCAGACATCCTTGTTGGCAACACATAAGGATCTGCACTTTCTTTCTAATGTTGACCTGTGGAAAATGGCACTATGCCATCTCACACATTAACCATGGCACTGTACTCCCACAATAAATCCATTCCTAACATCGGCGCGTTGTAGCACTCGGGGAATTACAAAAGGGGCAAAAAAAGTGCTACTCCTAAAGTGAGGCTTGCTGTACATTTGCCTGTCAGTGCCATTAGCTGGCCTCCAGCATTTCGGATGTAAGGGCCCATCTATTGTTTTAACCTTCTTAAGTTGCCTGCCAGCATCTTACTGATTAAAAAAAAAAGCCTGTACCGGGGCCTGCTAAGTCGTCACCTCGTGCTCTTGAATTGTCACAGAAAGATGGGCAATAACTATTTTTCTCTTGGCAGTAATTGGAGATTTTTGGCAGTTCACTTTTCGGGAACCTTCCCCCAATGGTCGCTGTTTTCCTGCCGTGGGTTGGGAGACCGACCTTTGATGATATCAGCGAAACTGCAATGGATCAGCAAAGAAAAGTGTGACTGAAGTGAAGAGGAACTAACTTGACATTCTCAATAAAGGGGGAGCTGCTTTCATCAAGCTTGTAGTGAGAAGCAGCAGCTTGGCTTTCCTGATAATCAGTCGGGCGGCGACTTGTCCCGGTTCAGAGTAGTAGCACAACGGTCTTTGATCAGTAGTGCGCCATATGCCAGTTCTTCAACCGTAGTGATAGTCCTGTAGCAGCAAGAGTGGTTCAGTTTGCTCAGAAACTTGTCAATATATTTAAACACTCAAATGAACGATGGTTTCCAAACCAAAACCGAAATGTCTAGATGCTTCATGCAGCTTATGCAAAAGCATCACAGCCTCCTTACCATCAGAAATATGGAGCTGGTTCCAGAAAAATGACAGCGGCGAGGTCATCCGACGATGTATTGAGTTATGACAGCTTTTCTCAACTTGACAGGGACCATTTGAGTGCTGAAGCATCACTGTTTTGCTTTTGACAGCCTGCCTGTTCTGGTAGGGAGCGTCCTATGTATTGACATCTAAAGCACAAGGTGGCCCGCTTGGGAATCTGACAAAAAGCTTTAAAATTTATTTTAAGAAAACTATGACTTGCAACTGCCTGGCTTGGCATATATCATTACAGTACTGAGAAGAACACATATAGAAAATTTCACTGAGATCTGTGGACACTGCAAAATCACTGGAGTTGCCTTTTAAGAAATGGATGCACACCAACTCACCCAATTTTGGCCGCGGCAATATCTAAGCCTTGGAAGTGTTAAGCAGTGCCACTCATGGCTGTTGGATCAATTGTAGAGCATTGTTTCACAGCAAAAGCGGTCATGGGCCCTTTGCAGTGACTAAAATTGGTGGTGATGTTGTCTGCCATTTCCGCCATTGTAGATAACCGGCATCGCTCACAACAAGGAAAAGAACTCCATACCTGTGCAGATTTGAACGCAACTGTATGGGGTAGTGCCACACTCTTACTACATGGTTGAACATCTTGTGTTCCCGACCACGTCTCTGGTGTGGCAAGAGTGAAGTTTCAGGACATCACATGTTGTCAGCTGCTGACTATGGTTTTATTGGTGATAAGGAAAAAGGAGAAGAGGAGGAAGAGAGGGCCAAAAAAGCGAACAGCAAAGCTGTGTAAGCACACCGAGACGCTCATCCCGAATGGGCCGCCTGTTCTTTCTTTCCTTGTCTTAGCATGCCTGACCTACTGCCCTAACGGTGAACTTCGTATTAATGTTCAGTTGTGGTTTATTGCTCCACAATGTAGCCGCTCATGCGCTTCTTTTTTTTGTTCGACTTTGCACTGTGGGAATACAGCCGTGGCTGCAGGGGTCAAACCTGCGACTTAGCACTGGACACGCAAATGCACTCGTGCACCCTCACTCCCCACATCACGTGGTGCCTTTGGGATTGGCCCTCGATCATGTAGGGCTGCGTGGCATCAAATGGTGGACATACGTTTATGAAGGCTCAACCTAGAGCAGCTTCTCTGTGAGAAAGAAGAGGAAGGAAATGCCAGTGAAGAAAAAGACGAAGAGGAATAAGGTGACCATGACAACGAAGCAGAGGAAAAAGATGACAGTGAAGAAAAAGGAAGCGAAGGAGTATAAGGTGATATCGAAGAAAAGGAGCAGCTAGACAGCAAATAACAAGAGGAAACAGTAAAAGAAAACAATGGAAGTAGAAGAGGGGGAGAATGGAAAAAGACCAAGAAAGGACAATGAGAGCACGCAGCAAAGCCTAGCTTATGTTGCCACTGTGCTACATCCTCTGCACAGCACTGGGTGCTTTTTTGGCATCACAGAGCACATGATCTTTTCATAAACTGGCACATGACCACATCCTTCCACGTTTGCTGAAGGCGTCAACTCTGCTGCATCAAGATCAAGGGGCTCACTTTTCCTTTATGTCGCAATTACTAAGCTCAGTTTAAAAGTTGCAAATAACACATTTGTGCTTCATTTCATTTTTGATTGCCTGTGGTATTGAGTGACAAAACGACCCCTCAGTCCATTGCCATCCTTTTGTTCATCTCTTACCTAAGTGTGTAAGAGGGCATGGGGGCAATGAATGCACTTAGCCACTTATTTAATATGTCTCATAACTTCCTTGATTTACATTCATGGTGCAGGATATGCTGTGCAAAGCACTTCATTGCTGAGAGAGAGGTAACTGAGTATGAAGGAAAGCAAGGAGAGACCCACTAGCACTAATTACCGACTAACTTACATTGGTCACAAAAGCACATGCAGATATAAGCACAAGGTGAGAAAGGTTATCAAATACTGCATCAAAGACATCGATAGGCTTGGAAAACCAGCAATGATGCTTGGACAATGCTTAACATGATTAAGGTCTGCCTGTTCTCAGAAGGGTGAATTCCTTTTCGTGTAAAGCCACTGGTAGTTGACCGATGCATCTGTGACCAATTTTCTAATATAACACAGAATGACATGACAGATGGAAAGACGTTCAACATAGGCGAGCATGACTGAAAGCTGAGGTATGGATCCATAATGAAAGGAGTTAAAGTGTGCGACATAAACGTAAGAGAAGTAGATAACACAAGCATGAACTGTCAACTGAACAGGAGCACTGTGGTGAAAAAAAAAAGAAAACTTATCTGCACGTGGTCAGGAATGACAGCACCACATGTCAATTGGTATATGTGCAGGTCTGCACGAGCAATAACTGGTTAGCAGTTTCATCTCTTTCTGCAAAAGGTAAGCGAAGGGAGACTTGTGCATGCATTTAAACTACTGTTGATATGCCAAGCCTCAACCATTAGATGTGTTTATTCATTAAGGCTTGGCATATAAGCTGTCGTGCATTAAAGTGCCTTAGTCAGCCTGTGTTAACTTGTGTAGGCAAGAGATAAAATGCCTAAACATTTTTCTTGTGTATACCTGCAGGTTTACCAATTGACACATGGTACTATCATTCCTGAGCATGTGCAGATGAGTTATGTGTCTTATCTTTCTCACCATGGTACTCCCCTCCAGATAACAGTTGGCTTTTGTGTGCCTTAACTTCCCTCATTATTAATGGAACCAAGATGTGCACCATAAATGTGGTGTCTGCCAACCTGATTTTGAGGCAGGGTGTGTGTTTGAATGCCATTGCAATAGGAACGTGGGAAATTTCAGAGGCATACTATTTTAGAAAGTTTGGTGGTACTGGGTATGTACAGCTACTTGAAATCCTTAAAGACCTTGGGTCGAGGCCCTTTGAAACACCTTGGAAATGGATGCACTCTTTGAATTCCTCAAAAACTAGGGTGTTCGCTTGCCCGTACTCAACTGCAAGTGATTGGGAGCTTGTGGGCACAACTAAAAAAGTGGTGAGAGGCAGAAATTGTGATGACTCATCATCATCATCATCATCATCAGCCTGTTTAGGTCCACTGCAGGACGAAGGCCTCTCCCAACGATTTCCAATCCACCCTATCCTGAGCGAGTTGGTTCCACTTTATGCCTGCAAACTTTTTAATTCAATCGCTCCATCTAACCTTTTGCCTGCCTCTGTTACGTTTTCCCTCTCTTGGTATCCATTCCGTTGCTCTTACTGTCCATCTGTTATCTTTCCTCCTCATGACATGTCCTGCCCACGTCCACTTCTTTCTTTTAATTGATATAATAATATCGGCTATTCCTGTCTGTTCTCTGATCCATTCCACTCGTTTTTTATCTCTTAGCGTTACCCCTAACATTTTTCTTTCCATTGCATGTTGCGTGCTCCTTAGTTTCATCTCTAGTTTTTTCGTTATCCTCCACGTTTCTGCACCGTACGTTAGTACTGGGAGAATGCAGTGATTGAATACTTTTCGCTTTAGTGAGAGCGGTAAGTTTCCAGTCATGATTTCGTAATGCCTTCCGAATGCGCTCCAGCCCAACCTTATTCTACGGAGAATTTCTTTTTCATGGTTAGGAGTTCCTGTTATTAACTGTCCCAGGTATACGTATTCGTTATGACTAGGCAATCTGTAATGATGGCATCCTAAGCCAATTGGAGAGGCTGTAGTAGCCCTCTTGAGCATTCGGAAATAAGATAGAAAATATAACTGTGTACCTGTGCGCTTGTTGTTCGCAAGCGAAAACTAGGTATTCGGTTATGCTTTAAAAACTGTTTAAATTTTCCAGCAGTGAACCCTGTTCCACGATCTGAAAGGAACTTCCGTGGTTTTCCGGCAGCAAAAATGGTTTTTAAGCATGAGATGTAGGCATCGCTGCTTTCACTTTTATGAGCGAAAGCCGACACGTAGCGAGTAGCATGGTCAATAACCAAGTGGATAAATCTTTTTGATGAGCCATATCCAGCAAATCCTCCAATGGTGTCCATCGCGAAGAGATCAAAAGGTTCTTCAGCTGGAGGTAGTGATTCCAGTGTCCCATACTTCTTTGTTTTCGTTTTCTTGCATCTCTGACAAGTGTCGCAATGACGAACGTAGGCAGAAACATCGGCTACCATATCCGGCCAATAGTATTGCAGAGACAGGAGTGATAGTGTCTTCTTCACTCCGACATGCCCGAAATGTTGATGTGCGTTCTGAAGAATGGTTGGGCGTAGTTCATGGGGCACATATATCTTCCTTAGTCCTTTTCTTTTGACGATGACTATGTTGTTGTCCAGTGAATACGTTCCTTTTGGACGCTCATTGCTGCATCGTTGAAGTTCGTCGTGTGACAGAAGTTGAACTATTGGGGCTCTGGAAAGTGCATCTGCTTGGACGTTGCTTACACCCTTTTGATGTTTGATGTTTACTTCATACATAGACAGTTTTAGAGACCAGCGGAATAGGCGACCTTGAGGATTCTTAATATTCTTCAACCACTGGAGTGCTGCGTGATCCGTTACAACAGTGAATGGCTTTCCATGAAGGTAGCAATGCCATTTATCAATGGCATCTATAATGGCAAGACATTCTCTTTCTGTAATAGCATAATTCACCTCGTGCTTGAGTAGTTTGCGGGAATAATGGGCAATGGGATGTTCTTTGCCTTTGTCATCAGGCTGTTTCAGCACTGCACCAATGCCTTCGCCAGATGCGTCACAGTACACAGTACACGGTCTCGAGGGATCGTATATACGAAGCACTGGTTCTTCAGTTATCCGATCCTTCAATTCCCGAAAGGCTTGCTCGCATGCTTCTGTACACGTCCACTTGCTACCTTTGTGCAGCAGTTTCGTGAGTAGAAGAGCGATATCGCTGAAATGAGGGATGTACTGACGGTAAGTGTTTACAGTGCCCAGGAAACGCTGGAGGTCTTTCTCTCGTTTAGGTGTCGGAAATTTATGTATTGCAGCCACGTTACTTTGTTTAGGTGTCACTATTCATTGTGAAATCTTGTGGCCCAAGTATTCAATGCTGGATCTTGCAAATTGGCACTTTTTTCATTTTAATTTTACGTTCTCAGCTTTAAGAGCTTTCACTAGTGCCTCGAGGTGTCGTATATGATCGTGAAATGTCTCGGAGTATACGACCACATCGTCGAAGTAATTGTTCACGTTAGTGAGCTTATGTTTGGCTATTAGAGATTTCATGGCTCTTTCAAATGTAGCCGGAGCGTTCTTTAACCCGAACGGCATTACCAACCACTCATAATGACCGTTAGTCGTGACGAACGCAGTTTTCTGAACGTCGTCGGGATGCATTCGGACATGCTAGTATCCGGACGTTACATCCAACGTAGTGAAAAACTCCGCCTTTCCCAAGTGGTCAAGGATATCATCTATACGTGGAATCGGTTGGTAGTCGGGTACCGTTATGACATTAAGTTTGCGGTAGTCAATGCACAAACGAGTACGTCCTTCGCCTTTTTTTTTCGCAAGGATCACAGGTGCAGCGTACGGCGACAGCGAAGGTCTTACAACACCTTGCTTAATGAGGGCGTCAACTTGTTTGTTAATCTCCACTTTGTCTGCCTGTGAACATCTGTATGGAGCTCGATGGATAGGGACAGCACTCGTAAGTGTGATCCTATGCTGCTCAGTAGTGATGCATCCAATATCTGTCTGGGATTTACAGAATATATCGTCATATTTGTTTAGAACAGAGTTGAGCACCGCAGATTCATGCTCTGACAAGTTTTCCGAAGTCGGGGTCCTCATCTGCGGGGCTTTAATGGTTTTCTTTTCATTATGATTCGGTAGGTTCAAAGTTTCAGGCCCTTGGGTCACTGACTTGCTTTCCAAATTTACAGAAATATTGAAGTACGAAGCGCTGTCTAGGCCAAGAATTAATTGCGTTCTCATGCCTCACAGAACGTGGGCATAAACTTTCTTTGTGACATTCCCAATTTGCAACTGAATGTTTACGCGACCCAAAGTTCGAATGCTTGAAGTAACTTGCTGTACCGTGATGGTGGAGTCTCTCATCAACTGAAGTTTGAGCTGCTTGTACACATCCTCACTGATACAAGTAATGGTTGCTCCTGTATCAAGAATTGCAGTTACTGGTCTTCCGTTGACGAGAGCACTGAAGTGTATTAATGAAACTCTGGGTCGCCCTCCTCGTTTCCCGATGCAGTCTCAATAGCGGACACGTTGCCACGGCACTGACATTCGTTGTGCCAATGAAACTGTCGTGAGAAACCTGCAGCTGAGCAAGATCTACATTCGCTTTGCGGAGCTCGCGGCCGAGAAGTTAATGTTGGCTGCTGCGGTCTGCTGAAGAGACGTGGAGCTCTTGATGTAATACTAACATTACGAGCAAAGGAAATTCCTCTCACCCGTCTTAAGGATGTCTCGACCCGTTGAGCAGCGGCGAGCCACTCTGACGACGTTTGGAAAGACAGTCCGGCGAGCGCCAGTTCCACATCAGGAGGAACACCGTCGGTCAGTCGAGAAATGATGTGGCACTCTTTAAGGCTGGCCAAAGAGCCCAGTCGCTTTTTTTTCTTCGTAGTATTCCTTGATAGTCTGCCCTCCTTTCAGCCGGTTGTGAATGAAGCGACGGAAGGCATCTCCGTCAGTCGTAGCAAAGTGGTTTTGCATGGCGCGCTTTATATCGTCCCATGTCTCAACGTTGCTGAAAATCTCTGTCAGGTACCACTTCAACGCTTCCCCTTCGATGTATTCGCTGAAGTGACTGACCCGCTCGCGGTGTGTCCACGATGCCTCGGACGCCTTCATATCGAAAAGTTGAAGCCACTTGTCGATGGGGACGTCTTCTGTTGTTCCTTTGTACTTCGGTATGTTGAGCGGAGGCTTTGGCCTAGCCATGGCAGGTTGATGAGGTCGATCCTGCCGACTTCTGTGACGCTATAACACAGAGACGGGCCGTGACTCAGATGTCATGCATTTATTCTAATGCACGCACACTTCCTCTTCCTCGGCTACTCCTACCATCGCCTTGTTCGTGCGTCACACACACACACACACACACATATATATATATATATATATATATATATACACACACACACAATACGGGGAAGAAGTTCCGTGGTCCGGTTCAAAAGTAGATTAGAAATTAATTGCGCACTTGCGAAAATCGCATGTTTATTATAGTTGAACGTTTCGGCCGTGGCACGATAATAAATAAATAAACGAGCCATTGACCCCCTCCCTTTCGTTATATACACACTCCCAGGATTCTGTATACACATATACCAAATAAAGTGGAAGAGGGGGGGGGGGGGGGGCGACCGCCTTTGTAGCTGAGCGGTAGAGCATCGGACGCAATATCCGAAGGTCGTGGGTTCGGCTTCCACCGAAGGCAGGTTTGTCTTTTCGTCCACTTTAATTCCTTTCTACTTACCGCAAAATTACAATACCATAATTAGGAATCTCAATAACTTCCCCTATGCTATCCTAGGCTTCAATGTTTGTTGTTTCATTAAGTTGTTTCTAATATATATATATATATATATATATATATATATATATATATATATATTGTGAGCACTTTTAGCGTACTTCATCGTTCTCATCTGTACATAACCATCATCATCCCTGTTCCTCTTCTTCTTCGTGCATTGATGCTTGGAGTGCCTGCAGAATAAACGTGTCTGCTGGCATTGTCTGGTCCGGTCTTCCTCGGTCTTCCAAAGTGGTGGAGGTGCGTCAAGATCTCGACGTCCTCCTGCGTTTGTGATCTCCCTGGAGCTGCGTTCCGGTTGCCGTCAGCGCCCAGCTACCCCTACAGTTATGGATACATCGGACCCTCGCCCTTCCGGTAGCCCTAACGCTGCCCCAGTGGCGGTATCGGCTCCATCGCCTGCGTCTACCATCACAAGCCCTCAACGCGACCCTCCTATATTTGCAGGCCTCCGCGGTGATGACGTAGATGATTGGCTCGACACTTACAACCGAGTGAGTTCAGTCAACCGGTGGACGGACACCCAGAAGTTGACCAACGTCCCATTTTACCTCACCAGTGTTGCCAAGACGTATTTCAATCACGAATCTGACATCCGTGATTGGTCCATCTTTGCCACAAAGCTGCGACAAATCTTCGCCTCTTCATCTGGCCGTTCGGAGGTCGCGAAGCAGAAACTGGCAGTACGTGTCCAACTTCCGCACGAGTCGTACACCTCGTACATCGAAGATGTCTTGGCTCTATGCCGCCGTACGAACAACGAGATGACAGAAGCCGAACGCGTTCGACACCTCCTAAAAGGAATTAGCACGGCCGCATTCAACGCCCTGGCTATTCAACATCCAGCCACAGTTGAGGACATTATCTCGTTCTGTCAACGCCTGGACGAGTTTCAGTCCCTCCGCGTGCAACAAGACAACGACCCGCGGCTTCTCCCTCATTCTGATTTGCGGGCTCTCATCCGCAGCATCATCCGCAAAGAGCTCCAAGAACAAGAGCAGAGGCGATCCGGAGTTGCTTCTATTCCGTCTCCAACGTTCAATTTGCGCAACATTGTCAAAGAGGAGTTGGCAGCCATGACCACATCGACTGCGTCTGTCGCTACAGCACCAGCCCCGCAAGATGTAATGCAAGATGTAATGCAGGAGCAAGTCTTGAGAGCGCCATCGAAGAATACGACGAGTTGTTGAGGCTAGCGCGAGCCGAGCCATCTTGTTTTACGCTAAAGCGTATTGTAAATATACTCATTGCTTTCACGTAACATTTTTGGTGGAAGTGCTGGGTAACAGTATCAACGCACGACGGAGCTCCGCAGCGGCCGTCAAGTCACCACGCCAGGCATGTCAACCGACACGGATAACGCATCAATGGCCGCGCCCGCCGCACCAACGGCGCCCACCTCGTCAGTGGTCATCGTGGCAGCTCCACCCCGTGATCCTGGCACCTTTTCCGGCACCGATGGCGAGGACGTCGATTAGTGGATTCGGCGATACGAGCGCGTAAGCGAAAATCACAGGTGGGACCCAACGCTGATGCTGGCCAATGTCATATTTTACCTGACAGGAACTGCCAAGACCTGGTTCAATAATAATGAGGAACAGCTCACGAGCTGGAGTCTATGCAAAGACAAATTACGCGATTTGTTCGGCCAGTCAACCGGAAGCAAGCGTGCCGCCCAGAGGGAACTCTCTTCGCGTGTACAGACATCCACTGAGTCGTACCTGGCCTACATTCAAGACGTGTTGTCCCTTTGCCGTAAAGTAGATGTCAGCATGACAGAAGCCGACAAGGTCGCGCACGTGCTGAAGGGGCATCGCAGACGATGCATTTAACCTAATTGTGTTCAAGGGCTGTTCCACCGTTCAAGAGATCATTACCGAGTGCCGACGATTCGAAGAAGCAAAAAGCAGACGCATTGCCTTCCAATTTGCCCGTCTCCCGAACACCGCAACAACGTCAACATGCGAGGATCTTCGTCTAGACGCGCAGCCCCGGTCCGAGAGAGAGAGAGAGAGAGAGTAAACATTTATTTAAAACAGAATGAGGGATCTTCCTCGTAGGGTGGAGCCCTTAGTTCAGGGCCCCATTGGCTCGCGCCACTCCACGTGCTCGCTGGATCAGCCGACGCTGCTCCTGCGGCGCTGAGCTGGTCAGCGCAGTCTCCCAGGAGGAATGTGATGGTATCACCATCACATTCCCCGGTCTGAGAACATTACTAGAATCGTTCGACGCGAGATTGAAGCCGCATCACCTGCTCATGTGAAGGCACCCACTGACCCTCAACCGACCATTTCCCTAATACAGGCTGTTGTGGCCTTCAGACAATTTGTTCCGTGCATCGCCCCGACGCATTCTCTCCGACCAACCTGAGCCCCCTGCAGCCGCCCTGTGAGTACCCGGGATCCGAATGCATGGAGGACGCCCGACGACAAGCCCATTTGCTTCCGATGTGGACGAGCGGGGCACATCTCGTGTTACTGTCGTAGGACGTGGTTTCCACCATCTCGGGGAAGCTTCTTTCAGCCACGCTCACCGCCCCGTAGTCCAAGTGCCACCACCCCGTGATGACTCACCGAATTATGCCGCCAACACTGCAACCGCCGCCCAGTGCAGCCGCTCGCCTTCACCGCGACGTAGAGTATCCAGGTCCCCGCCGCCTCGCTGTTCATCGTCCCCGTCCTACCCTCGCCGCTTTCCTTGGGGAAACTAACGGGTGCAGCTCCTGGAGGTGACGCTGCTGGTACGACCTGCCCTCAAATTCCTCTATTGACGCTCCCTACTAATCAGAACTTGATCGATGTTGAAGTGGATGGCTTACCTGTTACAGCTTTGATTGATACCGGCGCCCATATCTCTGTCATGAGCCCTCACGTCCGTCAGCGCTTGAAAAAAGTCCTCGCTCCAGCCCCTTCACATGCTGTTCGTGTTGCCGACGGTGGTACAGCCGCCGTAGTTGGCCTTTGTACAGCACGTGTTAGTGTTGCCGGCCACCAAACATCGGTTCTGTTCACGGTACTGACCCATTGCACCCATGAACTCATTCTCGGTCTCGACTTCTTGTCCGCCCACTCTGCCCTCATTGATTGTTCAGCTGGCACTCTGCAACTTGACCTACCATGTCCAACTGATCCGCCTAGCCCTACCCCGAATCGCCTGTGCTGTGCTGAACATGTCCGTCTGTCGCCTCAAACCATCACTTGCATTACGTTAGCGCCCTCTTCACCCGTGCCCGACGGTGACTATGTGCTCGCACCCATTACAGACGTTCTCTTGACACACAGCGTTGCCTTCCCGCACACTATTGTTAACTTTCACGAAAACCGTGCTTGCATCCCTGTGCTGAATTTTAGCGTGAGTCCACAAATGCTTCCTCGTGGAATTGCCCTCGCCATGCTGACGCCCTCTGACGACTGCGTTATCTCCGCTTTGTCCGCACAGGATGACCGCTCCGATGCCATGGAAGTTACGCCCCATTCGTCTGCTGACCTTAAGAAAATGATCGCACCCGACCTTTTGCCAGACCAAGCTGACGCGCTCTTCCACCTCCTTGCTTCATACTGCGATGTCTTCGACTTTTGTGACCGTCCGCTAGGTCAAACGTCTGCCGTGAAGCATCGCATTAACACCGGTGATGCCCTACCGATCCACCGCCGTCCGTACCGCGTCTCCAACTGAGCGCCACGTCATCCAAAAGGAAGTCGACAAGATGCTTGCCAAAGATATAATCGAGCCGTCCTCTAGTCCATGGGCATCCCCTGTGGTCCTTGTTAAGAAGAAGGATAACAGTTGGCGATTTTGCGTGGACTATCGGCAGCTAAACAAAGTCACTAAAAAGGACGTCTACCCGCTACCACGCATCGACGACGCCCTGGATTGCCTTCTCGGCGCCAAATATTTTTCATCAATCGACCTTCGATCAGGATACTGGCAGATCACCGTTGATGACATGGACCGTGAAAAGATCGCTTTTGTGACCCCAGACGGCCTTTACCAGTTTAAGGTTATAGGGGTCTCTCTTAACCTTTATAAGGTTGCCATGGGTGCAAGCGGTGGCAGTCACTCGCAAGCACAAACGCAGCAGCCCTAACAATTAGAGCTGTGGCCCCTATCCCGCGGTTCGCGTTAGATCGCAACCACGGCGGGTTCAGGCCAGGGGGACAGAGACAAGCCTTTGAAACGAAGGTGTTTATTCACCTTATTTCTTACGCCACCAATGCAACAAGTATAAAATATGCAAGTGCCTCAGCGCGCAGGAGTAATATTCCTCACGGCTGGGCAAAACAACAATACTAGAAAAGCGCACGACGAAAAGGGGCTGATAGTGACTCAGCTCGCTTCGTGTGGCTTTGCGCTCCGACCAAGAATGAAGATCACTCACGGAAGGAAGGGCAGGCGCTTGGTGACGGCGGCAGGCGGCTATCTCGCGTACCAGGAGGGGATCCGGTCAATCCCGACGCCTCTGGACGAAAGACACAAGACCTTGCAGAAAGCGGCGCGCTTTCGCGAGGTTGAGCGAGGAGGCATCTCCCCGAACTTGGGAGAAGGGAAATGAGTAGAAAGGAGGAAGCGGGGGCATACCGGTTTCTGCACTGCGACGAGAAAGGCAGCGGGGGAAGCGGCATGGGTGCCCTCTCCCACCGCGCCGCCCTTGCCCAAGCGTGCGCATGTGACACGCAACCGTTCTGCGACCGCTGGAATGCGCATGCATTCCCACATCCCCCCCTCCTTAATTCATCCCCTTCACCAACGAAGCCACCGCCATCACCTGGGGCTAACGGAAGGGCAGGTGTCAACTACACTGTCAAGAACGTTGTGTCGAAGAGGGGGCTGTTGGTTCCCTCCGCGGCCGTGGTCGCCGAGTCGTCAGCTGTCGCTGGCCAAAGTGGGGTGCCGGGTGACGACGATGATGAGTCGTTCAGCTGGTACTGGGCCCGGGACACGTTCGGCGCGGCAGGGGTCTGGTGGTGCTCGAACGACCGCCCGTTCGCCTTGCGAGAAGGCCCGATGGTGGTATGTCGCGGGACCAGCGCCTCTTCACCTTGCGGGAAGCTCCGTTGTCTGGCGTACTGGCAAGGAGCAGACGACGCACGAGCGATATGGACTGGGCCAAGGGGTTGCCGTGCCGTGGAGGTGTGCGGGCAGGGTCGTTTGTCGAACAGCGGCCTCCTCAGCTCCGCCCCTCCAGGTGTTACGGGATTACGATGGTGGGGAGAGGGCAACGGGATGGAAGTGTCGCCGAGTTTCCAGAATTTTCCAAGGCCGCTGCCGCCATTCCGGACCGGAAACTTCTTTGCTGTTTTGCCTGTCTGCTCCCTCTCGCCATGTGCCGCTGCGGTGGTCTCCGCTGTCGCCGCACCCCTGCTCGTAACGAGTTGTGGCCCGCAGGAGCCTGGCCTTGCGTAGAACACGCGACGAAGACTGCTGCTTCTTGCTGGCCGCTGTTGCTGCCGACGAACGTACGGGTGGTCCCTCTGTTGCTCATTAGCCCACAGAGAAAGCGCATGCTCGCTCCGGGGGGTTGGTTGCGGGACGCCGATGGAGCATTCCGTCAGACATCGCACACAATAAAGTTAGCCCCTACAATCAGGACAGTTAGTTCCGTCGAGATCGCAAATTGTAGCGCCGCACTGGGCTCGAACGTCGAGCTGTGCCACCCGATGCCGCTGCCTGCGAAGGCGGGAGAGCATTCCCCTCGGGCCACTCATTCCCTCTGTCGTAGTAGGGTTTGAGCTCACAGACATGCACCGGTCCGCTGATCGGTCTTAGCTGTAAGTCCGCCAGCTTGTACACGAGAGATGAGACAATCTCCTTCACTCGGTACGGTCCTGTCCACTTCGGTGCCAGAGAAGCTGAGAATTTCTTGCTGGCATCGCTTAGGACATGATTACGTCTCAACACCAGGTCGCCAACTTTGTATTGAACGTCCCGATGAGAGCGGTCATACTGCGCTTTCTGCTCTGCTCTAGCAGTCCTCAGGTTCCGTCGTGCTTTGCATAAAGCCTCTTGCACCTTTGAGCGCAGCCCAGCTGCATAATCAGCGCATGCTGAAGAAGCAACCAGTTCCGAGCTGCGTTCCTGTAGAGTGTGTTCTACGGGATTCATCAGCTCCCTCCCAAGATTGAGAGTGGCGGGGGTGAAGCCAGTCGAGCGGTTCACGGTCGTCCTTATAGCAAATCCGATTTCAGGGATGCAATTGTCCCAATCCTTGTGCGTCCCCGCAAAAGCAACGAGCATATGCTTGATGTTGCGGTTCACACGTTCGGTTGGATTTGCCTGGGCGTGATACGTGGTCGTTCTCCTGTGCTTAATGCCGAGGGCTGCACAAGAGTCCACGAATAATTTTGAAGTGAAATAGGACGCATTGTCCGTAATCAACTCTTTTGGGTAGCCAAATCGCGTGAACACTTCGACGAGCTTCTGCATGATTACGCGTGCCGTCAGCCTTCGTAGGGGGAATAATTCGACCCATTTGCTGAAGTGATCTGTGACCACGAGAAGGAATTGGTTCCCGCTCGGTGTTCGTGGGTAAGGTCCCATGATGTCACAAGCCGCAATCTGCCACGGTATCCGGCTATTGATCGGCTTCATCAGCCCGGGTGGGCGTCCACCTCTCGGTTTCACTCTTTGGCACACGTTACATGAGCGAGCGTAGCGTATTACATCCCGCTTCATGCCTGGCCAGGTTGCAAAGCGACACAACTTAAGATAAGTCTTAGGGCCACTTGCATGCCCGGCAATGCACGTATCGTGAAAGTAGCGTAGCAATGCTCCTCTCAGCGTGCGTGGAATCACCGCTTTGAAAGAATCATGTGTATCTTTCTCCGCGGGGATGTATCTCAGCAGGACACCGTCAGAGTCAAGCAGGTAGGAGTCCAACGCGCTCACAGCACTACCAGCTGTTTCAGAGCGCCGCGCACTTACAACAATACCAGCTGCGTCAACATGCGCCGCGGCCGCGCCGCCGGGCTCCCGGAGCCCCTCAAAAATTTTCTTACAAAACGGATCCTCCCGCTGCGCCTCTAACAAGTCCTTTCTGCTGAACACGCTCCCCACTGAACTGACGCAGTCCAGGTGGTTAACGCTTTCGACCTTCGAAGGTGGTTCATCCTTCCTTCCTTTGCGACTCTCACCGTCGAGCATTGTAGCAATTACTCTGCTCTTGGGTTGAGTCTCCAGTGACACAGGATGGGTAGTGTTATTACCGCTCCTGTTGACTTCGAGCGTCGCAGCAGTTACGTCGCTCTCATTAGTCTCGGCTCTGGGCGGTGTGAGTTGAGCAGCAATATTACTCTTCTCACTGTCAACGGGCGCGCGCGAAAGTGCGTCCGCCACAATGTTGTTCTTTCCCCTCCGGTAGCGAACGGTGAAATCGTATCGCTGCAGGAGAAGTGCCCATCGTGCGAGCCGTCCGCTCGGCTCCCCTAGGCGTCTAAGCCAAGTTAGTGCCATATGGTCAGTCTCAATCACAAATTGAACTCCGTCAACGTAGTAATCGAACTTTTTCAGGGCAAAAATGATTGCCAAACACTCCTTTTCAGTCACTGAATAATTTTTCTCTGCGGGAGACAACGAGCGGCTAGCGAAAGCTACCGGCCGCAAGCAACCTTCGTGCTGTTGGAGCAAAACCGCTCCTAGGCCAAGGTCGCTGGCGTCCGTTTGGATCACAAATTCTTTGCTCAGATCCGCTAGTCTTAACTCAGTGGTTTCCGCGAGCGCGTGAACGAGGTTGCGCAATGCTTCCTCTTGCTCGGGACCCCATCTCCACCGCTCACCTTTCCTCAACAGCATTGTCAAGGGGGCTTGCAGTGCGGCACAATCTGGGATGAACTGACGATAAAAATTCACCAGCCCCAGAAAGCGTCTCAGTCCGCCTATGTCTGTCGGCGACGGGTAGTTCAATAAGGCTTGAACCTTGTCATCACACGGCAGAAGACGACCATTATCTATGGTGAAACCCAGTAGCGTTACTCGGGTTGCGGCTATCTGAGTCTTGGCAGGATTCAGCGTTATTCCCGCCGACCTCAGACGCTCTAGCACGTCCCTGAGATGGCGTAAATGCTCATCAAAGGTTCGCGAGTATACCACAACATCGTCCAGGTAAGCAAGAGCGTGATGCCACCTTGCGTCACCCAAGACACGATCCATCAGGCGCTGGTAAGTGGCCGGCGCACCGACTAGACCAAAAGGCATGCGGGTAAACTGAAAGAGGCCCCTGTGACAAGTGAAAGCAATTTTCTCTCGGTCACGGGGATCTACTTCGACCTGAAAATATCCTCTGCTAGCATCGAGCGTAGTGAAATACTTCGCTCCGCCAACGTTGGACACGATTGAGGGAATGCTTGGAAGCGGATATGCGTCCTTGCGTGTTACCTCATTCAGGCGACGATAATCAACACAAAGGCGGGTACTTCCGTCCTTTTTCGGAACCAACACCACAGGAAAACCCCATGGGCTCTCTGACCTTTCGACAACACCTGTATCGAGCAATTCGTCCAGGGCGCTGTCAAGCGCTTTCCTCTTAGCCAAACTCACTGGCCGAGGATTGCACTTCCAAGGCGAGGCATCACCTGTTTCAATTTTGTGCCTAACTAGCGCAGTGCAGCCAGGACGCTCTGTGAACACGGCATCGTATTCATTCAGTAGCATTGAGAGGCGAGCCTTTTCTTCCACCGACAAACCGCATGAACTATTCAAAAGCGGGTGGGGACGTTCGCCCTCCGCTGCGGTGCACAGTACCTCCGCCGCGGGGGTTCGGGGCCGCTCGACAGGGGAGCCCTTCCCCTTCGCGCCCTTTTTCTCTGCGCCGTCGGCTGCTCGGTTCTTCGAAACAGCCGAAAGCTTTGCGTTTGCGAGTGACTTTTTCGGGCGATCGTTGGGTTTGTCTGCGCGCGAAGCATCATCGAACGAAGTTGTCTCTGACACTTTTTGAAACGCTACGAAAGGTTTCAGGGTGGCGCATGCTCGTTCCCTGTATCCTCCGTTGCAGACGTCAATAACAATGCCCGTCTTAGCGAGGAAATCTCTGCCAAGAATGATAGGAACCGTCAGGCCGGGGAGGTAAGCGAGGCGTTGACGCCTGACTCGTTTCTCCCACCGCACCACGAGCCTAGCAGCAGCGCTTGCTTGCGCCATGCCGCTAGCTAGCCGGAAAGTCACATTACTCGTTCTCAGCCGGATAGAACTCCGACAAAGATGCTCATACACTTCGTCGCCAAAGATTGAAGCGCTTGCTCCCGTGTCTAGCAGTGCAAAAAATTTGCGCCGGGCTAACTGTAAGCTCAATAAACGGCGCCGGCGTGTCGTTGGGCAGTCCGATACGACAAGCCAGCGGCGCTAGGAGTCCGTTTGTCTCACTCAGCGCTGCTGTATCTGCCGCCGGTCCTGCAGCATTGCTCACCGGCGGCGCCGCTCGTTTCCCGAAAGCGCATGCTCTCGGCTAGCGGGCGCCCTACAGTCCCGGGCGAAATGCCCTGGTTGGTTGCATTTATAGCAGAGGTTTGTCGGCCGCTGTAACGCTCGGCGTTCGGTGCCTCGCGCCGTTTGACCGCCGCTCCTCTCTACAAAGTGCTCCCGTTCAGGCGCTCTCTGCTCTGGCATCCTCGCGTCGGTATATCGAACACGATTCTGCGTACCTCGGCCATCGGCAGCGCATGCTGCTCGTCTAGCGTAAGTGTACGGGTCAAGAGCCCGGTCAGATAACTTCCAACCGCTGCTCGAGCATTCATCACTGAAGGCAAGCAAACCATTTCCCTGTGGACGGGTGCGAAAGTTGTCTCCGTTCCACGCGCATCGCGGCTCGAGTGCCTGCGACGCTGGGGGTGGTGGTCTGTACGCGCGCGAGGCGAGTATGTCCGCCTGTATGCGTTTTGCCTCCGAGGCCAGCTCATCCAAATCCCTGAACTCGCTACCTCTCAAATACGCGGCGAAGGTGGGGTGTGCTTGTCGCATGACTCGCTCCACCTTCTCACAGTTAGGAGCAGAGGGATCAGCGATGCGATAAAACTCGTCCATCGCCCTCACGTACTCGAGCAAGGATTCGTCCGGATGCTGAGTACGCAGCTCCAACTCACGACGCAAACGACGCTGGTAGTCTGCGGGCAGAAATTCCTCGCGGAAGTTCGCTCGGAACTCTGACATCGTGCGCGACCTGTGGCCAGTAAGCCGGAACCAACGGGCAGCCTGATCAGTCAGCGATACTGGAACGACGCGTTCCAGCATCTCGCCATCGGACAGCCCCGTTGCTTGCTGGTAAGTCAGCATGCGATCGAGGTATTCGTTGGCACTAACTAGATCATGATACCCGCTGTAGGTGGGTAAGTCCATCCTAACTATCGACTTAGCGGCTGACCTTGATGTAAGAGTATTCTGTACAACACCAGTCAAACACTCAATCATGCGCATTGCGTCGCGCAACAACACCTGCGGAGACTCGCTCTGCCCAGTAAGATCTGGCGCAGGAGCTGAATGAGTTGAGCAAGTTTGCCGTGATGGCTCCCTGCTCTCCGCGAACTCTGGCAAAGGGCTCGGCGTAATATGCCTCGCGCCTTCAAATACACTGTATGCGGGAGGGTGCGCCTCATGTGTAGCGCCGCCCTCGTCAAAGCACATGAGATTCCCTTGGCTAGTAGTTGCCGCGGGGTTCTCAGGGTTCTCGGCTGCTGTAGCAGTTACTGCAGCTTCGAACTGTTGCCGGTTGGTAGCCACCCGCGACAGCGTGTACAGTCGCTGGAAATCAGCGCTGTCTGCTGCCATGGTTCGTTCGTGTGCTGGTAATCACACACACAAACTGACTCGCTCTGTCACACCACTGGCCCCACGTTGGGCGCCAAATATAGGGGTCTCTCTTAACCTTTATAAGGTTGCCATGGGTGCAAGCGGTGGCAGTCACTCGCAAGCACAAACGCAGCAGCCCTAACAATTAGAGCTGTGGCCCCTATCCCGCGGTTCGCGTTAGATCGCAACCACGGCGGGTTCAGGCCAGGGGGACAGAGACAAGCCTTTGAAACGAAGGTGTTTATTCACCTTATTTCTTACGCCACCAATGCAACAAGTATAAAATATGCAAGTGCCTCAGCGCGCAGGAGTAATATTCCTCACGGCTGGGCAAAACAACAATACTAGAAAAGCGCACGACGAAAAGGGGCTGATAGTGACTCAGCTCGCTTCGTGTGGCTTTGCGCTCCGACCAAGAATGAAGATCACTCACGGAAGGAAGGGCAGGCGCTTGGTGACGGCGGCAGGCGGCTATCTCGCGTACCAGGAGGGGATCCGGTCAATCCCGACGCCTCTGGACGAAAGACACAAGACCTTGCAGAAAGCGGCGCGCTTTCGCGAGGTTGAGCGAGGAGGCATCTCCCCGAACTTGGGAGAAGGGAAATGAGTAGAAAGGAGGAAGCGGGGGCATACCGGTTTCTGCACTGCGACGAGAAAGGCAGCGGGGGAAGCGGCATGGGTGCCCTCTCCCACCGCGCCGCCCTTGCCCAAGCGTGCGCATGTGACACGCAACCGTTCTGCGACCGCTGGAATGCGCATGCATTCCCACAAGGTCATGCCGTTCGGTTTATGCAACGCTCCAGCCACCTTTGAGCGCATGATGGACACCCTCTTACACGGATTTAAGTGGTCCATCTGTCTCTGTTACCTTGATGATGTCATTGTGTTTTCGCCGACCTTTGATACGCACCTCGACCGCCTTTGCTCCATCCTTTCTGTTTTTCGCAAAGCAGGCCTCCAGCTTAACTCGTCAAAAGTGTCACTTTTGCCGACAGCGACTTACCATGCTGGGCCACCCCGTCGATTCTTCTGGTATTTGCCCCGATCCTGACAAAGTTCGAGCAGTCCAACACTTCCCCGTACCCACCTGCGCTAAGGATGTTCGGAGCTTCCTTGGTCTGTGTTCCTACTTCAGACGTTTTGTGCACCATTTTGCAGATATCGCGCGTCCTCTCACAGACCTACTGAAGAAAGACACTTCGTTTTCCTGGGCCGCTCCGCAGGCTACGGCGTTCTCTACCCTCATCCGGTTGTTAACAACCCCACCTGTATTGGCCCACTTCGACCCTTGTGCCCCTACAGAAGTCCGCACCGATGCCAGCGGTCACGGAATCGGCGCAGTTTTGGTTCAGCATCAGACCGGGCATGCTTGTGTTATCGCCTATGCCAGACGTCTTCTTTCCCCAGCCGAAAAAAACTACTCAATTACTGAAAGGGAGTGTCTTGCGCTCGTGTGGGCTGTCTGTAAATTCCGGCCCTACTTACATGGGCGGCATTTCACTGTCACCACCGATCATCACGCACTCTGCTGGCTTTCATCCTTGAAGGATCCCACTGGACGCCTTGGCCGCTGGGCCTTACGGCTCCAGGAATACAACTACTCGGTTTCTTACAAATCTGGCCGATTGCACCATGACGCTGACTGTTTGTCCCGCTATCCAGTGGATCATCCCGAGGCTTTGGATGAAGCGCCAGCGTGTACTTTCGCTCACCCCTCTAAGCAATATTCGTGATGAGCAGCGCCAAGATGCCGCCTTACGTGACCTTATTCACAAGTTGCAGTCTGCGACACCAGATCCGTCCACTCACCTCTTCGTGCTTATGGACGGCACATTGTATCGTCACGAATGGACGTGCACTGCTGCTGGTCATCCCATCTCACCTCCGTTCGAGCGTTATCAGCCAGCTGCATGACGCCCCTATTGCCTTGGCGTCTCTCGGACCGTGTACGGCGTCGATTTTATTGGCCCAGTCTGTACCGCTCTGTCCGCCGCTATGTCGCCACATGCGATTTGTGCCAGCGTCGGAAAAAACCACCCATGCGTCCCGCTGGACTGCTTCATTCCCTCCGAGCCCTTCTTCCGAGTTAGTCTTGACCTTCTTGGATCTTTCCCAACCTCTGCTTCGGGAAATGGGTGGATAGCTGTCGCAACCGACCACTCAACCCAATACGCGATCACACGGGCTCTCCCCACCAGCTGTGCTACAGACGTTGCCGATTTCCTCCTACATGACGTCGTCCTACACCATGGTGCCCCTCGTCAACTCCTCACGGATCGTGGCCGCTATTTTCTCTCCAGAGTTATTGATGATCTACTCCGCTCCTGCGAGACAAAACATAAATTTACGACTGCTTACCATCCACAAACTAACGGCCTGACTTAACGATTCAACCGAACCCTAACTGATATGCTGTCTATGTATGTTTCGGCTGACCATCAGGACTGGGACGTTGCCTTACCCTTTGTTACATTCGCGTAAAATTCCTCCCGCCACGATACCGCCGGTTTTTCACCCTTTTATCTTCTCTTCGGGCGCCACCCAACCTTACCCTTCGATACCGTCTTTCCAGTCGCCGTCGATTCTCCAACGGAATACGCTCGTGACGCTATCACCCGAGCTCGTCAAGCACGTCAGGTTGCTCGACAGCGCCTTACAGCATCGCAAGACCACCAGAGGCAGCGTTATGACTCCCTTCATCGAGACGTCTCATTTACCCCGGGGGACCTTGTATTGTTGTGGACTCCAACTCGACGCGTTGGACTTTCCGAAAAACTGCTTTCCCGGTACGCAGGACCATACCGTGTGTTATGCCGGGTAACAAACATCACCTACGAGATAGGCCCCCTCGACCCTTCCTCTGGCCTTGCTCCACCGTCCACAGACATCGTCCATGTCTCCCGCCTCAAACTGTACCGCTCACCTGCACCTTAACAAGCACCGAGACGGTGCTTCAGCAGCCGGGAGTCGTGTTACAAGATGTAATGCAGTCTTGAGAGCGCCATCGAAGAAGACGACGAGTTGTTGAGGCTAGCGCGAGCCGAGCCATCTTGGTTTACGCTAAAGCGTATTGTAAATATACTCATTGCTTTCACGTAACAATATATATATATATAATTTAGGAGTCTCTAGTGCTTACAAACATTTGTATTTGCATTCAATTTTCTTACATGTTGTATAACGATACGTAACGTAATGTTTTTTTTTATGTATGATATGGTGCATCCATGTAAAAGCGTCATATATGTGGCGTATATTCTCGCTGTGTACACACCACCGACGAGCAATATGCCGGTGACGAGGCCCTAGGTAATGTTCTGCCTTTAGCATGCCATCCTAGACAGTTGTGCACTTTGCTGTCCGAAGCTTGACAAAATAGAAATAAATAGATAAAGATGGGTCATTGAAGCCAAGAGGATTTCGTTATTATGGAATGGTTATTTTTGAATCGACAATCGGCGATCCCTGAGTTAAACATTGTTGGTGGAAGTGGCGCCCATGTGCATCTCTCCTTCGTCGTGCACAACGAACACGCCCAGTATTTCATTCTTACTGTGTGTAAGTGTTTATTGCGCAGCCACACTTCCAGGTGCATTTCACGACCCCGGAACCAAGCGCATGCCTAATTCTCGACATGCACAGAGGCAAGTTCTAGAACCATGTGCTTCGAGAGATGGTGGTCATCCTGCGCAGTAGCGGTACCAGTTTAGTAGTGTCGAAAGGAGGGACTGCACAGATTCACTTTCTCTGCGCACGATTCCCAGTCAGTATTCGCAGCCTGATCACAAGGCATCGTCGTCTTGCTTCGAGGCATTCCCACCCGAGTGCTTCTTCATCTTCTCGACGACACACGACAACAGCCAGAGGAAAGAGACGAACAGCTGAAAGCTTCCGAGCAGCTGGAACAAGCCATCGTATTTTCCGTGCGAATCTCGGTAATAGCCTGCGTGGAAAGAAGAAAAAAGCAAACAAGAGAAGCTCAAACTCTAGCTGGCGCAGCGTAATTTCTCGGGTCATCATCATCATCAGCAGCAGCCTGTCTACGCCCACTGCAGGGCAAAGGCCTCTCCCATGGATCTGCAATTATCCCTGTCCTGTGCTAACTGGGCCCAATTTATCCCCGCAAACTTCATGGTCTCATCTGCCCACCTAACTTTCTGCCGCCCCCTACTACGCTTGCCTTCTCTAGGAATCCACTCTGTTACCCTTAATGACCAATTTCTCAGGTATTATGTGCCAAAACCATGATATGACTGCCGAGCTTCTTTTCTTTTCGTAGCTTACACTAACCCTAAAAACTGTCGTGCCAGTTTTAACGGCGAAGTTGTTTAAGCTAGCCGTAATTTCTAAGGTGTCATGCAATACCACGCGTTACGTGATCCTGGCGGAAACCTGTCACATGGCAATGCGTTACGTGATTTTGGTGGGAACATGTCACGTGCCATTGTGTTGCGTGAGCTTGGCAGAAACATGTTATCGATTTCCTCGGATATGAGTGAATTGGTAGTCTTGTATGCCGGTACGCTTAAATTATAGAATTACCCTAATTAGCCTAATTAAACATGTTCTTGCCAGAACTATCACGTAGCATGTTGCTGCAGCACTAGTACTACTAATTAGCCCGAATGTTCGAACTAATACAATCAGTCTAATTAACAATGTTCTCGCATAGGGGTTGCTGAGTATAAGCGTCTATACTCGGCACTTTCCAATTAACCCGGCTAGCCTACTTAGCCAAATTAACATAATTAGCCTAATTAGCGATGTTCTTGCATATGAGCGAATTCGTATCCATAATCAACAAGAAAGGCGACACAAAGGACTAAAAAAATTACAGGCCGATTAGCTTACTGTCAGTGGTCTACAAGGTATTCACCAAGGTAATCGCTAACAGAATCTGAGCCACCTTAGATTTCAGTCAACCTAAGAAACAAGCAGCGTTTCGTAAGGGCTACTCAACAGTAGACCATATTCACACTATCAATCACATGATATAGAAATGCGCGTAGTATAATGAACCCCTACATATAGCCTTCATAGATTACGAGAAAGCATTTGACTCGGTCGATACTTCAGCAGTCATGCAGGCATTGCGGAATCAGGGCCTAGACGAGCACTACGTAAGGCTACTGGAAGACATATACAACGGCTCCACAGCCACCATAGTCCTCCATAAGGAGAGCAGCCAAATACCTATAAGGAAGGGCGTAAGACAAGGGGACACAGTCTTTCCAACGTTATTCACAGCGCGTTTACGAGAGGTATTTATAACACTTGGTTGGGAACAGGTGGGTGTAACAGTTAATGGGGAATACCTCTGTAACCTCCGATTTTCTGACGATATAGCCTTGCTAATTAGCTCGGGAGATGAATTACAAAGCATTATTACTGACCTAAACAGGCAAAGTATAACAGTGGGCTTGAAAATTAATATGCAGAAAACCGAAGCGATGTTCAATAGCGAGCACAGCGATTTCAGATAGCTGGCCAGGCATTGGGAGTAGTAAGTGAATATGTCTACTTAGTCCAGGTAGTGACCCTTGATCCGAATCATGAGGCTGAGGTAATTAGGAGGATTAGAATGCGGTGGAGGTGCATTCGGCAAGCATTATCAGATAATGAATGGTAGCTTACCATTGTCTCTGAAGAGGAAAGTGTATAACAGGTGCATCTTACCGGTACTCACCTACGGGGCAGAAACTTGGAGGCTAACTAAGAGGGTTCAGCTTAAATTGAGGACGACGCAGCGAGCTATGGAAGGGAAAATGGTAGGTGTAAGCTTAAGGGACAAGAAGAGAGCGGTGTGGGTTAGGGAACAAACACGTGTTAGGGACATATTAATAGAAATTAAGATGAAGAAATGGGAATGGGCGGGCCATGTAATGCGAAGACAAGACAAACGTTGGCCATTAAGGGTAATAGAGTGGATTCCTAGAGAAGGCAAGCGTGGCAGGGGGCGGCAGAAAGTTAGGTGGGCAGATGAGATCAGGTAGTTTGCGGGGATAAATTGGGCCCAGTTAGCACAGAACAGGGATAATTGGAGATCCATGGGAGAGGCCTTTGCCCTGCAGTAGGCGTATACAGGCAGGCTGATGATGTGACTCCCTAAAGCTCTCCGAGCGGTACAAAGCGATATACCGCAATAACAAGTCACTTACAGTATGGTATAATAGACTAAAACACCAAGAAGGCGTAGACGTCTACGCTTCAATATACCACGTTGGCCGTGAAACGTTCACGGAAAATTTTCTACGGTGTGTGTATTCGCAATCCTGGCCCTTCAATCTATTGTATAGAATGTTTCGTCGCACCGTCTGCATTTATATCCCGAGATGAAAACGACATTTTGATTTCCCTGCACGCGTTCCCTCCTAGTCTGCACCTGACGTCATCTTAGTCGCCACCATGGCCTCCGAGACTGATGCACCCTCTGACGCCGTGGGAAAGCAAACCGTGCATCAGCCTTGTTTCTTCGGTACGGCGGAACCACATGGGCTTCCATTGTTTTCTTATCTTGTACTTTTCTTATAGATCTATTATTTTAGAGCAAACTAAAGTTAATGATATGTTTACGTTTTTAAATGTCTTAAGGTGACGACGCTAAATAGTGCCCATGTCGGTGTCACGAGGTCGTTTTTGGAGCGCAAGAACACGTGGATTCCTAACGGGCATTATTAAATGTACGTAAACTGAATATTTCACCGAAATACTTCCGAATCAGCAGGTCAAATGCTTACTGAAATACCAAAAATTGAAACTGAGCAGCTCCATATTCTTTTCGCGACCCCTTTAAATGGGCCTTTATTGTTCCTTACGGAATTAATGAACATGAGTTGTACGTGAGTTATTTTTAAAGAAATAACTTCTACCAGAGACCAAGATTTGCTCCAACAAGCACTTAATAACATAAATTCTTGGTGCCACTCTTGGGACATGCAGTTAAATGTCGAAAAAACAGTTTTATTGAGAATAACAAGAAGGCCCCAATTATATTTGAGTACCACTCGAGTGGCGTTCCTATTCAAAGAGTTGACAGTTACAAGTACCTTGGAGTCACTTTTACGGACAAATTAACGTGGACTAAACATGTTACAGAGATATGCACGAAGGCTTTAACAAGTTGTGCTTCTTGCGTAGAAGGTGCTCCTCCTCACGTGCGCTTGCTTGCTGTAAACACTTACGTGCGATCGAAGTTAGAATATGCGTCACAAATTTGGAATCCTCATACATTAAAAGATATTAATCAGCTTGAAATGATTCAGCGCAAGGCCACTAGATTTATCTTTAATAAATATAAGCGAATAGATTCCCCTAGTGCTGGCATGACTGAAAACAAAATATTTTCTTTACTTTCCAGAAGAAAGTTTCAACGCATAATATTTCTACATAACATATTGGCTGGTAACTTGAATGTAAATGATTTGCCATACCTTCGTCCTAATACAACTCGACAAACAAGACACACCAGACCTCATACATTGAAACCAATTTTCGCTAAAACTAGGGCACTTAAAAATAGGTTCTTTCCCCAAACTATACAGGACTGGAATAGACATCCAGACTCAGTCATTATGTCGCCACACTTCGTTCAGGCTCTAGAAGAGCATATTTTTTGTTAGATTAAATGTTTTCTTAAGTGCTGAATTTGTTTCATTTCACCATATATGAGTGTTATTACTGTTATATGCACCCATTTTTTTTTGTTCTCAAGCCTATATTGTTCTGTATTATTTCTAGGTTGCACGATAACGTGTATTATGCCATCCTTGTATTTTATTTTTTTATTAGATGCGAAGCAGCTCTTTGACTAGCCTGTGTAACGCTCTCCCTCTGTGCGTCCGTACGAACGCGCCGCAACGCGCTCCCCTCGCCGAAGGTGTTGGAGCGGTGCCAAGTAGGTCATGCCGCAGCTGCGCGTTGACGTCACGCTCCCCTCGCAGTGCGCGCTGATGTCACTCTCTCCCTCACCTGCCGCGCGCTCGCCGCAGCACCCGCAGCTGCCGCCTCGTCCGTTCGCCCGCAACACCTGCCGCTACCGCCGCTCGCTTCACCGCCGACTCGTCGGTTCACGCGCAAAATTAACACCATCTTCCCAAGTGGAACCCTGATGGGATGCGAAGCACCCCCGTTAGCGCCGTTCAACCCGTGACCCGCTTGGAACGAGGCCGTTGGCTGGATTGGTGTGCTTCGCTCGGCCCTTCATCGTCAAATGCGTCAATATGGCGGCCATTCCGAGCGATGGAACGTGGTCGCCGTCCCCTTGATCCTGCGGCATCGGCTATGCTGGCAGCTGGCCAGGCTCCGTCCACTTTCGCATCTTCAGCTGCCCGAGCCTTTTTTCCCGCCTTTGACATACCAGCACCCCCATTTACTGCACAAGCATGCCTCCCTACTATGCTGGCATGCCACCGTCATGCGAAGATGTTGACGGCATTCAAGCACCTTTTACGATGGCCGAGTTTCTGGCAGCCATAGACCAAGCCAAGCCGCACAGTGCGCCAGGGCCTGACGGCATCCCTTATGAACTCTATAAAAACACAGAAGGAAACGTTCTTGTGCATCTCCTGGACACTATCATCGATGTGTGGACAGGAAGCCTCATCCCAGATACATGGCGCCACGCGGAGGTAATCGCTAATCTGAGGCCTATATCATTAACGTCAACTCTGTGCAAACTGATGGAGCGAATGCTTGCAACCCGTCTCACATGGTGGCTTGAGCGGTATTCCTGGTACCATCCTGCACAAATTGGATTCCGCCCCCACCTGGGCACTGAAGGTGGGCTGGGACACCTTTCTTCTATGGTACTCGTTGGAGGTCGCTCTCGCCGTATTCGAACTTTACTGGCGATGGACATTCGAAATGCTTATGATCATGTCAGTCATCAAGCAATAGCTGCAATCTTACCTTGGTTGCACCTTCCAAGACGCGTGTGCATGTTTGTCGAAGCCTTCCTCTGTGACCGAACTTTCTCTATCCGCCTGGCTGGGCATGCAGAAGGTCCTTTCACGTCACACCGTGGTGTTCCACAAGGCTCAGTCCTTGCGCCAGTACTTTTCAACATTGCCCTTCTTCCATTCGCAATGCAACTGGCGGCAGTACCTGATATATGCCGACGATATCACTGTGTGGACAGTCCACCCAGATCTCGCCCGCCAAGAACAGGGACTTCAAACGGCCTTAGATTTGACTAGTGTTTGGTGTGGCCATATCGGATTGGAACTATCGAAAGAAAAAACAGCATTCATGGCCGTAGGAAACAAGTACGGGCGCCGTGCACTCTCCAGTCGACCTATTCGCCTCTCCTTTAATCTCGAACCTGTACAGGAGGTCTCAACTCTTCGCGTGTTGGGTCTCGAAATCGCTCAGAATGGTTCTGCGTCCCCGTGGGTCAAGATCGCAAAGCAGCGCGGGGCAGAAACAATCCACCTTATACGCCGGATTGCCCAAAAATCGGGCGGTGCACGCACCACAATTGCACGCCACCTTGTCAAGGCTGTACTTCAGCCACGCCTTGTGTACCAAGCCCAATCATGAAGCTATGCGTGCGATCACTGCGCTTCCGCGCATGACGATGATTCCGAAGTTACAGGCAGAGGCACAACTTAACACGATTGATGAATTGGTACATCAGCGACGTTCTGCACGCGCACTGAAACTGTCAACACCGTTGCTGCGTTAGCTCGATACATGGGATGCGCAGTACCCATCGTTACGGCCACAACAGCTCCGTGGAACAGCTCACGGATAACAAGCCACTTGGCCGTCTTCATCGCACCGACAACACACCGGATATCCTTGTAGGATATTTCGATGCCAGCATCACCACTGGCGTGGTTCACACCGCACTGGTGTGCCCAAAAATACCACAAGCAGGACAGACATGCACGTATGCAGCTGACCCTGAACCAGCGGCATATCTCGCTGAACTTGCAGCTATACGGCCTTGACGCGTTGAGGCATTTTGTTGAAGCGGAGCGCTACTACAAGCTTGTTCTTCGCACCGACTCTACGGAAGCAATTCGCGACATCCGTCGTGTGGCCCGATCGACGGCGTTTTCAGATGCCATCCATCAGCTGGCAAGAAACATTGGCACAACGATACGCATCGAATGGGTTCCAAGAGCGGCATTGTCTGGTCAGATAGAGGCGGATTCTGCCAGTCGCTCGCCTGCCATAATTTACCCGCTGCCGCAATTCCCCGAAGATAACTGCGGAAAACTGCTACGCCAAAAGGAATGTCTCCGACGCACCACACGAGCACTTATACCACCGTGTGGTTCTGACCTCCCTGGTGGGCTTACTCGCTTAGAGGAGGTGGCGCTTCGGAGACTTCGAGTCGGGGTTGCTCTTACGCCGGCAGTGCCCGCCCACTGACCGCAACACCACCGCGCAGCGTATGGAACCACATGCCCCTTTTGTGACGCTCCTATAAATGCAGTGGACGTGACACACTTGCTCTGGTCGTGCGCGGGTCTGGAGCAAGCACGCCTTCGTCATCTGAGAGCAACCGGTCACCGTCCCGGTCGCCCTCCGGACTTACAAGGGTGGATAAATGGACCATTCCACCGATCCTTGTTAAATTTTATGCACGAGTGCAACTTGTTTGTTTATGTGTGATGAGCCTCTCGTGTTACTTTGTACATTTTATGCCAAAGGGCAGTCCTTCGAATAAAAAAAATTAAAAAAAACAACGTGACGCCACCCGTGCGCAACGCTGCTGCTTCGCATCCCATCAGGGTTCCCTTTGGGAGGATGGTGTTAATTTTTTTTGTACTGCACCTCCTGCTTGGGCCAATTGGTCTGCAGCATATTGAAATAAATAAAAAAATAATACTTGAAGCTCTAGAATACACAGCGCGTTTAAATATCCAAATTCTCAACTGTGTAGTACCGCCTAATCATACATACCGATGACGCTGGGTCTAAAGAAGTTGGCGTTTCCAGCCGCGAAGTTGCTCAGTCCATACGCGAGCGGCATGAGCCGTATGCCGAGATACTCGAAGAATAGCACCGAGAACAGGGTGATGGTGCTGCCGCCTGCCAGAGCCATGGCGACAGCGATGGCCGTCACCGCGGCGTACGTTGTGCACAGTGGCGCCAGGTGCATAAGGATGCCCGTGAGCAGGTAGTTGAGCAGCATCACCTTGCGACGCTCGATCAGCTTCTTGTCCGAGATCCATCCAAGTCCCAGCCGGCCCACGAGGTCGCCTGAGCACAGTGCGTTTGACTCAATGCCGCTGAATGCATGTTCTACAATGAGAGCAACACCTCATGCACTGCGTGCGCTGCCTAAAAGGTCGGGTAGAAACAGGCCTGTGTGGTGCACATTCTCTCACAATCGAACATTTCCTGGCGGCGATTTACTGACGTCACGACTCCTGCATGTATCATTGCAAAGAGCGTGAGTTGTACAAAGAGCAGCCCATTTAACGACAACAAGAAAAGCCACATCGTGAAATCTGAATAAAAGCAGAGGGCCGCTGGACGCGCTGTTCCGCCGCTGGCTTGCACTCCCGTGCACGCCCGTATCCGCTACGCAGGCGGATACAGCGTGCACGGGGGTGCAAGGCTAGGCCGAAGAGAATAACTGGACCCGAAGCACGCGGCGCGGTGTAAGCCAGTGTGCAAGCACGCAGTAAGAGTTGACCCGTCGTGTTTTAGATGCTAAGCATCTTTTGCTCGGGGCTATGTCCGTTGGCATCCGCACCTCTCCTCCTCATCCCCCTCTCCACGCCAGCTGTGCGATAATGCGCTTCTCACTCCGTCATCCCGGCCGCGGCGGTCGCATTGTGCGTTGTCAGTGCACGTTAAAGAACCCCAGGTGGTCTAAATTTCCGGAGCCCTCCACTACGGCCTTTCTCTCCTCTCTATCTCTTTCACTCTCTTACCCCACCCCCACGGACGGTTAGCCGTGCTCCCTACATGGGCTGCAGAAATTATCGTCCTTTCCTAACCAAACCACAATCAATCAGTCAATCAATCAATCAATCAATCAAGCAATCAATCAATGCTCTCCACGCCAGCTGGGCGATAGCGCGCTACTTCCTCCGTCCTCCTCTCCACGCCATCTGTGCGATAGCGCGCTGCTCCCCTCCGTCCTCCTCTCCACGCCAGCTGCGTAATAGCGCGCGCATGCGTGTCTCCCTCCGCCCTCCTCTCCAAACGGCGCTCGTTGACTGGAAACGCTCTTCCTGCGATGAACGCTTTACCAGATCGTAAGGAACGAAAACGCGCAATCTCCCGCGAGAGACAACGCTGACGAAGGCAGGGTCTGCTAGCGTCAAACCGATGCAAACGCGGTGCCCCCCCCCGTGCTGCTCCGCGTCGCCTCATGGTCCCCTTTAGCGGGAGGTGGTGTAATTTTTTTGGTGGAAGTTTGCACCGCCGGGGTGGCTGTGGTTTGCCCGTGTCACTGGGGGGGGGGGGGGGGGGGCAGTTAACATAGGTCGCCGTTTCGCTGTACGCCTTCGCTGCTCCAACTATTTTGCTCGTGTCACTACTGCCAGAGCGAGGAACGTCAGCGACTATCGCGACACCTACGCGATTCTGTAGCATGTGCTTGCCGTGTTAGTGAGCACATACTACAGAACCGCGTCACCGACGCCCCTGGCTCTGGCAGAAGTCACAATAGACAATAGTTATAACGCTTTCCTTTGGCCGAGCAGGAGCACTTATAACTGCGCTAAAAGTGCTCTCGCCAGTTGCGGCGCCTTCCAGTGGTCGGGCAGGAGCGCGGACATTGTGTTTCATTGGTCGAGGAGGAGCACTTTTTCGGCGCCGAGGGCAGCCGAGAGCAATTCCTGGTGCTCCGCCGCCAGCAGCGGAGTAAAGAGAGCGTGGAGGAAGTCACGTAACCTTTCTCACGTCACTTCTAGTTTTAAGCAGCGTGCGGACAGTGCAAGCGTGCGGCATGTCTGAACATGTCCGCGAAACGGGTGCGGGAAAAGTTTGGTCTCAT
This sequence comes from Hyalomma asiaticum, assembly GCA_013339685.2. Classification (NCBI taxonomy): domain Eukaryota; kingdom Metazoa; phylum Arthropoda; class Arachnida; order Ixodida; family Ixodidae; genus Hyalomma; species Hyalomma asiaticum. Next base: position 17,816,187 of record CM023484.1, read on the forward strand.
GACGCCTGATATCACGCTCGCCGTCTATTTGCTCTGCTCTCGGAGCAGCGTGATTGTTCCATTCGGGAGGTGAGAGCACACGTCCCCGCTGCCCCCGTGTGCTGCTCTGGCTGCTCGTTCCCCTTGCTCCTGCTCGTCCAATGGAAAGCGCTATTAGAGGGCGCTGAAGGTGCATCGGGAATAGAGTATATGTTCCCCTTGGGGAACAGAGTTGCGTCTCTGACAGAACGCACCGCTCGCGCCCCCATTCACCAAGACCGCTCACGTGCGCAAATTGCATCCTTTTGAGGGAAAGCCAACTTCACGGATGCGCATGCTCTGACGCTTGCCGCGCCACCACGGCCGCTACCTACGGCCGCGCCGCCGCTGTCCCGAGTCCGGCGCGTCCGACGTTGGGAGAGCTCAGCTGGTTCACTTGTGGCAGCGTGGTGTGTTGTCTAGTTTGGCAAATCTACGATTCGCTAAAATGGGTTTCGCTATGGATAGTGGCCAGCTTTTCTTTTCACCCGGTAGTGTTTTCAAGGCTAGAATAAACTCTGTCTTGTCAACCGTTCTGTCAACAAAAAAACAAAGAAAAATCTGGCCACGTATCTGCGTGCTTCGCTGCAAATGTCGTCGAAAGACGATAGTCTTTTGCCGGCCGTACTACGCTGTGCGTGATATGGACGCCATCTGGCAGCGCCGTCGCGGAAACATGAGCTTGTGCAGGATCCCTGGGCAGGTGGCAGCAGCAAATCGCCGGCAGAGGCCTTTTTCGTGCATAGCGTCGCATTTTTAGCGCATCCTAACAAGCACTAGGGTGTTTAGAATTACGCATCTATGTCTTTTCTACAAAAGCAACACACCATCTAATATTTACGTATTAGATGGTGTGTTGCGCCTCAGATATGCGTAATATTTGCTTTTTGGTCGACTATGTTCACAAGTATGAACGCAGCTACCAGTTCAAGATGGCTGGGCGTTAGGTAAGGGCTTAAACTTTGGCCGGGTGGCTGAATCGTGTGACAGCAGACAAACAAAAAGCAGGACAGACACACAGACAGACAGACAGACAGACAGACCAAAATTTCTGCGTTGAAGTATCCCAAGAAAGGCTATCGTCTTTAAAAACAATGACACTCGACGCAAAATGATTGACTGATTTCTGTGGTTTTACGTCCCAAAACCAGCTATCATTATGAGAGACGCTCGACGCAAAATGATTAATTCGTCGTGGCCGGTCGTCGAAATGGGCACAGCTGATTATGTCGGCAGCTCACTGCGACCTTGTACTTATTTCAGCTTAATAGTACGTTTCAGAATGCACATCCCTACGCCAAGCCATGCACAAAATCTGATTATATGAGCAAATGTAACTAATAAGCAATATTGCGATAGAGTAGGCGCAAATGTTTAAGGTTATGTAGAGCTTCACGCCCACATAGTAACGGCTGGCTACTGAAAAAAAAAAATTCACAGCATATCCACGGAGTGAATGATGATGAGTGGGCGAAGCTCTGGGGGTTCATCGTAGATCGTGCCGAGTTCCGGATTAATTTAGTTAACGCGCACGCTACGAATCCTTATGGTTCAACTATGCACAGTGAAATCTCCCACCGGCACTTCATTGCAAGTCAAGATCCAGTGCCTATATATATGCATATATATACAGTCGAACCCGGGTATATCGAACTCGCCAAAAAACGTTTATTAGTTCGATATACGGCATAATTAGATATAGGCCCGCTATAGGATTTGCTGACGCAAAGGGACATACCAATAAGAAAAGTACTTTATTAATATGGTGGCTTACTTGCGTGCCCTACTTTGGAACAAAATAGTCCTGGATTTTCTTTTGTTTCAGACTTCGCTGCCTGCGACAGCACGCGTGCCTCCACGTTGTCCAATGAGTCGGAGCAGTTGAGGCCGCAACCTTGCATATTCACGCAATAGCGCCGGTCCAACGCAAGTGCACTAAACACTTCGGCGGATGTAGGCAACGGGCCATCGTCAATTTCCTTATTGCTGTCGCTTTGGCTCGTGGTCGGCACGACGTCTGCAACGTAGTCCTCATCTTGTAGCTGGCTCATGATGGCGACATCATCGGGACACCGTTTGGTCGCGAAACATCCCGGACACCGGGATGTTTTGTGAACGCACGTCCACAAACCATTTGTAAATGGCCGCTTCGACATCTTCGTTCACAGCAGTGCACATACGTCGGGCGCCACGGGCACCTGGCCTTTTGTCGGACTTGGCCCTGATGTCTGCCTTGTTCTTATAGTACTCAAGGTGCTCCTTGGAATCTTGTACGCGGCGGCGACGTCGGACTTCTCACCGCGCTCGACTCGATGTTATGATTTCGAGTTTCGCGGCGAACGGCAAATTCTGCCTCCTTGCACAAGCCATGACGACAGCGCGCCAAGAAAGTACACAGAGCGCCAACAGGCAACACCACCAGTACGTACCATGCTGAATGAAGACTCGAGGAAAAGAGGCAGCAGGAGGCACACAAGCATAAAGAAAGAAAAAATGGCACTCACTTGTACCGCCTCCGCGCCTCGGAGAAAGCACTGAGGCCTCTGATTGGCTGTAAGTGCTGCGAGCAGGCCAGGATCATTTTTTGCAGGGGGGTGTTCGCCCGTGCACAGCCGGGTCTAAACCACTTTTTCTAGGGTGGCGCCGGCAGTTTTCCCCACCACCGCGAGGGAAAGCCAACTTGCTGGGGCACTTCTGAGGCACATGGAGTTTGATATATCGGTTGTCGTTGCTATTTTCATTCGTTGTAACAGTAACTTTTGCTATATATTCTCAATGTAAATTTACGATGTTTAGAAATCATTCGATATACGGGATAATTTGATATAAACGGGTCCAATATAGTCGGGCTCGACTATATATATATATATATATATATATATATATATATATATATATTGCTACGGTATACGGGCAATCAAGGTATGAGCCAGGCAAGGGTGGAAGACGACGAGGACGATGTCTTGTCGAGCGGATGGACGCCATCTTGCTTCGGCTCTACCAACTACCTAGCGCTCTGCGCTCTCCTGTAAATAAACCTGAGCTTCACCTTCAACCGTAACAGTTTTGTGGTGGAAGTGCCGGGTACGCTGAACGAGAAGACGGAGTTGTTACCAGGGATCCTACGACGACGCCTCGCTCGACTGCCGCCACTGGAGATGTCTCATCACGGCAACGACCCGTCAACCTTGTCCTCTCCGGTGCGGTCAACCGGTGCCCGGATGCACACGATGGAACCACGATCTATTTCGGGAAAATCTGGTGAGGACGTCGAGCAATGGCTCACACATTACAAGCGTGTGAGCAAGTACAACGGATGGAACCAGTCGGCTCAGTTAGAGAACGTCGTTCTCTTTCTCACGGATACCGCACTTCTGTGGTTCGAGAACCACGAGGACACACTAACAACGTGGGACCGCTTTGTCGCAGACATTACAGAGTGCTTCGGCGATTCCATCGCGAAGAGGAAACAGGCGGAGCAGACGTTACTTCAGCGTGCACTAGTCCCAGGTGAGACCTGCACAACTTGCATAAAGGCGGTCTTGAAGCTGTACAAAACGGTAAACCCTGTTATGTCGGAAGAAGATAAAGCTGGGCACCTTCTAAAAGGGATCGCTGAAGACGTGTATAGCTACCTGATTAGAAAAGAGAGTCTCAACTCAGTCACCGACCTCATCAAGCACTGCCGAACGTTTGAAACATTGAAGCTGCGCCGTATTACGCCAAAATTCGGGAGATTAGCCAATGTTACCAGAGTTGCAAGCGTTGACGACAGCTCCGGCTATCAGTTTGATCTTGCGACCACCATAAGGCAGATAGTCCGTGAAGAACTCGAACGACGCACCAAAGGTGCAGCGGGAATCGAACCGCTGGGTCGTCGCGACCATTACCATCAACCTGCGTCCGCTGTATCCGCGTTGTCTGCCAGGCCAGGAGTTCCAAGCTGTCCTGCCGATCAGCGGCCGCAGCACCAATGTAATTTTCCCGATGAAGTGACGCACGACGAGCGCTCTTATGGACCCGTCACCACGCATCGGCAATCCGAAAGCCGTGTTCGCTATTATCCGCAACAGCCGACATTTGACCGCGAAGTCTACAACACGAGTCGCACACCGCCCGTTTGTTATAGATGTGGAGCCACGGGTCACATCTCTCGATTCTGTCGCAGACGCCGACAGACAAGATACGGTCAACAACCAAGTTGGGCTAATTTCGATCGTGACGTCTATAACGACTGGCAATCTGACTTTGGAGCTGCCCGTTCCACGGGCTCAGCACACAGGAATGATTTCGGACAACACAACAGAAGTGCCTCACCAGCTTCAGATCGCAGCCTGACGCCACCAACCAGTCGACAACGCCGTTCGGCATCACCACGGCGACGCCTTACGTCACCACCGCCGTCGGGAAACTAGCCGACGCGGCCAATGGAGGTGAGGCCGCCGGACAGCCTCGATATCTGCGAAATATTCCTCTGGTGATGGTGAAAAACAAAGTGCATGTCTTCGTCGATAGTATACCTACAAGTGCTTTAGTAGATACTGGTGCTACCGTGTCCGTCATGAGTGCCACGTTAAAAGAGAGACTGGGACGGAAAGTTATGTTCCCGTGGAAAGACAGTGTGACCTTTCGTGGTGTCAGTGGAGAGTGCCTTATTCCTCTCGGAATTTGTGTTGCAAGTGTTTTCTTCTGCGGGGAAGACTTTAAAACAGAATTTTTGGTGTTACCGCGTTGCACTGGGTATTGATTTTCTTAAGGATTGTGGCGCTTCTGTCAATTGCGGTGCGGGTGAAATAAGTCTGGATAGTGCACTCCTTGCCGCCCTTGCAGACACACCTCCGAAAGACAAAAAGTACTTCGTTGTTTCCGATGATCTGTTGATACCGCCTTGTTCATTCTCGTGTGTCTGTGTCAAAGCCACTACTACCGACCGTTGTTCATTTGATGCAGAAGTTTTACCGCTTGCTCCTAGTTGCGCCAAGAAGGATGTACTCATACCGCGTTCTGTCGTGAGTGTAGTGAATGGTGCCACGAATCTGTGGACTTTCAATTGTTCATCGGCCCCTGCTGTTCTCCCGCGCGGTATGAAACTCGCCACATTTGAGGAAATGACTTACAGCGCTATTATGGCTTTCAGCGACGAGGCACAGTGTCGAACGTACAACGCCAACCCAGCCATTTCTGAAGAGCACCTCCTACGAATGATAAACAAGTCTCTTCCCTCAGATGAGCGCCGAGCTCTTGCGCGAGTTCTTCTGGCGCATGTGTCTGTGTTCGATTTCGCACAAGGCGACAAGCAGGCTTCACTTCCTCGTTCTCGTGCTCACCACCGCATTGACACCCGCTCGGCACACCCCATTCGACAAAAGCCTTACCGTGTGTCTTCAGCAGAGAGAACAGTTATCGCTGAACAGGTCAAGGACATGCTACATAAAGGCGTCATTCAGGAGTCCTCAAGTCCCTGGGCAGCACCAGTGATTCTAGTGAAGAAAAAGGATGGATCATGGCGGTTCTGTGTGGATTACAGAAAACTAAACGCTGTCACCAAAAAGGATGTGTATCCGCTTCCTCGGATCGACGATGTTATCGACTGCCTCAATTCTGCCGCTTACTTCACCTCGCTGGATTTGAGATCAGGTTATTGGCAGGTACCAATGCACCCAGACAACAAAGAGAAAACGGCCTTCGTGACACCTGATGGCCTCTATGAGTTCAACGTCATGCCCTTTGGTCTCTGTAATGCGCCGGTGACGTTCGAACGATTTATGGACACCATCCTCCGTGGAATGAAATGGGAAATTTGTCTTTGCTATCTGGATGATGTGATTTTTGGAAGCACTTTGGATGAGCATAACCGACGTCTTAGCCTCGTCCTTGATTGTGTCGAGAAAGCTGGTCTGGTACTGAACTCCGAGAAATGTCGCTTTGGAGAGACTGAAACGTTGGTACTTGGACATCTAGTCGACAGAAATGGTGTGAGGCCCGATCCACGGAAGAGTGAAGCAGTAAGTTCCTTCGAACCAGCGAAGTCACTGCGGGAGCTGCAGAGTTTCTTGGGCTTATGCTCGTATTTTCGTCGCTTCGTACCAATATTCGCCGATGTGGTGTACCCCCTGACATGCCTCCTCCATAAGGATGTTCCTTTCAACTGGACGTCGGCTTGCGACGAGGCGTTCCGCCAACTAAAGTTTCAACTGACATCGGGACCTATATTACGCCACTTCGATGCTTCCTCGCCTACAGAAGTGCACGCTGATGCCAGTTGAATTGGCATCGGAGCTGTTCTAGTACAGCGTCATCACGGATCTGAGGACGTTGTGGCTTATGCCAGTCGATCTCTGAGTAAGGCGGAACGCAATTACACCGTCACGGAACAAGAATGCTTGGCAGCAGTTTTCGCGGTTCACAAATTTCGGTCTTACGTCTACGGGCTCCCGTTCACCATAGTTACGGACCACCACGCTCTATGCTGGTTGGTGAATCTCCGTGATCCGAGTGGTCGACTGGCACGTTGGGCTCTCCGCCTTCATGAGTACGACTTCGTCATCTCTTACAAGTCCGGTCGTCGTCACGCAGATGCCGACTGCCTTTCCCGCCTTCCTCTACCGACTACGGAGTGTGACGAAGACAACTTCGATGACTGTTTTGCTTCTGTTTCGGCCACATTCCCGGACTCCACGAGATTCAGGGATGAACAAGCCAGTGATGTTAGCCTGGAGCCCCTTTTTACTGCTGTGCTGCGTCCTCAAGCCACCGGTCGATTTAGTGTACGAGATGGCCTCCTTTACAAGACGAATTATTCGGGTAAAGGCGCACGCTTTCTCCTGGTGGTTCCGCAGAGTCTGCGACCAGACGTACTGAATGCCATGCACGATGACGCAACCTCTGGCCATCTAGGCTTCATAAGAACACTGAACCGAACACAGGAGCTTTTTTACTGGCCCAAAATGCGAGACACTATCAAGCAGTACGTCAGCGGTTGCGAGAAATGCCAACACCATAAGCGCCCTGCGTCTACTCCGCCGGGTCTTCTCCAGCCTCTGCCACCACCCTGTCTGCCGTTTGAACAAGTAGGCATTGATCTCTTGGGGCCATTTACACGATCTTCTAACGACAATCGGTGGGTTATCGTATGTGTAGACCACCTGACCCGTTATGCAGAAACTGTGGCCATACCATCTTCAACAGCTACATGCGTTGCCACATTCTTGCTGCGGTTTGTTATCCTCAGGCACGGCTCCCCCCGTGCGATAATTAGTGGTCGTGGTCGTCAGTTTGTTGCGGACGCCGTTGAAGAATTACTTCGTCTCTGCAGCTCGAAGTTCCGCATTCAACACCTTACCATCCTCAAACCAACGGCCTTGTAGAGCGTACAAACAGGACTCTTACCAACATGATGGAAATGTATGTCTCCTCCGACCACAAAGACTGGGATGACGTGCTCCCATTCATTACATATGCGTATAATACCGCAAAGCATGAGACGACGGATTACAGTCCTTTTTATCTGCTGTGCGCACGTCTACCGCTAAGGAGTATTGATACGATACTGCTGTTTGGCTCCCACAGCGAGTACTCGGTTGCCAAGACGCTGTGCCTTGCAGAAGAAGCACGTCGAATCGCTCGACTTCGTACCGTGGCGTCACAACACCGATCTAAGGAGCGCTATGACAGCCGACACCAGCCTGTCTGGTACAGCAAAGGGGACTTGGTATGGGTGTGGACCCCGCAGCGTAAACGTGGATTATGCCAAAAGTTTTTGCCCCAGTATACTGGACCTTTCGTGATTGTCGATCGGTTGAGCGACTTAACGTACGTGGTGGCCCGTTTAACGTCAGCTGGTCGTCGTTCCAGCCGAACACAGCTTACACACGTCGCGCGTCTCAAGCGGTTTCACCCTGCTGCTTTCCGGTGATTTGGACTTGCCCCGCGGGCTTCGTCTGTGAGCCGTGGAGTGCTACGGTATCAGACGGAAAATCAAGGTATGAGCCAGGCAAGGGTGGAAGACGACGAGGACGATGTCTTGTCGAGCGGTTGGACGCCATCTTGCTTCGGCTCTACCAATTACCTAGCGCTCTGCGCTCTCCTGCAAATAAACCTGAGCTTCACCTTCAACCGTAACAATATATATATATATATATATATATATATATATATATATATATATATATATATATATATACATATATACATGGGTGGCCGGGGAACGGTTCTCGAGCGCGAGCAGTCGATATTTTTCGATGAAGAAACTCGCTAGAAGAACGCTGCCTGCGTCAAGCTTGTCTCTCGCGGGTGAGGGCGCGTTCTCCTTCTTTACTGGTAGCATGTTCATCGAAGAAAGAGCGTTTCCATATTCAACGCGCCTTTAGCTCTCTCTGTCTCTATCTGAGAGGCACGCGCCGGGAGAGAGAGAGAGGCACGCGCCGAGACGAACGCCGAGGGCGAGCGCGTGCCGGGAGGCACGCGGGTTACGCCTGACGACTGACGCGTGACAAGGTTGAAGGTTAGCGCCCGAACCGCCGAAGAGAGAGGACGCCTTTTTTCGCCGCTCCTAGAGCTTCGCCCTTTCTCTTCCGCGCCAGCCGCAACTCCTAGGCCTACGAGAGCGTCCACCCGGCCGCTCCGCTTCGCACGAGCTCGGCGCCCATGCGCGCTGCAGCTCTGCCTTCGTCGCCACGAACGCGTGGATTTGACCCTACGGACGCCGACCCCTTCTGCTGCATAGTGCCGTGCCACGTGTACGTACGGCAGCGATGGAGGGCAAGCCCTTCGAGTACGAGGGACCATATCGCCCGGACCCCTCATTGTCCTCCTACGAGAACGCACAGCTCCAGTTGAAGTGGGACATCCGGTGCATGAAGCACAGGGAACAGCGTCGCTTGGAACAGCAAGCCGCGTCCGCCATCGACAGTCGGTCCCAGTCAAAGGCGAGCGAGGAGCTTCCTCAGGCGCCCGCGCCTTCCAGACCTGCACGATCGTGCGGTGTGGCTGCCTTCCCTGTCGCCGCCACACCTACCGCTTCGAACACCCCTGCTGCTGCCACTCCTGTCGCAGCAACGAGCTCCACGGAGGTCTGCCCATCGTCCGCGCTCCTTCCCCTCTCATCGGACGAGGAGATGGACGTCACGAGCACGTGCAAGCGTGCACGTGAGCCCAGCGAGGACGACGACGCTGCAGCCCCCCGCAAGCAGGCCGCGAGCACCGTGCCCGCCCCAGCTTCTGCCGAAGACGTCCCTGCGACTTCGGCCACCGTGAACGTGCCGGCCTCCGCAGCCGACATGATTTCGACGCCACCGCAGCCACCCATGCCACCTCCGAGTGTTGCCGCGGCAGCCCAACACAGGGTAGCTGCGCCTGTAACCACGCGGAAGGCTCGGAAGCAGCGGAAACGGCGCAACGCCAAGCAGCCGCGGAAGCAGCAGCCCCGCGTCCCAAAGCAAGCCACGGAGGAACCGTCGACCCCGCCTCCAAGCCCCTCGCTCCTCGAGAGCGACTTCCAACTCGTTGTCTCGAAGGCAGCCCGCCGGCGAGCGAGGGCACTCGAGGCCGCAGTACTACCATCCGATCCTGCGGTCGTGGGGACGGTGCTCTTCCGTCCGTCAACACCCGGCAGCAGTTTTCGAGGATCGTCTCGACTGGCGATCGCGGCGGCGCTCTCCGCGCGGCCCGGTGTGGCGGCAGTGCGCATCAACCACCGTCGAAACATCGTGGCTGCGGATGCGTCGTCTGCGGAATGCCTCTCGGCGCTCCTGTCCATCAAGGAGCTCAACGGCGTCCTCGTCGCTGCCGGGAAACCTGCAGATCGCCGTACGTGCACGGGCTTCGTGTACGGCGTTGACGGCGACCTGACCGACGCCGAACTGCTCACGGCCGTGACCGCGAGTGTTCCCGTGCTCTCCGCGGCTCGCAAGGAGCGGGCTGTGAAGCTCCGCTTCGCCGGCACCGTTCCCCCCGAGACCGTGACCTTCTGCAAGATGCCATTCCGGGTTCGCCCGGTGAGGCCTCGTCCCCTGCAGTGCCTCCAGTGCGGCCGCTTCGGCCATGTGCTCGCCACGTGCCCACGCCCGGAGGACTGCATACGCTGTGCCCGAAAGCACCCTGCTTCGATGGACTGTGCTCCACGGTGTGTGAACTGTGGTGGTGGCCATTCCGCAAACACCCCCACCTGCCCCAGATGGCAGGAGGAGAGGCGCGTGGCTACTATCATCGCAACTTCACCGAGTCCAGTGTCTCGGCGGGCTGTGAAGGCGGCGGTGCGGGAGGAGAATCATCTTCGCTCGTACGCAGCTGCCCTCAAAAACGGCCCACCGACCAAATCGCCAAAGGAAGGCGCACGCCCCACCCCGGCGCCGCGCCGCTCCCTCACCACGCCAGCAAGCTCTGCCTCCCCGGCCTCGCCTACTGTTTTGCCTGTTGCTGCTCCGCCGGCCATGCCTTCGGTGCACGCTCGTACCGTGCGTGCCCCGAACTCGTCCATGCCGGCGTCTCTGAACTCATCTGCTGTACCAGCAAGCCCCGCCCTCCCGGCCCCGCTTGCTACAACGCCGACCCCCACGAAGGAAGCAAGGGACGCTCTTATCCAGCTTCTTTCTGACTTGGGAAGGCAAGTCGCCGAATTATTTCCGGCGGACAATCCGCAATGTGTTGCGATCCTCCAGATTGCCAGCGTATTGCGCAGTACTGTGCTGAGCATGTAGAACTTCGCGCCGGCTGCGGAAACGCCGAAGCATTCGTGCGGCTGCTGCCTCTGGACCGGCTGCCTTTGCGAGCAGTGGGACGTGCTTTTTCCTGCTGCTATCGAACGACCTTTCTCTCTTCCTTCTTTTCCTTCCTTTCTTCTCTTCCACTTTCATATCCCTTATCCCCTCCCCTAAGGCGCTTAGCCGTGTCCCCAGCATGGGTGACAGAAATTAGCGTCTCTTCCTTCCTAATAAACCACTACCACCACCACCTCTATCTCTCTCACAAGACAGCAGATGGAAGAGTGAGAGAGCTCGCGCGCCGGGAAGCACGCGCCGAGGGCACGCCTCCCACACGCGCCCTCCTAGTAGCACGATCATAGTAGGTAACGCGCTACTACAACGGACGGACGGACCCAAACCTTAAGGAGCTTCGCCCCCTAAAATACGCCAGAAAAGGCGCGCGCGCTACCACGTGACCGCAGCCGCCCTATCGGAGGCGAGGAGAGGAGGAAACGGCGTACTTCAAGAGAAAGCGGTACTTTCCCGGAGGTATAGGGACTTTAGTTTTTCCACTAGTGTGGCCGGGCAAGCACGCAGCCCGCACTTTAAAGCCCCAGATTCTTGCTTAAAAATTATAGTGTCGTGGAAGCAAAAGTGCCTTCAATCTACTGTGATCATGGCAGTAGTAGGGCCAGGCCACACCAGCGGGAAAACGCGCGCGGTGCGCCGCCGGCGGCAAAACGCGAGCCTCCGAGGGTGCCGCGCGGCGGGATTCTCGTGCCGCGAAAGGTATTTCGTGCCGCGCGGCGTGCCGTGTGCCTACCCCGTCCGTGACGAACGCGCTCCATCGTGCCGGAGGCTCGTGTCGTATCCATGCGGAGGCTCGCGTCACTGCCGCTTGCCTCTCGCGCTCGTCCGCCCGGAGGAGGCGGGATTTCTCTGGGCTGCCACCACGGTTCGCCGCGAGCAGTGCGGCAGTGTTCAGCGAAGCGCTTCTCCGGCGGTGGCGCGCCGAGCGCGTTTTTCCGCAAGTGTGGCCGGGTCTTAATTCGCTATTTCGGCACCGTTTCGACAAATTCTTACGTGTTTGTTGCGAACACCGGCACCACAGCAACGCACATCAACTGAATTTTGACCTCTGTGTGGTCTAGGGGCCCTTTAACGTCAGCAGCGCCTTTAAAATGTTGAGCAGCAACGGGAGTCCACTGCAGCACGATCAGTCCAACCACAATGAATACGACCACGAATACAATGCGCTACGGGTTTTGCGCTAGGAAGCCACAGGAGAAAAGAGGCGGTGAATGTTGTTTCTTGCCAAGTCATGTCACGCACCTATGGAGCACTAACTATTCTACCTTCTGAAAGCTCATCAACTTTACACAGGTTAAAGAAAAAATGAACGCCTCACCTGCTGAATTGGCCAACAGTATGTAAATGCCCTGCTCCGGAGGTATGCCGTTATCTTTGGCATAGTCGATGATGATGGTGATGAACGTGCCGTGGTTGAAGACATGCGATACTTGGGAGAGGCAGACAAGCAGAAAGTAGGGCGAGCACAGCAGCTCTTTGAACATGGACGCGGCACTGCCGAACCTCTGGGGCCGCAGAGGAAGGCTGCACGAACGGTGCACCGGACCGCCGGCTAGTGGTGCGCAGGCGGCGACATTCGTATCGTCTCCCCCGCTGCTGTGTTGTTCATTGTTGTTTCTGCTATCCTTCGCGTCCAGCAGCTTCTCGAAAGGGGCCGCGTTTTTTGTCTTGTCCGACGTGCTTCCGTCGCTCAAGGTGAAAGTGCTGCCGGTCATGTTAACCTCGCAGTCGTATCGGGGATTCATCTCCTCTGGTGGCGGCCTGCGTATCCTGCCGCTCTGAAGGAACCCGGCTGGCAGAGCGTTCAGCGTGAATCCGCTGGATATGAGGAATGCTCCACGCAGGCCGTACGTGCGCGCACAGTGCTGGAACAGGAGCGGAAATACCAGCGCCACTAGCGTCGGCCCCGACAGGTTGATGCCAGACGCTGTGGCCCGGTTCTTCTTGAACACGTTGTTGAGGATCACCGCCGTCAGGGTGAAAACCAGGCCTGTCCCAAGACCTGCAATAAGAATTCACTTAGCAATGAAAAAGTCAAGGAATGTCGAACAAGACCACACTATATACTCGCGAAAAACTTTCTGGGGCAATGAAGGCTACGGGGCCGAGCTATCCCTCTCGTGTTAGTGCAGTTCCGGCACATATTATCTCCTGAAGGTGCAATTACAGCACCGTAACTACAACTGGGGTAAGAAGGCGTTTAACACTGCACTTACACAAGGGAGCAAACGTCCTGCAGCATATGCACATCATGCGCGTACATATCAATATGCAGTGGCTAAGCATATCAGACGACACAGGGAGGCATTGCACGCATTGCCACACAAGTCTCGGAGGCCATCAACTCACTCCGTCCGCCGAGACATGCTGACAGTGTTCTTGGAACGACTGCTTCGGAAAGTTTTGTGCGCGAACGCTTTATCGGTTACCATATAAGAATAAACATAAGCTGCGCCCACGGCGCCTCACTGCGCTCTTTTTTTTTTTTTTGCATGCCTCCACGCAGCAGAGCAAGCAGTTCCCAAAAATGACAAAAGCTTCAATGTATAAAAATTGCATTTTTAATACTGCAACACTATTTAAATAGGGGCCGCAAAGCTAAACAATTTCCTTTGTAAAAGCATCGAGTTCCGAGCCCGCTGAACTATATATGCTCGGTTTAAATCGCACCCTCCCACGCAGACATCTCGGAGTTAAACGACGTGAGTTTCAAAGGCAATGTTTTGAGCACTAGTATGTTATATGTTATGCATATATAGGTAAGATACCACGTTTGATGCAAACTTCAAGGTAATTTGGTTATTCCTACTTGTTTTTGGAACACGCAACGATCGCATTAGCAAAGTTGTCTTTCAACTGTTCAGTCTTTCGCATCCGGGGTACGTCACAGCCGTCCGGGCAATGCGAAGTGTGGAATTCATCTTCAGCCTTCATTGTTGTTTCGCACAGATGCATCTCGATAAACATGAAAATCCAACTGCCATCACAGTGCGGCGTTGTATGTGGCGGTTACGCCGATGGTTTTTGCCACACGGACGGGCATTCAACGTTGCCTGCACCTTGACGGCGCCGACGAATGAACACAATGACAAACGGTGCATCTGCGAACACTCACACGGGTACAGACGACACAGTACTTAGATTTGAGCAATATGAGAGACGCGAGCCGCACTATGAATTGCCACCGCTAGACAGTACAGGTAGTCTAGTGGCTGCTGAGCTGAAGGTCGCAAGATCGAATGCCAGCCACCGGGGCTGGGGAAAACGCAAAAGGACACGCTCCGAACGTCTGCCGCGTCGGTACACACCTCGAAGCCGAGGACTCCGCTATTCTGGTATTCCCTGTGCAAAACTCCCTGCACATTTCGATAAGCTTCAAGACAAAAGGAATCAGTAAAATATCTCGGGGTTGTTTACAACGAAAGCCTCAATTGGCGGCCCCATATTCACCATGTGGTGGCTAAAGGCGTGCGTGCGATGGGCATACTGCGTAAGCTAAGCAATGGTAGATCTGGGATGATGAGAGAAGCACTTTTGATGGCATGTAAGATGCATGTGCGCCCAGTTTTAGAATTTGGCTGCACCAGCATACCGGCCACTTGTTCTATCAGAGGCTTCACAACTGTGTTTAGGCCTGTATTGCTGTATTATACCTGGAAGCACGAGTGCCACCTTTTATAAGCCGACTTAACATTCTTAAGACTATTTCCTTCAAACCGAGATCAAGTAATTTTCCTCGCTCACCCAGGTTTATTTTTTTCTGTGCACTGGCCGAGTACACACGGTAGCGCAAAAAAAAAAAACGAAAGAAGAAGACTTAGGAAGAAGGGGAGAAAAAATAACAGGTCGAGCGCTAAACTTGAACTGAATTTATTCAAACAGAAGAGCCAAGAATTACAACATATGCGCATGGGTGTCGTCAAAGGCGAAATTACAATACAGAATTTAATAGATGTTGTGGTGAAACGCCACAACACCGAAACGATCACGACGAAGCGCCTCATTGGAGTGGAACGCACATTGGTGTGGCGGTGTGCCGCTCTTTCGGCGCCGTTTTGCACGTGTCCGCGTGGCGCGTGGAAAAAAATTACATCATATTCACGGAGTGAATGATGATGAGTGGGCGAAGCTCGGGAGGTTAATCGTAGATCGTGCAGAGTTCCGGATTAATTTAGTTAACGCGCACGCTACGAATCCTCATGGTTCAACTATGCACAAGTGAAATCTCCCACCTACACTTCATTGCAAGTCAAGATCCAGTGCCTATATATATATATATATATATATATATATATATATATATATATGGGTTGCCAGTGAACGCTTCTCCAACGCGAGCAGTCGGTATTTCTCAATCGAGAAACTCGCTAGGAGACGCTGCCTGCGCCAACGTTGTCTCTCGCGGGTGATGATGATGATGATTGTGGTTCGGTTAGGAAAGGACGCTAACTTCTGCAGCCCATGTAGGGAGCACGGCTAACCGTCCGTGGCGGTGGGGGAAAGGGAGTGAAAGAGATAGAGAGGAGAGAAAGGCCGCAGTGGAGGGCTCCGGAAATTTAGACCACCTGGGGTTCTTTAACGTGCACTGACAACGCACAGTACACGGGCCTCCGGCATTTTCGCCTCCATCGAAAATGCGACCGCCGCGGCCGGGATCGAACCCGCGTATTTTGGGTGGCAGCCGAGGGCGCGTTCTCCTTCTTTGCGAGCTGGTAGCGTTCCTCTAAGAAAGAGCGTCTCCATAGCCAACGCGCGCCTTTCGCTCTCTCTCTCGCTCGCAAGACAGCAGAGGCACGCGCCAGGAGAGAGAGAGAGGCACGCGCCGGGAAGCACGCGCCGAGGGTGAGCGCGTGCCTCGCGGCACGCGGGTTACGCCGGACGACTGACGCGTGACAATGTTAGACTAAGAGGAGCTTCGCCCCTAAAAAGAAAGCAAAGAAGAACGAGCCACGGCGGCCAAGTCAGACGAGGGAAGACATCGGGGCTGTGAAGGCGCGCTGTCCTGGTCGGGCGTCAACGCACGGGAGGCCAGCATTTGCCGGAGGGACCCAGTCGAGCTCCAACGCCCGAGGGACGTCGAGAACGACACGTCTCCTGCTCCGGACGCCCAGCAGACGACTGGGAGTCTTCGTCGACCCTTCGTCCACGACACACCGTTCTGAAGAGCCGTCGACGGACGCTGACCCGACACCATCGACGCGCCGGAACGCGTGAGCCTTCTGAGCCTTTTGAACTCTTTTCAACACTTGCTCTAGAGACGCTGTACTTATTTTGTATATATTATTGTCTGTATTGTGTGTGTTCATCTTTACCTGCGTTTCTGTCTCAGCGTTTTTGTGTGCTCTAATACATGCGCGTGTGCTGTGCCAGCCAGCGTCTTGTGTCTCTTCCTTGCTGCCCTCGGAGGCGTCTCTGACTCGTCTCTTTGAGCCTGCTCCCCGAACATTTTATTTCGTAACAGATGTGTTTCATTCTCGTACAGAGAAACCGATGTGTCACTAATACAACTCGTGTCTCTCTCTTTTATGTGATATGCCTCCAAAATTTCCCTAGCCAACGTATCACCACTCCTGCCAATTTGTCTCGCGCAATCTAGGTTCACATCCGCATGTCTTGCTCAGATGTCCCTTCTACGCGCAAAGGCACTTCCACGCTGTACACAACACTTCTTCACCGTTCCACGTCTAACAAAACACCTCAACCTCCCTCACTCGTCCCCTTTTGGCCATACCTCTCAACGACATTTAACCCCAAAACGGATTCGTGCTGGGGCCGGGAAGAGGCAGCAGGCTCTTTTAAATCAACAAAACTACTAATTTAATGCACGAACATGATTGAAACACGCAATTGACAACTGTTAGCTAACGCAATAACAAGCGAACAAAGCCATCAAGGAGTAAACTAAACTGATACTACAAAGCAGGAATGAACATGGCGGACATAATAATTAATAAACAACCAACAAAAGGAAAATACAAAGCGGCTGACAAACTAAGGCACAAAACAGTTCGCGCATCAAAAATGTCTCAAACGTGCTTGGCGTAACGAAGAGAACGCTTATTGGGAGGCAGGCCATCGGTGCACATGTCTCTGTTACGAAATATAAAAGGTTCGGGGGAGCAGGCTCAAAGACGCAAGGTCAGAGACGCAAGACGGTCGCTCGCACAACACATATATTAGAGCACACCAAAACACGGAGACAAAAACGTAGCTAAACAGCTGCACACACGAATCACTATAGACAATAATAATTACACTATATGTGCAGCGTCTCTACAGCAAGAGCTCAAAGGAGTTCAAGAGGCTCAAAGCGCTCACGCGTTCCGGCGCGTCGACTGTGTCGGGTCAGCGTCCCTGACGACGGCTCTTTAGAACGGCGAGGCAGGCACCTGAAGTGTTGCGGACGAAGTAGCAACGAAGACTCCCAGACGTCGGCTGGGCGTCCGGAGCAGAGGACGTGTCGTTTTCAGGGTCCCTCGGGCGTTGGCGCTCGACTGGGTCTCTCCGACAAATGCTGGCCTCCCGGGCGTTGACGCCCGACCAGGACAGCGCGTCTTCTCCGCTCCGATGTCTTCCTTCGTCTCTCATGGCCGACGTGGCTCGCTCTTCTTTATTATTTTAAAGACGATAGTCTTTCTTGGGATACTTCAACGCAGAAATTTTGGTCTGTCTGTGTGTGTGTGTGTGGGTGTGTCTGTCCTGCTGCGAAAGGTGAACCCTTCCTCAACGACAACCCAGCTTGAACTGGTAGCTGCGTTCATACTTGTGAACACAGTCGACCAAAAAGCAAATATTACGCATATCTGAGGAGCAACATCAATACGTAAGCATTAGATAGTGTGTTCCTTTAGTAGAAAATACATAGATGCGTAATTCTAAAGACCCTAGTGCTTGTTAGGAGGGGACGTTTCCTACGCTTCGGTAAAACGACACGGTGCTGCCACCTACCAGTAGCTCTGCGTACTACGCAAGCTTCTTGCGTTTCCCGATATCATGGCCAGATGGCGTCCATATCTCACGCAGCGCTGGCGCTGCCTCCATTTCATCAATGCCAGCCACATGCGGCCGATTCAACATAGACGGGGCGCTGTCTGAGGCAAGGCAAAACATAAATAGCCGTTTGATGATATAGAACATGCTCTACAAGACATGCCCAGACAACGCAGGGAAAAGACCGACGAGCAGATTGCAGCGGAGAAGCGCCGGCGTGCCGATGCCCGTGGTCTCAAGCGCGCCCAGGAAACGCCCGAAGCTCGTGCCGAACCGCAGATGAACCGGGACTCATGTAGTACGGCTGGTAGAAGACTATCGTCTTTCGACGACATTTGCAGCGAAGCACGGAGATACGCTGCCACTTTTTTCTTTCGTTCACGCGCCCCACGGGCACGCGCAGTGTGGCGTTGAAAAAAACGGCCCATCGGGTCGACTCGTGCTTGTGCGTTTCTCTCGCCTTTTCGTTGTCGTCGCCGCGATGAGGCCCTTCACCACAGTCTCGTAGCCGGCGTGTGGACTGTTGCTCGGGATGTCGATCGGGAAGAGGCCATAGCTCACGGACCCTCTCCGATCGTTGCTCTGCCATGGGCTCTCGCAGTGACTACATCTCTCCGAGGTTGGAGAGCCGAACGGCGCGCCTCGCACGAGGGGCAGCGGACGAGACTCACGTCTTCGACCGGAACATGACGGAATGTCATCGCGTCTTTTCGCGTCTCTCTGTTCTCCCTGGCCCTGTGACGAGTTTTTCTCTTTCCCGCCTCGCCAGGGCGTCCACCCAATTGCTGTTTAGGGCCACGTCGTCAGTAGAAAACTCACCAGTCCAATCCGCCGTGCGACCACCGTTCGAGACCCGCCCCCATAGCATAATAGAATAAGTTCCCTCCCCAAAATACGGAAATCAAAATATAAAACATACACAAAACTCTACATTAAGAGAGGGCGTCGGACCACCTAACCAGCGACACGTGTGTACGGATTTCCGCACGCCCCTGCCCCCAATCTGACACACTCCAGATGCCAGCAATCGTCTAGGCGCTGTTGCCACTCCGAGTTCGCACTTGCCAAACCCTCTTCGCACCCCTCTTCGACAGCAACCGTGTTTGGGCAACGTGGCGACAGGACCCCCGCTGCGGGATTTATGACCCGGCAACCTTCAGACAAGATGTCGCCGGCCTGTACTGAGACACCCGACAGGCGCGGGCGCGACTCCCTGGCGCCTCGTTATTGGCCGTGGTTCTGGTGGTGCACTGTTGTCTGCGTGCGACCGCGTAAACATGGGCATTAAGCATTTCCGGGCGAACTTGTTCAAGTGGCCGGTGTGCGAGATGAGCGGTCAACACGCGTGCGCGGTTCATCACGACCTGACAGCTTCCAGATAGGTGTACGCGTATGCATCCCCTCGGCCATAACGAACACTGGGAGAGCACGAAGTTGACGCTCAATGTACACGCGCATGTGGGGCCACCGTGCAAGCGTCACCTCTGCTGTCATTGCGCGGTTTCCGCGAACTTGCAGATGACGAGAGCTCCGGCGATTCCCCGGCCGGAAAACAGGAATACCGATGCCCCAAATGTCCGTTCCCCGCGCTCTCGCCCCACCGACGCCTCTCGGGGCGTCACATTGCAGTGCGCAGGTAAATGCCTTTGTTTATTACAGATAATTCGTGCTCCCGTGCTCTGACATTCTGCCTGTTTGGCCCACATAGGTTTTCCCACACGACATCGGTATGTCATACACGACGCCCTTCGTGAAGCTACGTAGGGTATGGTATGCTTTTTCAATGTGCCGCTCAAGGTTCATCGGTTTCTGCTTGCGGAAAGAACTGGTGCCAGCCGAGGTTAGCGCCTTGTTTGGCCCATTCAGGGCGTCACAGGTCGTGTAAAGCGTATCTGCAAGGTTCTTCGCTCGGAGCTGTGGGATCACATCAGACTCAGCTGTAATTATTTACGTGTTCAGTATTTTGCTTCTTACCCCGCCTGGATCGCCGAGGAGCAGTTCAGAAAACGTCAGGTATCTCAAGCAACCCAACTCTTTGGCAGAGCTACATGAAAAGGATTCTTCACCTTCCGCAAGAAGGCATCAAGGAAAGCTGGAGTGCTTGTACCTGAAGGGCACATCGGGATGCCGGCGACTGTCACTCGCGTTCTAGACAAGGGACCGAAGTACAGCTACGAACCAAGCATACCAGGCTCCTGGCCTTGAATAGATGCATTTCGAAGAAAGCGACAAGTGAACAATAAGAGAGATGCCTTTTGGAAGGAGTTGATGTTCTTGGAAGGACAGTTAACAAGGCGAGATATGGCAAGCAAAGAGACCCCATTAGGTCTGTCG
This sequence comes from Hyalomma asiaticum, assembly GCA_013339685.2. Classification (NCBI taxonomy): domain Eukaryota; kingdom Metazoa; phylum Arthropoda; class Arachnida; order Ixodida; family Ixodidae; genus Hyalomma; species Hyalomma asiaticum. Next base: position 17,836,301 of record CM023484.1, read on the forward strand.
TGTCTTTTTTCAAGAAAAATGACCTCCACCTTATTCAGTCTGGTAACGAAGGACGCTTTGTTGTTTTCTCAGAAATGGTCTTCAGTGAAAAAGCACTACGTGCCATAGAAAAGAACTTTGTGCCGGTAAATGTAAAGGCTAGAAAAGTCAAGAAAGAAGCTATAGCGCTATGCACAGACCTCAACCTTATGACGCTAACCAAGGCAATAAGTGAAAGAATAAGTGAGTCGTTAAAGGTGTTTTTCACAGCAAAGTCGCAAAAGAAGAAATACCGTTCCGCGCCATCGTGAGTGAAAGAGGCTCTTGGCAGCAGCATGTGAGCCAGTTTGTTTTGCATGTTGGAGATCCCTTTACGACAAAAACTTGGACCATCTCCCCGAAGGGAACCCTGATGGGATGCGAAGCAGCAGCGTTGCGCACGGGTGGCGTCACGGGTTGAACGGCGCTAACGCGGGTGCTGGAAGAACAGTTTGAAGCGAAACTCGGTGTAGCGTTTACTCGTGTAAACGTTTGTTTGAAACGCAGACACGTGAGGCGAGCGGGCGTTGGAGCCGGCAGCTGCGGGCGCTCCGGCGGGTGGGGGAGAGAGTGACGTACGCGCTCACCTGCGAGGGAAGCGTGCGAGGGGAGCGTGACGTCAACGCCCAGCCGCGGCATGACCTACTTGGCACCGCTCCAACACCTGCGCCGAGGGAAGCGCGTTGCCTCGCGCTTGTGCTCAGGGAGGATGATGATGATGATGATGATTGTGGTACGGAGAGACAGCGACTTTGTGGGAGGGACAGCGTTTACAAGCTAGTCAAAGAGCTGCTTCGCATCTAAAAGTTCTGCTGATGTAATTAACGACATTAGAGGAAGCCGCTCTGTTGCTACTGCTTTTAGGGGCGAAGCTCCTCTTAGTCTAACCTTGTCCCGCGTCAGGCGTCAGGCGTAACCCGCGTGCTGGGAGGCACGCGCGCGCCCTCGGCGCGTGCCTCTCTCTCTCTCTCTCTCCCGGCGCGTGCCTCTGCTGTCTTGTGTGTCAGAGAGAGAGAAAGACAGAGAGAGAGCGAAAGGCGCGCGTTGGCTATGGAAACGCTCTTTCTTAGAGGAACGCTCTACCAGCTCGCAAAGAAGGAGAACGCGCCCTCACCCGCGAGAGACAACGTTGGCCCAGGCAGCGTCTACTAGCGAGTTTCTTGATTGAGATATACCGACTGCTCGCGTTGGAGAAGCGTTCACCGGCAACACACACACACACACACACACACACACATATATATATATATATAATACAGTGAGCCAGGCAAGCCAAACCCATGATACCCAATCTTCTGCCCCCCCGTATGTTCTTCACGCGCCACAGACGCCTAGATCGTTCCACGGCGACATTTTTGAGGATGTTGAAGACTGGCTCGACCACTTCGACCGAGTCGCCAGCATCAATGAATGGGACGAAGCTCGGAAACTACGACGCGTTTACTTCGCGTTGGAAGATTCCGCCAGGACTTGGTACGAGAACCATGAGGGTTCGTTCGTGACGTGGGCAGATTTTAGCCGCGAGATCCGCGATGCGTACCGCAGCGCCGGAAGGATCATTCCCCACATCCGCTGGGATCATTCTCCACATCCTCGTCCGGGAATCGATGGATTGTGGTGGCCACAGATTACACAACGCGGTACTGCGAAACAAAGGCATTGACAAGAGCCACCGCAGCAGAAGTCACCCATTTTTTATTGACAACATCGTTCTCCGCCATGGAGCGCCTGCTATAGTCATTACTGATCGTGGAGCAGCTTTTACTGCAGAATTGCTACAGGAAGTCTTGCGGCTGAGTGGTACGGAACACCGCAGGACCACGGCCTATCACCCGCAGACAAACGGCCTGACTGAACGTCTGAACAAGACAATCACGGATATGCTCTCTATGTATGTCGCCATCGACCATAAGGACTGGCATAACATCCTTCCCTACGTGACTTTTCCGTATAATACCGCAATTCAAGAGAGCACAGGATTTACGCTGTTCCGCTTACTTTACGGTCGGGAGGTCACCACGATGCTCGACGCCATGCTGCTTCCCGACAACCTAGGACCGTTTCATACCGATGCTGCAACGTTCGCCGAGCGCGCTCAGGACGCCCGTGAACTCGCTCGACGCCGTATCCAGTGTCGCCAAACCTTGGACTCGCGCCGCTACAATCTTCGCCATCGAGAGGTCACGTATCATCCCGGTGACCAGGTGTGGGTGTGGACCCCCGTACGACAGCGTGGCCTTTCAGAAAAACTTTTGCGTCGTTACTTTGGCCCTTACACGGTTGTAAGGCGCCTGAGCGACATTACTTACGAAGTCCTCCCAGAAGGTACCCCAAGCAACTCCCGCAGGCGTCCCCAAACCGAAGTTGTGCACGTATCCAGGCTGAAACCGTACTTTCCGCGTGGTGACGGGACTGTCGAGTGACTGAACATTCTCTGATCGCTTAGTGTCTTTTTTTCTTGTTTGTTTGTTTGTTTTTGTGGTGCCCCGTTTTGTCTTATTCGTTTTACACATCCAGAGATCAGTTTACCTAGCCTTACCCATCTGCAGCATCGAGACGATGCTTCCTTGGGAGGGGGAGTAATGGCACATACCTTCATGCATGAACCGCCGACGCTGGCTCATACGCGTTGTGTGTGAAAGAAGAAGAGAACGTTGTTGGTCGAACTCCGGACTGCAGGCTTCAGGCTTCTTATTTGGTACTCTTATTTGGTGAACTTCAGGCTGCCACTTATTTGGTCCGTGACAATATATATATATATATATATATATATATATATATATATATATATATATTGTTACGAGAAAGACACAGAGGACAGCTATTTACAATGTATTTACAGGGAGGCTTTAACCAGGCAACAACCAAGATGGTGGACAGTCCGCGCCTCAGCCAGTCCCGTCTTCGTCTTCTTCTCCATCGATGGTATGAGCCATACCCATATACTATGGTCGCTTCGTAGCATTACCCCCGGCGCACTTTAAACTCGGTCGTCAGATGGGAGGTAGTAAGGTCTGGTCACGTGAACTATGTCGGTGGGAGGAGCTGCAGTAGACAGAGCCGGGAAGACGGGAACAATCTCATAGATAACGTCCGTTACTTGGCGGACGATGCGGTACGGCCCTGTGTATCTTGATAGCAGCTTTTCGGACAAGCCAACACGTCGATAAGGACACCATAGTAGTACTAAGGAACCGGGTGAGAAGGCAACGTCGCGATGGTGGCTGTCATAAAGGCGCTTCTGGCTTGCTTGCGAGGCGCACAGCCGCGAGCGGACGACTTGACGCGCGTGGTCGGCACGAGCGATGGCATCACGAGCATATTCGCTAGGCGGCGCGGTAACATCCGGAAGTAGGGTGTCTAGTGGTAAGGTTGGTTCGCGGCCGAAAAGCATATAAAATGGAGAATAACCGGCGGTGTCATGGCGTGAGGAATTATCGGCGAAAGTGACGTACGGTAGGGCCAGGTCCCAGTCGCGGTGGTCAGACGAAACGTACATGGAAAGCATGTCCGTGAGGGTACGATTGAGGCGCTCGGTGAGACCATTTGTCTGGGCATGGTAGGAGGTGGTCAACTTGCGCTGCGTGGAGGAGGATCGCAACAGATCGTCGATTACTCGCGACAAAAATGCGCGGCCACGATCTGTGAGCAGTTGGCGAGGGGCACCGTGGTGTAGTATAACGTCACGCAACAAGAAGTCGGCGACGTCCGTAGCAGTGCTGGTCGGAAGAGCCCTAGTGATAGCATACCGGGTTGCATTATCTATAGCAACGGCGACCCATTTGTTGCCGGAGTTTGACTCGGAAAAAGGGCCGAGAAGGTCGACACCAACACGAAAGAACGGTTCGGTCGGCACGGGCAGTGGTTGAAGTAGTCCGGTAGGGGGTGCGGCAGGTCGCTTCCGACGTTGGCATTTTTCGCAGGAGGCCACGTAGCGTCGAACAGACCGGGCGAGACCACGCCAGAAGAAGGGACGGCGAACACGGTCGTACGTGCGAGATACGCCAAGGTGGCCAGCAGTGGGTTCGTCGTGCAGCTCACGAAGGACCGATGCGCGCAGATGTTTAGGCACGACGAGGAGAAGTTCAGGGCCATCTGGTTGGACGTTACGACGGTAGAGTACTCCATCTAGGAGGACGAACATGCGGAACGACGCGTCGTTTGGTGCAGATTCGAGACGGCCAATGAGCGACCGCAAGGAAGCGTCTTGCCGCTGTTCGTCACCAATACGAAGAAACTGAGACACAGACATGACGCAGGGGCTAGGCTCGATGTCTGGCTCGTCCGGTGGGTCAACAGGGTAACGCGACAGGCAGTCGGCGTCGAGATGGAGGCGACCACACTTGTACGCAACTGAGTAGGAGTACTCCTGTAGGCGCAAAGCCCACCGGCCAAGTCGTCCAGTAGGGTCCTTCAGGGAAGATAACCAGCAAAGAGCGTGGTGGTCGGTAACAACACGGAAATGGCGGCCATATAAGTAAGGACGGAATTTAGAAACCGCCCAAACAAGGGCAAGACATTACTTTTCGGTAATCGAGTAGTTGCGCTCCGGTTTCGATAGAAGACGACTGGCGTAAGCAATGACACGTTCAACGCCTTGTTGCTTCTGTGCCAAAACTGCACCGATGCCGTACCCACTAGCATCCTAGCGCAATTCTGTGGGTGCATCTGGGTCAAAGTGTGCAAGGATAGGTGGAGTGGTTAGTGCTGCAATTAGCTGAGAGAAGGCGTCGGCTTGTAGAGGACCCCAAGAAAACGGGACGTCGTGCTTCAGAAGGTCAGTGAGGGGACGAGCAAGTGCCGCAAAGTTTTTGATGAAACGACGGAAGTAGGAGCACAGGCCCACGAAGCTTCGAACATCATGGACAGAGCGTGGGACAGGAAAGCTCGTGACAGCGTGTACTTTCGCTGGGTCTGGTCGAACTCCGGAAGCGTCAACAAGGTGGCCCAGCACGGTAATTTCACGAAGAGCAAAGAGACATTTCGAGGAGTTCAACTGGAGGCCAGCTCGCCGAAAAATTTCCAAGATCGTCGAGAGGCGCTCCAGGTGTGTTTCGAAAGACGGCGAGAAGATTATTACATCGTCCAGGTAGCACAAACACGTCTGCCACTTAAACCCTCGAAGGAGCGTGTCCATCATTCTCTCGAATGTTGCTGGCGCGTTACAGAGGCCGAAGGGCATGACCTTGAATTGGTAGAGACCGTCGGGGGTAACAAAGGCGGTCTTTTCGCGATCCATGTCATCTACGGCAATTTGCTAGTAACCAGATCGAAGGTCTAGCGATGAAAAGACAGCGGCACCATGGAGGCGGTCGAGGGCGTCATCAATACGAGGAAGAGGGTACACGTCCTTCTTGGTGATTTTGTTTAGGTGTCGATAATCAACGCAGAAACGCCAGGAACCGTCTTTTTTCCTAACTAATACGACGGGTGAGGCCCAAGGACTAGATGATGGCTCGATTATGTCCTTCGCAAGCATTTTGGCGACCTCTTTTTGGATCACGTCACGTTCCGTTGCGGATACACGGTAAGGGCGGCGGTGAATGGGCAAAGAGTCACCAGTATGTATGCGGTGGGTGACAATCTTCGTCTGGCTCAAGGGTCGATCGTGAACGTCGAAGATGTCGCTGTACGATGTCAAAAGCTGGCAGAGAGCGTCGGCCTGGTGGGGAAGGAGGTCTGACCCAATCATTTTTCGAAAAATGCTGTCGTCGCAATCAGGTGACCGTGTAACTGCAGCTTGGTCAGGAATGGTTGCGGCAACAATCGCAGCTGCAAGCTGGGCAAGCGACATCCGTTGAGGCAACACTTGGGGGCTGAGGCCAAAATTTAGGAGCGGGAGGAACACACAGTTGTCTGCTATTGTGCCGACGGTATGTGGCACAGTAACATGGCGGGTCAGGCGGGCGTCAGTTATAGGGGTCACGATGTAGTCGCCGTCAGGAACGGGTGGGTTCGAGGACAAGCACACGTACGTGACGGCCCGAGGCGGTAAACGAACAAAAGTGGTGGAGCTTAGGCGGCTGATAGACGTTTCAGGAATATCTGAGAGCAGAGGAAGATCGAGGTGAAGTACGCCCGAAGAGCAGTCAATTAAAGCTGAGTGCTCGGAAAGGAAATCAAGGCCAAGTATAAGGTCATGTGGGCAGCGAGCAAGAACAGCGAAAAGTACGACAGTGTGACGATCGGCAATGCTTACAAGGGCAGAGCACATTCCTATGACGTGAACATCACCTCCATCGGCAACACGTATTGTCGGCGTCGTAGACGGCGTCATAATCTTCTTCAGACGGCGGCATAAAGAGGCACTCATAATAGATATGTGCGCACCAGTATCGATAAGGGCTGTTACAGGAACATTGTCGACGTTTACTTTCAGAAGGCTGTGGTGCGTCGGGAGCGTCAGTAGAGGGTTTTCGAGCGACGGTGGTAATGCAGCTTCACCTCTATAAGCTGCACTATCTAGTTCTCCGGCTGCGAGCGTCCAGAGAAGGTCGGAGAGGAAAAGCGTCGAGGCTGCGGAGAGCGGGATTGGCGGCGTTGCGGCGACGGGGAACGGGAGAAGCGGCGAACATCGTTGGCATCGGCGGTAAAAGGCTCGTGGGAGGTCGACGATGAGTAAGTAGGTGAAGTAGGCGCTGAATGTCTGGCTGGAGGAGAGCGCATGTAGGTAGGGAAGGTCTGTCGTGGAGGGTAGGTCCAACGGCGACGGCAGTAACGAGAAATGTGTCCGGCTTGATGGCAGGCAAAGCATATGGGCTGATCGTCGGGCGTTCTCCATTCCGCGAGGTTACGGCGGGGCGAAGTGGAGGTAAAGGATCAACGAGCGGGCCCCGTAAAATAAGGACGAGTATCTGGACGCAACACTGGACACGCTAGTGGAAGACCAAGGTTAGCAAACTCCTGCCTGACGACAGCTTGAATGAGAGACACAGAGGGCTGCGAGGGGTCGCTTGAGTGCGTTGCAAAAACAGGTGGCGGAACAGGTGCAGGACAGGCTGCTTCGAGCTCGGGACGAACAATGCGCTTGACGTTGTCATACGTAGGCGGCTGGCGAATCGCATCACACGATGAAGTTGCAGCCGTGTTGGGAAGCCGGGCAAACTTCTGCGTTATACGGCGGCTCTTGGCTTGTTCAAACCGCCGGCATTCTTTGATGATGGCTTCGATCGTGTCAACATGTGTGTAGACGAGCAAGTTAAAGGCGTCGTCTGCGATGCCTTTGAGCACATGGGAAACCTTGTCGGATTCGGGCATGTTTTCGTCAACCAAGCGGCAAAGTGCGAGAACGTCTTGAATGTACGCGACGTAGGATTCGGTGGATGTCTGTGCACGAGTCGCAAGTTTATTACGTGCCGCGGTCTGCCGGCCAGTGCTATCACCGAAAAGGTCGCGAATCTGTTCTTTAAACGACTCCCAGCTGGTTATGTCAGCTTCGTGCGTCTCGAACCACACCCGTGGCGGGCCATCGAGGTAGAAAAACACGTTGGCAAGCATAATGGTGGGATCCCGCCTGTAGTTGGCGCTGATGCGTTCATAAAGGTTGAGCCACTTGTCGACATCAACCCCATCCTGGCCGGAAAAGACGCCGGGGTCACGGGCAGGAGGTAGGACTACGTAGGTGGACGACGCGGAGACCGCGGAAGGGCCAGGTGGTGAAGAGGATGTGCCTTCACCGTGTGACATGGTCAGACCCATGATGAGGCGGCCGTTGCGGATCTCCGTTTTGGGGACAGGGAACAACCAGCACCTCCACCACAATGATGTTACGAGAAAGGCACAGAGGACGGCTATTTACAATGTATTTACAGGGAGGCTTTAACCAGGCAACAACCAAGATGGTGGACAGTCCGCGCATCAGCCAGTCCCATCGATGGTATGAGCCATACCCATATACTATGGTCGCTTCGTAGCAGTATATATATATATATATATATATATATATATATATATATATATATATATATATATATATGTGACGCTATGAACGGGAGCCGTGCCGTGGTTGATGCGCCATGTTTTATTCTACTGCGCGCGCCCCTTCTTCGTCGCCTTCTCCTTCCACCTCTTGCTTGCTACGTACGTCACATGATTCCCCCTCCCCCCGAAAGAAGCGTTGGTGAGAAATGGAAATAATGAAGCAAGAGCAGCAAGAGAGACAAATGAGTGAAAAATGAAAAATTCACAAAGTTCCATGTCCTCAAGAAAGTTCCGCGAAGTCACTACTCTTCAGCTGAAGATGTACCAGTCCGGGGATGTCTGTCACTGCTCAGGTGGGCGAGGCTGGCTGTTCCAGTCTGGACAATTTAAGTATGGGCTGGACATCGACACTGATGAGCACACAGTTCGCAGCCCTGCCACAAGTGCATGAGATTTGGGCATGTTGTAGCATCCGCACATCGGATGTCGTGAGCGCCGAACTGCTTGTTGTGGCCGGTGGACACGTGATGCTTCCAGGTTGCGCGTGCGTTGCGTGAGGCTGCTGAGGCGACGTCCATGTTCTTTCGAAATGGATAGGGTCGGCTTGGGTCTTTGTCGCGTTCCGTGGCGTTGTCCCAGCTCTGTTGACTGTAGGCGCTGCCTGGACCTCTGGGATAAAAGGCGTTCTTCATGGCGTTTACTTCGGTGAAAGTGTCCTTTATTCCGAACTTGCCTTCGCTCTAGTCTGATTTTCTCCAGACGACCTTCTTTAAGCCGCAGGTGGGCGTTTGATAACGTTTTCGTTTGGTGATGATCCTCCTCATGTCGCTCTGGCTGTTGCTGACGCTCGTCGGCTTGCCCGTGTTTGGCTGTCTGATGTTGCTCCGGAGATTGTTGATGTGGCGCTCTTTTTCGGTCAAACGTCTGATATTCGTCACATGTGGACGTGGTTGTCAGCACAAAGCTGTTACCCGGTGGAGTATTTTGAAGCTTGACGGGTAGTGATGATAGTGTACCATAATTGGTAGAATGGTCTCCAGAGGCTTCTTCGATGCTGTGCATTGTCGTCTTGCTTTCGTTGTTGAGGCTTGCACTCACGGCTACTTCAACATCAGTTGTACCTTCAGGTGGCTGGCCGCTGGATGATAGAGCAACATGCACGGCTTGGGCGTGTGTCGATTGAAACTGTGTGTCGTCTTCCAAAATCATTGTGCTGAACCCTTTTTTCTCGTGGGCCTCGGTGAAAGGGCCGTGGCTTCGCCCAGCATTCTCCCGCTGGATCAGCTCGTCTACCGTGGACGTAGTAACCCTGCGAGGCATGCGGGGGTCATTGCGAGCCACAGAAGAGGCATTCGTTGCAAAGCCAGGTAGTGGCCTACGTGTGCGAGACGACAAATCAAGTGCATGCGATGGTTGAGCAATGATTCCAGCACTACAGCCAAGCGAAGAGGTAGACGTTGGCGACTTTTCAGCAGATCGGAAGGCTGGTGGGAGGTTGGGCCTTTTGGGGATATGGCTTCGATGTGTTTCAGGTGGGGCAGGGTTTCGGTTCACTGTTGGGAATGGTAGATTCGTGCTCGGCGTTCGAATGCGTTTTGCATACTCAGGCGAATTATAATATGGCACAGTCGTTGACAAATTCCTAGTATGAGGTGTCAGGCAAACAGGACTGCTGCGTGGAGACGACTTGTGACGGCGCCGGCTGAACTGAATTGTCTCTATCTGGTAGGGTGCAAGCGGGTCTTCATGATATTGTTTAAATCGGGCGACCATTTCTTCTTTGATTTTTTTCCACGTTTCATCGTTTTGGAAGATGCATGTCAAATAATATCGGAAGGCCTCACCGGTCACGTAGTCGTTGAACTTGGCGACCATGTCCCGTTCCGACCACGATGCAGCGGTAGCGTGGAGTTCGAAGAGGTGTAACCAGTCCTCCACGGGTCCATCGTCCGCTGATCCGGTGTACTTGGGGATGTCAAGGTCCAACGATGATCCTTCCATGTGGCTGGTCACAGCATGCAGCAGACTTCCGTGTCTGAGATCGACTCTCGGTCAAGGTATGGTGCTCGGGCAGCCGTTGATGATGTGAGGCTGATGAGGTGGCTGCCAGGTCTCCATCCTGTCGACTCGTGTGACGCTATGAACGGGAGCCGTGCCGTGGTTGATGCGCCATGTTTTATTCTACTGCGCGCGCCCCTTCTTCGTCGCCTTCTCCTTCCACCTCTTGCTTGCTACGTACGTCACATATATATATATATATATATATATATATATATATATATATATATATATATATATATATATATATATATATATAGGCACTGGATCTTGATTGTAATGAAGTCCTGGTGGGAAATATCACTTGTGCATAGTTGTACCATGAGGATTTATAGCGTGCGCGTTAACTAAATTAATCCGGAACTCGGCACGATCTACGATGAACCTCCCGAGTTTCGCCCACTCATCATCTTTCACTCCGTGGATATGCTGTAATTTTTTCTGTAGATGTAGTTGATCTGTTTTACTCAGTGCCTCAACAGGAAATGTGCGCCTCCGTTAGGGATTGTATCGACAGCAACGGCGTAGTTGACTTTCAGAATTTAGTGGGTATGTCTGTTGGCAATTTTATGGTTTTATTGGAATTTTATCTAAAATCAACTTTTATTTCCTTTAATGATAGACTGTACATTCAACGGCCGGGAATATGTATTGGTGCATGCGTCGCTCCAGTACTTTGCGACATATTCTTGGCGTCAATAGACCGTAACATACAGAGTTACCTAGACGATAGGTTCTCTTACGGCTTTTAGATATGTTGACGACTTTTTAATATTTTTAAAGGATGACCCTGATTTTACTTTTGACGAGTGTGTTAACGATATTTTAGCCGCTTTTCGGCAACATGGGAAGGGCACGCTCTTTACACATGAAATTCCTTCCCATGGAAATCTTCAGTTTTTAGACCTTCTTTTAGTGTTTGACCGTGACAAGGACCATGTTTGTTGCAAGTACAGCCCACGAGCTCAGGAGGATTTGCTGCCGTATGATTCAGCGCATTCAAAGGCAGTGAAAAGAGCAATAGCCACCCTTTGCCTTGAATCTGCCCCCATGAAGTATTGTCCTCACTTGATGCAGGCTAGTTTCGACTCCCATTGGCGAGGCTACATGCAGCCGGCTATCCGTGCTCGGTCATAGGCGCAGTCTCTAAAAAAATGCAGTGCCTTAGCTCGGCTATGCCAGGATATACGTAGCGTTAGCAAAGGTTCAGCTGATTATTCTTAGCTTTCCTGGTTGTCTATATTGTCTACGATTAGGTTGATTGTCATGCTTACTGCTGCTCCAATGACACACACGCGGTATACGTATTATGTGGCACTTATCGTCTGCCAAGCCGCGAGGCAACTGCTTTAGCATCTTGTCCGTGTCTACCGGCACGTTCACCATGGGTTCCTTAATGCCAAACTGACCATTTTTCCAGTTCATTAGACGACGGATGTGAACGAAGGGAATGCGTGGCGAAAGTAAACGTTCGGCCACATCGTTCAGAACCGGTAGACCTGGCGGCATGGCGGGGTAACGATACCCATTAGTAACGCTGAAGAGTGGAATCTTCTGCTTAACGAGAAAGTTCTTGCACGTTGTACAAACCCGCGCCACGGTTCCAGCCCACTGCGGCGCCGGCGCTAAACTCAACGTTTCACGGATGGCACTACTCAGCGGCGTCAAGTCTTTCATGTGCCATAGTCTTTCGCACACGTCGCACACATATCCAAATGGATTGTTTACGAAGTCCGTCTGGAAGGTCCGAGTCGCACTGGCTCTTTCGCTGAGTTTCACAGTATATTCAGTCGATCGGCGAGCCTTGACGTCATCGACGGCGTTTTGTTGTTGCTGCAGGGGTGGTCGGGCACGTCGCTCAGCCTCCTGGCGACGCCGCTTTGCTAGATGTTCGTCCCTTTGCTCCAGTGTCTCCGCAGCACGTTTACCCTTCTTCTGTTCATTCCTCCTACGCTCAACCGCTAATTGCCAGGCAACTACTTCGGGATCCGATGAGTCAAGCTTCTCCGCTCTTCTGCGCTGTTGAGCAGCATTTGCGCTCTCCTTCTCCATGGCTATACCACACTGGCAAACGCCAGTCGGAAGCGCAGCGGCTCCAGCGCAGTGTCAGACGGCGACTGCACAGCGAGCGCGCGCCGGCGCCAGTGCGTCTACCACGGCTACGACTTCACTCCTCTGGAATGCGCAGACCGGCGGCGGCGGAGTGCGCGAGAGGTGCCGGCTCCGGTGGCTCCGGTGCGCAAGCTGTGTGACATCACTGATCCTCGCGCATGCGCAGCACGGCTCTTGATGTGCCGTGCGAAACGGGCTTGGCTAGGCCAGTGTAGCTAACGCTACAAAACCTTCTTCAGAAGGTGAAGGGCACGAACAAGAAAATGCCCAGCCCCGTCCAAAAAGGATGTAAGCCCGCAGTGGCGCCTTACGTCCACAATCTTTCCCACAACATAAAAAAAGTCGCGAATAGGTTCGGTGTGCCTGTTGTGTTCTCGGCGCCACGCAAGTTGGCTGGACTGTGTCCGCGCATTGGGCGCGTTGACGAAAAAAAAGTCTGGATGCGGGAAAAAACATACCATATCCTACGTGGCTTGCACGAAGGGCGTCGTGTATGAAATACCGATGTCGTGTGGGAAAACCTACGTGGGCCAAACAGGCAGATGTGTCACTGTCAGAGCACGGGAGCATGAATTATCTGTAATAAACAAAGGCGTGACGCATTTACCTGCGCAAGACATGCGGATGTGAACCAAGATTGCGTGAGACAAAGATAATTGGCAGGAGTGGTGATACGTTGGCTAGGGAACTTTTGGAGGCCTTTCACATAAAAGAGAGAGACACGAGTTTTATTAGTGACACATCGGTTTCTCTGTATGAGACTGACACACATCTGTTAAATTCTGTATTTTAATTTCGCTTTTGACGACACCCATGCACGCATGCGCATATGTTGTAATTCTTGGCTCTTCTGTTTGAATAAATTCAGTTTAAGTTTAGCGCTCGACCTGTTGTTTCTTCTCCCCTTCTTCCTAAGTCTTTCTTTCGATTTTTTTTTTTTTTTTTGCGCTACCATGTGTTCTCAGAATGTCAACCAACTCGCCCAGCAGGAAGTTCTGCACTGGCCGAGGTTTCACACTCCGCAAATTATGTTTGTTCTGGGATTACTTAAGCCATTAAATGTACGAATTTTCGATGTACTTCCCGTGACTGCAAAGAAGAATTGTCCGGAGATTGTTTACGATCACGTCCTTCCGAATAACGTCAAATCATTACCGTACCGTATACTAACCGGACTGTCACAGCATCACCTGAGCACTCTACCCACAAATGTGGTTATTGCATCGTAAAGCAAAGAACGCGCTGGAGCAGGAATCTTTTGCCCAGAACTCCACTGGTCTTTCTCATTACACCTACCTGATTTCCTTCCTATACATCTCGCCGAATTAATGGCCATAATATTAGATTTGCGCAAATTAAATCCTAGAGTTAAAGTGGTTGCTATTCTTACTGATTCTTTATCTGTGCGCTCTTTGTCTGCGCTTGGGGAGTCGCCGGCATTCAAGCTCTTCAGTCTTCTAGCTCCTCCTGATCACCTAAAATGTATTCCATTAATCCGTGTACCTGGCCACAAATGTTTGTTTTTAAATGAAATTGCCGATTCCTTAGCAAAGGCACCGCTTCATGCGCCTATAATTCGGCTCCTACCACCAACTAGACACTTAACAGCGGACGGACTTGGCGTGTTTCCACTTGCAAAAGAATTGTCAGAGACAGTATTGACGGCTTCTCCAGACTACAAAGATCTCTTATTCACCTGGCGTAGCGGATTATGCAACACATGGGAGATGGAGGTTGCCATCAGAACACTACGTTGCCGAATTCCCTCCCTCAATTTTTATTTGCACAGCTCCGGTCTGGTTGCTTCCCCTCTGTAATGAGGAAGAAACGATTCACCACTTCTTTGTATCTTGTCGCCGCTTCAAAATTCAGCGAAAGAAAGTTCTCGAGCCCATTATTCGCCAACAAGGCCTGGAATTTACTGAAATGACTATTCTTGCGTTTGGAGGGTCCACTTTGGGGTACAGTCACATGCATGTCTGTTTAGCAAAAATGAAATTTCTCATTTAAGCCAAAGCAGTTTTACCTTGATTTTCATAATTTATGCTTCGCCAAACCACAGATATGAAAGTACTCTCAAAGTCATAACAGTCTTGGCCAATCCCCTACATTGGGTATACGACAACTTATAGAGGACAAGAAGAAGAAGACTCTGAGCTTGTGACCACTCAGTCCGTTTAGTATGGGTGCCCGGCCATAAAGGATTGCTCCTCAACGAAGCTGCTGATTTTTTAGCAAAGGATGCTCTAGATGGACCGATTCTACCCTACTTTCCTGCTTCCGCTTATGTCACGGCTGCTAGATTTCGTAGACGAGTCATGAGGGAAGCATCCAAAGACTCCGCGCCGACAAACCCCGCAGATTATTGTTACCTTCTATACCCATGGCGGTATATCAAACACGTCAACTGGAAGTGTCCCTTACGAGGCTACTCTGCCGTGTACCGAGCCTAAATTTCTATGAACACAGGTCTGGTCAGGTTCCTCACCATTGTGTGCATTATGCGGCGATAGATAATTTCCTTTTGAGCTGTCGACGATTTACCGTTGCCAGGAAAACCTGCTTAGAAAACCCTTCACGGGCTCTTGGAATAGACTTGTCTACGCCTGTGGTTCTGTCTCTTGGTGCTTCCATTTCTGGATTTTACAATACGAATGTTTGCTCGGTAGTGGAAAATTACATTAATGAAACTGATTGTTTGTAATTAGGCCAGGAATACTGTTATACTTATACAATAACCCAAATAGCATTTAACAGAAATTTTAGTCATTTTCTTTTATTTATCTATTGTGTGAATCATTAGAGTTTCCTTTTCCTCGCTATATTACATCACGATCCTCAACACCACTTTACTTCGCCTTTTCTCTGTGTAGATTACCGCATTCCTGAATTTTGAATTTTTTTAGCACGCAATTCTTGGCCAATCCCTCACAGTGGGCGCGGGCCATACATTGTCACTTGAACAAGAACAAGAACAAACCAGCTCGGCAGCGCTGGAAATGCAATAAAGACATGTTATAATGCTGGCTACCACGGAACGAGACCCCGAGCAGGAAGGTTTCCTTGATGCGAAGTCTAAAGGCAACCAAGATCGAATAATTTGTGCCCGGCACCGACTGGTCATCATTGGTAGAGTTTTACTATGAACCCAACGACGTCATCGTATCTTCCAAGAATCGAGCGATTCTATTAACGCTCTGCGGTGAGCAAACCTATACGAGACGCTGCGGGCCCTGGTGCCACCGCAGAAGCCTCGTGAGGTGGAAGTCAACGACATCATTAAGCTACTCAACCAGCACTTCGACACCAGACCGTCGCAGTTACTTGGGTGCTTTCGCTTTCAGAAACGAGACCAGTTCGCTAACGAATCTGTAAAAGACTACGTGACGCCTGTGCGAACTTTGGTAAAGGACTTACCACAACGGGGGTCATGATACATATCGTCCGCAAGCGCGAAAGTCCACTTCCAACCATGGAGTACAACGCTGCATTTTGAAGTTATGCTGCGAGGCAGATTGGTACGTGGAATCCATGATTCTCATCTTCAACAGCGGTTGTTAGCTGAGGATAAGCTAACGTTTAAAAAAGCGTACGAGATAACTGTGACGGCCAAGGTTCGCAAAAGATCAGCAGAGACACATTCAAGCCGGTCAGCAATACGCCGACAGTTTCAATGTCACACGTTTCTCGAGTGCCCTACAAGCAAGACACCGCAGCTTTTCCGACGTTTAGCAGATCACAATGCCGACAAATGTTCCTTCAAAAGTTGATGAGTTCCGATAATGTTGCCGAATTTTCGGCCAACAACATCTGGAAGGCCTTAAATGCCCTTTAAAATGTGTCTGATCTTCTCGGCATCAGCCATTTCTACGTCAACAGAAGTCGACGACATCTGCATAACTTGTAAATGTCTCATCGCTCTGCTGCGCACAGCCACGCAAGCGTTCCTGAGGCACGAAGCTTGCGAACGCCGGGACGTCCGAATATCTCCGTGATGTTGGCCTTGAAGGCCGCCCACGTTGGAAGATCACGTTAATGATTTCGGTGCCACACACTGGCTACATCGCTAAAATAGAGCAGACACGTAATTCAGTTTTTGGATATCGTTCCAGTGATTGTGAATGCTCACTCGGTCGTAGTCAGCGAGCCAGCCCTCGACGTCATGGTTTTCGGTACCGCTGAATACAGGTGGATTGCGCTGGCGCTGCGGGCCAGGGCAAACCACGGTAGTCACCGAGCCACCGGGTCATGGTTGAGGTGGTCCTTCTTCCGGCATCATAGAGGCGGGATGGACAGTTCGGTTCCTGAGTTCCAGGTTTCCTACCATACCCAGCACTTCCACCAATTGTGAAGGTGCTGTATTCGCGACGTCGAGTAGCAGCCAGGCACGTAGGCAAGGGGGGGGGGCCAGGGGGGCCCGCCCCCCCCCCCCCCCCCCCGAAATTTGTCAAGTCACCCATTATTGCAGGGGTATAGAGGCGCAAGTAGAAGTAGCGTCGTGCGCATTTAAACAAATGAAAAACAAACGATAGTCAAGGAACTCACTAAAAACAGCTACCCAAGAACCTTTATTCCGAAAGCACTTCAGTTCCAAAAGCACGGCTACGCTTGTCGAGAATTCAGCGTCCGGCTCCTGAATCAACACCACAACATAAACACCACCCTCTCCCATATGTCTGAGGCGTTAGCGAAACCATCGCCCGTATTCTCTGAAAAGAAGGCATCCGTGTGACTGACAAGCCTACGAACAGATGTTCTCTACATATTGCCAAAGGCCGTTCACGGAAGGAGAGAGCCCAAGGCACTGTATACAAAAATGCGATGCGAGCTACATCGGCGGAACGAAAAACCTCAAAGAAACATTTCGACAGCACAGGAATGACCTCTGCAATTTTGCAAGAGATCGCAACCCGACAGCCGAACATTCCCAAGACAGCGAGCACAGCATCAGTCTTCCTGAAACAACGGTCATACCAACTGAAACTAATTATCGGGAACAGTTACTGCTTTGTTATTGCGGAAAAAGACAGTAAACTTCGCAACGCAGGACATTTTCATATATGTTAGACCAGCTTGTTCGAAATGAAATTACCAGAGCGAACAAAATGTTGTCATACGGCTTCGAAACCAGTGAAAACGACATTATCTGCCCGTACTTCGTGCGAATTTTCTTCGTCGCATCAGTTATGTTTAGGAAGATGGTTGGTTGGTGGTGTCGGGTTTTCTGGGTAAAAGCGACCATGGCTATATTGCGCGAAACGAGGATTCCCATCTACGGTCAGGGCGCTCGGTAGTTGGATAGCATCAAGGAACAGTGCAAAGAATGACAGGACATACAGAAAAGGATAGTGTTGACTCCACCGGTGGATTCCCTGAGGAAATGTCCTTCTTAACGAGAGGAGCGGTGTCTTTGTTGCTGCAGAGCTAGCAGGCTGCATATTCCGGGCGTCATTTATACAATCGCGTAGTGGCGGCAACTTAGGGAGCATTCAGGTGCTTTATCTGATAGCTGCGGCGCGTGGGAACACGCACGCGTACCGCTTTGCATTGCCGCAGACGCAGAGTTTTTCCATGACCGAACGGCGGAAGCTACCGGAAAGCTTGGAAAAGGGGACTTTTCTATGGAAAGCGATGGCTTCGACGACCCATTAACCTGTTCAATCCCCCTGGCAACTCTGCGAACCCGACCACCCTTTTTCCGCCGCCTGTGTCGTGGGGACAGGCGCCCGCGTGGCGGAAGGAGTAAAAAGGGTATAGACAAACAAGGTAACTAGGGTCGGTTGTAATTCTGCGGAAGGGTACTGTGAGCCACGTTCATTCCACAGATAGATGACCTGAAAGCTTCCCTGAAACGGCGCTTTGCAAGCCATCGGGAAACACTGCAATGTTTGCAATTTGTGTTGCCAAAGCACGCCTCCAAGGCCTTTCATTTTTTACTTCAGAGATATGACAATAGCGCATATCGTTACGCTAAAAGGTGAATGGGAAATCTGGAAAACTAAATGGCAAGCCATGCAAGAGGAGGAACTTCCCCGCTCTATGACGGGCGCTTTACCTGAATGAAACAAAGCCCTCTTGCCGAACTTTCACACACTCAAGATATTGGCGACAATCACAGCGAGCACAGCTGCTGCAGAACGCAGCTTCTCGACACTGACAGAGTAAAAATATATTTGAGGAGCCGAACAGCTGCAGAGCGGCTTAATGGCCTGGCTCTTATGCCAATTCACCGGATGCAAGTCAGTGTCGACAAAATTTTCACCGTGTTTATAGAGAAACCGCGACGCATGAAATTGGCAGGGTGAACCACTTTTTCGGCCAAGCTGCGTGGTCTTTTTTTTTTCTTTTGCATTGGCTTTTACTATATTGTAAAACCACTCGCAATGTCGTTCTTTGATATTGCTTCCTAAAACGAATGTTAGCGTTCTGCATCTTTTGTGTCACGAAAGCATCCGTGTTTTGTTTTTTTTGTGGTTAAAAAATTGTTTTCGCGAATATATCTGTTTTTTTCTTTTAAGAATTGCTCTCATAAAGTGGCTCACGTTCTTCTCGCTTGCCTGTAATTGAGACAAAATGTGAGAAATTGAGTAAAGAAAGCGTCCGACAAATAATCTTTTTATTTTCTGCAAATCCGTAGGTGGGCGCGAGATTCCTTTGCTTTGCTTTTTTTGTCGCTCCTTTTTCCGTCACTAAGTCTTTATGGCCCTTCTTTGTCCAGATTACTTGGTTAGACAGTACTATTTCTCGTGCACACGCACTAGCTTTACTGTAGTGTCAAAAAACTCCCTTTCCATCTCGGATTAACTCTCCTCTTGGGCTGCATTGCACTCTGTTCTCTTTCTCGTCTAATAATTAAGCGCCTTCTATATTCTCGGGCAAGTTTTTTTAAAGGGACCGTCTACCGTCGTTCATCGCTCTCCTGTATTTTGGCTCAATAGAAAGCGTACCTTTCGAAGTGTCCCAGCGTGCAGTGGTTTCTCCAGAAACTGAATAGAAATTATTAAAACACAATTTTTTTTCATCTACGAATTCGCTCCTTTCCTAGTGTAGGCATGCCAGCAACACTGGGTACCGCGCATGATGCGTCGTCGTCTCCCTGGAAACCCTTTCGGGCGCGGGAGGCATCTCAACGCGAACCGGCTTCAAGGTCGACATTCCAGAGGCGATGACGAGGAGGAGAGGCGAGGGAAAGTCGGCGCGTGGGGGTGCGTCTCGGACATGCAGCGCCGCATGCATGACAAGCGCAGAACTACGCGCCTCCGCAGGCAGACGAATTCGAAG
Source organism: Hyalomma asiaticum (assembly GCA_013339685.2). NCBI lineage: Eukaryota > Metazoa > Arthropoda > Arachnida > Ixodida > Ixodidae > Hyalomma > Hyalomma asiaticum. The sequence continues at coordinate 17,855,690 of CM023484.1, forward strand.
GCAACGCTACCTGCGGCACCCCGAAAGCAGCGAAAAAAAGAACAAATTGCTCTTGCACGCTATAACAAGGTCTCTCATAGGGTGAAGTATGCTTGTAACACATACATAATAGTTTTTCAGCAGAGTATGCATACCTGCGTGGGCTGGTTCTCGTATACTTGGAAGTTGACAAACACGCTGTTGGGTGTCGCTAGCGGCGTTTTTTGCACCACTTTCACAGCGAAATTAAAAACATAATTCCTTTTTTGTGCGGTGAAAGCGTGCTCGTTCCCGTAAATGTGACGCACGATCTGCCCAATTTTACCACAATCTTAAAAAATTTTCTGAGCGGTAGACAGTCCCTTTAAGCATTGTATAATAATGACCATGCTGATATTGACGCTGTTGTCGCCCCTTTTTGTTATGTAATACCCTGAAAAGGGCCTTTAAAGGTGAATAAATGATGATGATGATGCTTTTGGGCCCACCCCGAAAAAAAATCCTGGCTACGTGCCTGCAGCGACAATCGTCACGTCGGCACGTAGGGCACAGCCAGTGAGCTCATTTGGTACGAGCCACACGATGGCGATAGTGTTTTATAAGCGTCCTGATCTTCGTCCTTACACAGCGTATTTCATCGGTTCGCCTCAAGCGATGCGTCATACAGGAGAGCGACCGCAATTGGACGCGCATGTTAACTGATGGACAGCGGTATATTTTAGTTATTATTATTAGCTGTCACCAATTATAGTTTAGACATATACACAATATGCCCTCTTATTCGGGATGTAGGCCTTCGTATGCTTCGTAAAGGCTGGAAGCCCTTTACTTTTTCGCAAAACACTGGTTTAAGCACACTACAGCGCATGCATGCCAGCGCTCAGACTCTGCAGCTTTCCCTTCATTGCCACAGACAGCTGTCCGCAAGTATAGTGACATTCCCTCCTCAATTACTTGTTCATCGTTAGTTGGTGAGAATCGGTTGCAAGCCTTAGAATAGTGCGCTACATCAGTCGCTACCACGACGTGGTCGAGAAAGCTAGCTATATCTTCCTTGTATTGAAAATGAGCAAAAGTTTAGCATCGCGGGCATTTTGAAATTGATTGCATCACAATTCGCCAAAGCAGATACCAGGAATTCCTTCGTGAACGCCCCGGTGACAAGGACACCCAGACAACTAGGCCACGCTTTTGTAGTAGAGCAAAGGGTCCAGAGTTCGAATCCTCGCGTTTTTCATTTTTTTATGTTTTTGCTCTATCATCTGCTGCACTACTCATCTTTTTGTTTCACTTAGCCATTTTTCTAACCGTTGTCATTGCCATACACTGTAACACCTTTGAAAGACCCGTCCCCCGAGGGATGACCTGGACAAAAGATGCCTACAGACTCTCACCACCATGCCCCCATCTTCGTAATTCACCAGAGCACCAAAAGAGCAATTGGCCTCCCTGGTGCGCTACGGCGAACACCTCCCAGATGACCCAACCAACCAAAAACTGGATCAACGACGACGGCAACAACGAAACTTCTAGCCACGCATGTGAACACACTGGTATGGAAAAACAAGGCTCAAAAAGCCTCTGGACTCGGACAGGCCGCCATTCGAAATTAAACGTAGCGACTCTCAACACGTCTATCAAGTGAAGCCAGACTAGCTGAGCTAGTAGAAAAAACAAATGGTACTACTTGGGACATCATTGGTCTTAGCGAAGTTAGGAAACCAGGGGAAGGATACTTATCGATTAATGATGGGCATGTTCTCCGCTACAGAGGACTGATAGAGAAGCACGAACACGGTGTGCGATTCCTTATCCACAAAGATATTGTTACGGAGCGTTCCGGCTGGGTGAAAAGAGCGCCATCCTTGACGTGACAGTGTGTGCAGGAAAGTAACGAAGACGACGACTGGGGGACTACTAGAGCTGTTGTTGCTGGTATTCCATCTTGGCAATATCGCGTCGATGCATCTGTTCCTCTTTGTACGTATTCCATCTGATCCTGCACGTGGCAATATGGAACATTGAATAATTCTATAGCATTAATGAAAGGGCAGCAGGAATCACGATAAAATATAAATAGTAGATGCAAAATAAAACTAATACAAGGTTATGCTTCAACGACCAGCCACAATGACGAGAATACAGAACAGTTTTATGAGGATTCCATTTATGAGGACAACAGCTGTAGTAGTCCCCCAGGCCAACGATGATGTCAGCGCAAAACCAGAACAATTTAGAATTGCACTTAAGAACAAGCATGAGGCTCTAGGACAGGAAGAAAATGAGGACACAGAGAAGATGAACAGAAAACCCAAAGGGCCACTGAAGTCCGAGGTAAAGCCCGGAGACAAGATGTAGATAAGCTCTCTCAAAGTACTGAAAATTTAATCAAACAATGCCAACAGATGAGAATAACTAACGCAAGAGATAACAATAGAAATCGCCTAGCTGTCTGATCTCACCCACAAAAGTAAAGTCACTGACATATGCAACCATAACGTGAAAGAAATAGAAGCATCCGTCAGTAAAGGAAGCAGCATCAAAACAACTGAAAGGAAGTTTGTACGGGAAATGACATAATGCATGCAGTGAAATATTGCCACGTGCAATCTGCAGCTTGCAAAGGAAGAAGAAGACGAGTTCCACGCCTGATCCTTTCAGTCTCGTTTTTCAATTAAAGTGTCCTGTTCTGTTCCTGATTCCCGCTGTTCCTGCATCGCGACACTGGTGGAGGTGCGGGGTAAATGATCGGGACACCCCTCCGCAGCCCCGCATCCAGTCCAGAACGATTTCCACGCGTTGAAACACCGGTTCATCGTGCCAGCCGCCGGCTGTTAGGCCTGAGCCCAGAGTGCGGTCCGCTACCAGAAAGTGCAACCGTGACCAAGCGGAGTACTCAAGGCATGGAAAACCCAGGCCCATCACAGGTGACTGTCTTGAATCCTCGAACGCCTCCCACTTTACACGGCAACGCCTACGAGGACGCCGAAGACTGGCTCGAGGAGTTTGAACGCGTCGCCGGTGTCAATGGGTGGAACGTCGGCGCAGGACAGAAGTTAGCACACGTTTACTTCTTCCTTCAAGACGGCGCCCGAACGTGGTTCACGAATTGTGAAGGCAACTGGTCGACTTGGCAAGAGTTCACCCGAAAGTTTCTCGACACGTTCGGAAGCACCGAAAGGCGAGAAGAAGCTCAGCGACTCATTGAATCGCGCATACAAAAGCCCAACGAAACAGTCGCCATGTTTGTTGAGGACATGACCCGTCTATTTCGTCGAGCCGACCCGGATATGTCCGACGCGAAAAAGCTCAGCCACCTCATGCGCGGTGTAAAGGAGCAGCTGTTCGCCGGTCTTGTGCGAAACCCGCCAAAGAGCGTCGACGAATTTCTGAAGGAGTCGACGGGCATCGAACGCGCATTACAGCTGCACTACCGCGACCGCGTCGACCATAGTGGACCAACGAACGCCGCGGCCGCTACAGCGTTGTCACCAAGTGATGAGCGTTTGCGTCAAATGATACGCGAAATCGTGCAAGTCAAGAAGCTCCTCGCCGCTCCAAATGAATGCGCGATTGCGTCAGTTTCTGAAGTTGTGCGCCAGGAGATAAGGCAAGCGTTTTCGCCCCCCGAACAGAACATCGAAACACGTAATCCCAGTCCCAGCTATGCAGAAGTTCTCTGCCGACCGCCGCCTATCACGCCGACGCCGCAGTACTTCCAGCAGCAACCGCCGACAGTACCTTGGTACTACCGGGGAGCTCCAACGCGACCACCGCTCCGAAAAACGGACATTTGGCGCACTCCCGACTACAGGCCACTCTGCTTTAATTTTGGAGAAGCTGGCCACATATGCCGCTATTGTCCTTATCGTACAGCAGGCTATCAAGGATTTCCGTCGTCTTCTCCTCGTCGCCCAAACAACCGATCTTACGTCGATGCGAATATAGCCGGTAGGCGCGACGATTCCCCTGGTTTGCGGTCACGCTCCCCTTCTCCAGCACCTTCGTCACCAACTCGGCCAAGTGTCACTAACTTGGCCAGAGGAAGATCCCCCAGCCCCCGCCGGGGAAACTAAATGACGCGACCTTTTGGGGGGGGCGAGGTTGCCAATCGCCGAAAAGATGAAAATCGCCTATTGAAAATAAAGGAAGAGCAGCCGAATTCCGAGGATTTGACGAATGACGAAATTGTAAGCGCAGAGATCAGTGTTAAGATCGACGGTCATCACGTGACGGCACTGGTCGACACTGGAGCCGACTTTTCGATAATTAGTGAACGCTTTGCGGATAAGCTCAGGAAAGTTAAAACGGAATGGACGGGACCACAGATTCGAGGAGCTGGAGGCCGGCTGCTGACACCTACTGGAAAGTGCACTGCAAGGGTCACTATAGGGGACGCCCCATACGTCGCCACTTTTGTTATCCCTTCCGAGTGTTGCAAGCAGGCCAGTATGGATTTCCTGCGTGAATACGGTGCTGTCATCAATATACCGGAAGGTCTGCTTACATTTTCAACAGATCCAAGTGCGCAGCTACAGCGCAAGCCCTTGCGTCTTCTGGACGACGTGACCGTGTCTCCGTTATCTTGCCGCTTTGTTTCGGTCAGGTGCGCCACGCCGCAAGTCTCCACACTTTTGCTCACTCAAGGTGTGGCTATAGCCAGGAGTATCGTCAGTGTGGTGCATGGTCAAGCCGAGGTTCTGCTGACAAACTTTTGCAACGAACGACGGCATATTACTGAAGGCACTGTAGTTGCCTTCTTTGACGAAGTTAGAGTTCCGCGAATGCCTTGCAGTACAGCACGGTGAGCCAGATACCTTAGCAGCACCGCCTGTTGACGTGAGCACAAGTTTACCGCCACCGGAGAGACATCGTCTTCTTAGTCTTCTGCGCGAGTTTCAAGACAGCTCTTCGTCGACATCGAGAGTCAACCAAACGCCACTGACAAAGCACCGTATTATCACAGAGGAGACAGCACGACCAATCCGACAGAACCCTTACCGTGTCGCACCAAAGGAGCGCGAAGCGATTCAACAACAAGTGAGGGAGATGCCCGACGATGATGTTATACAGCCATCAAAAAGCCCTTGGGCATCGCCGGTAGTGCTGGTTAAAAAGAAGGACGGCAGCCTACGCTTTTGTGTGGATTACCGCAAGCTGAACCTGGTGACAAAAAAAGACGTATACCCATTACCGCGAATCGATGATTCTCTTGACAGATTGAGGCATGCGCGGTATTTCTCGTCGATGGACCTGAAAAGTGGCTATTGGCAAATTGAGGTCGACGAACGCGACAGAGAAAAGACTGCTTTCGTGACGCCTGACGGGCTGTACGAATTTAAGGTCTTGCCATTCGGATTATGCTCAGCCCCAGCGACATTTCAAAGAATGATGGACACGGTTCTATCTGGCCTGAAATGGCAGACGTGTTTGGTGTACCTCGATGATGTCATCGTCTTTTCAGAAACTTTTGAGGAGCACCTAAGAAGACTGTTCTTGGTTTTTCAAGCGATTCGATCCGCCGGCCTGACACTGAAAGCAGAGAAATGCCACTTCGGTTTCGAGGAACTCCAATTCCTAGGTCACGTTGTAAGCCACAGCGGCGTTCGTCCTGACCCCGAGAAGATTGCGGCCGTCGCGAAATTTCCAGCGCCAACGGATAAGAAGTCAGTCAGGCGTTTTCTGGGCCTCTGCGCATATTACCGAAGGTTTATAGCCAACTTCTCACACCTCGCCGCGCCGCTAACACGCCTTACAAGGGAAGACGTTCCATTTATATGGGGCGAAGAAGAACAAGCGGCATTTGACGGACTCCGGCAGCGCCTACAAACGCCTCCTGTACTGGCTCACTTTGACGAGGACGCGCCTACCATGGTCCATACGGACGCCAGCAATGTAGGCTTGGGCGCTGTGCTCGTCCAGTGGCAGGGCTCAGCAGAACGAGTGATTGCATACGCAAGCAGAACGCTTACGCGCGCCAAATCTAATTACTCAATGACAGAAAAGGAATGCCTTGCCGTCGTATGGGCTGTTATGAAGTTCCGTCCATACCTCTATGGCCGTTCCTTCAGCGTGGTCAGCGACCATCACTCACTGTGCTGGCTGACCAACTTAAAGGCCCCGTCTGGTCGACTAGCACGTTGGTGTATACGGCTCCAAGAATTTGATATGACGGTAGTCTACAAATCTGGACGGCAGCACTCCGACGCTGATTGCCTCTCAAGGTCACCGATCGAGCACACAGCCAATGATGATGACGAAATAACTTTCATAGGGGTGGTTGATACGACTTCTATTTCCCGTCAACAACGTGAAGACAACGAGTTGCTTCCTATTATTGAATTTCTGGAAAGGCGTACTACAAGCGTACCTCGACATTTCGCAAGAAACTTGCCATCCTTCTGCTTGCGCAACAATGTCCTGTACAAGAAGAACTTCTCGTCGAACGGAAGCTCCTACTTACTTCTAGTCCCAACGTCTATGCGTGAGGAAGTACTTGGAGCCTGCCACGATGAACCGACGTCCGGCCATCTGGGATACACGCGCACAATGGCCAGAATCCAGCAGAAGTACTATTGGCCAAAGCTCGCATCCATCGTAAAACATTACGTACGCACGTGCCTGGACTGTCAACGGTGGAAAACTCCACCTTTGAAGCCTGCTGGGCTTTTACAACCAGTCCAGGTGCCTTCCATGCCTTTTGCCCAAATTGGGATGGACCTTCTGGGACCGTTCCCGACTTCGGCGTCAGGAAACAAGTGGGCAATAGTCGCCACGGATTATCTTACGCGCTATGCCGAGACAAAAGCTTTACCAAGCGGTACCGCTATAGAGGCAGCACGGTTTTTTGTTGAAAACGTCGTCTTGAGGCACGGTGCACCTGCAGTAGTAATAACAGACAGAGGTACTGCCTTCACGGCGGCACTCCTCAAAACAGTTCTTGAATTCAGCGGCACAGCCCACCGCAAAACGACGGCCTACCACCCTCAAACTAACGGCTTAACAGAACGCCTAAACAAGACTATTGCGGACATGCTCAGTATGTACGTTGACGTTGATCACAAAAATTGGGACGACATTTTACCGTACGTTACTTTCGCCTATAATACGGCACAGCAAGAAACGACGCGAAGGACGCCATTCAGTCTTCTCTATGGACGCGAAGTGACCACGATGCTTGATGCAATGTTGCTGCACGACGGCGATTACACAGATACAGACGCTGACGAGTTCACTCAGCGTGCGGAGGAAGCACGACAGCTTGGGCGCGCCCGTATTATTAGGCAGCAGAACTCGGATGCACAACGTTACACCCTACGCCACAGATATGTCACCTATCGTCCAGGCGAGAAAGTGTGGGTTTTTACTCCTGTTCGCCGACGAGGGCTCTCCGAGAAACTACTGAGAAGATACTTCGGTCCCTATACGAGGTTGTCCGACAACTCAGCGACGTCAGCTACGAGGTCGTACCTCACAGCCCTTCGAGAACGCGTTCTCCTAAACCCGACGTTGTGCACGTTATGCGTAAGAAACCATACTGCTCCGAGTGACGTGCCCAAGACTCATTTTATTGCATCTGAGCATCGGGACGATGCTCTCTCCACGGAGGGAGGCAAATGCCACGTGCAATCTGCAGCTTGCAACGGAAGAAGTACTCGCTCTGTTGGAAGAAGACGAGTTCCACGCCTGATCCTTTCAGTCTCGTTTTTCAATTAAAGTGTCCTGTTCTGTTCCTGATTCCCGCTGTTCCTGCATCGCGACAATGTAGGCAGGGCAACATCGTTAGTAACTCCACTGATATAGCGAAGGTGGCCGACGACTTCTAATCTGAACTCTACAGCTCAAATACGAGTCACCTACCATGGGTGTAATAAGCGCCGATCAGGACACCGAAGATATATTCGACGCTGGGGACCAGGTTAGGAAAGCAATTCAAGGCATGTCCCGCGGGAAAGCAGCTGGAGAAGATGGCATTACCGTCGACTTGATGAAAGATGGAGGACACTTCCTAACTAGAAAGCTCGCGACACTACACAAACATTGCCTCAAAACTTTAAACGCACCTGCAAATTAGAAAATTGCAAATATTCCATTATTACACAAGAAAGGAGATGTAAAAGAACTACAGGCTGATCAGTCTACTCTCAGCGCTACAGAACACACTTGCAAAGATTATCTCAAATAGAATCATAGCCACACTTGAATTTAACCCACCAAGAGAGCCCGCAGTGTTCTAGAAAGGACACACTCCTACATGCCGCCTTCATGGGATCAATCTAGCAATAGAAAAATTACACCATCTCCCCGAAGACTGAAATGGGGTGATGCGGAGCATCGCTGGGAGTTTCAACGGTGCATTTAACGGCGGTGTTTACAGGTTTGCAGTGTTTTCGGTGCTACCTTCGCGGTAAACCTTGCGTGTTATTACGTTGTTAACTTGGTTCGTTACCACGCATCGCGTGACCATTGTCAGAGTGTGGGTTGATGCTGATGCGTACTTGCGTCAACCCACTCGCTGACGGAACTGTTGCTTCGATCACACAACACCACCAACTTCTTTCATCGGAGGAGGAGGAGATACTACTGAAACGTTCATGGTGATAAGTGCGCAAACACTGCACAAGGACACAGCAGGGAGAAACAAACAAGCGCAGACTGAAACTGACGTTTATTAAAAACTGAATAAGTACACATAGATGAGGGAAAGAGAACAGGCGATAAGTATACGTGAAAAACAAGCATGAATAGATTATGTGCCATCAATGTATGATAGTTCAGATTCTAAGCGTGATATTGAAGGAGAACTGACGCATATAACACTGTTTTTCTTAATAAGGAATGCCTCAGCAATTTCTCTTGTTCTTTGGTCACGGTGACAATACAGAACCGAGGTGCGCGGAAATTCAGGAACACACCCACACCTAGCACAATTTCCGCTTGTATCAGAGTCAGGGACTTGGCAAGTTTGTGTAGCTAGCTATTTGCAGAAGTGCTTAACATCCTTAAGTTTTTCTGACCCCTTCCGTGTACGTAATTCTCAGGCTCTAGTTCAGTTGTTAACAGAGGAAAATCCTGGCCACTGCACAGCGTTTAGCATGGATGTAGAAGATTTGTATTACTCGTTGCCGCATGAAGGTTTACTAAATTGCGTGAAAGAATGTATTCAAGAACAAGGGCAGGAGTCCGGTTTCATAGATAGATGCGGAGTTTCCACAGGTACCTTTCTAGAAATTCTCTCCATGTACTTAACGTCAACATTAGTTGGATACAGGGAAGGCGTGTTTGTGCAAAAATCAGGGATTTGTATAGGTTCAAAGGTAGCCCCTATTCTAAGTGATCTATACTTGAGCAAGTTTGACTGCCGTTTAAAAGAGGCCTTAGGGGACCGCATCATTAGGGTATTTCGGTATGCGGACGATTACTTGGTACTTTGTAGTAAGGATGATTTTGAATCCGTCGTCACCTATGTAAGCGATCAATTTAAACTTAATGGAGGTGGTCTAAGGTTTACGAAAGAACTACCGGAGAGAAACGTAATACAATTTTTACATATCTCGTTGTCATTTGAGCAGAATCACGTGTGTTGGCAGTATTCCCCTAGAGCATCTAAGCCGTTGTTAAACTTTGACTCCAAGCATTCGAAAGTAGGAAAAAACGGAATAGCCTTGTCCTGTTTAAAGTCAGCCCTATCGAAGTTGTGCGTGCACCGTTTGACCATTAGCTTTAATGCGCAGGTCGAGCGCCTCTTAGATGCAGGTTACCCTAGACTAGCCATACCCACAGTAGCTGAGCGTCTTAAGAAGTCGATTTCGACCGGAACAAAAGCTGTAGCAGAGAGTAACATTAACAAGAAAAAGGTCGTAAATATTCCGTATATCCACGCAGTTCGGCACAGGCTTAAGAAAGTGGGAAGTAAATATGGGGTTAATGTTGTGTTTACGGCTCCCAATAAGTTAGGAAGGGTTTGTGCTGCAGTGCATAGAAGAAATGAGCAGATGGAAGGTAAGAAGCGAACGGATATCTGTCCGGTTAAGCACCTAGCCAAGAACAATTTCACCGACTGTCGCACGGGTGTAGTTTATAAGATTCCTTTTAGCTGCGGACGTTTTTATGTAGGGCAAACTGCGCGTTGTATTAATCAAAGATTAATTGAACACAGAAGGTCGCTATCAGGTGGGACGCCGTCCAATCTATCCTTGCACTGCCAGGTCTGTAGCTGCATGCCCGAGTTAGACAAAACCGAGATCCTGTACAGGCATAAGAACGAAGATACGCGTTTATTGGTTGAGGCCTGGCATATCAGTATTAGTGGAAGTGCGTGCGTGAGTCAGCCGTCGATTAGCTTAAACAGAGAGGAGATAGAAAGCCTTAGGAGTTGTCTATCGCGAAGACCGGCACTTGTAACCGATTGACAGGTGGCGCTACCATTCCGAGCATGCGCAGATAAGCTGTGTGTCTTCTTTCTTTTTCGCCTCTGTGCTGAGCATCAGTTGTTAGTCGGCGTTCGTGTTGTTCACTGCTCTCCTTGTGTCCGTGCCCTGCACGCCTCTTCTTTTGATTATGGACTGTTACCAACTCGCTCAACTTTCTGTCCTTTTGAACAACAAACACGTCTATATTGCTTTCATGGAATACGAGAAGACTTTTTACTCGATAGAGATGCCAGCAGTTCTAGAGGCATTGCGTCGTAAAGGAATATGTGATAGTTGCGTAAATATAATAGGGAACATCTATAAAGAATCCACAGCCATCCTACTCCTTCTTAGGAAAAAGCAGGAAAATTTGAATACAGAAAGGTGTCAGACAAGGAGACGCATTTTCTCCAATGCTATTTACTACTTGTTTGCAAGAAATCCCAAAGAGAATAGACTGGGACAAAACTAGACTAAGCATTAAAGGGGTCGTGAAAAGAATTTGGAGATGCCGGTTTGTAATTTTCGCTGCTTCAATACGCATTCGACAAGCCGATTCCGAAATATTTCGGCGAAATATTCAGTGCACATTTAACAACGCCCGTTTTAAATCTCAGCTTTCTTGCGCTCCCGAAACGACTATGCGACACTACCGGCCGGCGTGGTACTATTTGGTGATGTTGAGTCAAGATATTTTTAAGTTCAAAGGCACAGTGAACTCGCGTTTGCTCTGAAGTAATCGATTTACTTGAAATCTAGAAAGGAAGAAAATACTTAGAAACCGTGCGGTGCCACCATTCGGAAGAAGAGCGGCAGCACGGTTTGTTTTCCCATGGCCTCCGAGGGCGCGCCAATCTCTGAGGTATGACGGCTACTAAGATGACGTCATCTGCAGAGCTGAGGGGAACGCGCGCAGTGAAACCGAAACTGCGTTTTTTATCGCTCTAAATCAACGCACACGGTGCAACGGAACAATGCATATTGTTGATTGGAGGGTCAGGATCCCGAATACGCACTTAGTACAAAATGTTCAGAAAACGTTTCACGACCCCTTTAATGGCGAATATTTGAGTAACTTACGCTTTGCTGACGACATAGCATTCTTCAGCAATGATGGCGACGAGCTACAGAAGATAATCGAAGACTTATCCCGAGAAAGCGCAAAGCTGGGATTAAGGATGAACATGCAAAAAACAAAGATAATGCTAGATGGCACGGTGAAAGAACATGTCTTCACGATTGAAAACCAGACATTAGAATTTGCACAATTATACACATATCTAGGACAACTACTGACCGGAGAACCCACTCATGTAAAGGAAATACACCGACCAATAAGCGTGGGATGGCTAGCATGCGGGAGACATTCCCAACTAATGAAGGGAAACTGACAACTATCATTCAAGCGAAAATTATATATAGCTATTATTGTGCCAGTACTGATATACGGAGTAGAAACTTGGAGAATTACAAAGAAGCTTGAGAGGAAGTTAATAACCACAGAACGAGCGACGGAACAAGAAATGATAGGCGTTACATTAAGAGATAGGAAGACAGCCGAGTGGGTCAGGGAACAAACAGGGATAGCCGACTTGATCGAACTTAAGAAGAAAATATGGACATTGGCGGGCCACGTGGTGAGAAAGCTAGGTAACCATTGGGCAGTTACAACGACGGAATGGATACGAAGAGTGGGTAAGCGCAGCCGTGGACGACCGAGAGGAAGGTGGAGTCACGAAATTAAGAAACTCGCAGGCATCAAATGGAATCAGCTCGCGCAGGACAGGCAAGGATGGAGAGCATTGAGACAGACCTTCGTCCTACAGCGGACATAAGATGGAATGATGATGATGACAGCATACATATTGCTGTTGACGCCTATATTATTGTATAATTACAGCTTTGTTTGGTAAAAGGAAATTGAGAGACGGGCCCACTGTTTTGTTAGACGAGACCACACAAAGCCAACACACAATGAAAAGTTGCGCTTGTACGAGTGTGTCTAACAAAAGAAGGAAAAGATCCTCTATACGTGCCCGGTACATGTAGTGCACGAACGCCTTAGGAGTGGCTGTCTAAGAGCGCGCGGTTTTGTTATGCGTCAGAGTTTACATTTATCAAAATAATTTAGTTGGTATCCGGAAAATGTGTTGTGAAGTGTATGTTTTACAGTGCTCACGAAAGATCATGGTGAGATCGTGGCCGACAAGAGCACGAAAGCGCCCGACCTAGGCACAAGCGGAGCCACTCCTGGTGAATTGTGAGGTAGCCCTGTGAATCAAGGTAAAACGACACGAATTTCCAGCTGATGATAATGATGACTTTCATGGTTGGGTCCCCTGTGACGGCTGGCCAGCACCTAGTCGTTATGCAATCTGCATGGCGTGGTGCCTGGCGCATGCTCTCACGCGTCCGTATAACTCTTCGCCACGTAGGACGCCTTTAAAATATGCTCAGACAGTGGCATCCCGTAGCGGCTGCTTGTTTTTTTTTTTTTTCGATAACGTGAGTTAACTTCAATAGACGGAGTTAAATTTTGGTGATGGGTCTTCTCCCTCGATGGTTCTGATGACCGCGGCAACACGTTGAAGGACGGAGTCTGGAGCAAGATGTCCTCACAGCAAAGCACTCAGGTTTATTTACACTAGTTAAGTTTTGGCGTGGTGTTTTGCCGCAATACCACACCAGCAAACCCCAACACCAGGTTTTTTTTATTGATGTAAAAATAAATTCAGGAGTTGTTGTCGCCATTTTTGGTGACGGCTACCCCTTTTCGCTTAGACAATAAAAATAAATGAAAAAGAAAATATAATAATAAACTAGTCCCAACACCAGGTTCCTCGTCAGACGGAGAGTCCGTCTCTTCGTCACCGTCCGGCGACGCTTTTCAAACAGGGAGGCCACTTCCGAATATGAAGGTTTAATACAAAAACAAAAGGCAGAGCCAGAAAGACAAGAAACAGGGCAAAGGCGGACAAGTAGATAAGCGGCGGCCGCCCTATGGCTCGCTCGCTCTCTCCTCTTCTCTCCGCATAAAACACAGTTTTTATATCCTTGAAATATGGGGCGGGGTTCTTTTCGAAAGCCCCTCACTCAACATAAACCAATCACACAGGCAGGCGGGTTGCCCGTCTCCTCCGTCAACCCTTTGCAACACTCACGGCAATACTGCACGGTCTCTTCCGATTACGGCGACCCATGCTCACGCGGTGTCTACCATATACACACCACTCGGACCCTTCCACTTGCACCGGCCACCCGCTGGGCTTTCAGGTGCGCCCAGAGTGGGACGATGGTTGTTCCTTTTGTTCCGTCCCGTGCACATAGCTGCGTATTGCCGACCGCAGTGAAAATGGAGGAACACTCACGTGGACGTCCCGCGTACTGGACAATAACGGCATGACCTTGACGTGCCTCGTCTAACATGCCGAAGTTCGGATGGTCGAACTTAACTACACTATTTACAAAACTTGGCGGGGGCGGCCAGTACTGTCACAAACATCACAACACAACTGGGCTCAAACCACACCGAGCGGTTCGTTCCGAGCCCTTAACGTTTGAACTCAAACGTGAATAAGCACTAAGCTTTAAACCTCATCATATCTCGTCAGAGGCAGCGACAAGCTCGACCTCAGACCACCTTGCCGCGTCTGCGACCCGAGTTAGCGCTGAGCTCTCCTCTCTCTTCTCTGTTCTCCGTTAAATCCACCTGACCGCTCCTGCGACCGCCTTCTGGGACCAACCCATATCAGCACTTCACCAATAACACACGTGTTACCCTGTTCATGATAGCCCATGGCTACGCCTTCGTGTTCCCACACTTCGACCCGCTAACTGCACCGAGCTTCTCCGAAAGATAGCATCGGTCGCTAGTCCCGTGATGAGTTGCCAGAACTCTGCAGCAAGCCCAAATTACCACTCTATTTACCCGGAAGCATGCATCCAAGCCGTCGCTTCAACAGGACTGCTCGACAGGTCTATTGTCACCAGAAGCACTTCCGTACATTTCCACGGCGGGGTCATCTCCTCCGAAGGGGCAGTTCGACCGACCAGAAAGGTCAAAGGATTACTTCGACAGCGAGCTCCCGCTGCTCTTGCAAGCGACTCTCCCCCTTTTGTTCCTTTCTCGGATGCCCCGTTTCCTCCGAAAATGCGCAACAATGCCGCAGGGACGTGTCACCCGCCATGTCCACTCAGCTGTGCAGCTATGTACGTCACAGCAATTACTGACCGCGTGCGTCGCGGGAACAAAGCCGCCGCTTTTACTGCGGACCGAGTGAATACGACGACGTTCCTGCACAAAAGCCATGCGCGCGGCCGCCGTCGCCTGCTCTTCCCCGTCGATCTACCGCCGAACATAACAGACGGCAACAAAGCCGCCTATTGAAAAGAACCCATTACACATTAAAGCGGGCGTATTCCCCTTCTCTTCTTAATATTCACAAGGATGGTCTCGGCGCGCAGACCTGTTACCTTTAGGAAGCGCGAGAGTGCCTATTGGTCAGTCCGTTTGCTAACAGTAAATGATCACGCGCTGCGTGGTGCTAATCGGATAGAAAGTTGAACTGGTCGGTACTTAACATGGTTGATGCAGAGCTAGAGTAGTATAATAGGAAAAGCGTGTGCTCTTCTCTGGGTCCACGTCCTGTAACGCTGCACCAACTACGACGCTGTCTGGCGAGAACTATACTTGTAACCATAAGTGGTGCTAGCTAATACTCATCTATAATCAAGTGATAGGCATGCACCTACAGTTGCGACGATGGGCAACAATAGCATAGCGGATTAACAACTTTCAATGCGCAAATTATGATTAACTAATAAGGCGAACTGTCTGGCCTACGTATAAACGATGGTATCTGAAACGAACTCTACGACCCACATATAAACAGCGTGTCTTTTTCACGTGGTCAGTTAATATTTTGTCCTTTCGTCGTTTCCACTTCACGGCGAAGCCCTGATTAAAGTTCTCGTATTTCTCTGCATCTGCAGGCCCTTTGGCGGCTGTATTCGGTAAAGAACAATCAGTAAAGATGGAAGAGTTGTAAAAATGCGTCCTTGTGGCAGAACCAGTGCTGCCCAGCTGACCTACCTTGGCTGATGCTGTAGTAGAAGTTAATCTGTACCATGCTGGTGGCAGTGTAGCAGAGCACCAAACCCGTGGCAGAGATGAGTGTCGCAAGGACCACCAAGATCCTGTCATTCAAGTAGTGCGTCAGGAGCCCCACTGAGAGACCTGCAGTGGACATTATCTAAGCACACCTGATGAAAATTCTTTAATGTGCACGTGATCGAGAACCAGCTACACCTGCTTCCGGGCATCCATCAACACACCGCTTTCACCACTCCAAAACAGAGCCTACAATCCCTCGCACACTTTGAGATATTGCTTTTGAGAACCACACAGCGACCAAACCACTGAGCATCGCCGCATTCCTGAGAGCGCGAGAACCTCCATGGTTGTTCTTGGCGTTTAATTTACTCTCTTTACCACTCACCCATGAGACTTCCCGTGTGACCTATGCAGTTTTTACCACAAGATAATAAATAGCTCGCACAACAGAAATTACGCACGTTTGCTAACATTTAAAGTGGTACGATGTGCCTTAACGCACAGAAGCTCCGACTCGTGTCTGCTACAGTTAGTATCCTGCAGTAAGATCGGGAATCCTGCTGCATAAAATCGTTAAGACTCAGACAGATCCTTCTACAACGCTTTTCTATAGTGTGCGATGCGTCTCATCACTAGCGTTCTGTATGCCGTCGTACTGGGCTGCAGGAGTTCATTAGCTTTTCGTTTACACAACACCTACGTTTTGCGTTAGATCAAGGTAAGCATCGCACACTGACACTTCAGCGTTCAGAAAAAGGGCTTCGGAAGAAAGCTTCCAATCGTAGAATGTGGGTCTGTAAGCACCTAAATAGGTTCTGTTATGAAGGTTTAGAAAAAGATCAGGGCAGCTGCGCCCTAGTGGTGCGAAGACTGAGGATGAAGCGTAGCTGGTGGCAATCTCCTCACCCTCACCTCCTTTCCCCCCTCTTGATAGACTGTACTGTATTGTAAGACTATGCTGTGCTCCACACTACTCTATCCTGATCCTCACCCTCACTTCCCTTTCCCATTCCTTGCTGCCTTATAATGTTCAATATTATGCCATGCTCTACCCTCTTTCATTTTCCTTACACTCGCTTTTCTTTCCCATTCTTGCTACACTGTGTGTATTGTAAGACTGCACTGCGCTCTGCACTGCTCTATCCTGATCATCACCCTCACTTCCCTTTCCCATTCCTCACTGCCCTATACTACCAATATTATGCTATGCTCTACCCTCTTTCGTCTTCCTCATCCTCACTTTTCTTTCCAATTCCTTGCTACACTGTACTGTATTGTAAGACTGCGCTGCACTCTGCACTGCTCTATCCTGATCCTCACCCTCACTTCGCTTTCCCATTGCTGCCCAATACTGCATAATATTATGCTATGCTCTGCCCTCATTCGTCTTCCTCACCCTCAGTTTTCTTTCCCATTCCTTGCTAAACTGTACTGTATTGTAAGACTGCACTGCGCTCTGCACTGCTCTATCCTGATCATCACCCTCACTTCCCTTTCCCATTCCTCACTGCCCTATACTACCAATATTATGCTATGCTCTACCCTCTTTCGTCTTCCTCATCCTCACTTTTCTTTCCAATTCCTTGCTATACTGTACTGTATTGTAAGACTGCACTGCACTCTGCACTGCTCTATCCTGATCCTCACCCTCACTTCCCTTTCCCATTGCTGCCCAATACTGCATAATATTATGCTATGCTCTGCCCTCATTCGTCTTCCTCACCCTCAGTTTTCTTTCCCATTCCTTGCTACACTGGAGTGTATTATAAGACTGCACTGCGCTCTGCACTGCTCTATCCTGATCATCACCCTCACTTTCCTTTCCCATTGCTGCCCTATACTGCACAATATTATGCCATGCTCTACCCTGTTTCGTCTTCCTCACCCTCACTTTTCTTTCCCATTCCTTGCTACACTGTACTGTAATGTAAGTCTGCGCTGCACTCTGCACTGCTCTATCCTTGTCCTCACCCTCACTTTCCTTTCCCATTCCTCGTTGCCCTATACTGCACAATATTATGCTATGCTGTACCCTCTTTCGTCTTCCTCACCCTCACTTTTCTTTCCCAGTCCATGCTACACTATGCTATGCTCCACCTTTTCCCCGCCTCCTTTTGCTCACCCTCACCCCATTTTTCACTTCCTGGTACGAAATACTGTACGAAGCCACGAAGGCCAATATTGGTAATGACCTTCGTGGTAATGACCAGGAAGGTCACTACTCATCTCTCTCCTCCGGAAAAACAAAGAACTTCGCCCTCGTTCCTGGCGTGCAGAAACTTGCCCATGGGCCAAATAGTTTAGTTCCCACTCCAACGTTGTTTCCAAGACAGCTCACATTCATTAGGAGGCTTCCTGTGCGGGCGAGAACGAGGACAACAAAAATAAACCGACAGGGCTGCGCAACTCGATTATGTCACCCCTGTCTGTTCTGTAAAAAAAGTCACAGTTTCGCCGCAAGGGCGAAACAATGAATGCGATAGCAAGAAACTGTAATGCTATACGAAGTGAGGCTGGCAGCTTCAGGAGCCATGTTAATTGTAGCAAACATGCACTTGCTAAGTGAGCGCCTCCCGTGGGCAGCGCGTGCCGGTACGAAGGCCTTTATACGTTGTGTGTTACAAAGCTACACATACAAAGCTAGGGGAGGCAGCTAAATGAACAAACAGAAGATGAGCGCGAACTATCAAGTGAAGCACGCGCGAAACGAACGCACAAATATACACCGAACGAGCACGAATAAGCTGTCACAGTGGATACTCTCAGTTCGAACAGCGCTCCTGTTGCAAAGGCGGCCGAAGCAGCGAAGGAAACTAGCGTGCTTCAAGTGTCGAGCTGTGACACTTGATAGTTCGCGCTCATCTTCTGTTTGTTCGTTTAGCGGCGTCCCTTGAGCTCGAGTGACTTTCGTACGCTCCCGTAACAACAGCGCGGACATCACGGTGAAAGCTCGAAACATCCCTCTTCCTCTCACCACGAGACAACCGCGCGAGCAGACAGCGGAAGGGCAAGGTTCTCCCTGCGCAAACATTAGAAGCGAGCGAGCTGGCGGACGACTTTTAAATGCGCCCGTTGCGCTCCTCGCTCCATCTCGCTGGTAATGAAGAAACGCTTATAAGCGCCTGCCGTCTCTGAGTCCTGCCAGTGGTAAAGGGTGTGTATATAAGGCTCGCCGTTAGCTCCCTGAAGGATCTGCTTTTTTTGGCGTAGTGGTTAGCGCCACGCGCTGCGGAGCGAGAGGTTCCTGGTTCGATTCCGCGCTTCGGAAGCATTTATCTCAATTATTTTTCGTTAGGACTTTATATATATATATATATATATCTGCTTTTCTCATGTAGGAGTAGTGTGGCTGTGCAATCTTTGTATATGTTGTTTATGATTTTCACGTATACGCCAGGTACCCCTTGTCGTCGTAGAGCTTCTAGAACTGCTTGTATTTCTATGGAGTCAAATGCTTTCTCGAGAGAGGTGTGAGACAGGGAGATACGATATCCCCAATGCTATTCACTGCATGTTTAGAGGAAATCTTCAAACGTCTAGACTGGGAAGACAAGGGAATTCGAATAGATGGAGAATATCTCAGCAATTTAAGATTTGCAGACGACATTGTACTCTTTAGCAATGATGGAGAAGAACTACAAAACATGATTGATGACCTAAACAAGGAAAGTATTAAAATTGGGTTAAAAATGAATAGGCAAAAGACCAAAGTTATGCTCAATAGCCTAGCTAAGGAACAGGAATTTAAAATCGACAATGAACCCTAACAATTGTCGGGCCGATGGGCCCTTATCTGCAGCACGCACGTTGGAGGCAGGGCGAGGAGGACACACGCGCATTGCCCATGCGCGTGATGAGCGGCAGCGTCGAAAGGCCACAGGGGGCGTGAAGGTGGCTGGCGGATAAGAAGGGAGGTGAGACGAGCCCGGTGGCTTTTGTTGGTGGGCGGCAGGACGATGGGATGCAGTGACGGTCGCGCTAGGCGCTATGGTTTCCTCCGTGAGTGCTGCAGAGCAGAGGCCACGCCGGTTTGGGGCGTCCGCTAAGGCGAGTCGTTGGCTCGTCCTCCACTGCGAGTTGTGCGTGAGTTTGCTATCGAGCCGTGATGTTTTACACCAACTTTCATGCTGTTAAGTTTTACGCCGTAGTTTCCATTGGACCGCCAGTCTGCGGGAGTTGTTCGTTCTGGCCTTGTGGCCCTCCTGTATAGGTTAGTGCCGTGTTGTGCCGGGCTGGAAGGTGGTTGTGATTCTTTTGGAGTCTTGAATTAAAACGGTTCTTGTTCCCAGCGTTGCTGGCTCGTGTCATGCGAATTGCGGCTCACTGACCCCCCTGAGCGGAGACGCGGCCTTCATCTGGCGCCCAACGTGGTTTTTCGCACGTAGTCGAGCTTCGGTTGAGAACCGCACGCATAAGGCACCCGTCCTGCCGCCTGTCCACCCGTCCTGTCGGCCCATCGCACTCGCGATATGCCTTGCGCATATTCCAATGCTCTTGCGTTCCGGTACAGTTACAGCTCGCGAAGGTAAAAGCCCTACGGACCTTAAGTCTAACATAATGCCTGACAAGTTGAAACAGGACGCGTCCGCGCCAGATACTCCTCGTATCGTCGAGCAGCTGACCGCGTTGCTAGAACGCCAGGCTACACCAGCCGACAGCCTTCGCTTACCGCTGGCCGTGCCTACGTACGAGCGCCACACAGACAAGAAATCGGTCGCAGACTTTTGCAAGAGTTACAAGATTATCGCGACGCGCAAGCCCTCCCAAATGAGACTCTTCTGCTACGCGTCCTGCCCGTCGCCCTGTCTGGCTCTGCCGCACGTTGGCGTCGTCGTCAGTCTTTCCAAAGTTGGTCTCACTTTGAGCAGCTATTCCGTGCCGAATTTCTGCCCCCCGACTACGTCGTTCGCATGAAAGATGAACTTCGCAGCAATACACAGGCTGAGGAAGAAAGCCTCCAAGAATACATACGGTCCTTACAGGAGCTTTAGGACCGCGCGGACCCTTCGGCATCTGAAGCGGAAAGAGCGACTCGGGCAGTTAAGCAGTCGCATCCGCGTTTTCAGGCATACTTGAGGGGTCGTTCATTCCCTTCACTCGACGCCCTCGCTACAGCAGCGGGTGATATTCAGGCCGCGATGTTGGCGGAGCTCACGTACCAACCACCGCCACCGCCTGAATCCACTCTCGAGCCATCCTGTGCGTGGCACGGTCGGTCCAACCCAATGGCCTCACCGATGGCCCCACCAAGGGCTCTAGACCCATTCAGCCACCACAATCTGCCTGCTCCGTCCGCCTTCCCGTCAACGACACAGAAACGTGGGACACCCACACCGGGCGCCGCCCATTCTAGTGCCGGAGGCACAAGCAGGAACCCTCTGGTATGCTTCCAGTGTGGAGGTCGGGGCCACTATAAGAGCCAGTGCCCAAGCAGACCATGTTCTGGCCGCCGGGGAAACGATCGGGGCCGGCGATGGTGAGCGCATCCCAATCGCCGGCCAACATTTCACCACCCCCCGGGGTCCTCTCACTTTACGCAGATCCTGGAAGAACTACTGCGGCTCCTCCGTGGGCTACGGCTCGTGTTCAAGAGCAGCCAGGCGCGCTGCAGAGGCCTGGCCACCGGGTGTTTTGGTCTTCACATCATCCAGCCGCCAGGAATCACAGCCGCGGGAAACCTTCGACAAAGCAACGCACGCCCAAAGGGACAAAGCCGCATCCCTTCCCGCTCGAACAACTACCAGACAACCGAGCAACCATCGCTCCTGCGAAGTGCTCCCTGCCCGATAACAGCCTTGGTGTACTCGACAATACGAACACCCCGCAGCAACTTCAGTGCCAACTAGCCCGCGACAAACCACAAGGCTGGCACTCGTCATGGAACGCCGACCCACGCTACGTGCACGCTCCGTATTGTGCAACCGGCGGGACAGAGACAGGGCACGAATTGTTATTTGATGTGTGACGTGTGGGCAGGCTCCGTTTGGTGTAACCATCAGGACAAAGACATGCGACGAATGGTGATGCGTTGTGGTGCCTGAAAAACTGTGTAGGCAAGGACATGCGACTAATTATGAACTGTTGTGGTGTCCGAAGAAATGTGTAGACTAATTCAGAACTGCTTCTCAGTTCCCCTTTCCTATTTTCTGTGGTTTTCATTATTGCCCTTGGTAGTCTGTGGACTATGACACTCACTGGAGTGTCCATTCTTGTGTGGGGGGGAGTGTCGGGCCGATGGGCCCTTATCTGCAGCACGCACGTTGGAGGCAGGGCGAGGAGGACACACGCGCATTGCCCATGCGCGTGACGAGAGGCAGCGTCGAAAGGCCACAGGGGGCGTGAAGGTGGCTGGCGGATAAGAAGGGAGGTGAGACGAGCCCGGTGGCTTTTGTTGGTGGGCGGCAGGACGATGGGATGCAGTGACGGTCGCGCTAGGCGCTATGGTTTCCTCCGTGAGTGCTGCAGAGCAGAGGCCACGCCGGTTTGGGGCGTCCGCTAAGGCGAGTCGTTGGCTCGTCCTCCACTGCGAGTTGTGCGTGAGTTTGCTATCGAGCCGTGATGTTTTACACCTACTTTCATGCTGTTAAGTTTTGCGCTGTAGTTTCCATTGGACCGCCAGTCTGCGGGAGTTGTTCGTTCTGGCCTTGTGGCCCTCCTGTATAGGTTAGTGCCGTGTGGTGCCGGGCTGGAAGGTGGTTGTGATTCTTTTGGAGTCTTGAATTAAAACGGTTCTTGCTCCCAGCGTTGCTGGCTCGTGTCATGCGAATTGCGGCTCACTGAACCCCCTGAGCGGAGACGCGGCCTTCAATATATATATATATATGTGTGTGTGTGTGTGTGTGTGTGTGTGTGTGTGTGTGTGTGTGTGTGTGTGTGCACATACTTATACATATGCGGTTCACGACGGCAACGGGGACTGCAAAAACCAGCCGGGACTGTCCATTGCTATCGCAATAAAACCAATCACCTCCAAGCCGAATCGTCCCAGCAGATTGGACAAATTACCAAAAAACTGCGCAATGGTCCTGAAAGAAATCAGGGGGAATTTAGGGACAGCGAAGCTTGGCGTGCACGTATCTGATCGACTAATTTGCCGGTCCTCGCTCTTCGAAAGTCCTAAGCATGGTGTTATCTAAGGCATTCGTAAGGTTCAGATGTGTTCACATCTCGCATGCTAAAGCGTGTAGTCGTGGGTACCAATGAACGACAGCGCAACTTGTGGACACCCTATGCTATAGACATCTGTCATTCGAACCACTTACTTGGCCAGGGTGCACGTGCTCGGGCAAACCTCATAAATGAACAACTCGGTAACCCTTCTCCAGATATGATGCACTTGTCAAGCCAATTGATCCGGGTAGAAGAGACGCGTCATGCGCAGATGATATTACAAATTGGACAACCGAAGGGACGTGGGGGACGCGCTGAGTCTAGTCGTATTCTGCTGATTGTGGTTCACAATGTGTGTTTCGATCAAATAGAAGCTTCGGCATGCCAGAACGAAACCAAAGGATAAGCCGCATCTCTCTCTGTCAGCCTGTCCTTTCGGAGAAGTCCGCCTCCTAGTCCTGTTCATTCACCTCAGACCGGACTCCAATATTGCGAAACTCAAGCAAGCAGGCGAACAGCGATCAACCGCGTTTCCAACAAGTGGCGCGGGGCTGGGACGCGTCTCTACTCGCTCATGCCTTCGTGACTGGCCTCTGGGACCTTCGCGTTAGCATGCAAGACAACGAGCGTGTACACGACCTCATCCGCAAGACAACTAAGCGACACACGTTTCGTGAACAAAGACAGACGGGGGCCGTCTGCTCAACAGCTCACTCATCCAAAATGCCCCGAGAACATCCCAGAACTGTCCGCTCGTCAGCAACCTGGACAGCGTCACGAAACGCGTGCTCGGGCGCTTCAGCGACAGCACAGTTCCAGATATAGCACACACACTACGTAGAAGTAGCGGGACCGTCTTCCATGGGATTTAACACGCTCGCTGTCGTTCACCGGCAGATCAATGACATTTGCTTCCCGGCCCCAAATTTAGCTCTGGCTGAGGAAGCAGGGACAGTGGGCATTACCATCGCGGACTCCGGTAACGCCAGCGGATTCCGGTAACGCCGTAGGTGAACATCAAGAAAATGTATTTCGGTGTTAGAATATTCTAACACCGAAATAAATTTTCTTGATGTTCACCTACGGATAGAAGACGGTGCACTAGTCACGAGCGTATACAGAAAACCTACTGATAGGCAACAGTACCTGCACTTCAATAGCTGCCACCCGCGCCACTGTAAAACTAGCATTCCTTATTCTCAGGCACACAGATTCAAAAGAATATGCTCCCGTACGGAAGACTTCCACAAAAGCGCCGGACGGATGCGTGAAGTGCTTGTCGATCAAAAGTACCCGCCATCTATCATTGAAGATGCGATTGTGAAAACTCAAAATCTCGACCGCCAGGCGCTCCTGTATAACCAAAAAGACACCGACCACGAACGCCGAAAAATCCTTGTTCTAACCTTTACTAGCAATCCACCGAACGTTAATAAAATCTTGGAACAAAGCGAGCGACTCTCCAAAATTTTTACCGATCCTCCACGTGTGGTATAGACCTATTCCATGTTGGTAAACAGTGGTAGGCACCGGCGATATAACCAGGGCTTGTGTCGACGTCGCGGCGCGGAGGCCCCGCCCACCGCTTGCCGCGGCCCTGCACGGTCGCGCCGCCGCCGCCGACGAAGCGCGTGCGAAAGCTGCCTCCGAGCACGGGGTGTCGGAGCGCCGACGGCGTGTTTACAACTGTTTGCGAGGGTCAGCCGCGTGAGGTGAAGTTGCGTTAGCTCTGTAGGAAGCATTCAATGAATGTAGAAAAGAATGTGCCGACGCCCAGCTATGACAAGATGTGAGAAATTGATTGAAAGGATAAGCACCTTGCCACATGATGCGATCGATCGCGAGCTATCATGTCGGCATCGCTTCATGCGTATGCTTTAATTCGGTAACTAGCGCAAGGATGAACCACTTGCAACAGCGAGACTTGTTTAAGTACGACTTGAAGATTCCTCAGCTAAAATACTGTTTCGAACTAGAGCCTCTAATCCCTACACGAAATCCTTGCAACGGAATAGGTACTCACGCATGCGATATTGGTGGCGCTATAACCTATATGTAAATAGGGCTGTGATAACGCAAGCACACAAAAAAAGCAATAACGTGCCAAGGACAAGGCTCTCAAATAACCGCCAGCAAGGCGCATAACCGCGGCTTGTGGCTCTGCCCATACGATCAGATCCGATCGTGAAGGCGTGAAGTCCTGTAACGACGCGGCAAATTTCAAGCGTGTAGTTCATTCGAGCAGTCTGACAATCTAAAAAAAAATTTAAAGCGCATCATAACCACTACAGCATTGCCAAAGACATTTCTCGTGTGTATGCTATCGCAGCCGCAAGCAATTTGCAAAAGCGTCGCTGTAATCGCCCTTTCGCTCACGGCTACGTTAATTAAGCTCTTATATATTTGTTTCATTTGAGTGAATGAAATTCGTATGACGTATGTATAGCTTCCCCACTTCAATAACACACGGCGACCGTGATTACTTCTACACATCGAGCTAAGCTAACGTCGTGCGCGCTTTGCGGTAAGCGTCTATCGGTCTGTGTCCGCACTTTGTTTATGCCAAGAAACTTGGTGTCGAGCATTACACTTGACAAACTTGTGACAGTGCTATTTCTCTCAAATGAAACAAGCCGCACGAACGCTAAATAATTACACATATGCTATAGTCGTGACGAAAATGTGCGGCAAACAGCCGGCCTTACAGGTTCCCTTTCCTTAAGACAGACATAAGCAGGAAACCGATAAAAACCTATCGCACATATCTTGTACGTTGCTGAGCAACCAATCCACGGCGCAAGTCATCAGCGAACACTTTTTTCTTCATTGCACGGCGGTGAGAAGCGGCCGCACCAGCGAAAACGCAGCGGCTGCTACGGTAGGCGCGCCGGCGGATGCCTACCATGCGAAACCAAAACTCCCGAAGGCAGCGCCACCGCATCTTCGTGACGTAGGCCCGGTGGAATAGGTCTATACAGGCGACCGAAAAGCATAAGGGATCACGTTGTACATTCAAAAATAGGAACAGTGCCTCTCTACGGGTGTCTACCCTGTGGGAAATCCAGATGCGGCGTGTGCAAACACATCCAGAAAACAGAAGTAGCAGAAAGCACACATTCGAATTTTTAAGCACAGAATAAAAAGGACAACTTGACTGCGACTCAAACAATGTTATTTATCTCTTAGTATGTAACATGCAGTACATAGGACAGACGGACACACCACCCAGGATAAGGTTCAACAACCATCGGTCCCACACTCTAAAAACTGCAGCCGGTTTCGCAGGAGTGAAACGACCCAGCTACTCTTGAGGGCATCGTTCTACTCTAGCAAAACGACGGATGGAGTGAAATGTCCATACCTCTTGCGGAATGAGAGAGTAAAATGCAATTTCACTCCTCCTCCACCCACGTGATCCTCGCGTTCGCAGCCGCAAACATGGCGGCTGGGGTGGGAGCGGACGATTGAAGAAGAAAATAGCCGCTTTGTGAAGTGTTTTTCAATACAACTATAGCAGCGACCTTCCTACGAATTCCACGTACAAGCTTTCGCGTACAAACGCGTGCAGTGTACGGTGCCTTCCTCGACTACGAGCCTCAACCGACGGGAGTCATAGCGAGCTGCCTCTGCTGTGTTTTTCCCCGATCGAACGGCCGTACCCGTGCTATGTGAAACCCGCCAGCCTACACGCCTCGGATTCTTCGCTTACGTGTGCGAAACGAAGAGGAGTACACTTTCAGCGACACAGTAAGCTGTTGTGATCGTCGACGGCTGGTCTCCGACGACTCACTGGATATAACTCATACATGTAAAGAAAAAGGCTTCGCTATGGCTTCGGCATCGAGTCGTATGACGGCCATGAGCGCGTCGACGGTGAAAATACCGTAACTGCGATCCGTCCCGTTCGCAAGTCTGGTAAGTACAGCGTAATACCCTAAACACTTCTGATGGCAGAGACTATATTTCATCTGTGTGCAGAATAACGAACAACGAGGAGTGCATATTTTGTGATCGCCAGCGGTTGTTCGCCGTACAGACGTGCTCGACGGACTCGTAAGGGAACGCCATCGGAATGAAGCGGGTGGTAGCGGAGCACCCGGGTGCCGCTTTTCTTCGCTGGCGTTGATGAAATTCAGCCGCTATTATGTTCGTACTCGCTTCCTCAGGTGCATTTTACATCGCGAACCAGCACTGCGAAATCGCGTTTGCCCGTAAAACGGAATGCCAGCTCATGATAGGAATGCGTTAATCTAGAAGACATTGTATATGTTCCGCGCGTTTAGATTAACAGATCTGTGTGGCGAGCGGCTACCTATGAGCCAACGCTAAATATACACCTGTTCTGTGCATACGTTTTGTTTAATTACGCATAACAGTACCTTACCACTGGCGCTACATAGCAGGCCAAGTATAGCGGTTATATATACGGGACTTCAGTGTAAGACGGTGTATCGCGAGTGTGTTGTGGTCTTTGTGCTTTGCTGTGGTTGTGTTATTGGCGTGTATGTGCGTTCGTGTCATGTTAGCCTGTATGTTGTATGTTCAGTGTGATGTAATTAAATGCCTGCTAATTGTAGCATGGTCGAAAAACGCATTGGTTGTTCTTTTTTGTTTATTTTTTTTGTCTCTGCTACTCCCTCTGGGAGTACTAGCACCCCGCTTGGTGGGGTAGTAGAGCTCTCTTCAAAAGAGTGTTCGAATCCCCTTCGGAGGCGTCCTATTACTCTCTCTTGGCGAGAGTACCGGTACCCTGCAATGGGGTTGATCTACTCTGAAAAAAAGGAGTTAAATTTGGGACACGAAAGTACTCCCCCAAAGCGAGTGCCCAGCACTCCCTTTGTTTTTAGAGTGCATGTGCACTCACTACCTGGCCTTCCTCTCTCTGAACACATCAACTTGAAAGGTCACAGCTTTGAGGATGTCAGGGTCACACTACTGGAAAGTGACTTTCGGAGCACCAGAGAACGTGAGCAAAGTGAATCCTACTTTATCTACAAATTTGGCACAATTAAGCATGGCATAAATGAACATCCTGGCGCTCTCTCGGTGTTACGATCGTCAGGAAGTGAACATTCGAATAGATAAACTTTGTATCCTCAGTTACAAGATCGGCCATTCCCGCCATTATCATTACCTCATTCGACCTTTTTTTAAAAAAAAAAAAAGCTGTGGGCGCCCGATTCTATCGGCCTGGCCCTGTTGGCATTACCCGTGCAGTTCAAGCCGACACACGCAAAGTGGCTCCAGAGATCGTACGACAGGAGGGGACAATACGTAATTGTGGTGTACACAGAATTTGACTGCTTCAAAACCTCGTCTTTCTGTGCGGCTCTTTTCCTTCATGTCGCCCTTTCTTCTCCCTTGCCTACCCCACCCCGCCGCGCGGTAGCGCCAAGTGCGCGTTGCAAAGGTGGCTGCAATCGGGAACACGAGCGCTGCGCCTTTCATGCCTGAATACGTCCCCCATTCTTCCCTCCTGGGGCGCGTTGCTGTGCAGCGGCACCACAGAGGCAATAGAGAGTTTTAGCAGCGCTGGTTACCGTGCGGTAATGCCGTACCGTCGTGGTCGGCACGCAGAAAATTGAGCTTGTGAGAACTTTCCCAGCAAGTTTTATCATGTGATGACGTTACGGTACTCCACTAGGAACTAGTGCAGGTGTTTCGGACTAAAATAGCCACGTGCCGACCACGACCGTACGGCATTACCATACTTACCATACGGTAAGCCACTGCTGCTAAAACTCTCTAATAGCCAAACCACATAAGGTACGCCACTGAAAAGTGTCGTTAGTTTCGCGAGACATAAGCCGGCGCCACGGTATACAATGCCTAATTGATGGATTGCTCTTTAAAATGTCTACGGACTCGGACAGCACTGGCGCGGCGGGCGGCACTCGTCCGTCTCGCTGTCTCCCCCACTTTCGCCCCTTTCTCTATTTCCTCTTTTCTTTGCTTTCTCTTTTTTTCTTCATTTCTTTTTGTCTTCGCTCTATCTCTCTCTGTGTGTGTGTGTGTGTGTGTGTGTGTGCGAGTTGCTTTTGCTTGACTTGATCATCTTTTGTTGCAGTGAAGATGCCAGCAATCTTTTTATTATTATTTTTATTTTTTATTTTTATTATTTCCATATATTTTCAACCAACTCATTCTCTTTCCCACCGTTGTCCTTCTGTCCTTACTACAAGGCAAAGTGTGGTATAGAAGGCCATTCTTGCCTGTGGTTAACATGTCTTGCAAAAGGTCGGGCTCCGACCGAAACGTTGACTTAATAAACCGTCGTTCTCTAAGAGGCGCATCGTCAATGCTGTTATATATATATATATATATATATATATATATATATATATATATATATATATATATATATAGTTCGAAACAAGTTAATGAAACAACAAACGTTAACTTGTTGCTAACAAATAAAGTGCGAGCTCTTGACCGCCTTCCCTTTTATATATATATATATAAGGGGAATCATAAGGGAATTTAATTCGTTCCTTTATTAATGCTACTAGCCCGAAAGTGGCCCGTTACAGGGTGGAAGGTAAAATATACATGAGGCAAGATGTGATACAAATTGTAGGTGGTATTTCGCAGCATTGTTACGAACAGCGTAAATATACAAAAAAATGACAAACGGATACTAAATAGTTAAACAAGATGAGCAGTGAACAAAAGCAAAAGATAAGCATAAGCGACATTATAGAAGGCATAAATGCAGAGATGTATAACCTTATGCTATGCACAGAAAAGGCGTCTTACGTTTTCTTCAATGACGTTAGCGAACAGCATCTTACTGTGGAATCCGGTAATATGTTCCATTCCTCGATAACACGTGGGAAGTTATTACGAGAGCCAGGCACGTTATATACATGCTATGGCGACTTCTGGAATGTTCCTGTGTGCTGATCGGAAAAAAGACTGTATGGGAGAGCGTGGTCTGGTTGTGAGTTAACTGAAAAAGGAATTTAAGCCTCTCAATCTTCGTTCTAAGTTCCACATTTTAGAGGCCAGCCTTCTTACAAAGTCCATTTGGAGAAAATTGGCGACGGTATTTGTTCGAAACAAACCCAACACCAAGTTTGTACCCTTGCTATTTTACTGCATTTCGACTGTGTATAGGGGTCCCATACAATTTTAAGATTTTCGAGAATAAGCCTGAGTAAGGTTCTTTGCATTGCGCATTCTATTGCTGCGGACTCACTGGAGAATCCCCCGATGACGGAGACGAGGCTGAGTGGCAACGCCGCCTCCTCCCGCGTGATGCCGAACGTCTGGATGAGCTGGACGTAGACGACAGCCGTGCCTCTGATCAGTCCGCGGTGGAAGAAGTTGATCCAGGCGCACGAACAGGCGATCAGCCACTGGCCGC
Organism: Hyalomma asiaticum; assembly: GCA_013339685.2. Classification (NCBI taxonomy): domain Eukaryota; kingdom Metazoa; phylum Arthropoda; class Arachnida; order Ixodida; family Ixodidae; genus Hyalomma; species Hyalomma asiaticum. The sequence continues at coordinate 17,885,670 of CM023484.1, forward strand.
TCGAAGCATCCTCCTCTTCCCTCTGCAACGTCCCAAAACCAGCTCTGATTACGAGAGACGCCGGAGGTACCACCTGGGATTCTTTAAAGGGGTCCTGAAGCACCCCTCGCGCTTGGTTTTGAAAACGGCTGGTGTGTATTGAAGGCTACTCAGAAATACACATTCGAAAGAATTTTCCGAAAATATGCGATAGCAGGAAAGATATTGAGACAGGAAAATCTCCCTTTCACACTGCGGCGGAGCCGACTGATTATGTCTGTGGTGGGCGGCGCCAGAGGAGGTGTCCTGCCCACCGCCTTACGTCACCCAGATTCAATGTTGTGTTGTTCTCCTTCCGCCCTACTTGGCGGGGCTGCCCAGTGGTGTAGGCAACTCACATTTCCGGTCGCCTGCTCGGTGTGCGCCCCGACCGCGCGCGATCTTTCTACAGCCTACTGCATTGTTTCTGAGCCCCGACCCGCTGTTTGTTTCCCTTCATCACACGGGCGCGAGCACGGAAACAAGCGCGCTTGCGTCCTCCATGTGCTATATACTTACTTTCGATCTTGCTCGTACGTCAGCACCGGGCAAAACAGTGAGCGATGGATCCTGCGCTGCGAGCTCGGATCGAACGTGTGACTGAAGCGCTTGGCTTCGACCCTTACGGCGACACACCAAGAAAACGCAAAGCTCGAGCATCGGACGTGCCAGAACTCCCAGGACCTTCGTAACGCGGCGGCGATGATATGAATTGGTACGTGAAAGCTTACAGCACTGCACATTTCCTTTACCGCGCATCAATATTTGTTCACAGCTCCCATGTATGACTAATTTTTTCGTGTGAATTGCAGCATTTGGAATAATTGCCACGAACGTTCAGTTACAATCATGTCCGCTTCTCTAGATCACACTCGGAAAGCCAGCATCTATCGCGATAGAGCCCGATCTTGACTGAAAGCTGCGTTGTCCGACGATCCAGATTGGTTTGGGTGATTTCTTCCGCACCATGACCGGCCCAAAGGAGCATTTCAATTTGTTTGTTATGCTGTTAGAATTGCAAATATTAAGCTTTCATTTTTTAAAACTGTCTTCTTCCGTGTGCAATACTGATTCAAGCTTTTCTCTAATTGGCTGTAAACGTACGCCTGCAACTATGATAACAAGCCTCCGATCGCGACCAAGAGGCATGCCTTCCATGCGGGTCGAGCCAAATCATACTGTGTCATAGACTCTATCTAGAGCGGGGTCGATCGCCACCTGCTTTCATGCATTTCGGCGAAAGTTCATCGTGTGCTAGCTGCAAGAAGACTTGTGTGAGATCGCTATACTTTAATTGTACGGCGCAGCAGCGGTGAACGGCAGTGTTGTGTGACTGTGATAACTTAAAATGAACCAAGCACCGTCGGAGCGTTATTCCAAAGTGATGCGCACAGCTGATCAGAGCAGCCATGTCATCCTAGCTTGTAAACTGTGTACTAGCTGATTCGCGCGGCCACCTCGCAGAGCTAGTAGATAGCGGGGACCGTAACAGCATAAAAAGAAAAGCGAGCTTGCTAAATTTCTTGCCTTCAAGAAATATCTTCCTGCGTGATTACGCATGCAGGTTTACCTGTGGGCACTGCGTGGCAACCGAGAATGCGCTGGAGAACGTATCCTGCCGGGATATCTCCAACGTGACTGCGTAATCCGCCACACTCACTTTGCAAGTGTGTGTTTAAACCCGGCCGTCTTGGAAGCAGTATACTGGGAGGTGACACAAAGTGGCACTAAAATCGAGCGAGAAATGCACAAGTATACATGCTCTTGCAAAGCATACAGTTAATGTGGCCTTCACATGCTTTCTTATTGCTTACAGAACATATTGATTTGTGGCATGCAGGATGTTCACGAGGTGGATTTGGAAAAGGCTTCGCAGGTACAATAGAGTTGTACTGCCTGCTTGCATGGTTGCCAGGATTAGGAACGAGCTCCTGTCAGCCACTTATGCAGGCTTCCAGTACCCCATGCAAAAGTAAGTGCAGCTACCTTTGCACAAGTCACAAGAAAGCATTTTGATGGTGTGCTCAACTCGTAAAAGTAATTATAAAACTTCATAAGATAATTACGGCTTGTGCATGCAGTTGGCTTTCAACACTCACTGTTGAAGTGCCAAGGAGTCTCTCCTTGGAGTGTTTTTTTTTTTATGATGCTTTCTGATTTTGTGTAGCACTGTGCTGGTGTGAAGAATGAGACTGTAACGACATGACCAAGTGCAGTTCGGTTTATTTCCCTCAATTCCATCAGGGCCTAAAAAGTGTTTCGAGAGACAGGCGCAAATAGTATAGAAATTGCACCGTCAAAGAATGTCAACAACTAGGTTACAGTATCAATTTAAAGGTTTCTTTATTTAATGATAGTGCACAGCAACATTCTTGGCCCTTGCATCTGGGGCTTCGAAACGCATGAAAGAACAATGCAACACAAGAAGTACTAGTGAACAAATATTGAACGAATGAAACCAAAATGAAACCAAAATGTACACACACATAATTCACTCATGGGAATGTCATGCTAAAGGTTTCAGAAAGCTAGACGACTGGAAAGAGGCCTTAGGAAGAAAGTTACAGTCAGAAATGGTCCATGGGAAAACTGTGTTTGAAAGTTGCAGTTCTTGCAAAAATTGGTTTAGACTTGATGGCTTCCAGTGTGCTGTGTCCATCTAATGGAAAGGCAGTACTTGGTTTGTTCAAGAATAGCAGACTAAATAATAGACTTTATAAAAGGCACTGAAGGCACTGTGTGTGGTGAATGTACACACACATCACATCTTCCTGTCCCTATCATCATTCTTTGCCCCCTCTTCTCCACTTTTCATTTTCTGCCTGTGCAGATTTTCTACCTGAGCAGGCCAGAGTGCACTAAGGCCAACCTCTGCGCCTTCCAATAAATAAAATTATAATATTGAGCTGCATTCAGCATGCAGTCTCAGAAACGCATTGTGTTTTGTCCACCTCTAAACTTTTCACTGTATCAGTTTTGAGTATGAGGTTACATATGCCAGCTGTAGTGATTAGCATAATAGGAAAATGTGATGATGAAGAATTAGTGGAAAATGAGTGAGTGCATCCATCATCAGAAATCAGTGCAGATTCAAAGTGGTCATTAAATGCTTTCGTAACACTGAGATTATCTAAGCATGATTTATCAAAAAAAAATGAAGAAAGACAGCTCTGACTTGGTGGACTGACGGCGTTCCAGAACTTCGATGGCTTGTTTTTATGAATGATAGCAAAGAATTATTGAATTAAGCATTCGGTTGTTCACGCAGGTGCCTGATACAACAAATTGACAAATTACGAAAGTGTATAATCTGACGCATGTATCGAGGATTTTTGGGATGGCACTTTACACACTTGGTTCGAATGTGATAAGTATACAATCATTAACAATTGCATAAAAAAATGGTTTAAAAACATGTCAACATTGTAATAGTTGGAACTGATCGAAAACTCAAAGGTGGATACAAACATCTCGGTTATGGAGTTATCAGATAAGCAAGCAGTGTGCTCAATGCTCAAGACATTTAAGGAAACTGCTGGGTAAGAAGAAAATTCTGCACCTCGTGTTTCATTATATAGTTTTACGGCCTCACATTCCAATTTTCGATTTCCATGCCAAAGTGAAATAACTTGTCTGAAAAGCACTGGCTTATGTGGTGAATTGAATAATGCTATGCAAATGACAACGATAGAAATTCCTCACTTTTTGCCATGTTATTTGTTTGCAGGTGGCAAACTGGAGCCTAACATTACGCTGCAGTGTTGTTCACTGTGTTTGTATCATTCACACTGCTGGGTGATGTTAATTTTGTACTATGGCCTGTGATTCACCTTGCAAAGCTCTCATCAAAGGAACGCTGGCTGCTTGTGTCTACCTCAGGAATGACGGATGGAAGCTCTGCAGCGTCTGCGTCTTCCTCTGCGTCTGGCACTGGTGGTGAACCGCGTGCTGGCTGAAACCTCCACGTTGGTGATGGGGCACCCACTGCTTCACACTGGCTTGATGCGTCCAGATGTGCACTTGTGTCAGTTTCCACACCTCCTTCTTTACATGCGTAGGCACTGAGGATGGCCTTTGAGGCTGCAAAATTTCCCACATAATGTTTTGAAAAAATGCAGAGCATCCATTTTTGCTGTTGAACAAAGAATTGGCCATTAGATTAACAACACACTTTGACATTATTGGTTGTGTTTTGCTGTTTACACCACTGTTTTTCACTTATTTTGGTAACTGAAGTGTTTACACAGGTGTACAGGCCTTGTGGTTGGAGTGCACTGGTCTTTGTGTCACTCAAAACAGCTAAAGCTTGTACCTGTACGATTTAAAAACTACCAAATTTCAACTTTACTGTGCTAAAGGTTGTCTCATCCAAAAGTTGTAGCTTGCTCAAGTGATGTTTTTGTATGGTGTCGCTGCCTCCTTATATGAGGTTTCTGTAGCAACTGTCTTGTTTATGATGGCTGTCTGAGTGCCAACAATGCACACAACAGGACGACAGCTGCATCTAGAGATCTGAATCTGCAAGGTTACACACTTTGAACTGAGAGCTGCATGGAGCTTTAAGTCATTTTTAGCACAGGATCACACAAAACTTGAGGAGATCTGGTGCTTACTTGACATGACACTTCCATGCCAGCTGCAGATCAATGCACTTTGCTGGACCCAGTGCCATGCTGAGACTGTGAATCAAGTGTTTCAGGTAGAAGGGCATTATAGTTTCTGCACACCTACTCACCCCCTGTGAACCTCCAGCCTGTGTGTCGCAAGATGGGGCTGTTCTGGTGAAGTAGCGATTATGTTCTTCGTGCACTGGATCACTGGGATATGAAAATATGTATCACTATCATATCAGACCACTGATCGTGCAAATTGAATGTCACTTCATGTGGCCATAAATGCCTAAATGTGAAATAGTGCTTGTGTGTTTAAGATGCCAATCTGCTACACTCAGGTATTTGCCTCCAACGACTGATTGTTTAATTACTACATGACAAATTATTAGACAAAGTGAACGTGTATGTGTAGACAGGGTTTTCAAATGCTCCCTGTTCCCCGAAATCTTGACACTCTGTATGTACGCTACATGCACACATATAAGCACCCACATGCACACACCTGCAGTTGTGCTTACTGACCAACATACCTGTACTGGACCACCCAGAGCATGTTTAGCATGATATAAAGCAGTACAACAGACTGTGAACTAGTCTAAGCATGTTGTTTGACATTTTATAGCTCCCTGTGCTGAACTGAATGGCAACATTACGTGTGTTACATCATACAGGATCTATGGCCTGCCATGTAATCCAGCTGGCTGATCAATGCAATAGTACACTTTTCAAAATAGCGAATCATTAAAAACATTATGCAACACGTAAAGAAAAAGTGAGTTCATTCACTGAAACATAACGCCTGCAGTAGTGTACATTGCAGTCAGTTTAATTGAAAACATGTAATTGGCCATAATAACGTGGTACAGTTTTACTTCTGTTTTCTTAGTGAAAGCGCTTGACCAAAATAAAGCATTGAATGCCAGTTTGCTTTTTGTCACTTTCTTTAAAAATGTATATTTGGTACTTGCTATCTATTCATGCTTGTTGTGCTTGCACGCACCAGCATTGACCTTTTCACAGAGCTGCAACATTTTCTAAGGTTTACTTGGCTCATATTGCTCATTAACAAATCAAATATTGGTACGTTTATACGATAGTATTGCGCCTTGTATAAAATAAACTGAAGCAGAATTTGGCTTTCTGCCTCCCTGAACGATTGGTAAGCTCTGAAAACGAATACCTAGAAGAGTCACTTCTACTGAGCTACTGTTACGTACGGTGTTGTGTTGTAAGCATAAATACATACATGCTACACATTTGAATGCTGATTGCACCATCCATGCAACAAAATTTGTATCCCCGACTACGTAAAATATTATATACAGTACTTTCCCCGGCGCTAACTGGCGAGTGTTCCATTGCACTGCTACAAAAGTTAGCAACAAATAAAGAACGTTAAGTGTGCACTTTCCACTTGCCTGTATGCCAGGAAGAAACAACGTAGGCAGGGCGTTTGGCTCCAGATGAAAACTTGTCCAACTGATTCCTTAACCCTGCGCCAGTTCGGGATCGTGAAGGGAGGCAATACGGCGAAGTGTCTACCGCAAAAGTGTAGGTTGTTTCGCTTCTCCGTGGGTGGAAGGCCAATACGCTCGCTGCAGCCATGCACACCGCAAGGCGTCATCGCGAGCCAGCGTATATCAGGACTTCATGCCTTTCCTGTCGCTGACTTTGCAGCCGACGGCAGCGCAGGGCACCGTTTCCTTGCTCGTTACTCCCTGGGTTAGGTGTGCGCGCAGTGCGCGCTCGCTTGATGACGCCGACTGCGGTGCAGAGTTTCACATTCGCCAGATTGAGCCCATCCGCAAAAATCGACAGTCAGCTCCGGCATAGCTGTTTAAGCGCGGCCGAAACTGAAGAGTGGATCGCACAGAAGCAGCCGAAAAACCACTGCAGTGGCTGTGCGCCAACTCCGAGAGGATATATCCCGTCGGTGAAAGTCAACAGCACAGGTGCATCTTATCACGCAAGCTGAATCTCCCGGCGGCAACCAAAGGTTAATTGGCTATAGGACAGATAACACGTTTCCTTAAACGTTGAACGTCGCTTCCGCTGCATCTGATCGTGGGAAACTGGCTTTGTGTGCTGCCTTCGAGTGAAAGTTCGCGATAGTGCCGCGGCGTTACAAAGGGCGCGGCGTCGAAAAGGAACCGCAACTTCGACAACCTAGGTGCATGAGCGCGTGCTTGTGGTACACACACGAACGTTATTTTTCTTTATTATTGACGAAACTTACGGGAAACGCAGCACCAACTCCGCAGTGCCAAAAAGACGCGCGAGCGCGCCGAGTAGTGCAGACGACAGTTTTCTTCTACCGGAAATGCGTCTTTCGCATCAAAACTTTAAACGAAGTTGATAGATTTGTTGTTTACTTCATCTTGTTTATTTACTTGCAAAAGATATTATACACAGTGACAGCATAACCAAGTTCATTTGATTCAAACATGATTCAAACATCGCTCTTAATTTATGCCGGCTACCAGCCAATAGCAGCAATCTGCTCTATTTCGTCTTAGAGCATATTGAAAAAAGAGTGAGAACCGGCCTTTTTTTGAAGCGAGAGCTCCTAGGTAAGGGATAACTTTGTGCTTGCCCTGTTAACTCTACGCTTCGCGCACGACTGCAGAATTTGGGTGAGCTGTTTATTGCAGCCTACACTGTCGATAGAACGTGTTTTTTCGCGAAGTCCGAGAGGTGCTTCAGGGCCCCTTTAACGTGCACTGACATTTCACCTCCGTCGAAATGCAACCGCCGGGATTCGATCCCGCGACCTTCAGATCAGCAGCCGAGTACCATAGCCACTATGCACACCAACGCAGTTTGCTCCGCTTTCTTATGCCAGCCGGCGAGATTACATTGTCTTCAAACGAGCTTTGCTGCCAGTTTACGTGCCAGAGCCTGGGGGGCTCCAGAGTTTTAACAGAAAGGCTCTTTAGACTCGCACGTCCTTAGTCACCAAGAAATTGTCATCGTCATTAGTTCGGGTCCCCATGATTGCACTTCTATGCAATGCCCAATGTGCGGCGTTCAATCACTTATTTCATTGTGACATGACAGGTTAATTACAAAGCATAGCATATACAGACGAGGGTTCCGTAGTGCTAGACTGCAACGGGACCCTCAGTGAAGGAGGTTATAGGTAAATAATGCACGAGTTAGCAGCAGTATGAACAGTAAACATAAACAAAGAAGGACACTTACTCGTATAAAAAACAAGAACATAAAACCCAATGACAAATAATATAATAATGAAATTCCGTACATAGAAACACAGATCTAATTCAACTAAAAAAAAAACAAAGATAAAAAATGTACCATATACTCTTTCAATCAATTTTCGAATGATATTAAGGAAATTTTAGATTTTACTGATGTGGGTAGTGGTCGCGGCGGAGCAAAAAAATCTGCTCCGAATCTGCCAGTGAAAAACGCCATTAGAGGAACGCTGTACCAGCTCGCAAAGAAGGAGAACGCGCCCTCACCCGCGAGAGACAACGTTGGCGCAGGCGGCGTCTCCTAGCGAGTTTCTTGATTGAGAAATACCGACTGCTCGCGTTGGAGAAGCGTTCACCGGCAACCCATATATATATATATATATATATATATATATATATATATGTGCACTGGATCTTGACTTGCAATGAAGTGCCGGTGGGAGATTTCACTTGTGCATAGTTGAACCATGAGGATTCGTAGCGTGCGCGTTAACTAAATTAATCCGGAACTCGGCGCGATCTACGATGAACCTCCCGAGCTTCGCCCACTCATCATCATTCACTCCGTAGATATGCTGTAATTTTTTAACAATGCCGGCTTGCTATGCCGTAGGTTGCAGCCGAAAAACGGAAAATGGTTATGCTCTCTTGGACATACCTCTTCGAAATGGAGCACGCCGTGAAGTGTGGCTATGAAACATTTCACGCGTCCGTGCTACGCCGTCGACAGTTGATTTGTCGGCTTTTGTTGAAAGCAACGCGCGCCTAACGCGCGTCTATTGCGAGCCCGTTGTTACAAATATTCGTATGGACTTACGGTTGAATAGAGCCGCAGTGCTTAATGAACGCCCTTTCAAGAACCTCCGGGCATCATGATTGCGAGCATGGTCGTATTTTTCCAGAAAAACTTTCATCGCAGTGCGCCTAGTCAAGCGTTCGCTCCCGTCTGGCCAGGGTTTTCCCTCGTCTGTGCCCAAGCCGGCTATGATTACTCGTCACAACAAGCTTCTGCACGTTACTTATGCCACATGATATTCATCACGAGAAAAACAGCACACTGGACAAACTACGACGTACGACGCCATGATGTAGCATTTGCACAACGTTGCCAGTTGGGCAACCATGCTTTTTCTGATGGTGTACCGTTTATATTCAACTAAGTAACCGTTTATTCTATATCATTTCCTTCTGTTAAAGTATAATTGCTTCCATTCTCCATAGTAACTCAAAAGAAACATTGTCCTTTTTATAAACGCTCTGAACCTTCTAGAGGGCACTCCAGGCAAATAAGCGAGGAGGAAAAGGGAGGGTGTCGCTACCTTGAAGTGACCTTAGCACAGGCTTAGCGCCAACTACAAACAAATTGTTACCCCAACCCAGTCCAGTTATACAGAATCTTCCCGGAGGTATATACCACAAATATGTGCGAGATATGCAGATCGGCTCCGGCCACACTAAATCACATGTTCTGGGAGATCATAGACAGCCACTAGACCCGAGACTCTTTCGTCTAGGTGGATCTGTGCAGCTAGGCAGCGCCGAGGCAAAACCTCACCTCAGGGGGGATTTAGGCCCGATAAACCCTGCACGACCACCTTCCGGTACACTGTCGTTAGCCCTACGTACACGCACATCCAAAGGCAAGACATTATCGTTCTCTATTTCGCGCGTGGACGCGGCGTACGCCACTCAAGTGGGAAGCTTCCAGATTTACCCTTTTCAGGATATTGTAATCCACGCACCTGCAGCAAATTTTCACCTGGAAGGGTAGTGAGTTCAGTACACGTGTTTCAACGTGTACTCAACTAAGTTTGCCACGGAAACGGAGGCAGGACTTCCCATAGGACAGTATTCAATTTGATGGTAAATCGTGCTGGCGAAACTCAACTAGGTTTGGTTCAAGCAAGACCGCCACAAAATTACCATCTCCTCCACCGACATGGACGTACGACTTTCTAAATTTCCATGTTCTTTCAAACGGGCCTCTGCCACTTCAATAGCCAGGGCGACAGGGAAACAACATCAAAAACAGCATCACATCGTCATGGGCGGTCCTCTACGCGGCGCAGTAATGCGCTCGGGCTGTCGCCATCTCCTGCCAAGCTGGGCCGATCGTGGAGGCAGTCAGCCAGCCATGTAAAGGCAGCGGGGTTGTCCCGGACTGTGGGCTTAGTCTAACGCCGTCGGCAACATTAGCAGCGGCTGACGTGTTCCTGTGGGAAACACATGCTTGGCACTTCGCCGGGTTTCACGTTATTGGAGCTGTCGTGATTTCTGAGTACGTAATGACGTGGCGCCATTTAAGCCTATCTGTTTGGAGTTTTGACGGGGCAGTGAAGGCGCTGTGCTAAGTGAGCACAAGATGTAACTTCACACGCGTTGCCGCCCAAGACTACTACTATGCATCAGAAGCAAGAACTTGTGTCAATCCTCAGCGCGAGTTAATATCGTACAGTCCGCACGATGCGTGTCTCCATTCCCATCGTCAATCTATCGTTTCACCGATTCCAAATAAAAAAATGTATTTACAGGGAATTGAAAGTTAGAGAAGCCGAATAAGTGGCGACACAATAGGCGCGTCAACAACAGCAATAATGCGCCCAAAATAATCAATAAATATGCAGCATTTTGAGGTCACCGTGCCATTCACAGAAATAGTTGAGCGCGCACACAAGAAAAGGTATAGTGCAGACTGTGAACCTGGAGAAGAGGTACGGTAGAAAAAGGATGTGGACGACACAGTATTGATACTCACGCGTGGTCACCCGTCAGTATGGCACGCTACTCCTCACTATGCGAAGATAACTTTCTCTGCTCGACTTGTTTGTCTTGCGATATTACAGATTTTCAAAATCACGGCAGTTCAAAATTTTTATCCATTGCGTTGCTGTCAACGAATCTTGAATTTAGCTGTTCGTCTTTCATCTAAATATGAAAGCGTATATAGGTGGTTCATGACAACTGGCTTTTAAGCAGAACTCGAAGAGAGGCTGAAAGAACAGCGCAACACCGGTGAGTCCTGTACATTATAAGTGGTGCTGCATTGGAAGGCATTCGCTTTCCATTCGCCAACATGGGGCAATCCATACGATCAATGCGAGACATTCACGAGGCTGCGAAATGAGACGGGCTCCGTGCAGGCGTAGGGTTGTGCCTTAGGCCAACAGCGCCGAGGACAATCGTGTGAGCCACGGAAAACGTGACGCCGAGCGCACCAGACGACGATCGATGGAACGGGGATTCCCGAATGGGCGCTAACACTCGAAGCGGCGGCTACGATCAGCTGCTGGCCCGCTGCAGTCTGGTCCGGCACTCACCTGGTTGGCCGGCTGTTTGTCCATGGCGGCGGACAGTCAGCAGCATCCCTGCCGAGTTGGGCTTTCCCGCGCCGAGGGCACTAACGGCAGCGGCAGCCGCCACCATCACAGGCGACCCTTTCGATGACGTCATGGTCGCGTCACCGGTCACGTGCGCGCTCTTTCCCAAATCAACAGCCAGCTGAGCGGCGGCGGGAGGTCGAGCGCTTTTCGATTACCTTTTTTTTTTCCCCGCCGGCGCATTTCCTAACTGGGCTGCAACGGGGGCAAGGCGTTGCCCGAGCATCAAGGTCCACACTGGTGACATTGCTGGGGGGAAATTGGACGCCGCCACTTCCTTCGCTCGCCACTTGAGAGATCGCCATTATTCATCTGCTGCGACTGATTGTCCCCATCTGGCCCCTCGCTCAATGACAGCGAGAGGGCCGTTTACTAATCTTAAAACAATAAAGCACATTAAGGGAAGCTTCACGGAGGAACGCATAATGTCGCTTAAGACACCTCACACAGCGCAACTCAGCTGATCCGCAATCGAAGCAAACCAAACCATGCGAAGAGGAAAAAGGAAAAAAAAAAGAACAAAGAAAGAAGGAAAGCTGGAGCCGTATAAAGTTCAAAGAACTGAGCAAAAAAGTGAATGGCACATCAACCTCCAAGAACGCATAAGTACGAATATAATGGAATACATCGTTTAATTGAACAGCTGAGCACAAAAGCAGACAGCGTATTATAACCTGTACACTATAACTTCTTCGCTTCTTGAATAATTTCGTAGATGTTGTACAGCGAATTCACCACTTGGCAGAATGGATTCGCGCTGAAGATAACAGAGGGCATTACAACGCGGTACAGTAAAGGGGCGCCCACACTACCGGCAAAGTCGCCGTAACGGTACGCCGGCCTCCGGAGGCCTGAGACGGCAGCCGAGCAAGCGCTGTCTACACTGCACACCGGCGCGGCAGTCACGTGACACGAACAGACGGCGAGGTTTTGCGCGCTCCGAGTCTCGCACAATCGCTGCATGATCATGTGAAGGCGATGTTCATTCGCTTTGCGTTGTCTACGCGTCGAAGCCGCGAACTTAGCTAGGGCTGCATTTTTGTGTGACAAATTGTGAAGCTGTGACGCCTGATGACGGCACGAACACGGATATATCGCAACGACGGTCGATGTATAATCACCTGGTGTGCTGCCTCCTACTACGACATCGACGACGCCGAATGGTTGAAATGGAACCAAGCTGAATGTATCGAAACATCGACGACCGTTCAAGTTTAGTTCTGCTGCTCGGCTTGATTGAAAAACAGCGCTGTGCGTGCAGTAAGTGGTGATGTCAAGCGGTGTGTCTATACATGCACGGAAATGCTGATCGCAAAAACAAAACCACGGGCGTCTGTGTGTTCGTGTCGTATTGTAGGGCTGTGCGAGCCACGACTGCGCACTGAAAGGTGTGCCACACGAGCTAGTGCGCTGTCTCCTAGCATGCTGTCTCTTGCGGGCTAGATCGACCAGTTTGCTTTCCTTTTGCCGGCGCTACACAGGTGGCCGCTTCGTGTGGTCCGATAGTCTTTAAATCTAATTTTACGCCACCGATCCTTGCTCTTCTGAATTTCCTAATAGCATGCATGGTGACGTACAGCACATACTGTTTCCAGCACCCCGAGCACAATATCGCGGCATGGCAATTACAATGTTACAATGTGCATGTACTTCTTTGTAAATAAATTCTTGATCAACACTATTTACTCGTTTTCATGTCTATCTCTTTGTAATCTGGGTTTATTTTATCCTACTAAAACGGGTAGAAACGTCTCTGAAACACTCGTCGTGTGAAATTTTCTTTTGCGAATTCGAGGATCGGGTCGAAGAAAAAAATGCGAACCGCTGCTAGGCTGACGACGCCGTCTCGGCGGCTCACGATTGTGGCCATAGCAACCAATAGACATATTTAGTTTAGCGCGTTAGCGTGATAGCGGGGCTGTGGGAATAGCGTTACCGTGCCGCAAACATTCGTTGCACAAACGAACTTTAGTTGATCGGAGAAGCGTTTACGGCCCGATAGCTGTGATTGTGGCGCCGTCTAGCGAAGGATACACGCGTTAAAAAAAAGGTGAAAATAAATAAAGCTCGGAATGTTCACGAACACTCCCGCGTGCAGCGGCATTCTAACTTTTAGAGAATAAAGAGAAATAATATATACGAACCAAGCACCAAGAGCATCAATTGACTTGTTGCAGAAACGTAAACAGATGCTCTCTCGCTAGGCCTAGCAACGTTCGAAATGGGAAGCGATCTCGAAAATTCGGCTAAGTTATCCCTAATACTGCGTCGTCGAAGCTACCTGAAGGCAAGCGAAGCCATTTTACGCAGTCATTTGCTGCGAACGAAGTGAATCCTGCCACAGCAACGTCAAATTCAACTCGAGGCGGGCGTCCGAAACCGCCGCCATGTTTTATGTGAACTACGATAAACACGCAAACACGGTAACATTAAATCTGCGAAATACCGTCTGCACGCTAAACGGTATCGGCCGTTTACGGCACTGCGCATGCGCATTTCCATCCCGCTATTCCGATGACTACATCATTACGCTAAGCTCGATAAACTAAAATGTCTAATCCTCCGTCGCTGATTGGTCACACGCCGCCGGCAACGGCCGCCGGCTGCCCGACAATTTGGGTCTCGGCGCCAAATTCCCCGGCAAGCTCTGCGGCGAGGAATACTTGTTGTTTTTGAGGACTATCGCCGTCGCCCGGCGAGTTCATAACGGCAAACGGCGAACGGCAAGCATGCTTTGCCGGTAGTGTGGGCGCCCCTTTAGCCTATATTAAGCAAAAGAATCGGGCAGATGCCACGCATTCTCGGAACCGGTGTCATGCGGAGCACTCAGCGAGGCGAGAAGTCCCTATGAAAAATTGTTTGCCATACCGCCGAGTGCTTCGGCCATAGGGTTTCCTACAAAATACTACAGGGAAGTGTTGCGCTGTAGCCGGATACAACTCAAGTCTGATGTGAAGCCTCTCCCACGCCCTTATAACCGTCAGCCACTGTACCTCCGCGAAGCTTGAAATACTTCCTCCTAATGCGAAGCATTTCTTAGCGAACTTCGGCGACCTTGAGCGTATCTATCTATCTATCTATCTATCTATCTATCTATCTATCTATCTATCTATCTATCTATCTATCTAGATAGATAGATAGATAGATAGATAGATAGATAGATAGATAGATAGATAGATAGATAGATAGATAGATAGATAGATAGCCGCCTACGACTTTGTGCTCTCCTGGCCGTTTCGTTAACGGGATTTATACGAAAATTGGTATGCCGCAACATGACTGCAGGACGGACATAAATCACAGGTCATGACATGAAAATCATGACATGCATGTCATGAGCGGCATGATTTGTATGCCACGGTCTTGGTGCTCTCCTGGCCGTTTTGTTATTTGTATGTACACGAAAATTGGTATGCCGCAACATGACTGTATGACGAACATAAATGCGACGGCATTACATGAGAATCATTACATGTGTAGCGGCGCGGCTCTACAAGTGACACCCCCGCGGTCATAAAACTCGCCGCGGGGTGCCCCGGCGACTGTGCCACATGGCCCCTGCCAGAACGCGAGCTCCCTTTTCCCTTCTTTCTTTTCTCTTCTTTTCATTTCACTGAGATGTCCGAGCAACCTACTGCTCTCCTCTTAGTTTCTCCTTCCTCTCTATCACTCTCGCCTTTTACGACGCACTGCGTGCGCCCGCTCCACTCGACTTCTTGTGAGCAGAATAAACTGGACGTTGTTACGGAAAAGACCCGTGTCCGTCTCGTTACCACGGCTCTACAAAGTGGTGACCCGTAGTCTTCGCGGCACTGCCGAAGTATTTGTGGAGCCATCATGAGTAACAACGACACGCTTCATGACACGGAAACTCCCGTCATCTGCGACCAACATGAAGTCTCTGCGGTCTCCCTCCGACTCCCACCATACTGGGACCGCAATCCTTCGGTCTGGTTTATGCAAGCGGAGTCACAATTCGTGCTATCCGGCGTACGCACTGAGCAACGCAAGTATCACCTCGTTGTTTCGGCGCTCTCACCTGCCGCCGCTGAAGAGGTTGCCGACTTGCTGTCCGCGCCGCCCTCCACAACGCCATACAGCACTCTCAAGGCCGCACTGCTGGAGCGGACGACAGCGATCTCGCTTCCAGCAACTGCTCTCCACCGAGGAATTGGGAGACCGCCGGCCAAGCCAACTTCTTCGCCGCATGCGACAGCTCATGGGCAGCACCACAACCACCAACGACGACTGCGGGAACTGTTCTTGCAACGCCTGCCTACAAACGTTCAAGTTGCTCTCGCGGCTGCATCTACGTTGGACCTGAACAGTTTGGCCAGCTTGGCCGACAAAGTGATGGAGGTCGCCACGCCTGCCGTGTGTACTGTGACGCCGTCGACGGCCAGTTTAGGCGCACCCCCACAAACCCCCTTCCGACTTTTCTCCCATCGACGCTCTCTGCAGTCGCCTCGAACAATTAGTGTGTGCCGCTGAGCGCAACTCCATTCCACCGCGCTACCCAAGAAGCCGCAGTTCAAGCAGACCACCGTACGCACGACTACGCTCCCGGTCCCCAACGCCACCTGGGATATGTTTCTACCACCGCCGTTTCGGACAGGACGCGCGCCGCTGCCTCCAGCCTTGCGCGTGGCAGGAAAACAGGAGGGCCGACCATTAACGGCGACTACCGGTCAGGGCCAAAACGAAAGTCGCCTGCTACATGTCATGGACAGAACCACCGGCCAACAGTTCCTGGTTGATACTGGTGCAGAGGTGAGCATCATTCCGGCTCGAAAATCCGACCGATCGATAGCTCCAACCTCCTACCTTCAAGCTGTGAACGGTACCCGTGTACAAATCGCAGTCGCTGACTCTCAACCTGGGCTTACGCCGCATTTTCCGGTGGGTCTTCCTCGTCGCTGACGTACGCCGTGCAATCATTGGCGCTGACTTTCTCAACCACCACGGGCTGCTAGTCGACGTCAAGCGCCGCCGATTGGACAAAACCAGTGCAACACGACGTTCGCCACCACATCATCACTTCTGGTCCACCTGTCTTCGCTCGCCCACGCCGGCTCGCTCCTTATAAACTGAAGGTTGCAAAGACAGAATTCGAACACATGTTAGAACTTGGAATAATCAGGCAATCGTCTAGCAGTTGGGCGTCTCCACTCCACCTAGTTCCGAAAATGTCGGGTGACTGGAGGCCGTGTGGAGACTACCGGTCCCTAAATTCAAAAACTATTCCCGATCGGTACCCGTTACCAAACATCCAGGATTTCTCATGGGCTTTACATGGCACAACCGTATTTTCCAAAATCGACTTGGTTCGAGCTTTTCATCAAATTCCACTTGCCGAAGAGGATATTCCTAAGACAGCCATCACCACTCCATTTGGCCTCTTTGAATTTCTGCGAATGCCGTTCGGCCTCCGAAAGACGTCACAGCGGTTCATTGACACACGCGGCCTGCCTTTCGTGTTCGCCTATGTGGACGACCTGCTTGTGGCTAGCTCATCGCACGAGCAGCAACACCTGCGCCAACTTTTCAGGCGCCTGTCAGCAAATGGGATAGTGGTGAACACTGCAAAGAGTGAGTTTGGCGTCTCATCACTCGCTTTTCTCTGCCATCGCTTGGACAGTAGCGGCATCAGCCCTCTCCCGGAGAAAGTCGAAGTCATCGTAGAGTTTCCGAAGCCAACTTCAATTACCAAGCTTCGCCAGTTTCTAGGGCTTGTAAACTTCTACCGCCGATTTATTAGAAACTGCGCTACGTTGTTCGAACCTCTCGAACATATGCTCTGTGGCAAACCACCTACAACTGCGTTATCATGGGACACCGCAGCAGAAGAAGCTTTTAACTCAATTAAGCAAGCATTGGCCGACGTCGCAGTCCTGGCTCATCCCAACCCAAGCTATCCCTTGGCGCTCATGACTGACGCATCCAGTTCTGCGGTAGGAGCGGTACTACAGCAACAGGTGAATGATGAGTGGCAGCCCCTCGCCTTTTTCTCGAGACGTTTAACCTCCGCCCAAACACGCTACAGTGTTTTCGGCAGGGAGTTGCTTGCCATATTTCTTGCCGTGCGGCATTTCCGGCATCTACTTGAAGGTCGCTCGTTCACCATATTCACTGACCACAAGCCTCTCACCTACTCAATCGGCCGCTCTGAATCGCTATACACACCACGTGAGGTGCGTCAGCTCGCATTCATCTCGGAGTTTTCAACTGACATACGCCACATTAGCGGTGCTGACAACGCTCCAGCTGACGCCCTCAGTCGCGTGGATGCGATCACACGCAGTCGCTCTAAAAGTTCCACCTCAGTATCTTTCCCATTCAAGCTGCAAGAGCTCGCTAACGACCAAGCAAAAGACAGTGAGCTCCGTCATTTTCGTGAAGCGTCAACATCCCTTCAGCTAGAACCAATCACCTTTGAAGATGTGTCAATTGTTTGTGACACCTCTACAGGCTCTCCAAGACCTTTTCTAACTGGCTCTTTCCGCAAGCTGATATTCGAAGCTTACCATTCCCTTTCGCACCCAGGAATTCGCGCTTCACAAAGACTTGTGAAGACTGGCCCGGCATGAACGCGAACGTCAGAGATTGGGTCCGTGCGTGTGCGCCTTGTCAGCGTGCCAAAGTTCAACGGTACCCCGTGCCCCCAACAAAGACCTTCTTGCAACCCGACGAACGCTTTGCCGTCGTGCACATCGACATTGTGGGCCCGCTACCTCCATGTCAAGGCTACCGCTATCTTCTAACATGTGTCGATCGTTTCACCCGCTGGCCCGAAGCAACGCCCATTCCCGACATGTCCGCAGCTACAGTTGCCGCTGCTCTTGTTTCGACTTGGATAGCACGATTTGGTTGTCCAACAAAGATAGTAACTGACCGTGGCCGCCAATTCGAATCCTCCCTCTTTGCGGAGCTGCTTCAACTTCTCGGCATAACACGCTTGCGAACAGCATCCTATCATCCGCAGACAAACGGCCTCGTCGAGAGGTTCCATCGCCACCTCAAAGCAGCACTCACAGCGCATTGCTCTCCCAATTCTTGGGTTGACCGCCTTCCGCTCACGCTGCTCGGAATTCGATCTTCCTTCAAAGGGGACCTCTCGTGCACAACAGCCGCACTTGTCTATGGAACGTCCCTTCGCCTGCCTGCCGACTTATTCGAAGAAAACGGCAGCCCAAGCCGACTAACAGCCAGCGAATACGTCGACCAGCTGCGCGACGTCTTCCGACACATCCGCCCGCAGCCAGCCCCGAGCAGTGCATGTGACTCCGGACTTGCAAACAGCCACACACGTTTTCGTGAAATATGGCCCTGTGCGCGCCTCCCTTCGACCACACTACCTCGGTCCATTTCGTGTGCTAGAACGCTGGCCTGCTAACTTCGTCGTCGACGGGACACGGGACACCATGGCCCTTGAGCGCCAGAAGCCAGCTTTCAGTGAATCGCCCGCGCTTAATTACCTCGCCATGCCTCCCACCGATGGACATGCGGGGCTCTCGTCACCAGTGTCCTCCACCGCACAGCCACGACGCCGCGTTCACTGGGGTGCCACTACAATTGAGCATCGTTCGTCGCTTCCACCTCCTCTCTGAGGGGGGAGCTATCTGTTGCGGCGCGGCTCTATAAGTGGCACCCCCGCGGTCATAAAACTCGCCTCGGGGTGCCCCGGCGACTGTGCCACATGGCCCCTGCCAGAACGCGAGCTCCCTTTTCCCTTCTTTCTTTTCTCTTCTTTTCATTTCACTGAGATGTCCGAGCAACCTACTGCTCTCCTCTTAGTTTCTCCTTCCTCTCTATCACTCTCGCCTTTTACGACGCACTGCGTGCGCCTGCTCCACTCGACTTCTTGTGAGCAGAATAAACTGGACGTTGTTACGGAAAAGACCCGTGTCCGTCTCGTTACCACGGCTCTACACATGCATGTCATGAGCGGCATGGTGTACATGCGAGGGTTTTGGTGCTCTCCTGGCCATCTCGTTAATGGGATGTATACGAAAATTGGTATACCACAACATGACCGCATGGCGAGCATAAATGACAGGTCATAACATGACAATTATGACAAGCATGTCATGAGCGGCATGATTTACATGCCACGCGTCTCGTTAATGGGATCTATACCAATATTGCTATGGCACAGCACGACTGCATGACGAACGTAAATGACAGGTCATAATATTGCAGTCATGACACACATGTCATGAGCGGCATGATTTACACGCCACAGTCCTGGCGCTATACTGCCGTTTCATTAATGGGATGTATACGAATATTGGGATGGTACAACATGACTGCATGAAGATCATAAATGACAGGTCATAACATGAAAATCGTGACATGCATGTCATGAGCGGTATGATCTACATGCCACTTGTTTCGTTATGGGATGTATACCAAAATTGCTATGGTAAAACACGAGTGCATGACGAACGTAAATGACAGGTCATAACGTACGTTAGAATCATGACATGGGTGTATGAGCGGCATGGTTTACATGCCACAGTCATGGAGCTCTAGCGGCCGTTTCGTTAACTTCATATGTACCAAATTCGGTATAGCGAGACAACAATGCAAATCCATTTTACGTTCCTGATGCATGCTTCGCATTTCGTTGATACCCACTGCACGTGGGATCTGCGAATTTTTTCACCGGTGACCGTTCGACAGCGCACGAACCTGGTAGGTGGCGGCCATTCTGATGGCGACGGCGATATGGTAAAAATGTCGTTCCTTCGCACTCGATTCTAACGCGCAAACGATTTTTGGACCCGTTTAATCAGAAAAAAAAATTACAGCATATCCACGGAGTGAATGATGATGAGTGGGCGAAGCTCGGGATGTGCATCGTAGATCGTGCCGAGTTCCGGATTAATTTAGTTAACGCGCATGCTACGAATCCTCACGGTTCAACTATGCACAATGCACAAGTGAAATCTCCCACCGGCACTTCATTGCAAGTCAAGATCCAGTGTATATATATATATATATATATGGGTTTTGCCGGTGAACGCTTCTCCAACGCGAGCAGTCGGTATTTCTCAATCAAGAAACTCGCTAGGAGACGCTGCCTGCACCAACGTTGTCTCTCGCGTTTGCCGGGGCAGTGTCGAGTTTGCCGGGGAGCGCGTGGCTCCCGGCGCTCGCGGCGAGGGCGAGCGCCAGGTGCCACGCGCTCGCCCTCGGCGCGTGCGTGCGCTCCAGCAGGCACGCGCCGGTGGCTACCTACTACTAACTACTACTACTACTACATACATCGGGGACGCACGAAATGGCTGCTAATGGGGAATGAGAGACAGAAGAAATCGGCTTTTAGTTAACGCGCACGCTGCGAATTTTTTATTGTTCAACAACACGCAGGAGAAATCTCCCACCGGCACCACCTTGGAGGTCAAAGCGTAAGACTGGTTACGCACTACTACGACTACGACGAGGGACGAACGGGTGCCGCTTTAAGGAGCTTCGCCCCTAAAAGGTGCGCGTTATATTCGAGTAAATACGAAGTATTTCTTACCACATTTCTTTGAGGCTGCAAGTGGCATTTTAGTGGGCAAGAACTGTAATGGTAAACGGTAACTCTTTTCCACTAATGTGCACAACTCATTTAACAGGGCAGCTTATACTCATGAAAAAAATTCTCAGCAGGAAGAAGAATGGCTGTAGCGCATACGGGAGAAATTACGAAATCATGACACCACGGTGGTCTAGTGGTTATGCACTAGGCTGCTGATCCAAAGGTCGCGGGATCGAATCCCGTGTAAAATAGCGAGCGCGTGGCATGTGGTTCTTGGTTTTTCTGTTTCAAATAAACGGCAAGGTCGTCTCGCTGCTCGGCGCTCTTCAGGCGTATTGTCTTCCGCCGCATTTCGAAGCCAGGTTTATCATTCATCGAATTCCTCGGACTTTACATTGGTGCCGAAACCCGACCTGGCTTTCGTGGAGGACCATGGAACGCCTGCGAGATGTGAGAGCCGCTCGAAGGCGACAACACACGAGGATCATCCAAGAAGCCAACGATCTGTTAGCCAGCGTAGCGTTCGATCTGGCGGGTCTTCGCAGCGTTGTTCAGCGCATCGAGAAAAGCATCGATGAGCTGGCGCAGGCCAATGAAGCTCTACACGCAGAGATGACGGATGACGAGATGGCTGCGGACATTGACTCTGTGCTTGAATACGAAGTCCGGGTCGCAGGATGCGTTGGTCTTCTGCGGCACCACATCCAACAGCTGACTACACGGTCTTCGACGACTTCGAGACAAAATGGTGATGGCCCAAGTGACCCATCTTCATCGCATCCAGTAACTAAATTTGAGCGAACCGCCCGTCGTGTCCGGAGCAAGGCTTCCTAAGATCGACTTAACGAGGTTCGACAGTTCCCCCACGAAATGGCTTCCGTTTTGGGACCTCTTTCGCCATTCGGTGCACGAGAACCCACGGCTTAACAGCGTCGATCGGTTCCATTACCTCCGGTCTCTGCTAGACGGCCCGGCGGCAAAGGCCATTGCAGGCATACTGACGACCGACAGCAGTTACGACGATGCCACTTCCACCTTGAAGGAGCGGTTTGGAGACGTGCGCATTATTGAACAAAAATACCTCGAAAATCTTCGCACACTACGGCCTGTCACTACGTCGGCGAACGTTAGTGCGCTTAGGCGCCTCTACGACTTGGTCCAAGTAAACATCAGGGGTCTCAAAGGTCTGGGGTCTCGGAGTCGAACTACGCCGCGATGCTTTGTGAGGTGCTGATGAAGTAGATTCCACAGGACACAATGGTGGAATATTACCGACGGCGGCGGCATCAAATGAAAATGACCAGCCAAGATCGGAAGAAGTTGAGCAACTGCGCATCGAGGTGGAATGCAGGCTACCTACCAGCAACGCGTGTCGTACGACGGTGAACAGCGTCCGTCCAGCAGCCGTGGGAAACATGAAACGGCATCAGCTGCAGTCCTCACTGACAGCGCCAAGACAAGGATGGAGGGTTGTGTCCTCTGCCAGAACGCAGAACTGCGATGCACCGAGCGGAGAAAAAGCGCTTACTGCTGGCGGCTGGCTGCTGCTTTAGGTTGTTGGGAAACGCGAGGTCGCAGCGGAGCTACATACAATGCAACCAACGTCGCAGGCTTCTAGAACCAACTGACGCGTGCCGGGTTCGTTTCCCGGGCACGCGCCGCCACTCTTTACTTTTCTTTTGCAGCCGGTACAAACGCGCCGGCTGAGAACGCCGACGCTAGCGTTCCTCGTGCTCCGGCGTCGGTGGTCTCTACAGGGCCCCCCCGACAGAAGGTCGAAATGGACGCGTCGCCGAGGCAGTGGAGGGTTGGTCAGGGCGTTATGTCCATTGTACGATACACTGACCACGTCCGCTGGTAGCTCATGTGGAGGCGTCTCGAGGTAGGCCGGTTTGAGGTGGTCTAGCGAGACCACCTCCTCTCTACCATTTAGTAGGATTGTAGCGGACTTCGGCGTCTTGTGCAGAACGCGATACGGCCCGTCATAAGAGGGTGTGAGAGGCGCCTTTGCAGCGTCGCGTCTGAGGAAAACGTGCGTCGCAGAAGCAAGGTCTTGGTGGACGAATACGCTGTGGTCCGAAGATCGAGGTAGGACAGGGCGCAATTGCCGGATGCAATCTTGCAGACGCTGTAGGTACTGCAGCGGTTGAGGCGATGTGACCGATGAGTTGAACAAGTCTCCAGGAAGCCGCAGGGGTGCACCGTAGACGAGTTCGGCCGTTGAACATCCCATGTCGCGTCGTAAGACGGCGCGTAGCCCAAGAAGCACCATAGGGAGGTGGTCAACCCAATGGTTTCGGTCCAGGCGCGCAGTAAGGCCAGTCTTTAGCTGGCGATGGAGCCGCGCCACGATGCCGTTGGCAGAGGGATGGTATGCTGTGGTACGGCAGTGCTTAGTACCAAGCAGGCGGGTGAGGGAAGTGAAGAGGACGCACTCAAATTGCCGGCCACGATCGGTAGTGACAATGCTGGGGCAGCCGAATCTGGAAACCCATGATGACACGAAGGCTTTGGCGACCGTTTCCGCAGTGATGTCCGTAATGGGCACAGCTTCGGGCCAACGGGTGAAGCGGTCGATCATGGTCAGGATGTAGCGGCAGTCGCGAGATGGAGGAAGTGGTCCAACCAGATCAAGGTGGACGTGATCAAAGCGATGGCCAGGAGGCAGAAAAGCCTGCGTAGGAGTCTTTGTGTGTCGGATGACTTTGGCAGTCTCGCAAGCGAGACACGAGCGTGCCCACTGGCGAACGTCGCTGTTAATGTTCGGCCAGACGTATCTCTGAGTAAGTAGGCGTTGCGTAGCCCGAATACTGGGGTGACAGATGTCGTGAAGCGAATGAAATACTGCACGACGAAATGCAGTCGGAATGAAGGGGCGAGGTGTGGCCGCTGACATGTCGCACCAGAGTGAGCCGGGTACAAACGGGTGAGGAACGAGTTGCAGACGGAGAGAACGGGGACGGAGAGAACGGGGATGGTCACGCAGCGCTTGCAGCTCTGGGTCTTCCATCTGCGCCTGAGCCAGAGTTTCCCAGTTGACAGCAGATGTAGAAGTGCTGAGCGAGGTGATACGTGAAAGTGCGTCAGCTGCCTCGTTGTCGGTCCCCTTTATGTGCCGAATATCTGTTGTGAACTCCGATATATATGCCAATTGGCGAAGTTCATGTGCGACGTACTTGGAGGAGTTCGTACGGTAGACATAAGTGAGAGGCTTATGGTCCGTCAGAACATAAAAAGGCTGGCCCTCCAGGAAGTGTTGGATGGTGGAGTAGATGGCAAGGAGCTCACGGCCGAAAACGCTGTAGCGGGTCTCGGCAGGTTGCAGCCTCCGAGAGAAGAAACCCAGTGGGTGCCAGTCAGAGGCAATTTTCTGCTGGAGAACAGCGCCGATGGCCACGCTGGAAGCATCCACCATAATACGAGTGGGTGCGTCAGCCCTCGGGTGGATGAGAAGTACGGCATCGGCGACAGCTTGTTTAGCGGCTGTGAAGGCATCTTGTGGCAGTCCAGGGAATAGCGGACGAAGAGCTCTTGGTTATGCGAAGAAGCTGGGTTAGTGGGTGAAGAAGCTCAGCGCAGTGGGGAATAAAGCGTCGGGAAAAATTCACCAGACCTAGGAACTCACGGAGCTGGCGTAGGGTGGCGGGTGCTGGAAAATCCCTCACGGCCTTGACGTGCGAAGGCAACGGCCGAATTCCCAGCGCCGAGATGTGGTGACCCAAGAAATCGAGCTCGGAAGACCCGAAAACGCATTTTTGAGGATTGACAACGAGGCCGTATTGCTGAAGGCGTTGAAAAAGTTCTCGGAGATGACGCTCATGATCCTGTGGAGTGCGGCTTGCGATGAGAATGTCATCGATGTAAGCAAACACAGCAGGGAGGCCACGCGTCACCTCTGCGATAAATCTTTGGAATGTTTGAGCTGCGTTTCGTAGGCCAAAAGGCATGCGCACGTACTCGAACAGGCCGAAGGGTGTAGTGATGGCCGTTTTCGGGATATCGGTAGGCTCCACTGGGATTTGATGATATGCCTTGACAAGATCCACTTTGCTAAATACCTTGCATCCTTCCAAATGTCCTGTGAAATCTTGGATGTGTGGCAGGGGATAGCTGTCGTGGACCGTGTGAGCGTTCAGCGCCCGGTAGTCGCCACATGGACGCCAGTCACCTTGTTCTTTCTTGGGTACCATATGAAGTGGGGAAGCCCAAGCGCTGGACGAAGGGCGAATAATACCCAGCTGGAGCATGTGGTCGAATTCCCGCTTAGCAATCGCGAGACGCTCACCGAAGAGGCGGCGGGGACGAGCTGCGACGGGTGGACCACGCGTGACGATGTGGTGGGTTACATTGTGCTTAAGCGGCTGTTTTAAGTTGCACGGCCTCGTGACGTCAGGAAAGTCGTCGAGAATTTTGGCATACGGGCAGTTAGGGATCAGCGTGCGGATGCCGGTGGGAGCAACAGGCGACAGAACTCCAGTGATGGAGAGGCGCGTCTTGCTGTCAATCAGGCGATGTTGACGCATGCTGACGTCGAGGTCGAAATGGGTCAGGAAGTCCGAGCCGAGAATGGGCCGATTGACATCGGCTACGATGAAGACCCATCGAAATGTGCGCCGCAGCCCCAGGTCGAGTGTGAGAGACCGCAGGCCATACGTTACTATAGAGGTAGAGTTCGCCGCGCGGAGCGTAGGTCCACGTTGCTTAGAAGTGCGGTCTTCCTTGGAGGCGGGCAGGACGCTGACCTCGGCACCCGTGTCAACAAGGAAGCGCAGGCCAGAAATACGGTCCATGACCACGAACAGGCGGCCGGGTTGGAAGGCGAAGTCACATGCCGCCGTCAGTGATCTCGCGGTGCGTTTCCCGACCAACTGCACGGGGGCCGGCACCGGCGGGCGCGGTGCTGGTAAGTGCGATGATACCAGCAAATAGGTGGACCTCGAGAACTGCGTGAACGGGGACTACTCGGGGAAGATGCTCGGTGGCCTTGACGTGTGGAAATACCACGGTGGTCATGGGGGGATGTCCGAAGGGCGTCGATGGAAGCGGCGAGCTGGTCAATCCGGGACTCCAAGCGAGACACTACGGATGATTCTGGTGTTGAAGATAGTGCGGCGACCGTTGCAGAAGTCGCGTCGTGGACTCGATCAGCGAGCTGGGCAAGGCGATCGAGGGTCAAATCCCCTGCAGCAGCCAGGACTAGGCGAGTGGACTGCGGCAAGCGTTGCAGGAAGAGTTCTCTGAACAGCGCTCCGTTCGAGTCGACGTCGCTTGACTGTAGGAGCTGTCGCATGCTGTTGAGCAGCTGGGAGGGGCGTCGATAACCAAGCTCTTCACTGGTAAGCAGGTTTCTGAGGCGCGCGCTCTCAGATGTCGTGGTGCGGTCTAGAATGCTCTGCTTGAGACGCTGGTACGGGGCATCGTTCAAAGGTGCAGCGATGACGTCCGCTACCTCTTGAGCCACCTCAGGTGAAAGGTTGCATAGTAGGTGACGAAACCGAGTAGTAGGTGACGAAACGTCTCGCGGGTGCATGGTAGCGTCAGGCAGGAGGCTGCCTGAGGGTGGTAGGCTGCTAGGGTCGGTCATCTGTTAGGCCGGGTCACCAATGTTGGGAAACGCGAGGTCGCAGCGGAGCGACATACAATGCAACCAACGTCACAGGCTTCTAGAACCAACTGACGCGTGCCGGGTTCGTTTCCCGGGCACGCGCCGCCACTCTTTATTTTTCTTTTCTTTTGCAGCCGGTACAAAGGCGCCGGCTGAGAACGCCGACGCTACGTTCCTCGTGCTCCGGCGTCGGTGGTCTCTACAAGGTGTACGACTGTCGGCCTAAGGTGGGCTGCTCGCATTGCCAAAGAAGACACGCTACTTCGATGTGTTTCAGAGCACATGCGAAAGGCACTAACGTACCGACGCCACCGCTGCAAATAACGAGCAGTACCTCCACGTACGCTGTGTCACAGGAAGACAAGCCAAGTGATGACACCATACTTCTTCAAACATTCAGAGGATGGATAAACGCGGCGCCAAGAGCTCGTGCTACATAAGAGGCATCTTGGGTAACGGTAGCCTGCGTACTTTCATTAAGGAAGACGTTTCAAGAAAAATGAGCCTGAACGTGTTAGGCGACATTAAAATTACCGTCAATCTGTTTGGAAACAACAATGTAGGTCCAAATACCCGTCGCCGACTGGTCCAAGTAACCTTACAGAGTCAGTTTGATGGTGTTCACCATGTCATTCAGGCAATAGAAATCGCACACATTTGTCAAGTCCTCGTCAAAGTACCCAGTGACCACGAATTCATCAAAGACTTGCAGAATCGTGGCGGCAGGTTGGCTGACGCTCTTTGTTTCCTGCACATTAAACAAGAAGGCATTAGATTATTAATTGGGTCAGACCAGTTGTGGTAAATTCTTGGAAAGGACGTCACGCGGGATGACAAACACAAAGGTCTTCTTTCCACTGAAACGGCACTGGGTTGGACGATCCAGGGGCCCTTAAACAACGATGAAGCCGTTCGTCCGCATACAAACGCGAATGTTTGTGTACTCCGAACCACTTGCTGCTTTAAAACGAAGGCGCATGCTTCGGCAACTGGAAAGCTTAGGGACCACAGATGCTGTGGAGCCATCCTTTCATGACAAGCAAGTTTTCAAAGCTTTCAAAGAAACCACTGAGCTGTGCGACAAGAGATATGAAATACGTCTGCCTTGTAAAAACCTGCCGGTCCGACCTGCACGATAACCTCGCTGTAGCAATCAAGTGGTTTTGCTGCCTCCTTCGTCGGCTATCGCAGCTGTGATGCAGCGGTCGTACAGTATCTTGAGGATCACCATGCGGAACCAGTTCACGTCGTCGATGATGTGAATACAACAAAGTATTGCATGCCCCATCAAGAAGCGATCAGAGAATCGTCCTGTACGACCAAACTAAGAGTTGTCTTCGACGCGTCCTCTGATGGCACTGGAATGACTTCTCTAAATGACCACTTGGAAGGAGGTTCTGAAAGTTATTTAATTTCGATTACCGAAAGGAAACTATTTGGTCTAGAATTAGCAGCCCTCCATGCAGGACGAAACATTCACAAGGCTTCTACAATTCGGACTTCGCATCCCTCTCTTGCGGAGGTGGATGGTTTGCTGCTCATTGAAACAAGAATACAAGACGTTGGGGACGAGAAAGGCATCAACCGCCCGATTCGGCTTCCCGGTCATCACTTCGCCAATGAACTCATCGAGACGCACCTGCACCGAAGGTTTTTCCATGCGGGGATCGCAACGACTATCGCAGAACTCCTAGTGCACTTCTGGGTGACGAAAGGGAAACAGTGTGTGAAAAAATAGGGGGACCTTTAAGCTTCGTCTTTAAGAGTTGAACACGATAGTGAAATCCGGCCCCCAGTGCGCACTTCAACCACTCAGTGCATACTTATTAATGTGTGCTGTTACACACACACACACACGCACACAGACACACACGCGCGCGCGATGTATCTATGGTAATGGTAGAGGTTTTCGATCTATTTAACAGCACTTTTATATCAACTTCATGAAAATTTTGTACAGTGATGTAGTCACATGGTCCTGCATTATGAACTGCGCGTAGGCGTGACATTTTTATTCGTAAATGGCCACATTCTGTCGTCCTTCGTAGGTTAACTATCTGGCAGCTGTTCGATTTGTTCTTCTGGAGACCTCTTCCGGCCAACCGCAACAACCATCGCCTTATGGTCCGTGAAATGGCAACTGCAGTACTTCACTTCTTTAATGGTGTCGTGAGAATGAAATGCTAAAAAAGTGGTTGCAGAGCATCCGACGAGACAGCATATAGGCTCTGCAGTAGTCGCATGGCCTCCGAGATGCGGGCGCGCTCGCCGTCACGGAGGCCATGCGACTCCACATGGTAGTTGAGACATTGCTTGATATATCTTCCGCTAGATGGACATAGTTGTCCATTTTTGGAGCTGTTATTTTTCGCTCACGCGACGCCGTCACCGACGGCGGTATTTCTGCTGAACGAGCTCTCTAACGCTATCGCGTTAAAAAGTGATCGGGCAGTGTTCTTGGTGTGCGCGAAGATTCAGCGCCCAAGTTGTGTTGGAAACTCGCACGAGTACTAGAGAACATTACGGGAAGCGACGGAGTTGTACGTGCATGTCGCCTAAGGCTAGGAAACGGCAAAATAATCATGTGGCCGGTACAGCATCTGTGCTTGTCACGTGTACGCGGAGATCCTGGAGGGCGAAATGCCGAGCGTTGGAGAGGGAGAGAGACGTTTGGCAACGATAGTGTTTTGTGAGCACAGAAAACCAACTTTTATCGACACAGCACACGGCAAACCAAAGATGAACAAAATATATACAAGCAGAAAATAAAACTAACACAGAAATTCCTCCCGATTGAAACTAACTGATTAACAATACTCAAGTCTCTAATCGGCGCTGCGCTCAGTCCTGAGTCTGACCACGTTTGTTTCGGCGACGCTGTCGCGAATAACAGATGAAACGTTCTTACGTGGTCGGCGCTGTTTTCTTCACGGCAAAGTCCGTTGCCGGTCCGGACCTAGTCTGTTACTCCAAGTTCTTGCCGGCCTCCCTTGCGTCGTCCAGGGCGTATCGCCTGCTGCCGTAGCCGACGCCCGGTCTCAAGTCGCTACGTGGCGTCTCCCTGAGTTAGGCCTACCCGGATGCCTAAGTACAAGTACGGTCCTCCGCTCGATGTAGAGACGTGACGGCCCGGTGAATTGCTGCTGGCCGACCCCTTGAAGGGGGATTGATGACGGTGCGTCAGGAACCGTCCGCTGCAGGACCTCCAAAGAGCCTCGCCCGAACGTAATCGAGGTCTACGGCCACACGATGGGGTACCAGCGTCCCGGATCCCGAACCGAACACCTCGTCCCGTAGGCAGAGCGTAGCTGCCGATGCGTCCTTCCTCGGCGGTCGCCACTCAGACAATTGCCAGCTCAGTGCTTTTCCACCTCCGATCGCGGCGCGGGTCGCGTGCCACAAAGCCCGTCGTCAACCAGCCACGAACACCAACGTGTCACCGGCGCGTGCATTCTAGCGCCTCTCCGTTACGTAGCACGCCATCTCTGGTTGTTCGCACTGTGGCGCGTGTTGTGGGCCCCTTTATCATGACAGTGCTTCCTAGAAATGGTGGTGGTGAACAACTTTTATTTGGTCCAGCAGGGTTTAAAACGATCGGGCCTAAATCTCCCCCGAGGGGACGGTGAGGTTTTGCCTCACCGCTGCCTGCTGGACGGCCCAAAGCTGGTCGTCAAGGGTGGACAGAGTGGTGGTCCACCTATAGACGGAAGAATCTCGGGTCTAGCGGCTGTCTTATCGCCCATAATCTCCCATAACATGTGATTTAGCGTGGCCGGAGCCTATCTGCAGATCTCGCACATATTTGTCGTTTATACCTCCGGGAAGATCCTGTTTATTTGGATTGGGTTGGGGTAAGAATTTGATTGGAGCTGGCGCCAAGCAACTGCCTGCGCCCTGTTAAGCTTGGTGTGCGGTTGTGGAAGCGTTCTTCTCGAGTGAGAATACATTTTCGTAATATCATTGTACCTAGTCATACGGTCTCGCTCAACCCATCCCCGCTGTTGCCCAAATTCGCGTGGTCGGTCATGTCGCGCGCGGCTACCTCGTTAAGGTAGCAATCCGTAATTTCGCGAAAGGCAGGATATCGATTACTGCGTACAACATTATTAGAAATTTCGATAGGCCTAAAGACCACAGCTCGCTCATATGGTTCCCCGCACATATTACCTCGGAGGGAGGAGCACCCCCCAACCTTAACGAGGTAGCCCACAATTTCCTAGAAATGCGCCCATAGCATTTCGTGGGCCGGGAGTGTTAATAAGAGAAAAGCGGGCGAAAGAAGACGAGGTGGGATCGCGAGCGCGTGGCACGTAGTGCTTCTTGTTTTTTTCTGTTTCGAATAAACGGCAAGGGCGTCTCACTGCTCGGCGCTCTTCAGGCGTATTGTCTTCCGCCGCATTTCGAAGCCTGGTTTATCATTCCTTGAAGTCCTCGTACTTTACATCCCGGTCGCGGCGGCTGCATTTCAATGGAGGCGAATTGTTGAGGCTCGTGCGACATCAGTGCGCGTTAAAGAAGACCGTAGGTGGTCGAAAAGCCCCCCACTACGGCGTCTCACATAATCGTAGCTGGTTTTGGGACGTTAAACCCAGGAAAGCAATCTAATCACTCAATCAACCAAATCATGACCGCAAGGTTACCGCTTTCTCTAAAGCAGTGAAATGTATATAATAGTTGCGTTCTCCCGGTACTAGCATACGGCGCAAAGCTAACGAATAAAAGTCAAGAGAGAATTAAGGCTCACAGATCATGGAAAGGAAAGAGAAATGATAGGTGTAACGTTAGCAGGCAGAAAATGAGCAGCATGGATCAATAAAAGAGGGAAGTGAACCTGGCCAGGACACCCAATGCGGACAATTGTTGGCAAGTGACAGAACCAGGAAACGCATCAGAGGAAGGCGAAAAGGGTGAAAAAGTTCGCCGGCATAACGAGGCATGAGGAAAATGTTCACTTTATGGGTTCTGACTTTTCAAAAATCAAGGATGATCCTCGTGAGCGTCCTGACGCCAGTGGACTTAAATAGGCTTATGATGATGACGAGGTGGTTACGGTGGCGTTGTGCGTACGACAGGTTGGACAGAGGCAGCAGGCGCGCAGGAAGGAATGGAGGGGGCGGCCCTCTCTCCCGTCCTTCTCACCCCTGCAACGACGGGTGCGGCACGCGTCCCGCCGCCACTCAGCCGCACCGGCCGCCAAGGTGAGTGCTTGCATTATGGGCCGCCTCGCTTTTTCGCGATTGTTGCGCGCGCTCCATCGATAGATTTGTCGCTTTTGCCCTTAGAACATCCACTTTAGGCTTGATGCTAACATCGTGGGCTCCAACAATCGTGGTAGCGTCATCAAAACAGCTCAACTGTCGTTGTGTTTCACCCCTCGCTTTCTTTCTTTTCTTTTTTTTTTATTCACGCGGAAGACAATTCATTTTGTCTTCTGCAGCACTAAGTGCTTGGCTCGTTCCGATCGGAACATTTCACTTGCAATATGTCTTTGCAGGAAAAAAGAGAAAAAGCAATGTATAAATGACAGCGCATGGAAGATTCCGCAGTGCTTTCGGACAAAATTAAGATATAAGTGTTCCTTTTTTTGTCTTGTTTTTTTTTTCCCTCAATGGTGTGCCTATTGCAGGATCAGGGAGTTACTGCAGACTTTCATTTTCTTTCTTGTCGGAATGAATCTCAACGTCTTCGTCCCCGCCGTCGAAATTTTATGCGTTGGAAGAGAACAACTACAGCGAGAGTGAAGGCGGGAGCAGGTAATTTCGGTCACGAAGTGTTCACCGCCAGCGCTGAAAAACGGATCTGGCTCCGCGGTTCGAACACGTCCGACGACTCCCTCATTTTTTACTGGAAACTAAATTTTTGAGTGCACGTTTTAGCAAGGTATTGAACATATTTAGTTACACGAGGTTTTAAAACATATCAAGCGTAAATGTGCATGATGCTAGATTCAGACTTAGATTAGTTTCGGAGCCTTCATTTGCGTATGACTGTGGAAAAAGAGGTCGACACTCTGATCGCCATGTAATGGAGCTCGAACTATTCCGTGGTGCGCCGTAATACCTCTTTTTTTCTTCTCTGTTTTGGGAATGCATGGGCGGGATTCGATCGCTCGACGGAGAGCCGCCATGGCGGGCAACACCACCAGGTTGGTGAAGGTGTTCAGGATGGCATACATATAGTGCAACACTTCTCTTAGTGCTCAGAGCCGCTGATATATTTTGCGGGCTTGTCAGTCGTGCAATGGAGCGATAACCTCGATAATGTGTCATTCTGTACGGAATTCCAAAACACGGAAAGGAATTACTTGTCCCTACAGTGTCGACAATTTTACGGCCGCGCCAACGGCTCCTTTCTGCGGCGCGACTTGAGAATACGGAGCTCGTCCGCACGCTCAGCAGCGCACGAAAAGCGCAGCGGTTACGTCACGGCGTCTGGTGCCCCGCTTGGCGAACCAGCCGAGGTGCAGTAGCGCAGAGTTTCTGGTGCGCCACGTCGTATATATATATATGCACTTTCGCAAGCATCGCTTGCCTGTCAACTTGACAGTGCGATGTCTTCCTCACTCTATGGAACGGGAAACGTTCGTTGTGCACCCCAAAACACCAGAAATCCCGGGGTCATAGTGAAATTTACTGGAATGTATTGATCATTTATCAAAGCATCTCGCTTCACGATGATTTGGTGGAGCTCGTCGTAGATAGGTGATGAAGCGTCGAGGTTTTGCAAGCGAATACGATCAGTGTCTCGGTGCGATCTGCAGTGTGTTCTGCAAAGTTAAATGCCATGTTACATGTAGCAGTGGCATAACGATGGAGGCTCCAGCCTAATTTCGGCGTAAAGAACCCGCATTGTGAAACGCAAGGATCGATCTGTACGAGCTAGACTTTTTACCGGCGGCCATCTGCGGCACTCAGCGGGGGGCTAATTACTGCGTGCCGGGCGAAAGTGGCTTTTCTCCACGGAAGAGCGCCCTAGAGACACCGCTGAAAACAAGCAATGCTTGAGGAGAACACAACGTTCTTCCTTGAAGGCTTTAGTTTCTGAGGACAGCGTACAGGACGGGGTAAGTTACGATAATTTTATGTTGTGTCTGGAATGTTCGTTTCCCCAGTTGATGCACTTCTGGGTCCGTCCGTATCAGCTGTTACTACGAATGGCGTCAGCGACTACTGCCAAACAACGTATCGGACGAGGAGCAGGCTAAAATTACAAAATGCCGCCGTACAACCGCTGTTTTCGAGCGGTGGTCTAGTGCGAAAATTGGACATGAGAGGAGTAGCGCCAACTAAGGCCTTGCAACAAAAACAAAATCGGCCGAAGGTCAGAGATGCAGGCTTTCTCAGGCCAACGCTTGCGCCGGATATTTACCAAACAGCAGTGTATGGATTCGCGTCACATTTTTACTACTGTCCGTGTGTTATGCTCTTGCGGAATCACACTCGAGCCAGTATCCACTCTCACGTCTTTGTACCGAACTAAGCAGAACCGGCGCCAGGAGATACCCACGCCTGCACATTACACAAGTTGGTGGTGTGCCGCAAAGACCACCCACATAATGTGCGGCCAGGACACGTCAGCTCAGCCCTTCTGTGGTCCGGCAGGGGGGTTGTCGCAAGCGAGAAGAGTCCTCCTCTACCAACTCTCGTGCGGGCATGCATAGAAGCACGTGTGTGCTGCCCTCGATGCGCTTACAACAGCAGCGTGAGGCCGGAATTCTGTGTCGATCAAAAGTGAGCAATAGTCAGAGGCCACGAGGGAGCGTGGCGACATTACTCGCCGATTACGCGGTAAGAACGCGTGCAATGATGGTCGCATTTCCTTTTTTCAGCAGACGATGCTGTCGCAGTTGTGCAGAGCCCAGCTGTGTTCAAGTCGCAAGTGGAGCTTCAATTTCAGTGAGTCATTTTGCACTAACTTCAGGGAAGAAATTGACGCCTGCCAGAATTACAAAGAAGCTCGAGAGGAAGTTAATAACCACGCAGCGGGCGATCCAACGAAAAATGATAGGCGTTACAGTAACAGATAGGAAGACAGCTGAGTGGATTAAGGAACAGACAGAGGTAATAGACATTTTTACTTTTACGCGCTAGTGTGACAGCGGGGCTAAGGGAATAGCGTTATCGTACCGCAAATATTCGTTGCAGAAACGAGCTTTAGTTTAGCGGAATAGCGTTTACGACCCAGTAGTTGTGATTGTAGCATCATCTAGCGAAGGATACATCCGTTAAAAAAGGTGAAAACAAATAGAACTTAAAAATGTTCACTTACAATCACGCGTGCAGCGGCATTCTAACTTTGCAAGAATAAAGAGAACACATACGAACCAAGCGCATAAATTGGCATGTTACAAAAATGTAAATAGACGTTCTCTCGCTATGCCTAGCGCCGTTCGAAATGGGAAGCGATCTCGAAAATTCGGCTAATATTGCGTCGTCGAAGCTACCTGAAGGCAAGCGAAGCCATTTTCCGCAGTCATTTCCTGCGAACGAAGTGAATCCTGCCACAGCAACGCCAAATTCAATTTGAAGCGGGCGTCAGAAACCGCCGCCACGTTTTACGTAAACTACGATAAACACGCAAACATGGTAACGTTATATCTACGAAATACCGTGGGCACGCTAAACTGTATCGACCGTTTACGCTACCGCGCATGCGCACTTGCATCCCGCAATTCCGATAACTGCGCTGTTGCTAAGCCCGATATGTCTAATAATCGTAGTTAAGAAGAAAAAAAAATGGAGATCGGCAGGTCACGCGAAAAGAAGGCTAGACAACCGATGGGCAGTTAGAAAGACGGAATGGATACCAAGGGAGAGTAAGCGTAGCCGTGGACGACCGAGAGGAAGGTGGAGTCACGAAATTAAGAAATTCGCAGGCATCAGATGGAATCAACTCGCACAGGACAGGGCAAGATGGAGAGCAGTGGGCGAGGCCTTCGTCCTGCAGTGGACATAAGACAGGATGATGACGATGATGATCGGCTCATCGGTCGTGCAGCAATTCTGTTTTGACGAAGCTGCAGACTGCTCTAATGTCATACATTAAACACACGGAATTTATTAAGAACTTTAACGAGAAGTGTGCCGTACATGCCGCTCTGTCCAGTTCTGGCGATTTGTCACACCCATTACGGTCGAAGCTCGATATTCCTCGGGAGAACGATAAGTGTGAGGCCGTTTTGTTGCAGGCGGTTTTAATAGCATTCCGACACACAGCACGTGTGCCCAACCGTCTGGCTTCGTGCAAATAAAGCTCATAAACACAGCGCGCCGATGCAGCAGCTACGCAGCTGAAGGAGGCGAGTACTCCAAGTACCGGCGTGCAATGCGGCAGCGGTGGCGTAGTGCTACTCGCGGTGAGATCAGTAACATAGACACGAGACGCCATTCTCCATGGCCATGACGTAGCTCTCCACACTGCGGTGCCAGGGCTGCCGTTCCAGAGTGTTCCGTGGCGGGCAGCGCACGACGACGGGTGCAATCAGATTAGCCAGGATGCAACGACTTTATTAAACACGAAGCAATGAACGTCAGTGAGAGGAGCCGATCTCCCTCGTCGGCAGGAATCCCTTTGGATTCAGCAGCACCAAGGGCTTCACCGATGGGCGGCGGAGCTCTCTGGAATGTAAAGCGCGCGAGCTATACGTTTTAGACGGACAACCATGTGGACCATGGATTACGAAAGAAAAACGTCGAGCTAAGCTTTAATATTCTTCACGAGGACACAAGAAGCGCAATGGCAAAACCTATTCTCGGCAGTTAGGAGATGTTGGCGCACAGATCAGGCGCCGGCTACTCCTTGGCTCCTGGGTGTGGTGAACGTTCAACATGCATGGTTGCTATGCGAAGCACTCTGGCATAATCACAAGAACAGTGGTTCCGTCAGAACAGTAACGAAGAAACACAATCACAAAGTATACGTATGCAAGTTCAAACACATGGCAGTACTTTCTAGCAAAAGTCTCTAATAAATAAATAACAATGTCACTGCCACAAAAGTCCATAGTCAGTCAGAGGCACGTGGTCGCGTAACGGAATCACTATACATTTACTATAACAATCAGTACACATAACTATAACAGTACAGTACCTTGTTGAATAATCATAGAAATCACAAAAAGGCGTAATACCTAAAAATACCAATTGCGCTAATAACGTCCAGCAATGCCGCCTTCTTCCAAAAACGTTTTGAGTGCTTTCAACGCGTTTTTTTTTTTTTTTCCAAGGCCGTCGCCGGCCATGGGCCCAGAAGTTTCCTTAAACTGAATGGCCGACGGTCCAGTGTCATCAGAACTGCTTTTAGTCGATGTCTTAGTTCGTCGTGATTTCGGCAATCTAGGAGCAGGTGGCATATCTTCGTCTTGAAACCTACAATCACATTCTGGAGTTCTAGCGCTGCCAATTTTGTGTAGAAAATGCTTTGTGTAGGCAGTACCTAATCTTAACCGATGAATGAGGGTTTCCATACTTCTCTCTAAAGATAATGATATT
The DNA here is from genome assembly GCA_013339685.2 of Hyalomma asiaticum. Lineage (NCBI taxonomy): Eukaryota > Metazoa > Arthropoda > Arachnida > Ixodida > Ixodidae > Hyalomma > Hyalomma asiaticum. The sequence continues at coordinate 17,922,514 of CM023484.1, forward strand.
CTGAGTTCAATAAACGGATCGATATGATACAAGTCACAACTTTTGGAATTTTGATCAAACCATGTACTTCTGCTCATTTTGAAAGATGTCTAGCGCAATTCATTTTTCGACAGTGGGAGGGTGGCGTCTTTGTGACATCGGCTGCTGTGCTACTGAGAATGTTGCAGTGGCGTGGTATCCACTGAAATACTATGTCGTGTTTCGCTTGGTTTGCTCTTGAGAGTTCTTTAAGTGTCTCATATATTATATTCTCGCTGGTCGTGTGTGCTTTTGTGCTGCGCAGGGATGTTAGGGCTGCCTGTGAATCACTAAATATTACCCATCTTTGCGAATCTCCCACAGATGTTATAAATTTGATGGCACACAGGATAGCAAATAGTTCGGCCGTTGTGGATGATGTAGCACGACACAGCTTATAGGACTCTTGCTTTTTGAATTGCGGAACAACGAATGCCGAAGTAGAGGAGGTTGCTACACAAGAGCCGTCCGTACAAACATGCACGTATCCTGGACACAGCATATATATCTGATACAGCGCCAGTTGTTGAGCGGCCGGTATAAACATGTCTCTTTTTCTTATTATTCCCTCTACCGACAATTCAATTTTTGGTAGTGCGAGCTCCCATGGAGGATAATCAACGTCGCAATGCCAAAATATGTTGCTTAGTAACATATGAATATTTTCTTGAACTGCCTTATGCATATAACTTCTGTCTCTCCTCCAAATTTCTAGTACCAGTGGGTGATTCTTATGTTGTGTTTGAAGACGAAAGAAATGCCGGCATGTTTCTATTGTTGCATAACTGGAAACTGAGTTTGGCGGGACTCAGCTATTACAAGCCGGCTAGACTTCGCTTTTGGAACTCCTAGACATATGCGCAGTCCTCTTGCTATAAGTCTTTGAAGCCGCTCTTCTGACGTGCGAGAAATGTTATGTAAGATAGCCGCAGAGTACGCAATTTTTTGTCTTATTAAAGCATTGTGAACAGTGAGCATGGACGTCACCGATCCACCCCATGATGTGCCAGCAAGTCTGCGAAGTATATTTACTATAACGTTGACGTCACTTTCCAGCTTCCTAATGTGAGGTGCCCAGGATATTTGCCTATCTAGCATTATTCCAAGGAATCTATGCTGTGTGACTATCGCCAGCGGTGGTCCCTCAAGATTAAGGCTAAAATTTTTTAACTTCTTCCGAGTGAAGGGCATTACGGCTGTCTTTGCGTGTGACAAAACCATCCCTCTTTCTCGTGAGAAGTTATTGATGATGTTTATTCCTTCTTGTAGTAATTTCTGAAGTAACTGGACGTTATTACCAGATGCCCAAATGCACACATCGTCTGCGTAAATTGAGAATTTTAACTCAGCTGGTAGCATTTTTGTTAAATCAGCCATGACACAATTAAAGAGAAATGGACTGAGTGCTCTCCTCTGTGGCACACCCTGCGTGACATCATGTTCACTACTGTTTCCTTCATTCGTCTGTACAAATACCTTGCGACCTGACACAAACTTAGATATCCATCTCAATGTTCTGCCGGAGCTTCCAAGTTCTAACATACGTAGCATAACATGAACGTGACTGACGGTGTCAAATGCCCTCTTTTTGTCTAAGAATACCGATATGGTCAAGTTACCACAAGCTCGTTCATGTTCCACAGATGAGACGATATCTATTACGGCGTCCATTGTACATCTGTGTTTTCTAAAACTTACCAAGTTGTTGGACAGCACATCTGTTTCATTACACCACCACTGAAGCCGTGCGTCGGTCATCTTTTCCATGACTTTGCATAAACAACTTGTCAAACTAACTGGGCGGAAGGATTCAAGGCACAGGGGCGTCTTGCCCGGTTTTAAAATAGCGATTACTCGAGCGACTTTCCAAGAATCGGGTACAGTTTCTTCAATCCAGAGATCATTGAATATGTCTAAGAGAGCATTTGTGGCTGTTGGCGCGAGGTTTCTCAGCATATTATACGTCCGGTCCGTCCGGTCCAGCAGGACGTAGCCGTCCGGTCCAGCAGCAGACTTCTGACGACGTGACGCTATCGCACATTGCAGTTCTCTTAATATGAATGCTGGGTCTAAGTGAGAATGTTCTGCCCAATAGCAAGCACTGATCTTCTGCTTAGCAAATGCAACTGAGTTTTCAAAATCTATACACTGTGATGAGAAACCAGGCCTGCAGATATGGGCACGAAATTCGTCGGCTATTGCTAGCTCCCCCGTGTTCCGAGCAACATCGAGAGCGCGGAATGGGAAGCTCTGGGTCACAGGGCAGTTAACACGTTTTGAAAAAAAAAGCAATTACATTTGTATTGCTGTGACTTGTTGCGCGTATTGCGCTGGTGCATCGCTCCAAGCGACGTCTGTCGAATCTGCTGGCCACCCAAGTTCACAGCGTGCATCGGTACCCGTTTTTTCGGTGAAGGTAGTAGCCTTGATTCTCGGCGGTCGAGTTTCGAGTGAGGCCCGTGCACTGTGCGATGTAAGCGCACGTTAAACTGCAGGTGGTAGAAATTTCTGGCGCCCTCCGCTACGCCATCGCTCATAATCACATCGTAGTTTTGGAACGGAAATCCTCAGTAATTATTATCATTGGGTACAGGAACCTCGTACATGTACACGTAGACACACAACAGGTGGTAATTGTGGGCGCCCGGTCTGCGTAAGCGTATCACCGTGTTTTCGGACACAGTCGCGATGTTGGGGACCGAGGCGTTATGGCTTATAACAGTCAATATGTGCCTGAAACTACATGGACTCTTCAGTGTGGTAGAGTGCTATCAGACCTGATGCGTAGACGTCTTAAATTGGGCGGAGATAACTGGTAAGCATATTTCTGACCCAGTATTTAGTTTGTACTGAAGCCCCATTCAACGGAGGAAACCTGCTTAAAGCCTCAAGCATGGCTGCAACTTTAGCAACTATCAGAAGCTGGGTACTTTGAGAATGGAAATACCTGTTTCATCCAGGTGCACTGCGCCGAAGCAAACGAGGACTACGAAAAGGACAGACAAGTGCCAACATATTCTGACGACAGGTTAGCTACTCTTTCAGGTTTCTGTCAAGCGTCGCTCTCAACAGGTTCCTAAGGTTCGGCGCGATACAGGATTCAGTGGAAACTCCTTCGTTCTGGCACACTTCTCCGTTCCGTTCCACATAAGTAGAGGACAGATACGTATAGGACAGATAGGTCCGGAAACTCTGACACCAACCGAATTTCCGAACTGCACCTGACCCATCAAATCAATACGGTCTTCAATACAAGACAACAAGGCGTCACGAGGAAGTGAAATGTATTTCACATCCATTACAAGAACTCTTAAACTACGAAGAGTGCACTGCCTGAGGAAATCTACGCCTTGAACGGAATTGTGGACTAAAACAGGATCCTTGACCGCAAGAAGTTTCAACTTCTCGGCAAAAACAAACCCAAGGCTTCTTGCCAAGGACACTTCTCCGAAAGGATGGCACTAAATGGCATATCCTCTTTGTGTGTCTTCGCAGAAAAAAGAACATCTCTAGGCCAACTTCTCGCTGCGCTTGCCTCTGTCCTTTTCGTAGTCCTTGTTTGCTTCGGCGCAGTATTATACCTGAATCATGTATCACCAACTCGGCCCATCGTCCACTCTTACTAGTTGCATTTCTAGTTCCTCGGCCTGCGTTTCGTTCCTATCCCTTCATCCGTATATTCTCATTACCCTCGTTGCACTGGGAACTTGCCGTGCCCGTGCGTTTCGCGTTCAGCATCCGTCGCAGGCATCCGCATGTGGAAGGTTTGCGGGTTGGCTTTAACCCCTCGAGTGGCCGCGGCATTAGGATTTAATTTTATTTATTTATTTATTTATTTATTTATTTATTTATTTATTTATTTATTTATTAAATGTACCTTAGAGGACCCTAGAGGCCTTGCTTAAGGCGTTAGGGGGGGGGGGGGGTAATACCGGAAAATGTTTAAATCGTGTACAGTAATTTCAATACAACAGGAACGAGTATAAGAGATGACAAGAAAAATATGTTACGGTAACGTAAACGGGAACATAGTCAACACTTCTTTAGATGATATACGACAAGAAGGCAAGAAAAAAAAATGTGGTTGATCCATCTGTCATAGGAATCCGTATAACACGAAAGTGAAACCCTTCTTCGCGAAGTTGTGGAATGCATAAGCGGCAATCTGGCTAATCGAGGGACGGCAGATGGCTTGGGTACTGCGAGCATGTGAAAGCGTTAAAACTAGACATCAGCGGCACCTCGACACGGCACAGGGATTCTCGACATTTGTACACGACAGAAAGCTTCCGAGCGACAAACATTGCTCTGGAAACACTGACTTGCATGCCCTGCGCAAGCCCGCTATAAACGAGGATCGTCAGCATATGGTGACACCTTCAAAGAGAAACCGAACGGGTCGTCAGCGGATCGTTTTGTCAAAACACCACCGCAACGAAAGGCCAATATTTGCTTGTCTACGGCCGTCTTTGCTATCCTGGAGCAGTGCGCGTCGCAACTCAACACACCTGGCCACGCAAGACCAATCTTGTAGAGACCGGGCTCGTACTTTGCCCCTGGAACGCGCCGTCACGACGCCGCCACGGCCCTGACTTCCTCGGCGGTCGAGGAGATCCGGACGCGAACACTACCGAAGCCCTGACTGCCGGCGCGAATCAGCACGACAGTCTGCTTCGCTCAATCTATAGTTCCTAGATGGCGGTACCATCGCAGCGAACATAAGCGAACCAAGAGTGCAGTATAAGGGAGGCGATGTTAATTTAAGAGTAATTTTGCTTGTTAAACACCATAGTTCACTGTACCAAACGCCTTTGCTTTAACCGGACAATTAAATACAACTTCTAAAGGGCTACATTGAACATATAAGGCCCATCCGTTAGTCCTACGACGGATGTTGCGGTGGTGTATCGGTAGAGCACCTAGCTCCTCTCGTCAAATCTCGTTTGAAGGTGGGTTCGAGTCCGCCTGCGTGGAACTTTTAAATGCGAAGCATTTCTTAGCGAACCTCGGCTACTTTGAGCGTATCTATCTATCTATATCTATGTATCTAGCCGCCTACGACTTTGTGCTCTCCTGGCTGTGTCTTTAATGAGATGTATGCGAAAATTGGTGTGTCACAACATGACTGCATGACGAACATAAATGACAGGTCATAACATGAAAATCGTGACATGCATGCCATGAGCGGCATGATTTCCATGCCATGGTCTTGGTGCTCTCCTGGCCGTTTCGTTAATGGGATGTATACGAAAATTGGTATGCCATAGCATGACTGCATGACGAACATAAATGACAGGCATAACATCAGAATAGTGACAGGCATGTCATGAGCGGCATGATTTACATGCCACGGCCTTGGTGCTCTCCTGGCCGTTTCGTTAATGGGATGTATACGAAAATTAGTATTTCACAAAATGAGTGCATGACGAACATAAGTGACACTTCATGAAAATCATGATATGCATGTCATGAGCGGCATGATTTACATGCCACGGTCTTGGTGCTCTCCTGGCCGTTTCGTTAATGGGATGTATACGAAAATTAGTATTGCACAAAATGAGTGCATGACGAACATAAGTGACACTTCATGAAAATCATGATATGCATGTCATGAGCGGCATGATTTACATGCCACGGTCTTGGTGCTCTCCTGGCCTTTTTGTTAAAGGAATGTATACGAAAATTGGTATGCCACAACATGACAGCATTACGAATATAACAGTAGGTCATAACATGAAAATCATCACGTGCCTGTCATGAGCGGCATGATTTAAATAACAGTGTATGATGACCATGGGTGACACGTTCTAAGAACATGGAAATGGTGACATGCATGTCATGAGCGATATGATTTACATGCCACTGGTTTTGTTGATGAGATATATACGAAAATTGCTATGGCACAACACGACCGCATGACGAACGTAAATGACAGGTCATAACATTAGAATCATGACATGCCTGTCATGAGAGGCATGGTTTACATGCCACATTCTTGGCGCTTTTGCGGCCGTTTGGAGCAAAATCGGTATAGCGAGACAACAATGAAGATCCAGTGCAGTCGGATCTACATTGGATCTGCATTGGATCTGCAATACACCTGAAATTTTTGCATTCCATTTAAAATGGTAAGCTAAATATTCCTGGCCATAAATACATACAACCATTTTCTCCTCGCGCATCTAGGCATCGTCATATGCACAACCTGCTCCCATACACCACTCGGACTAACATCTTTAAAAATTTCTTCTTTCCCCGAACAATCATTCAGTGGAATAGCTTACCACCTGATGTCGTTTCATCAGATGACGTAGAGAAAGCGTTGCTCGGAGCATCCCAACCGTAATATAAGTGTATCCCCTCTCTGTACTTCTAATGCTTATTATATTTTTTACACTCTGTCCTTAAGCAATATATCTTCTTCGGATTGTCAATGCTCAGTATTTGTATCTCTTGAAGCGTTTCAATGTGTGTATATATGTGTGGTGACATCAATCCATTTCTGCCGCTGTTTATTCTTATATATGGTGTGTTATATTTTTGCTATGTATTTTGTATCATCCATTTTGTATTCTTGTAAATTTGATTATTCCTTTGATTTTTTTCTCGATGTTCGCATATTTTTATTACTGTTATGTTCCCCACCTGCCTGGTCTTTAGTGACCGCGGTATTCTTTAAATAAATAAATAAATAAATAAATAAATAAATAAATAAATAAATAAATAAATGCGTAAGGAAATATTATGCAGTAAGTTAATTAATGGATATAAAAAATAATAATGGCCTAATAAGACTTCCCTGTCGTACATCCACGTAACGGAGAGGGGAGGAAAATTATTAACTACTGTGAATTGCTGACGATTGCGCAAAATATTACGAATCCATCTTAAGGTAAAAGAGTCTAGTTTCAGTACAGATAATTTTAAAATCAAGCGACGATGTGCTGCAAGATCAAACGCTTTTGAAAAAAACCAGAAATGTACAAACAGTTTGTAGATTCTCGTCCATGTTAGCGTATACATCGGTAGTTAATTCGAATAATTGCGTCTCGCATGAGAAATTCCTTCGAAATCCGTGTTGATTTGTAAAAAAAAAGATGTGTTAGCTTCCAGGTGGCTGTAGGCATTGGATGCAATTGTATGTTAGATACCAATGTCTGAGTGGAGCCCCGCCACGGTGGTCTAGTGGCTACGGTACTCGGCTGCTGATCCGATGGTCGCGGGATCGAATCGCGGCCGTGGCGGCTGCATTTCGATGGAGGCGAAATGTTGAGGCCCGTGTACTGTGCGATGTCAGTGCGAGTTAAAGAACCCCAGGTGGTCAAAATTTCCGGAGCCCTCCACTACGGCGTCTCTCATAATCAGAGGTGGTTTTCGGACGTTAAATCCCACAAATCAATGTCTGAGTGGAATCGAGAAGTTCCGCTACACCAACTTCTACATGAGCCCGGACTAGATGACGAAGAATGAAGTACTACGCAGCACTCAATGAGCACACCCCGGACACGCTATGTATAGGCAACCACAGGAGGCTACGCTCAGACGTCTCGTTAAAGGTGCTGTAACACTTGTGGCGACATTGTTCTTCGAGACCGTGCACCGGACGTTGAGCTACGCGGTAGACAAGAAGTACGCTGCACCGGACCTCCTCTCCATGGTGACACGTGTTTAAAAGGATTCGTACCACAGGAAGACCGAAGAGACAGGCGTTCTCCATCAAGCTAATCGCTGGTAGTCTGCTCTTAAGCAGGACATCTTCCTAGACAGCGAACTTTGTATAGTGCCCTCTGACAAGCCAGGATGCTTAGCTATCTTCAGCAAAGCTGTAAGTGGGATGACATCCGTCTTTCGCAAGTGCGGTGGTATCGATCTTGTTAAAGTACAGCTTCAGGCGAAAATATTCTGCCCTCAACTCTCCGGAACTAGCAAACAAGATAGCAAAAACGTGAGAAGTTGGCCCAAGAGAGGATTTTTCTGCAAAGACAAACGAATAGGGTGTGCCATTTCGTGTCATCCTTTCGGAGAAGAGTCCTTTCTCTGCAAGAAAGGACTCTTCTTTTTTTGCAGAGAAAGTTGAAACTTGTTGCGGGAAAGGATCTTTTATTTGTATACAATTCCATTCAGGTCATGGATTTCTTCACGCAGTACCCTTTTCGTAATCCCAGAGCTTTTGCTATGGTTGCAAAACACTTACATTACTCATTTCCTCATGACGCTTTGCTGTCTTGAACTGAAGAATGTGTGTATTTGATGGAATAGGTGCAGTTCCGAAATTCAGCTGGTGTCAGCGTTCGCGGGTATACAGGCCTATCTGTCTTCTACGTATATGCCCTCTATCTATGTGGAATGGAACGGCGAAGTGTACCATAGCAAAGGAGTCTCCATTGCATCCTCTGTCGCGCCGAATCCCAGGGACCTGTTGTTAGCGAATCCTGACAAAAAACAAGAAAATGTGGCTCATCCGTCTGTCAGAGTAATCAGGATAGCACGAAATTGAATTTTTTTTTTACATAAGCAGTTCAATGTTTACTGCAGATCGATATGAACTTGCTCGTTGCTCTCGGTGTTTCGCTGGTTCGACAAGTTTTGACGTGGATGAACCCAAGTAACCGCATCCCTTCCATAACTTCCACGACCTTGACCATCCCGTTGTGGTAACTAAAGTAGTTGACTTAATAATGGACGAAGTCGACAGTAAATGCCGCGCGACGAAGGCAGCCATCAGTTTACTGGCGCACTATTGACCCATCGACGCCATCACCGTACTTGGGCGCTTAACGCAGCAGTCTTCTTGTTGCCATCGTACTCGAAACGCAGTCTGCGGCGAACGGAGGTAGAGCGCTGACGCTACCCAGGAGAGTAAAGCCAAGGCCGGGCTGGAGAGGCACGCCTCTCCAGTTCGGCCGTGGCTTCACTTTGCCTCTCCTGGATGGCGGAAGGCAAAGTGCGCGTCGATGCGCGCGCGCTGAGCCGGACTAAGGCATCGAGCAAAATAGGCGAGATTAGAAACATTATAAGCCGCGTTCGTTATAACACGTGCGCCGATGGCGCAGTGGTAGAGTCGTGTAGGCGGGCGCTGCGAGTTCAATTCCCAGCGTGTCAACGGAAAGTTTTCTGAGTGTTTTTCTTTATTGTTTTCACTTGTGTTTTCCTGCATCACTTCCGTTAAGCAAATCACGTAGTGGCGTCGTGGTGGACCCCGGCACAAAACGCTTTCGTGTAGCTAAAGAGTAGCTAACCTGTGAGAACGTCGTGAGAATTTTTGGGTACGTCTGTGCTTGTGTCTGTCCTTTTCGTAGTCCTTCTTTGCTTCGGCGCTGGATCATGCATGACCAACTCGCTCAATCGTCCATTGCGATTACAGTCGGTCGGCTTTCGGTGCAGTTGACTGGCTCTCGCGGCTATACAGGGATATCGAGAAAGGTCATAGCGCCTGGTGAATGTGTATGCGGAAAAAATCAGATTCTATGCACTGCGGCAATAGGTGTCATTAGAGCAGTCAGCCCTATATGCCGAACGCGTTCAGCCAATTATTACACGAGTAACATCAACGGCATTGCGCAAATTGACTGCTTTTGTTCGTGACGTCGGCTTGCCATCGACGGCACTGCGGCGTGCACACGGCAGCGCACGGACATCTTTTTTCGTCGAAGCTGCGCTGACATGTGGACCACGGGCACGAACAATTAAGCTGGACAAAAGCATGCTGTGACAGTACGTACGTTGCCATATGAACAGTTAACCACGCTAGACAAGGCGCCACCGCCAAAACTGGTGAGGCAATAGGTTTAGCTGCAATATCTGCTACGCAGAAAGCGCCGCCGTCTACCGGTGGTATCGTGCTTGCTTGGCGCCTCGCTGTTTCATCGCTGCCTTCGATCCTTACAAGTCTGTCTGTATCTGTCTGCCTGTCACATTTCAATCGCAAGCTACAACAAACGGTATTTTTCTTTTTCCTTGTTTGAACAATGTGAAGTTCTCATCAAGTTCTTAGTGTGTATTTTATACTTCGTAAGAGTATTATCATGACGTTGACAGTGCTTTAGACTGACATACGGGCTGTGATGTTGGCCTTTAATCACATGTGGCGCATACCCGCATTCGAAGAACTACAAGCACGAGTCACAAGTGAACGCATGAACGTTAACTTTGATAACCATACCACGTTAGTGACATCAGATATTGATATTCTACTCTAATTTTGACGCATAACGAGTGAGCGAGACGACCAGCAAAACATCGACACGTAGACGGCTACATAGATAGATAGATAGATAGATAGATAGATAGATAGATAGATAGATAGATAGATAGATAGATAGATAGATAGATAGATAGATAGATAGATAGATAAAAGTTCGCCCTGAAATGTTTCGCATTTAAGAGACATCTGCAGCTCAACATGCTTAGAGCCTGGAACAAAAGGCACAAGTTCCGCCTACCCGCGCGACCAAACTATCAATACGAGACCGATGACCATCGCTTAGTAAAATAAGTGCGTAAGAAATCTGGACAGTTGCCGTATATTGACGGAGATAGATCGAATGTATATACACGCGTATTTCAGGAAAGATGGCCGTTCGATACAAACTCGTCTTCTCTAGAGCGCACTCACCCATGTGGACGGCGCTTGCCACACGAGGATCCGTAGCAGAGCAACACGGATTCAGCCGGTGCACAACATTGGAGTCGAAGGGGTAGTAACTGAGCTGGCACGCGATACTTTGTAAGATGTCAGAAAGAGCGCAAGGCTAGACCGGGCCTTGTATGGCGGATATCACGAGATCCGAGGAGATCCGCTCATCCGTCAACTGACGAGCTATAAGGGCAGAGGCGTCATTGGCGAATTTAAGAGACGAGGGAGGCGGAACAAGTGCGTCAAAGGTTACGCGCACAATGGGGACTTCTGGTCACCACTGCCATTATCGATAATGCCGTGCTCGGCTGCGCACGACCGCACCTCCCTGAAGAGCGCGGAATGAACAAACTTGCCGAGTGTCAGGTATACTGAAAAAGCTCAGCAGGCACCGCAAAAGTATGACAGAGGTGGTGCAGCGCAGGAGGGGGCCACAGCGATATCGGCCCCGCTGACGGAAAATCTCGCCAATCCACGATCAATATTTGGTTTCGAACTCTTCATAAGGACAGCTCTTGTGCACTGGCTGTCATACACTTGTCAACGGCTCTTTGATAAAATATACTTTATGTTTGTACTTAATTACCTGGCATGCTCGTTTCTAGTGCTGCACTTATGGCAGCGTGCAACGCGTAGCAGCTTAGAGTTTAATACTTGCAACCCAACGCATAGCCGAGCACATCCTGTGGCCCCAACACCAACCCTGCAGAAGGCGTTCAGTGCTGCGTGCCTTTCGTCTGAATACATTCGTGGCGTGAATCGACGAGACTAGAACTCGAGCGGGTCAGAGTTCGTAGGCCAGCATAGCACCAGAGGAATGCGCTCAGCGATTAGCGTCATTATGGTAATTATTTATTGTTGCGCCAGGTCACGGCGGACTGACCCATGACCTCCGACCGCAACATCCGCTTCATCGGCGCGCCGAGAGGAGGAACCTGTTCTGTGACAAAACGCCGCCTCGAAACGTGATTCTTTCGCTGTAGGCGCCCCAGACTGCGTCGCCCCTAAAGCTTTCCAGTGCATGTTCGCACGATGTGTGAGTAAGGAGAGACGCTGCCACAGCGGCAAGTGACCGAAAAAAAGAAAAAAAAGAGCACTATTTAAAGGGAAATGACCTCACAGCTACAACACATCTTTACAAGTCTTCAGCCTGCATAAAGAAGGAAACCAGGTGACAGCAAGGTCCGTGCGACCACCAGTGAACAAAGGGCAGCACTCATAATGCTTTGCGTTGTGGAATTTCAGCCTGCTGTTCAGTATCTGTCTGGCTATAGCCTCGGCGCAATATTAATGAATTTCGTTGCAAGTGAAGGGAACGTCCCACAACAATATTATCTACGCGAATCAGTAATTTACTATTAAAAAATTGGCAGATCCCGCGTGCAGTGGGAATCAAGGAAATGCGAAGCACGCATAAGGAACGTAAAATGGGTTTGCATTGTTGTCTCGCTATACCGAGCTTGGTACATATGAAGGTAACGAAACGACCGCAAGAGCACCATGACTGTGGCATGTAAGCCATGCCGCTCATACAAGCATGTCATGATTCTAACATATGACCTGTCATTTACGTTCGTCATGCAGTCGTGTTGTGCCATAGCAATTTTCGTATATATCCATTAAGGAAACGAGTGGCATGTACATCATGCCGCTCATGACAAGCATGTCACGATTTTCACGTTATGGCCTGTCATTTATGTTCGTCATGTAGTCATGGTGGGGCATAGTGTAGTAACTTGGACGCAGTACACAGGTCCAGAACACCAGAGCGTTTATTGCTGCGAACAATCCGTTGGAGCTTTTTATGTCCCAGCCACAGTGACGTCACGAAGTGCCGAGACGCTGGCCAGCGTTTTAATCATTCTGCTACGCTATAACGATCCTCCCCACTTAATCCAAAAGAAATAAGCAAATACACATCACTTATAGTCAGAATGCTTAAACCAGTTCGGCTGACGACGCTCCCGTGCACTTCGCCTCAAAGGCACTGAAGATGAATCTGCAGCGGTGGTATCCAGATGAGGACCACTTGACGGCGAGTGGGGTGGCAAAGGAGGCGGCAGAGTTGAGCTGGGAACCCTCGAAGTTGTTGCAGCGGGGCTCGATTGTAGTGATGATGGCGAACCAACTGGTCGAGGCGTCTGTGGCTCAACAAACGGCTTCGTCGCCATCTCTTGTGGTGGCGGTGTTGTAGGCGTAATGGGTGTCTCCATCAAAGGGTCGATTGGTGGTGGATCAGCAGCAGGAGTAGGCACTCGGAGACCCGTTTCCGGGCAAGCGAATGATGGGCGCAAATGGTCAACGTGGACGAATCGCACTTGTTCCGCCACACGCACAAGATAGGTGACGGGGCTAACCACTTGCGTCACTATGCCCTCTTCCCAGGAAGAAATCTCGCCGCGCACACACTCTCTCCCCCACTACAAACACACGTTCACCGCCTCTTTTGGCGTCACATCCTATTTTAACGCGGTGTTGTTTCCTCACCATATCACTCACAAAGTCCGGTTTCAGAAGGTTAACTTCACTCTAGGCTGCCGCTTCAGGAAGAGTTCGGCTGGCGTCTTACCTGTAAGCGTATGTGGTGTATTGCGGTAGGACATAAGGAAACTATCTATTCCTTCCTGCAGTGATTTCTTTTCCCTAGTTTCAGACTGAGCAAGCACCTGTTTCAGCAACACCCGTTTGGTCGTTTGTACTAGGCGTTCGGCAGCCCCATTAGAACTTGCGTGATAGGGCGGTGTGCTTGTGTGTTTTATATGTAACGTACGTTGTCGTCGGCGCCGGAGGCGCAGATGGCGAGGGGGGTGGTCGGTGGGAGGCATGGCCGAAAGGTCAATGGTGCGGCCACTACGTAGCTCCGTGACGGGGACGGGGAACGTTCCACCGCCACCACAATGTTACGGGGTTGACAAGGCAGGGACGCTGAACACTATTTACACGTATATTACAAAAGCAGCCACAACGCTGACCGGCCAAGCCCACCACTCGAGCCGAGAGTCTTCTTCCTTCTCTTCGCTTGGTCCATAGCGTCCGCGCGCATCGTCCGATCGGCTAAGCACAACATGCGTGTAGCAATATTGTTGGCCATAAAGTCGGCAAACTCCTGTGAAGTAAACTGTGGCTCATTATCACTAACAATTTCTTCCAGGAAGCCGTACGCCGAAAAAGGCACTGCGCAGCCTGCGTATTGTTTGCGATACAGTCGTTGAAGGCATCACCCAAACTTCAATCCACTTAGAATAGGCGTCGACCACAACCAGAAAGTTGTGTTGATCTTTTGATCCAAAGTCTACATGAAGTCTTTGGCAACACTTTGCAGGATATGGCCAAGGCTGTAGAGGAGCCAATTCAACTGCGGTGCGTGCACGCTGGCACACCCTGCACTGTCGAACATACTCTTCAATACATTTGTCTAGTCCCGGCCACCAAACGAAACTGCGTGCAAGCATTTTCATTCTGCGGGTGCCAGGATGATCCTCATGCAATAAAGCTAGTACCGACATTCTCAACTTCTCCGGTACAATTACTCGTGACCCCCAGGTCACACAGTCCTGCTCAATCGAGAGCTCAAAACGCCGTATGTAATACGGTTGCAGATATTCTGGTACTTCTGCAGGCCATCCCGAGAGTGTGTACTCGCGAACAGTCCAAAGACCAGCATCTCTGGCTGCCGCTCTAGCCACATCCTGCGCCGTAAGTGGCGTACACTCAAAAACAGATAAACACTCGGCTCCATTTTGTTTTGAGTCGCAGCTCAAAGGTAGTCTTGATAGTGCATCAGCCACTTCGGTTTCGTTGCCCTTTCGATACTTTAAGGTGTACTGGTGTGCTGCCAGTATTAACGACCACCTTTGTAGTCTAGCCGCAGCTAGGGAGGGGGTTGGTTTGTCTTGGCCAAGAATACCAAGAAGTGGCTGATGGTCGGTGTAAAGTACAAACCGGCGACCAAAGAGAAACTTGAAATTTCTTACGCCCAAAAATCAGCGCGAGCGCTTCCCTTTCACATTGGGCATAATTTCGCTCCGCTGGTGTCACAGTTCGCGAGGCAAAAGCAATTGGCCGTTCTTGCCCATCTGACATTACATGAAAAATAACAGCTCCAACACCGTACGCGGAAGCATCACACTGCAGCGCAAGTGGTTTACGGACATCAAAGTATGTAAGCGCTCGACTGTTGATAAGCAGTTGTTTAGTGGCTTCAAAAGCGTCACCACACTCTTTTGACCAGATCCACTTTTGCTCTTTTCTTAGCAACTTGTGCAATGGTGCTGCCACAATTGCTAAATTCTTCATGAACTTCCCGTAAAAGTTCAGCAAACCTAAATATGCTTTGAGTACTGTCACGTTTTTTGGCGGAGGGGCATCTTTTATGGCTCTAACCTTCCCCTAAGTAGGATAAATGCCTTCTGAGCTGAGCTGGTGGACCAGATAGCGCACTGAGCATTGAAAGAATTTGCATTTCTCCGTTCTGAGAGTAATATTGTGCTCGCTCAGGCGTTTCAAGACAATGTCCAATGTTTTATAGCACTCATTCACGTCTTTGCCTGCAATGATAACATCGTCGATGTAGCAGCCCACATTTTTTATTCCTATGAGCACTTTATCCACGATTGCCTGAAACAGCGCTGCAGCGCTGGCGATACCATACGGAAGACGATTAAATTGATACAGCCCTTTGTGAGTGTTAACAGTGAGGATTCGCCTTGACTCCTCGCTTAACACGACTTGTTGATAAGCTGACGACAAGTCAAGCATGCAAAATACTTTTCCATCGCAAACTGACGTGAACAACTCCTCTGGTTGCGGCAATGGATAATGGTCCATCTTAAGGACAGGGTTAACGGTGACTTTAAATTCACCACAAAGCCGTAGCTTATCACTTTCTTTTTTGGGAACTACAACCAAAGGAGTAGCCCAGTCACTGTGACTCACTCGTGTAACCACGCCGTGTTTCTTCAGTTCATCCAGTTGCTTTTCAACCACTTCACGTAATGCAAAAGGCACAGGCCTGGCTCTACAAAACACAGGGGAAGCTCCTGGTTTTAGGACAATCTGCGCTTCATAGTTTTTGATAGCGCCTAATGTTGGAGAGAAGACCCCCGCGTACTTCTCTCGTAGTGAAGCAACTCTATCATCTCTACTTAACGAGAACAACGACTGCCAATTAAGCTGAAATTTCTCAAGACATGTCCTACCTAGAAGAACTGGTAACTTTCGCTCAGCGTCATGCACAATAACAGCCGGTAAGACAGCTTGTTGCTCATCATACTGCACCTTCACCTGACACTCCCCCAAAACATTAATCTTTTCACCAGTATAAGTTTTCAGCACAACCGCCGTAGGTTCACATTTAACATGCGGAAAAGTCGACCGATACACCTCTTCAGGAACCACAGTCACCGCGGCACCAGTGTCGACTTGCATAGGA
This sequence comes from Hyalomma asiaticum, assembly GCA_013339685.2. Lineage (NCBI taxonomy): Eukaryota > Metazoa > Arthropoda > Arachnida > Ixodida > Ixodidae > Hyalomma > Hyalomma asiaticum. The sequence continues at coordinate 17,938,599 of CM023484.1, forward strand.
ACGCTCTTTCCTTCTATGGTCATGGTAACTATGTAGCCCTTCTTCTTGCCAGATGAATCGTGGCACGCGTATACATCCTGTGCTCATCTTCACTGGATGATTCTGACACGATGTGCGTTCTCTTGTGTAGAGCCTTTCTTGGGCACATTTTCTGTAGATGACCTACTTGAGAGCACCGGTTGCATTTATAGTTCTTGTACCAGCAGTTGTCGAAGTCATGCGCCTTACCGCAACAACTACACTTGGTCTTTCTTTTCTCATTCTGCTGCATCGATCTATTCTTTTGTGCCGTCGGATTCACTTCAGATTTGACGGCATTTACACCCGAGTTTGTGCCTCCTGCTTGCAGTATTGCTGTTTGCTTGGCTGCTAGCTCTCGCGCAAGCGCAATTTTGCAAGCACTTTCAAAGCTCAGGTTTTCTTCTGTGAATAGAGCCCTTTGAATGTCTTCGCTGCGGATTCCTGCCACAAGCCTGTCACGCATGGCGTCTTTGAGAAAGGACCCAAAATCACATTTCCGAGCCAAATGCTTTATCTCAGTGATAAAATCTTCTACACTTTCATGCTCAAGCTGCACCCTGCAGTTAAATCGGCACCTCTCAGCTATAATTGATATCGGGGGGCTGTAATGGTTTCTCAGTAGAACCTTGACATCATCAAAAGTCCTCTCCAGGGAGGGATGGTACAACCAAATTTTAAAGCGAAGCTTTGTACCTCTACCAGCCAAGGCTTCTGTCGTGTCCGTCGTTGTAATCAAAAAATGTTGCAGTGGCTTAGCTCGGCTATGCCAGGATATACGTAGCGTTAGCAAAGGTTCAGCTGATTTCACAGTATATTCAGTCGATCGGCGAGCCTTGACGTCATCGACGGCGTTTTGTTGTTGCTGCAGGGGTGGTCGGGAACGTCGCTCAGCCTCCTGGCGACGCCGCTTTGCTAGACGTTCGTCCCTTTGCTCGAGTGTCTCCGCAGCACGTTTAGCCTTCTTCTGTTCATTTCTCCTACGCTCAACCGCTAATTGCCAGGCAACTACTTCGGGATCCGATGAGTCAAGCTTCTCCGCTCTTCTGCGCTGTTGAGCAGCATTTGCGCTCTCCTTCTACATGGCTATACCACACTGGCAAACGCCAGTCAGAAGCGCAGCGGCTCCAGCGCAGTGTCAGACGGCGACTGCACAGCGAGCGCGCGCCGGCGCCAGTGCGTCTAAAGGCCTAGATATAGTCCGGCGCGCTCAGCGCACAAAGTCGCGCGCGACGAGGTCCGCTACGCGACGCCGGCTACGCCAGCCAGTTCCGTGATTTTGCACTCTGGATGGATGGATGGATGGATGCTATGAGCTTCCCCTTTGTAACGGGGCGGTGACATGTGCGCCACCAGGCTCGTAAGAAGATTTAAGAACTTTTTTTTCCTCTTTTAATTTTCCTCATGCCTTTTAAATTTACTTCAATCAAATCGATCATGCCATATCAAAAACGGAATTTCATATCCCAGTTCCCTGCCCCTTATGGCAGAAATTCCATATTTTTCCCTATAATTATTTTTGTCCGTTCTCTCTAGTTTTCTGCCACCAGTATTCTAACCGTCTCTTACTTATTTCAATCGCGGCTATGTTCAGCTTCCCGTTGTTCGCCCTAAAACCCAAGGCTTCATGTAGGGTGGTGCCCAAACGTACACCTGGGTGGATATTTCCGCATTCAATCAGAACATGCTCTGTCGTTTCCCTATCTTCCTCACAGCATGTGCATTTTTCTTCTTCTTTACTGAATTTCGCTTTATAAACACGCGTTCTAAGGCAGCCCGATCTCGCTTCAAACAATAAAGCGCTTCCTCTTGAATTATCATAAAATGCCTCCCTCTTTATTTCGTTTTTGCCCTCTCGGTAGTTATTCAGAGTCGGTTTTTTTTCCATCGCTGTCCTCCAGTAAATCTTCTCCGCCTCTCTGACTTTTCCCTTTACGCTCTTTGTTGTCAGTTCTCTTAGAGCCGTATATTTACTGGTGAGCCTCCTAGTTCTCTTTCTCCACTGCGTGTCAACGCTCTTTCTATATAAATAGCGGAACACCTTCACTGCCCACCTAACCTCTTTCATATTCCTTAGCCTTTCTTCAAACCTTATTTTGCTCTGCGCTTCCCTTGCCTCAAAACTCGCCCATCCCATATCGCCCTTTACAGCCTCGTTTGTAGTTTTCCCGTGAGCACCCAACGCGAGGCGTCCCACAGTTCTTTGATTCACATCCATTCCCGATTGTATCTCTGGCCTCATGCACACCACTCTATAGTCGCGCGCGCGCGCCGCCACACTCTGCGCGAAGCCAGCGCCATCTGCTTGAAAAGTCGCTCACTTTTGACAGCCGCGGCAATCAGCTGATTCAGTGGCGCACGCGCAGTTTCCACCTGACTGACTCCGCGCCCGCGGCCCCGCTTTTTGGTTTTCGCGCGCGCTTTTCCGCGCTCTTCCGCGCTCACTGCATTGTTGGAGTGTTCGTTGAAAGCGGCTCCCAGAAAGGGAGCCGCTTTCAACGAACACTCCAACAATGCAGTGAGCGTGGAAGAGGCATTAACTGGCATTAACTCGTCCTCAGAGCCAGAAGATAGCACTAGTCCTACTGGTGCATCGCTTGCGCCGGAAACGAAAACGGACGATGTACATCCGAGAACTTTTCGACAAACGCCCCCATCTCGGCGACTACCATCAGCTAGTACAGGAGCTACGCCAAGCGGACCCAGAGTACCACTTCAAGTACTTCAGGTAAGAGGGACTGCTGGGCGACGTTTTTGATGAATATAGTGCTGTTGTCTGGAGCAAGGACATGCGAAAATAATCAATAATAATAAATATCCCAGAAAATTTTCTATGGTGTCATTGTACGTTCGGCTATTGAAATTTCGATGCCAACGTGTCTCGTTGTGTCGTTGTCCGGGCCACACGAATTCTTCGTTCATTTTCGTCATTATTTTCTGACATAACGACGGTAATCCAGTAGCAAATCGAGAACAGGAAAAGTGGATTAGGCGTTTGTGAATTCTCGCATGAAAGCGTGTCTTAACGGCTCAGTGGCGTGCTGCTCCATGACATGGTGGCTAATTTCGATGAATATGAAAGAAAAATACGCTTCTGCACAAAAGAGCCTCAGATGATCAACATCAAGGTGGAGTTGGACTACGGTGCCCCTCAGATTCTGCTGTGGAGGTTCTTCAAGTTATATCCCAAACACTGCACGTTGTTTTTGCAGAATGACCAAGGCGAAGTTTGATGAACTATTGAACCTCGTCTATGAGCGGATCATTCATGCACCCAACCACAGGCGACCGATACGCCCTGGAGAAAGGCTGGCGGTGACGCTAAGGTGAGTAACACTTCTCAGTAGTTTCTTTCTTACACAGTGTTACGTTTTATTCCACGTTTATCAATTGTAATACTCTGTACTGAAAGGGGAATTGTAAGCGAAAATTCGGGACCATTTTCATCATGTGTCATGCGAATTTACTTTACTGCTCTTGATTTTCCAGGTTCCTGGCAACAGGTGGCTCAATACAAGACATTGCGATGAGCTACTGCATGCACTCAAAAACGGTGGCCGGCATATTGGAGGAAACGCTCCCGGCGATATGGGACTGCTTATCGCCGCTCGTACTGAAGCATCCAACACCTGCCGAATGGGAGAAAATCCATCAAGGATTCAGCTCGCAGTGGAATTTTCCAAATGTAGTTGGTAGCATTGACGGCAAGCATTTTGCTATCCAGTGCCCGAAAAACAGCGGGTCAGATTATTTTAACTACAAAGGATTCTACTCCATCGTTATGCTGGCCGTGGCCGATGCCGATTACCGGTTTGTCCTTGTTGATGTCGGCGCCCAAGGAAGGATTTCCGATGGTGGTTTCTTTAATGAAAGTTCCATCAGAAAAGCTTTTGAGCCAAAGAGCCTCCAGCTCCCTTCAGCCGTGAATGGTTGGCCATTTTTTATGTTAGGTGATGCAGCCTTTCCGTTGCGTACCTACTTAATGCGTCCTTTCCCAGGAAGACAGTTGGACGACAGGAAGAGGATATTTAATTATCGCCTCTCAAGGGCGAGACGATGCGTGGAAAACGCCTTCGGAATCCTTGTGTCGCGATGGAGAGCTTTTCTTGGCACTGTCACAGGGACACCAGAGCTCCTCACGGACATGGTGAAGGCAGCAGTGTGCCTGCACAACTTCCTAATGGCAGACAGGGCATACTGCCCCGATGGCTACGCTGATGAAGTGAGCGGCGATCAAATACAGGACGGGTCTTGGAGAAGTGCAGTCACACCTGTTGGGGCCGCTGCAGTGCCTACCAGTAATCGCTGTTCTCTTGCAGCCATGGAACTCAGAGATCAAATTTCCAATTACATTTTGTCAGCCGCTGGCTCTGTGCCGTAGCAGGTAAAAGTAATCAGGCGAAGCTAAGTCATTGTACGTCATTTGAAGTTCTTGTTTATGTTAAGCTGTTTATGTTAAGCATACGTTGCAAATTTTAATTTTTCTATAAAAGCAGCATTTTATGCCGCTTTACCGCTTACCTTTTTTTTCGCATCAGCTGTCACGAAGCCTTCCACAGTTAAAGTAATGGCATGCATATTTCATAACTTGTATCGCTACTGTTCACTTCATGCATTTTTATGCCTTTAGCAGTGCGTAAATGTATACAATGTTTAGAATTACGTTGTTTTCTTCCACGTCACAGTGTACACTCTTGCTGTGTGTATATATGAACGAACAATGTAACCATTCATTTTTGTGTCACACCGGTATGTGAAGTGTGTTCGAAATAAATAAACTTCCAAGTATGTAAGCTTCATGTTTATTGCATTTTTAAATGTAACAGTAGCGGAATGATATACTCACGAATAGCGCATGCGAGCATCACTGCTACCAAAGCATTACTGAAAGAACAGCAGCAAGTTTGAAACAGGTCACTGTGAAGCAATTGGTCAAATAGAAACTGTGAGCAGGGTTGCCCATCAGGGGCCGGGGAAGTGCTCCCCCCTTACTAATCAAAGAATGTTGCGGACTTTGCACGCCCCTCTTAAGTGACTAAAGGGGTGCTGCATCCCCCTGCCCATGGCCCCCCTTCCCCTCTGCCGTGGGCAAGCCGATGACTGTATTTGGGGACTCGTGCTGCAGATTGGTTCGTAACCCAAATGCCTAAATATACTGACTAGGACAGCTTCCTCCATATAAGGCACAGTGAGCAATATATTGCACTCTTTCAAATACTAGGTGAGATGCAGCCTTGTATAGTAAAAGTAGCACATGGTAGTACACAGGTACGTAAAAGCAATCTAAATCACATTCCTGCACTACACACTGCACGAAGTAAATGTATAAAAACACGAGCAGAACATCATTCTCACTTCAAGTCAAAAGGAGGAATTTATTGCACTCAGACGAGGCTGCACCCTAATATTACGAAAATACAAGCTAAGTGCACCCACGAGTATCCATAAGTAAGCTCAAACAGGAGGTAAAATAGAGCCTGGGAACATGAACCTTATCTCGGTGGGGTTCGTGCTGCGGAATGTTTCTTAGAACAAATGACTAAATGTCCTGACTAGAACAGCTTGCTCACTTCAAGGCACAGTGAGTGCTATATTGCCTTCTTGCAAATACTAGACTGTGTGATGCAGCCTTGTATGGTAAAAGTACAGACTAGCTGCACACACACAGGTAGGTAAAAACAATGTAAATCACATTTGTACAGTACACACTGTACGAAGAAAAAATAAAAAGCCATTGTGAATCATAAAAAATGAGAGCACTAGTTGTATCACAACACAGAAGATACACTGGTAATGAATGGTGCGGGCAAATGAAAGTACACTTCTCATTCATTTGCGAACTTGACATGAGGTTGAATTGAACTCTCAAAGAACAAGAGCACTCTTGTGCTTCTTTATAAAAAGCTGTAAGGAATGGAGCAAAAGTAAAAGCTATGCACAGGCTTAGTGCACAAATGGCAAAAAGAACAGCAGTGTTGTCTGGAAAAGTAATGAAAGCAAACTACTGAGGTCCTCAAATGTCAAATTCTGCAATTACCTCCATTAAGCGCGCTTTGCACTTAGCTGCTACAGGTCTGGCCAACCTGTCTAATGTCAAACCAACAGAGATGCCAAAAGACTCATTTTCTGTCATTGTTTTTTGAAGGTGGTTCAGGAGTTCTTCATCAAAATTCTCAGTTTTTTTACGTTTTCTCTGTGTGCTTGAAGGCTTGAGAGCTGAAGCAGGCTCATCAACCTGTAGCGCAGCTTGGCCCATTCGGCACTGGTCTCGTTGGCCTGTTTCCTCCGTCACGTCTTCCGCAGGCGGCAACGGTTACACACTGCGAGTGCCGCACATGTCACTCACTAGTTCCTCTACCGTGATGTCCTGGCTTGCCACTTCTTGCGAAGTACACACGTTGGATACGGTCCTGGAAAAAAAAAAAAAGAACGGGCCGCAAGTTAAATATGAGTTGAGCGACCACGCGGGCAGGAACCTTGATAAGGACGAGAACTCACGGAGATGCGTTGGGAAATTAGGAAAGAGCATAACAAAACGGAAAAACCGGCAAATTACGGCACCCGGGCGTCCCGAGGCGTGGCAGCAAGAGTGCACTGGGCAGTGTCCACAAGGCCAATGGGGGGGGGGGGGGGGGGGGGAGGAGGAGGAGGAAAGGCAATTGTGGCAAAATCACTGCAGAACACTGAAAGGGCCGGCACTATGATAGCCCATTGACTCACCGGAGTACTTGTTGCTATGAGCAGTTGCCACGGCGGTTGTGTGATTAGTCTATCACCGTCAAACAAGCAGCCCACAACTCATAATTTTGCAACTCGCGAGCACTCTTGCTTACAATGTGCTTGCTTATATCGAAGCAGAATAGTACGAATTAGCAACGTTATCGGCACGTAAGCAGCATAGAAAACAATCGCAATTGTAGCAGTTATATACATCAACATAGTTCCCCTCAATAACGATTTCATTGTTTGCTAGCTTATATCGGATCATTAAACCGTACCACAGCGCACATGGCCCGCATATTAAACAATAGAACCACCCGACAATCATCAAAAGCACTCAGTTATTAACTAAAAGACAGAAAACTCACGGTCGCATGCGTCCACAGTCCTTGTAAAATTCCATCGCAGAAAGGAATTCCCAGCTGCGCTTCGCCACATAGCCGGACCCGCTCCTTTTCGACTGCTCTATCAACTTTCTTACCCTGTTGAATCGGTCTCGAAGTTTCTTCCATAGTTTGAGGAATTCGTCAACTGCGATTCAGAAAAAAAAACGATGCGACAAAGTCTGACTAATTCTACGGGGACAATTATCCACACCGACTAAAATTGAGCGCGAAAAGCAACTTACCAGTGGCGAGACCACACTGTTTCCGTATGGCTTCCCAGGCGTTCGCTTTCCTTTCCGCGTCGCGGTAATCTAAGCGTTTGACGTCGTAAACGCAAGGATGACTCCTGATACCTTCGAGAAGGCGCTCAACCGTCGCGTCTTCGGCTGTGCAACGATCACCCACGGGCGTTGAAAACACCGCGACCGAACTTTCTGAACTCGCACCGCACGCCGCCATTTTGCACTTCTGCCCAGCGGCGCGGCAGCGCGCAGTGCATTGTGGTCTGGCGCCGGCCGCGTGGAGCGCGTGAAATAGGAACATGCTCTATCTCTGCGCCGGCCACGCGGAGCGCGCCGAATGTAGCCGGGCGCGCGGGCTACGCCGTGACGCCAGACTATCAGTTCTCCACTTTTCGCCGGCGTAGCTTAACCGCGTCGCGCGTGGTCGCGCGTGCACGCTACGCCGGACTATATCTAGGCCTTAACACGGCTACGACGTTACTCCTCTGGAATGCGCAGACCGGCGGCGGTGAGTCGCGCGCGGCGGCGGCGGAGTGCGCGAGAGGTACCGGCTCCGGTGGCTCCGGTGCGCAAGCTGTGTGACATCACTGATCCTTGCGCATGCGCAGCACGGCTCTTGATGTGCCGCGCGAAACGGGCTTGGCTAGGCCAGTGTAGCTAAAGCTACAAAAACGATCCCGACGAACCGCTAACAATTGCAGGTATTGATTGATTGATTGATTGATTGATTGATTGATTGATTGTGTTTCGGTTAGGAAAGGACGCTAATTTCTGCAGCCCATGTAGGGAGCACGGCTAAGCGTCCGTGGGATGGGGGAAAGGGAGTGAAAGAGATAGAGGAGAGAAAGGCCGTAGTGGAGGGCTCCGGAAATTTAGACCACCTGGGGTTCTTTAACGTGCACTGACAACGCACAGTACACGGGCCTCTGGCATTTTCGCCTCCATCGAAAATGCGACCGCCGTGGCCGGGATCGAACCCGCGCTAACAATTGCAGGTATAGCAGTATAGCTTACTTGAATTCAGGCATTCAGGCACGCGCTCGCCCTCGGCGCGTGCTTCCCGGCGCGTGCCTCTCTCTCTCTCTCTCCCGGCGCGTGCCTCTGCTGTCTTGTGTGAGAGAGAGAGAGACAGAGAGCGAAAGGCGCGCGTTGGCTATGGAAACGCTCTTTCTTAGAGGAACGCTACCAGCTCGCAGAGGAGAGTACTCGGCTGCCACCCAAATACGCGGGTTCGATCCCGGCCGCGGCGGTCGCATTTTCGATGGAGGCGAAAATGCCAGAGGCCCGTGTACTGTGCGTTGTCAGTGCACGTTAAAGAACCCCAGGTGGTCGAAATTTTCCGGAGCCCTCCACTACGGCTTTTCTCTACTCTCTATCTCTTTCACTCCCTTTCCCCTACCCCCACGGACGCTTAGCCGTGCTCCCTACATGGGCTGCAGAAATTAGCGTCCTTTCCTAACCAAACCACAATCAATCAAAGAGGAGAACGCGCCTTCACCCGCGAGAGAAAACGTTGGCGCAGGCAGCGTCTCCTAGCGAGTTTCTTGATTGAGAAATACCGACTGCTCGCGTTGTAGAAGCGTTCACCGGCAACCCATATATATATATATATATATATATATATATATATATATATATATATATATGTAGGCACTGGATCTTGACTTGCAATGAAGTGCCGGTGGGAGATTTCACTTGTGCATAGTTGAACCATGAGGATTCGTAGTTACGTTGTAGTGTGTGAAATATCAAGTGCGCTGCTGTCACCGTGACGGTGGCGTAGAAAGCTTCGCTTTCCAACCACCTTCACAGGGTGGATTGGCGGGCATTTTGCAGCGAGAGCTGTTTATCGTGAGGAGAAACGAAAAGCCGCTCGTCCGTGGACCGCGAGCGGTCTCCATTGGCTGCGCCTTCCAGTGACGTCGTTCTCTGCGCCGTACCAAAGCGGCTGGCCCGTGAGTGACGTCGTCCATCCCGTCGCAGCCGTGGCGCCCAGCACGCGCGCATCAGCTTCGACTGAGAGCTTCCACATGGGTAAGCCACGGATGTTAGCTCGCGATGGCAAACGCTTGCAACGACGGCGCGCCGAAGAAGCAGCGTTGCGGGCAGAACAGCGTCGACGTGATGATTGCGGGAGTGCGTCAAGGAGGTTCTAAAAAAATGCTGGAGTGGCAGCGGCCGCTGAACCTTACCGCGACAAGTGAAGCCGGCGTTTGCCCTTAGTTCAGCCCTAAAACCTTGCCTAAGTGTCCAGAAACCAGTATCACTTCAAGCGTTCTTGACCTGCTAATGTAAACCCTAGACTAATTGTAATGTAAAAGCGCGTTGTTTTGATTTAATAGACCGCTATTGAACAACTATCAATGCCGTGATATTGCACACAAATTTTCTCGATGTTCATGTTTCATTCAAAAACCCGTGGCACAAACGGGCACAAAAAGGATTGTCTGCCTAGCAAAGTTGACCGCTTTAAAGGTGTTAGAAGCGTGAGGAAAACGCTCTTACTTTTGTGCTACTTGAATGCTGTTAATCGATGCCCTGAGTAAGATGGCGGCCGCCGGCTTCACCTTTAGCACAAAATCGCCACTCCAGAATTTTTTTTAAACCTCCTTGGAGTGCGTTCGCGGGGCGAACGCCCGCTTTCAGCGAGAGTTTCTCCAGCGGCACTTTGGCTTCGGCTGCGACGTCTGTGTCGGGTTGAACCCACTGCTTAACAGCGCGGCCGCACATTTCAGCTTCGCTGGTTAACCATTTGTACCGAGTGCTAGGGCTGTAATTTTTTTTTAGTACTTCATACGCCTCCGCCCCGATCACTGTCAAAAATACTGAGAGTTTCTTGAGCTATGTCATTCGCACTTACAAAGTGCTCGAAACGCTCTAAGTACGAATCAAACGTCTGAACCTTGGCGTCAAACTCTTCTATTTGCCCAACCTCGACATTGCTGTAGCTAAAACAGAGTGAAAATGCACTTATCGTATCGTAGCCTTCTCGATGTTTCAGCGTCCGTTAGGCGTTGCCAGGCTTCACACCACTTGGCTCTGCGAAGACGCCTTAAGAGTCACATGCAGACGCCTGCTGCGTTGGGTAGACGGCCGGTGTAGTGTCCAGGCATAACAGCTTTAGCGTTGCAGGAACGCCTCGTCTAGGTGCCGACTCCCAGTGGCTAGTCGACGCTCGGCAGGCCCGAGCAAGCGCGTCCCACCCTCGTCGCCAATGTAGTAACTTGGACGCAGTACACAGGTCCAGAACACCAGAGCGTTTATTGCCGCGAACAATCCGTTCGAGCTCTTTATGTCCCAGCCACAGTGACGTCACGAAGTGCCGAGACGCTGGCCAGCGTTTTAATCATTCTGCTACGCTATAACAATACCAATTTTCGTAAACATCCGATTAGCGATAGGGCCAGGAGAGCACGAAATCGTAGGCGGCTAGATAGATAGATAGATAGATAGATAGATAGATAGATAGATAGATAGATAGATAGATAGATAGATAGATAGATAGATAGATAGATAGTGTGGGGACGGGCAACGGCCCGGCTTGAGACCACAGACGACGACGATGACGAACTGCGCACGTGTGGTGCTGGGGCGCGCGCTGGTCTTCTAGCCTGAAGCCAGGACTAGCCTAGACGGGCTGCTGCGCACGACGGCTCTCAACTGGCCAGCTGGCCGGGACTGGCTGCTGCGGGCCGAGACGCGGCAATCTCCCACATTTGGCGCCCAACGTGGGGCCCCGGCTGCGTTCCGGGAAGGACCGTATGTTCGTGTAGGACGCCGCGTCGCCCGTTCCGCCGCACATGAACGAACACCGCCCGATCTGCCTGGTGACCTCTGCGAGCAATGGAGTGCAGCAGACGAACAAAGGCGAGTGGCTGCGTCGGCCGTTCCGCAGTTCGTACAGAAAAAGCCATTAGTACCGCAGACAAACATGCTGACGTCGCGGCCCAGCATGCTGAGAATATAATCTCCGCAAAAGAAAAGGGCGCTGGCGACGCTAAGACGGAGAAGTCGCCGCAGTAGTGGGGCTTCAGCTGACGTTTCGGAAGACGACGACGTGAGGAAGGTCCAAAAGGCGGACCACAAAGGCAAGAAAGAAAATGGGTAGTCCGAGGACAAGTACGAGGAGGGCGCCGGTGACGACGATGGCGGTGATGACAACGGTGATGATGCAGTTCCGGATGGCGAGGACTACGACGAGGAAGGGGACGAACCCGAGGGAGATGACGATCCTGAGGACGATGATGAAGGTGATGCGTAAAGTGGCTATAGTAGTGGGAGTCTGCAAGGCAGATGACGGTCCGGAGAGCTTGGCTGGGCCGACATGAAGGGACTTTTACTTGTGGACGGCACCTTCGACGTCCCGATGCGGCGGCTTCTCACACCCTTCCACGTGTTGCTCATCTGTGATGGCTGGCCGGCTACCGCAATCGACTCCACGATTGAGCGACTACACCCACCGGCTGCCTGCTGGGTGCGCTAATCTGAGAGGTTGGCGATGACGATCGGTCGTGCTACAGCGCCAGGGTTCGGCTTAGGTCCAGCGTGATCCTGCAAGACCTTCAGAGGTTTAGGACCACGGCATCCTGCAAGACCTTATGCCCGGCGCTGCGCTACCTGGCCTCGTTCGCCACCTCGCTCGGTGCCCCAGCTTTCGAGGCTCTACCGCTGGTGGGGGCGTCGACAATTGTGCGGGCCGTTGTGCACCATTGCCATCACGACCACGGAGGGAGGGAGAGTGTGGGGATGGCCAACAGCCCGGCTTGAGACTACGGACGACGATGACTAACTGCGCCCGTGTGGTGCTGGGGCACGCGCTGGCGTTCTAGCCTGGGCCAGGACTAGCCTAGACGCGCTGCTGGGCACGACGGCTCTCAACTGGCCAGCTGGCCGGGACTGGCTGCCGCGGTCCGAGATTTCCCACCATAGATAGATAGATAGATAGATAGATAGATAGATAGATAGATAGATAGATAGATAGATAGATAGATAGATAGATAGATACGCTCAAACTCGCCGAAGTTCGCTAAGAAATGCTTCGCATTTAATAATTGTTTCACACTGTGCAGAAAATGGCGCGAAAGTAGAAAGCCTGAAATTACTACAAATGAAGCGCGACACGCCGCCATTGATACACACTTCGCCACAATGAAAAGGAAGAAGAGCGCATTCAAAACTGAAACATTTTGTACATACACATTAACTACACAATACTCCACTTGTAACGCTGAAACGTATCCATAATAGATTATACGTGATTCTTTTTTCATTTTGTATTGTCGTCAAGACCGAAGTATCACAGAGGGGAGTGGGTAACAAACCCCCCCCCCCAAAAAAAAATGCAAAATGCAAAAACAGCAAACGGCGCTAGTTAATACAACTGTTTAAGTAAACCTGGGGGTGATGATGTCAGGTACGGCGGCGCAAAACTTTGAGTTCTCCTGGGTTGCGACAACTGTTCCTGGAAGGGAGTTCCATTCTTGGGACGTCCTCCGAACAACAAGTTATCCGTGACAGTATGGCAGTACATTATTCCAAATTTAGGGGCGAAGCTCCTTAAGGTTTGGGTCTGTCCGTCCGTTGTAGTAGCGCGTTACCTACTAGGAACACGCTACTAGGAGAGCGCGTGCGGGAACGCTCTACTACGAGGGCGCGTGTGGGAGGCGCGCCCTCGGCGCGTGCCTCCCGGCGCGCGAGCTCTCTCACTCTTCCATCTGCTGTCTTGAGAGAGAGAGAGACAGAGAGAGCGAAAGGCGTGCGTTGACTATGGAAACGCTCTTTCTTCGATGAACGCGCTACCAGCTCGCAAAGAAGGAGAACGCGCCCTCACACGCGAGAGACAAGCTTGACGCAGGCAGCGTCTTCTAGCGAGTTTCTTGATTGAAAAATACGGACTGCTCGCGCTGGAGAACCGTTCACCGGCCACACACACACACACACACACACACACACACACACACACACACATATATATATATATATATATATGTATATATATATATATATATATATATATATATGTGTGTGTGTGTGTGTGTGTGTGTGTGTGTGTGTGTGTGGCCGGTGAACGGTTCTCCAGCGCGAGCAGTCCGTATTTTTCAATCAAGAAACTCGCTAGAAGACGCTGCCTGCGTCAAGCTTGTCTCTCGCGTGTGAGGGCGCGTTCTCCTTCTTTGCGAGCTGGTATATATATATATATATATATATATATAGTATATATATATATATATATATATATATATATATATATATATATATATATATATAACAGAATTGACGATGCGCCTCTTAGAGAACGACGGTTTATTAAGTCAACGTTTCGGTCGGAGCCCGACCTTTTTCAAGACATGTAAACCACAGGCCAGTATGGCCTTATATACACATTTTGCCTTGTAGTAAGGAGAGAAGGACAAGGGTGGGAAAGCGAATATATACTATATATATATATATATATATATATATATATATATATAACAGAATTGACGATGCGCCTCTTAGAGAACGACGGTTTATTAAGTCAACGTTTCGGTCGGAGCCCGACCTTTTTCAAGACATGTAAACCACAGGCCAGTATGGCCTTATATACACATTTTGCCTTGTAGTAAGGAGAGAAGGACAAGGGTGGGAAAGCGAATGAGTGGGTTGAAAATATACGGAAATAATAAAGTAAAAAAATAAAAATAATAATAAAGATTGCCGGCATCTTCACTGCAACAAAAGATGAACAAGTCACGCAAAGGGAACTCGCACGCACGCGCACACACACACACACACACACACACACACACACACACACACACACACACACACACACACCACAGAGAGTGAGAGAGCGAAAGAAAAGAAGAAAAAAAGAAAAGAAGAAAAAGAGAAAGGGGCGAAAGTCGGGGAAACAGCGAGAAGGACGAGTGCCGCCCGCCGCGCCAGTGCTGTCCGAGTCCGTAGACATCTTTAAGAGCAATCCATCAATTAGGTATTGTAAACAGTGGCGCCGGCTTATATCTGGTGAAACTAACGACACTTTCCGTGGCGTACCTTATGCGGTTTGGATATTGCCTCTGTGGTGCCGCTGCCCAGCAACGCGCCCCAGGAGGGAAGAACGGGGGAGGTATTCAGGCATGAAAGGCACAGCGTTCTTGTTCCCGGTTGCAGCCACATTTGTAATACGCACTCGGCGCCACCGCGTGGCGGGGTAAGGTAGGCAAGGAAGAAGAAAGGGCGGCATGAAGGAAAAGAGCCGCACAGAAAGGCGAGGTTTTGAAGCAGTAAAATTCTGTGTACAACACAATGACGCATTGTCCCCTCTTGTCGTACGATCCCCGGAGCCACTTTGCGTGTGTCGGCCTGCACTGCGCGGGTAATGCAAACAGGGCCAGGCCGATAGAATCGGGCGTACACAGCTTTAAAAAAAGAAAAAAGAAAAAAAAGAAGAAAAGTCGCATGAGGCAATGATAATTGGCGGGAATGGCCGATCTTGTAATTGAGGATATCAATCAATTCGACTGTTCACTTCCTAACGATCGTAACACCGAGAGAGCGCCAGGATGTTCATTTATGCCATGCTTAATTGTGCCAAATTTGTAGATAAAGTAAGATTCCCTTTGCTCACGTTCTCTGGTGCTCCGAAAGTTACTTTCCAATAGTGTGACCCTGACATCCTCAAAGCTGTGACCTTTCTAGTTGATATGTTTAGAGAGCGGAAGGCCAGGTAGTGAGCGCACATGGGACCGATGGTTGTTGAATCTTATCCTGAATGGTGTGTCCGTCTGTCCTATGTACTGCATGTTACATATTCCACACTCTAAGAGATAAATAACATTGTTTGAGTCGCAGTCAAGTTGTCCTTTTATTCTGTGCTTAAAATTCGAATGTGTGCTTTCTGCAACTTTTGTTTTCTGGATGTGTTTGCACACGCCGCATCTGGATTTCCCACCGGGTCGACAGCCGTCGAGAGGCACTGTTCCTATTTTTGAATGTACAACGTGATCCCTTATGCTTTTCGGTCGCCTGCATGCCACACGCGGTTTTTCGGCGTTCGTGGTCGGTGTCTTTCTGTTCATACAGGAGCGCCTGGCGGTCGAGATTTTCAGCTTTCACAATCGCATCCTCAATGATAGTTGGTGGGTACTTTTGGTCGACAAGCACTTCACGCATCCGTGCGGTGCTTTTGTGGAAGTCTTCCGTGCGGGAGCATATTCTTTTGAATCTGTGTGCCTGAGAATAAGGAATGCTAGTTTTACAGTGGCGCGGGTGGCAGCTATTGAAGTGCAGGTACTGTTGTCTATCCGTAGGTTTTCTGTACACGCTCGTGACTAGTGCACCGTCTTCTATCCGTAGGTGAACATCAAGAAAATTTATTTCGGTGTTAGAGTAAGTGTGTGTAAAAGAAATACTTGGGTGCACTTGGTTGAAGACCTGTATGAATTTGAGAAGTTCGTTTTCTGAATGAGTCCAGATCAAGAATATGTCGTCCAGGTAGCGTTTATAGAACATCGGCCTAGTCTTATAAGACGATAGGAAATTAGATTCTATCTGGTGCATAAATATGTTAGCGTAATTTGGTGCCATCTTGGTGCCCATTGCCGTGCCGCTGGTTTGAAGGTAGTACGGACAAGGGGGGCGCTATTGTAATCCTAAATAAATCAGACTACATTGAGGAAGGTATTCGACAATTGAACAACCAACATTTTTACAAACTCCTTGATTCGGACCCCACAGCCAAACACAAAGAAATAGTTGTAACAGCTCTGCAGGAACTCACACTCAAGGGCGAGATCGATCCACAGTTGCGAAATTCATTGGTCGCGTCCCATTCGGCACCAGGGCGTTTTTACATGCTGCCCAAAATCCACAAAGAGGGTAACCCTGGTAGGCCTATCATATCGGGCACAGGAACCCTAACCGAACCCTTATCTAGTTACATTGACTCATTAATCAGGGACATACCGCCTACACATGAATCTTTCTTACGCGACACAAACCATTTCCTCCGCGAAATATCGGACCTAAAAATCCCAGGTGGCGCCTTCCTTGTAACATTGGACGTTAGCTCACTCTACACGAATATTCCACATGACGACGGCATAAAAGCTCTCGTGGAGTCCTACAGCAATCACAACCCTACCGCATATCCGGACCAAAAAGTAATTGGAATCCTAACGAGGCTCGTCCTGGAATTAAACAGTTTTGAATTTAATGATCGGTACTACCTTCAAACCAGCGGCACGGCAATGGGCACCAAGATGGCACCAAATTACGCTAACATATTTATGCACCAGATAGAATCTAATTTCCTATCGTCTTATAAGACTAGGCCGATGTTCTATAAACGCTACCTGGACGACATATTCTTGATCTGGACTCATTCAGAAAACGAACTTCTCAAATTCATACAGGTCTTCAACCAAGTGCACCCAAGTATTTCTTTTACACACACTTACTCTAACACCGAAATAAACTGCAGTTTTTAATGTCTTTCGTGAGTGTTTAAGGCCACTACAAGTGACATTTGAGATGCCATGTGACGGGAGGATCCGATTCCTCGACATCAATTTCACACTCGCTGATGACAAAACATGCTGGTGTTACGAGCCTAGGGCAAACAAGCCACTGTTGCAGTTTCACTCCGCGCATACCAAGTTAGTGAAGAGGGGTATCGCGAAGATGTGCCTGAATGAAGCACTAAAAAAATCGTGCCGGTGCCTCATGCGCGATAGTTTTGAAAATCAGGTGTCACGTCTAAGTGATGCTGGTTATCCAAACCACGTACTCATATCAGTTGCAGAAGGCCTGCTAAAAAAAGGCACAACGGACAGGTTCCGTCCAAGTGGATGATGCTAACACAACCATAAATAAAAGAAACG
The DNA here is from genome assembly GCA_013339685.2 of Hyalomma asiaticum. Classification (NCBI taxonomy): domain Eukaryota; kingdom Metazoa; phylum Arthropoda; class Arachnida; order Ixodida; family Ixodidae; genus Hyalomma; species Hyalomma asiaticum. Next base: position 17,955,828 of record CM023484.1, read on the forward strand.
TTGCCGTCATTCCATATATTCATAAATTGTCTCACAGACTGAAGAAGATAGCTGAAAGGAGTAACGTTCGCACAGTTTTTTTCAGCACCTAATAAATTGGTGAGCCTGTGTAGGAAGACAAGGCCAGATAAGACCACACGCAGCGCATGCGAAACGCAGCACAAAGAAGAGAATGAATTTGTTAAGTGTAGCACGGGCGTTGTTTATCAGATCCCTTTAACGTGCGGAAGGTCTTACATTGGGCAGACCAGTAGGTGTATAAATGACAGATTAAGGGAACACAAAAACAAGGTATGCAACGTGGCTCCGGATGGTTTCCTAGCCGTTCATTGTCGAAGGTGTACGTGTAAACCCAAGTTTAAGGAAACGGCTATCATGGGTAGAAACCAGTGCGAGACAACACGTCTGATAGTAGAAGCCAATAACATCTCGAAATCTGGGGACGCATGCGTAAGTAGGGCATCAATTATGCTGTCTGAAAAAGAACTTGAATACATGTGCTCTCGCTAAAGTGCTTTTGGGTGTGGTTTTCGCTGTTCCAGGTAGCAACATGGTAAAAAATGCGACTCATTGAAGGTGTTTTGCCATGTCCACGAAATATGTACTCCTGTCGCTTTAGGTGATTTCCATTTGTCATTGTTCACAGTTCTAAGCAGTGCACACGTGGCGTCTAACGTTGTTGAGGGTATATGTACAAGCGGGATCTGCGGAAAAATAAATCACTTGTTGAAAGTTAGCGCTGTGGTGTGTCAAGTGTGTCTCCCTGGTGTCCGTGTCCTGCGTGCGCTACCATCAAACTCAAGCTGTAGGGTAGTGTCCACAGCTACACCTGGGTGGACATCTGTACATACAATCAAAATGTGATCTGTCGTTTCCCTAGCTTTTCCACAGCACGTACATGTGTCCCCTTCTTTATTGAATTTCACTCTGTAACTTCGGGTTCTCAGGCAACCGGACCTTGCCTCAAACAGTAAAGCGCTTCCCTTTGAATTATCGTAAAACTTTTCTCTCTTGATTTCGTCTTTCCCTTTTCGGTAGTTGTTCAATGCCGGTTTCTTCTCTATTCTTGCTATCCAATCCGAGTTCTCCGCCGCTCTGACCATGCTCTTAACGCTCTTTTTCGTCCCATCCGTTTCGTTACTGGGTGTATACTTACTGGTAAGCCTCCTAGTTCTCTTCTTCCATTGTGAATCAACGTTCTTCCTATACAAATACCTGAATACTTTCGCTGCCCATCTACTTTCTTTCATATTCCTTAATCTCTGTTCGTACCTAATTTTACTCTGAGCTTCCCTTCCCTCAAAGTCAGACCATCCCATATCCCCCTTAACTGCCTCATTTGTGGTCTTCCCATGGGCGCCCAGTGCGAGACGTCCGATCGTCCTCTGATTCACGTCCAGCCATGATTTTACCTCTGACCTCATGCACACCACTGAGTTTCCGAATGTAAGTGCTGGCGCCATTACACCTTTCCACAAACCTCGAATTACCTCGTACCTGTTGTAACCCCACGAGCGTGAGATAAGGGCGCCATCTGGCCATGCTTTCGGGAAACGCAAGAAGCTTGCCTAGTACAGGAAACGTCCGATTTTGCGCATCCTAACAAGCACTAGGGTCTTTAGAATTACGCATCTATGTATTTTATACTAAAGGAACAAACCGTCTAATACTTACTTATTGATGTTGCGCCTCAGATATGCGTAATATTTGCTTTTTGGCCGACTGTGTTCAGAAGTATGAAGGTAGCCACCAGTTCAAGCTGGGTGGTCGTTGAGGAAGGGGTTCACATGCAAATCTATGTGCACTATGAACTCCCGGAAGTCTTATATTTCCTCTCTTTTTTGCTTTCTCTCTCTATTTTCTTTCTGGTGCACATTCATGGCGCTCCTGTTGAGATGCAGAAATGATGGTCGATTTCATTCTGCACGCATTGTTAATATTTTTTTCTTTTTTTGAATGTGTCCGGATTCTTTCTCATTGCATTTATTTTCGTTTGTTACCTCGCGATATTTGGTTCCCCATCACGTTTATTCCTGTCTTTCTCTTATTGTTGTCTGATATGTCTTGCTCATTTCACACTGCACGCGCACAAATGTCTTGTGTGCCCTCGGCGCTCACTCGGGCAGTGTTTCCTGTTGGGATGCGGAACTGATTGTCGATGTCCACCTGTTTTATTTTACTTTATTCCTATTGTTAATTTCTTGTTTGCTCTGATTTCATTTATTTTCATGTATTATCTTAGGACATTTAATTCCCCATCATGTTTCTTGTTGTCTTTCTCTCATTTTTATCTGGTATATTTCACTCAGATCGCGCCGCGCGCGCAAGGTGCAGATATGTATTGTGTCCCCTTGGCTGAACATCGCGCACTTTCTCTAGAAAACGAGTTCCACGGAGTATGACTCGTCAGACTAAACGACTCTTTCTGTGTGGTGTACGTTCTCTCTTCTTTTATTCTTTTTTTTATTTTTCTCTATTGTGTGTGTGTTTGTGTGTACGTGCCTTTAACGAACCAAACCATTCAAGGTTGTTCGCGGATGCGCTACGTTTATCTGTCCTCCATTTTCCGTGAACCACGGCGCGGGGGCGATCCTTTGAACTATACTGGTACCGACCACGCACAGAGCAACCTGTCTTTCTCCTGTTACCCCGCCCCTCCTCTCTGTACTCCCCACACAAGAACGACGTTTGGCTTCAGCGGTTCCGCGCTGCACTGCGGGAGTCGTAGCACCAGGACTCAGCACCCGTTCTTTGTTATGTAGGCGCCGTGCGGACGCAGACGTCATCTTGGACTGGCCTTTGCTTCCTGGACACACATCTGTATCCCCCCCCGCCCCTTTTTTTATCTTATTTTATTTTTTTGTGAGCTCCCCCCTTTCCACCCCCCACTATGCATGTTCGTGAAGTGTATAAAACCATGCGCCCATGAGAAACCTTCATCTTTGAAAAAGGCTGGCCTCCAGCCGAAACGTCAGAATAAATCCTATGTTTGTCACTGTGTCTTTCTGATAGTATATTTATCCCGATAGCCAGGAAGAACTTTTTTGAGATATATATATATATATATATATATATATATATATGGGCACTGGACCTTGACTTGCAATGAAGTGCCGGTGGGAGATTCCACTTGTGCATAGTTGAACCATGAGGATTCGTATCGTGCGCGTTAACTAAATTAATCCGGAACTCGGCACGATCTACGATGAACCTCCCGAGCTTCGCCCACTCATCATCATTCACTCCGTGGATATGCTGTAATTTGTCTTTCTAGCTTTTGTTTCTCCCGAGTGCGTTCGCGCGCCTCGAACAACCTCGCCGCAGGGTACGCGGGAAACAAAACCAAAACTGCAGAAGCAAATGGCTTGAGCATAATTCGTAAGCCAACGCGAGTCAATCCGAAGCCTGTACTTCCCATAATTCCCATGGTGGTTGAACGATCGCAGCGCCAGATGACCCTCTAGTTTTTAGTAAGAAACTGTATGATTCGTAGCGTGCGCGTTAACTAAATTAATCCGGAACTCGGCACGATCTATGATGAACATCCGGAGCTTCGTCCACTCATCATCATTCACTCCGTGGATATGCTGTGAATTTTTTTAGCCTCCTGTTTACATACCAGTGCGGCTGCATTCATGGCTAGAATTTCCGATGTTACCGTCGTCGTAGGTCGAGGGTTTTCTTGGTTGGGTCATTCTGGAGATTTTTTCTTTTTTTTCTGCCATGGCGTTGCACCAGCGCAGCCAGATACTGTTATGGTGCTCAGGTCAGTTATGCAGGTGAGGCATGGTGGTGGTCAGAGCGCATGTCTTGTGCAGATCTTCCTTCGCCGGAGGGGTTTTTCAAAGGTGTTACAGTGTATACTTAAGGCTGTGGTGTTTAAACGAAAAGGAAAGAAATGTAGTGCAGCAGATGATACAGCGAAAATTACGAGAAAGAGAATGTGGCTGACCGCTCTGCCAGAGGAATCGGTATAAAGCGAAAGTGAAATGTATCTTCGCATAAGCAGTTGAATGCTTATTGTACACCGAGGTGAATTTTCCCATTGCTATGAGTGTTTCACTGGTACGGCACCGCTTAACGTGGTTGAACCCACTTTCACCCATCTCATCCATAACATCCAGGACCAACCCTTTGTGGTAATTGACCTTGTTTACGTAATAACTGGACACAGTGATAGTAAATGCCGCGCAACAAACGCACCCATCATGTTTCCTTTCGCCACATTTACCCGTCAACATCGATGCCGTACTTGGGCGCCTAACGCAGCAGTTTTCTTGTTGCCATCACTCTCGAAGAGTGGTCGGCGGGGGAACGCCATCCACGACGAAAGGTATCCGGTGCTCTACCACTGGGCTATAAGCGCACATATATGCTCGAAGCTGTACGAAATCGGCTTATGTTCTGTGTTATCACGCTTCTTTCCTCAATGCGTCCGTACGACGCCGCTCGCGTTCACCGAGGCGCACTTTGGAACGCGCCTGGAATGGTGCCTCCATCCAGGAGAGGCTGATTCACTTCGCCTCTCCTGCACCGTTCCAGGCAAAGTGCGACTGGATGCGTGCGCGCTTAGCCGGACGTGAGCGTCGAGGAAGAACGAAGCGAGAGAAGAACGAATGTAAAGCGCGTTCGTTGACCGTCGTGTATGTGCGGCGTTAGCGCAGTGGTAGAGCACCGGCTACATTTCGTCGTGGAGCGGTTGTCTTCGAGTTCGAATCCCGGCGCATGAACGGTAATTTTTCTGCGTGTTTTCCTTTGTTGTTCTTACATGTAGTGTTATGGCGTCATTTCCGTTGAGGAAGTGATGTGTCGGGTCGTGGTGGACCCCTGCATAGAACACTTTCGTGTTAAAAAACGCGAGGATTCGAAATAGGGACCCCCTGGTTTACTAAAAAAGCGTGGCCTAGTTGTCTGGGTGGTGTCGCCGATGTGTTTACGAAGAATCCTGCTATCAGGTTTGGCGAATTAAGATGCGATCAATTTAAGGATGTCCGCGATGCATAGCTTTTGCTAATTTCCGAAGGCATAGGAACCTGTCTCGAGTGCTTCGCGGCTGGTTCCTCCATTTTCATCGAGCCACCCCGTGCGGTTTTTAGACTAACTTTACCTAGCGTGCTTTTTTTTTACCACGGCAATGTGATCGGGGGAGAGGGGTGGCGGGGGTTGCAGGGCTAGAAGCGTGGCACATTATATGCAGAGCAACCTAGGTCGCCCTCACGGAAGCGCCGTGATAATAAATTTCATTACCGTGTATCAGTGTTACAGATGTCGCCATGTGTGGCAAGCGGTTGCCAATTTCGCGGGAGTGCTGCGTCCTTGAAGAGACAAAACTCAACATGTGTTATTCTGCTTGTCACTTTACCCTAATAGGAGACCAGTGCGAATAGCTTAGCCGGTCCAACATCGCACCAAAATGGAGAGATCGGTGGTCATCCGAAGAGGTAGCATTGTGCGCACGCTGCATAAGCTCAAAGCCCTAAAAATGGCGCTTATTAATTTTACGCCAGGGCCTCCCATAGCAAGCCGCGGCTGCCTAGGCGAACAGGAACGTCAAGTTGGCGTCTGCCGGGCAGGACGCGCCGTTCGCTCTTCAGGCTTAGCCACTATGGTGGCGGGTGCGAGTGTTTTTGTGGAAGGCGGAGACCTCCCGGAGGAGGAGTTTGGAGAAGAGCACGGCTGGCGCTCCGCCGCAGTAAAGAAAAAAAAATTACAGCATATCCACGGAGTGAATGATGGTGAGTGGGCGAAGCTCGGGAGGTTCATCGTAGATCGTGCCGAGTTCTGGATTAATTTAGTTAACGCGCACGCTACGAATCCTCATGGTTCAACTATGCACAAGTGAAATCTCCCACCAGCATTTCATTGCAAGTCAAGATCCAGTTCCTATATATATACATATATATGGGTTGCCGGTTAACGCTTCTCCAACGCGAGCAGTCGGTATTTCTCAATCAAGAAACTCGCTAGGAGACGCTGCCTGCGCCAACGTTGTCTCTCGCGGGTGAAGGCACGTTCTCCTTCTTTGCGAGCTGGTACAGCGTTCCTCTAAGAAAGAGCTTTTCCATATCCAACGCGCGCCTTTCGCTCTCTCTCTGTCTCTCTCTCTCTTACACAAGACAGCAGAGGCACGTGCCGGGAGAGAGAGAGAGGCACGCGCCGAGGGCGAGCGCGTGCCGGGAGGCACGCGGGTTGCGCCTGACGCCTGACGCGTGACAAGGTTAGACTAAGAGGAGCTTCGCCCCTAAAACTCTAGGCGCACGGACACTAATGCTTCAGGGCGTGCCGCAGTGTGCGGCGAGAACGCCAGCGGGCATTTCTGTGTTACAAGGAAAGCTCTAACCATGAGGAACAAGGTTATCAAATCATCAAGAATGCCTCCGCTACCGAGCGAGCACTGGAAGATTATCGTTCGCCCTAGGGGTGGCTTGGATGTTCAGAAGACGGGCTCGGCTAGACTTGGCCGGGCGATCGCAGTGGCGGCCGGAATTGCGCCCGAGCTAGCCGGTCAGGATGTGGTCTGCCCGAATGCAATGCAAAATATTATTGTTATCAGCACGGCGTCCCGGGCGAACGCTGACTCCTACCTCAGGATGAGTTGTCTTACACTGGGAATCAAGCAGTATGAGATAAGCACCTATGAGGCTGCCCCGCATGCGACGTGTAAGGGGGTCATTCGAAAGATTGATATATCGGAGAGCCAGACAGATCTGGAGAGGAGTATTCTCAATGAGAGAAACCCCTCAGCTTTGGGAGTGAAGCGTATCAAGAACAGTGAAACGGTGGTTATCGTCTTCGATGGCTACAAGGTTCCGAATTTTATTTATTACGGCACGTATCTAGTCAGATGCTCTCTCTACCGTCGGCAGCATGACTGCTGTTACGCCTGTGCCAGACTGGGGCACAGGGCAGATGTTTGTCCGACGCCGGACGAAGCTGTGCGCAAGCAATGCGGGATCAGCAACTCCGACACGAACCATGCGTGCTCCCCGAAATGTGGGCTCTGTGGTGGCCCGCACGCTACGACGGACAAAATTTGCAAGCAACGGTTCCAGCTTCCTTTTATTGTGCGACTGCGGCGAAGAGTGCGCCAGGCGGAATCCGAGCGTCGTAGCCAGCTATCGGTACCTGCCAGTGCCGTCGTACGTCTCACCCAGTCTACGCATACACGCTCCCGTTCAAGAAGCCGCTCTGCTGAAGCTCGACAGGACGGCCGTGACTCGTCGCAACGGCCAAACAGCTGCTCCAGATTCAGATCACGGTCCAGAAGCCGTTCCCGAGGCAGGAAGAATGGAGCCTCTTCTGACGGCCGACCCAGGTCACGATCCAGGAGTCGTCGTCGGTCCCAATCGAGGGGCCGATCTCGCTCGAGAAGCCAATCTAGGGACCCGCAGGAAAGGTCCGTTTCCTGAGCCAACTCGAACCGGCATGGCAAGGTGGCACCTGGGCCGACCGGGCGTGCAACGAAGGAAGACCTGGCGGAAAGGTAACGGGGGGCACTGCGCCAGAGCATGGACTAGCAGAACTAAATCGACTTCGGAAGGAGAATGCTGCAATGCCCAGCATTATTGAGTCACTGAGGGCCGAAATGGCAGAGTTTAGACGTGCCAGCAAATCTCGGCCTATTCAGGCATGTGCTTCTCAGTCTGCAGGTTCTCCGTCTTCTCAATCCACGGAGGTTCCCATGGTCGTAGAAGCGGGTTCCTCGGGCAATCCAGCCAAGCGAAAGGCTGTTAGCAGTTCAGACGCGAATGTACAGGCTAAGGCTAAATCTGAAATTAAGGAGACCCTAAATTCAGTTTGCCTTGAGATTCGGAGACTTAATGAGCGCCTGTCGGCGGTGGATCAGCGTCTAACGGTTATGGACCAGAAGATAGATGCTCAAAATGTGAGTATTCAATTTGTGGAGGCTCAGTTACAGAACGCCGGTCCTATGGTGCAAAGTCCCGATATCAGAGCAGCAACTAGAGGCGACCCGGGTTTTTTTTTCACGAGGGGACGCAATTATCAGCTCCATCTCCCATTGGTATCCCAAATTCGAATAGTAGCGCTCCTTCTGTAGAGAACCTGACAGTGGGGTCAGGGAGTACCTCCAATGATCAAGATGGCCTCGCCCACTGAATTTCTTATCTGGCAGTGGAACTGCAGGGGGATACTTAGTAAAAACGGCACTCTGCAGCAATTTGTCCGCTCTCACAGTGAGAAGCCACACGTAATCCTACTGCAGGAGACGTTGTCCGGCAGGTTAGCTCTCCCGGGGTGCAAGGCACATGTAATTAAAGGGGAAGGTAGGGGCATCGCCACGTTGGTTAGCAGCAAATTCACATTTGTAGCCCATGATCTAGGGGTTAGGCCTAGAAAAACGGAGATCTCTTTGGTTGAGGTCATTCCGAGTGCTGCCAACCTTTCCAGTATTTTTATATTGAACATTTATAGCAGCCCTAGTGATCACAGGCAGCGTTTTAAGACTATCATAGCTAAGGTAACCAGGCTGGCTGGGTTCTCCCCTCTTGTTGTAGCCTTTCCGTGCGTGGAACTACACGTATGATTCTGTTAAGGGTAGGAGCTTGTGGCAGGGGATGCAGGTCTCTCATTAATGACGGATCCGGACATCCACCACAAGGGACTCCACCCCGGACCTAGTCTTCGTGAAAAATGCGGTCGGGTGGGAAAACCTTCTGACGGATTTAGGTAGCGATCACTATATTACTGTCACTAAATTACAAATGGAAGCAAAATACAAAAGACAGTTCTCTTATCCGGACTGGGATAAATTTCGGGAGTCACGCAAGGCTCGAGCTGAACAGGGGGAAAAACCGGAGTCCCTGGCGCAGTGGACAGAGATGCTGCTGCAGGATGTTCAGGCGGTTACCAAGACCATTGAGACAGATGTACAGACAGACAAAATGGATAGTAGACTTGCGCATTTATTGGAGGCCAAGCAGTCCCTGCTGACACGATGGATGGGCCAGCGGCTTAACCGTGAGCTTCGGAAAAGGATCGCCGAGATAAATAAGCAAATTGAAGAACATTGCCAAATCTTATGCAGGCAGCAGTGGGATGAAATTTGCAATTCAGTCGATGGACAAATGCGAACAAGGGGTAAATGGAATCCTTTAAAACATCTCCTGGATGAGTCGGACACAAAAGCTAATCAAAGGAGGGTCATTGCTAAAATACTCCACGTTGCTCAAAAGTCATCCTCGGGTGCAGAGATACTGGCGCAGCTATCTCAAAAGTATATACCGCTATCTCCCTATTCCAACACGCAAGCCTACACGGTGTATGACGGGACGCCATGTCCCCATTTGGATGAACCATTCGGAGTAAGTGATGTGCTACGAGCCCTGCACGAACTCAATGGCGGATCGGCACCGGGTCCGGATAGGATTAGCAACAAAGCGCTCAGGAACTTGGAAGATGAGTCTGTTGAATTTCTTACTGCTGAGATTAATAGGATTTGGAAGGGAGTTGATATCCTAGAGGAATGGAAGCTGGCCAAGGTGATACTCATACCCAAGCATGGTAAAGCGCCGAGCATGGATAATCTTCGCCCTATCTCTCTCACCTCATGCGTGGGAAAGGTGGCGGAGCACGTTATCCAGAACAGAATTTCGGATTACATAGAACAGAACCATATCTTTCCTCATTACCTAATTGGCTTTAGGCCGGGCCTCTCTACCCAGGATGCTATGAAAATCATTAAGACTCAAATTTCAGATAACCATACCAGGGATGCCAGGTCAATCAAGGGCTTGGATCTCAAGAAAGCATTTGATAATGTCCGTCATGATTTTATTTTGCATGCACTCTCCAGTCTCAACCTAGGTTCTTCGTTTCATGCGTTTGTCAGATCCTTCCTGAGCGGTCAGAGAGCTACCCTTAAAGTTGGGGATCTGGAATGAGATGGGAAAGACCTGGGAGATAGGGGCACACAGCAGGGCTCTGTTATCTCACCCCTACTCTTTAACATTGCCATGGCTGGTCTCTCGAGGCAACTTAGTGGAATTTCGCATGTTGGTCACACAATTTATGCAGATGATATCACCATATGGTGTACAGGAGGAAGTGATGGCGCCGTAGAGGCTGCCCTGCAGGAGGCGATCGCCACTACCGAGCGTTTTCTGGAGGGCTCAGGTCTTTCCTGCTCCCCGGGAAAGTCTACCTTCTCCTGTATAAACCGGTCAGGAAGGGTCCTCGACCGAGAGGCTTGGTGCCGCCAATAGAGACCTACATTCATCTCCGCACCAAGAGTGGTGGTTTAATCCCCAAGGTCGCTTCCATTCGAATCTTAGGTATGACGCTCGAAGATACGGGTACCAATAACATCACGCTCCGAAGGTTAGCGCAAAAGACAGATAGTGTTATTAGGCTAATTAAGAGGGTGGCTAATCGAAGGGCAGGATTATCAGAAGATAACTTGGTCGGGCTTATACACGCCTTTCTGTTGTGCCACTTTACATATGTGGCGGCAATGCACGTTTGGAAGAGAGCAGAAAGGGACAAGCTTAATGCGATGATTAGGAGGGGGGTAAAGAGTGCCCTGGTTCTCCCCAATTACACATCCACGGATCGTCTCCTGCAGTTGGGAATTCATAATACACTAGAGGAAATCGCGGAAGCGCAAGAAAGAGCACAGGTTATTAGACTCTCAGACTCAAAAGCGGGAAGGAGAATTCTTGCGGATATGGGTACTCCACCGGCTCAGGCTGATGCTCTGTACCAAGGATTGACCGAAGATCAAAAGGAGAACGCTATCGTTTCGCCTCTACCGAGGAACATGCATCCACTGCGAAATGTAGGGAGAAGAGCGCGAGCTCTGGCCCTTCTCCGCCGGATTGAGGGTCTCCCCGGGGGTGCCTGTTTCGTAGACGCGGCAGAATATGATGACAATAGGAACAGGTTTACGGTAGTTGCAATCAACCGCAAGGGACTTACCATTAATGCGGCGTCGGTATACGCCCAAACTGCTAATGCAGCCGAGCAGGTTGCCATCGCCATGGCTCTCTTAGTTCACAATTATGTAAAAATTTTATAGTGATTCTAGGGCAGCCGTTCGGGCTTTCAGTGTTGGCGCTGTGTGCAAAGAGGCCAAAGCCATACTCGGTGAGAAGTCACTTACAACTCATACCCTAACATGGTTGCCTGCTCATATGGGATCCATGGGAGAGGGGATTATCAATCTCAATGAGTTGGCCCACTCCAGGGCGCGAGGGTTAGTTGTCCGCGACTATGGAGGACGTCCGAGTCAACCTAGAGGATTGGTAAATAGGGATCCACCAACTACTTGTAATGAAATTACTCGACATTTCGCGATGGATAGGAGAGTTTTTCCTCCTCCAGATAGGAAGTTAACCAGGGCGCAGGCGCTGACATTGAGATCGCTTCAAACGGAAACTTATCCTAACCCTGCCTTTCTCCACAAGCTTTATCCTGATGTTTACTTAACTCATGTATGAAATGTGGCGGTTTAGCCACCTTAAACCACATGCTCTGGGAGTGCCCCTCGGTACGTGGCACTGATACAGTATCGGCCAGCAAGTGGGGCACTGCGCTGAGGAGTGCGGACATACACTCGCAACTTTGGGCTGTCCAGAGGACCCACGATGCTGCAGTCGGTCTCGGCCTGACTGTCCCGTCGTGGGAGCGGCCCGCTGTGTGCTAAGGCACGTTCCTCCGGACTTTTATCAATAAAGTTTTCCCGAACCAAACCAAGGGCCTCCCATATGCGGAGGCGTTCCCGAAAGAGCTGACCGAGATGATCTTGCGAAAAGCCCCGCGTCATTATCACGCGACCATGCGAACATCATAAGCGCGTCATGCGACCACGTGGTGACGTCATCGCAGGACCTTACTCTGACATCCTGACTAACGACACACCGTACGGTTAGGCGATGACGTCACTTAAGTCGTCTTCACGTGAAGAAGTTCAGTTTAGTGCCAAATTTCTATAGGATCTCCAGCGAGCAAATCGAATTCATGGTTTCCAGGAGGAAATCGGTAGGAATCCAACTCGTGCACCCCAGGTACCGCATGCGACCACCCATCCGCGGCTCTTCCTTGAGGCGTGGCCTCTGAGCGTGACTGCACATCGCTGTCACGAGGCTCATTACATTTCAACCTGTAAGCAGTGCCTCTGCCAAGCTTTAATGCTGCATCAGTGTTCGCAGGCTGCATCCTGGCACACATGCATGCCCGATTTCCAAGCTTTTCGTTTCATTTATGCTATCCACGGGAAACACTGTAATATCCTTGTCACACTAGACATTTTAACGTCACTCGATTCGAATGACATTCGGTGCAACGAATGTCATTCGACCCGCGGTTGCGCTACACACGAAGAAGCAATGACATTCATTTGCGATATCAGTGACAATAGTTCCAAAAGAACTGGACATAAAAGCGCAGAGCGTAAGTGTAGAGTGGCTGAAAAGCCGTCCTATTTTATCTAAAATAAACGCACAGGGCTTTGCTTCACTGAATTACACCAACAGAATAGTTTGCAGCTGATACGGCAGCGCTCAAAGGGGACGCTGACTCGCAGCAGGCGAACCATTCATTATAAGGAACTCGGCGCAATTAAGAAAACATGTTGAGTTCTCCGATGGCGCAGTACTGATGCCGGGGCGCGGCAACGGCCGGTAATCTTGATTCTCCTCATCATTCCTCGCTCTAAGCAATACCTTATTAAAATGGCAATTCCAGAAGAAGTCGCAGTTCTACGAAAACATCTCTCCAGAAGCCTTTCTTCACACTAACTTCACCAGCGCACACTCGTGCAATTTGAAAAAGATGTCTGCTGTTCTATGTCATGCCGTTTTTTTTTTTAACTTACTGCTGCTACTGAGATGTATACCTCTAAATCTGTAACAGACATTATAGATGGGAGAACTCATAACTGTTTCTTTGCGAATGCAGGGCAAGAAAAGTCATTTCCCCCAAACGTCTTCCGCGGCAACAACAATGATCTCCATGAGATGAGCAGCGATGAAGAGAATGACCACACTGTCGTAAGTGCAATTAAGCTGTGTACATGAACCACTTCCACAGAACAGACACTACAAAGTACGAAAGTTATCACGTGTAAATCGCTATACAATATGAGTGATCCCAATCAACAGGAGTCGCGGGCTCACAGAGTTGCCCTGTGGAGTGATGCAATGGAAAAAAAATGGCAGATCCCACGTGCAGTGGCAATCAAGGAAATGCAAAGCACGCATCAGGAACGTAAAATGGATTTGCATTGTTCTCTCGCTATACCGAGCTTGGTACATATGAAGTTAACGAAACGGCCGCAAGAGCACCATGACTGTGGCACGTAAACCATACCGCTCATGACACGCATGTCATGATTCTCATGTTATTACCCGTCATTTATGTTCGTCATGCAGTCGTGTTGTGGCACACCACTTTTCGTACACATCCCATTAACGAAACGGCCAGGAGAGCACCAACACCATGGCATGTAAATCATGCCGCTCATGACACGCATGTCATGATTCTAATGTTATTACCTGTCATTTATGTTCGTAATGCAGTCGTGTTGTGGCATACCACTTTTCGTATACATCCCATTAACGAAACGGCCAGGAGAGCACTAAGACCGTGGCATGTAAATCATGCCGCCCATGACATGCATATCATGATTTTCATGTTATGACCTGCCATTTTTGTTCATCATGCCGTCATGTTGTGGCATACCAATTTTCGTAAACATCCCATTAGCGAAACGGCCAGGAGAGCACAAAATCATAGGCGGATAGATAGATAGATAGATAGATAGATAGATAGATAGATAGATAGATAGATAGATAGATAGATAGATAGATAGATAGATAGATAGATAGATAGATAGATACGCTCAAACTTGCCGAAGTTCGCTAAGAAATGCTTCGCATTAAAAACAGTACTTCGACAATACATAGCGCTATGAAATCTTTGCCCAATCACTTAGTCCCTTAGTGTCGCGAAAGTCACTCGTGAGCCTTTTACGTAACCACAATTTGCCGAGCCCTCACCCTGGTGAGACGCAAGAAAAATGAAAAAAAAAATAAATGAGAGATCCCACGTGCAGTGGGAATCAAGGAAACGCGAAGCACGCATCAGGAACGTAAAATGCATCTGCATTGTTGTCTCGCTATACCGATTTTGGTGCATATGAAGTTAACGAAACGGCCGCAATAGCTACAAAGACTCTGGCATGCGAACCATGCCGCTCATGACACGCATGTCATGATTGTAATGTTATGACCTGCCATATATGTTCGTCATGCGGTCGTGCGGTGCCATTGCAATTTTCGTATACATCGCATTAACCCTTTCAGCCCTGGATTTTTTATTTTCAGTGCAGAATTTATTCAATGTGATTTTTCGTGCGTCTAAGGGCTAAATAACATCCCTTTCAAATATGAACCTTGTGGGCAATATATTGAGCGAGTTAGCACTATGGTGTCAAAATCGTACATCAGGGCTCAATGGCTGTAAAATGACACACGTTGGTGTTATATGACCATAGTGGTATGAGGGCCTATTTGAGCCATATATTTGCTACATGCACGCGTTTAACACTGTGAAGCGTCTCCTTGGTAATTACGGACACAAATGGACCATGGGTCCCAGCCATGGTTCCAGACCCTGGGTCAGGTAAGGGGTGGGGGCGGTAACCAGCGCGTATGAGCATATGAATGCCTGTGTGTATGTGTGCACGTTCCATAAAGCCGAGTGTACATGGATGGATGCAAGGAAACATCAAAAAGATTCATCCTTCCCTCTTGCGCGCCTTTGAAACGGTAGTTGCCCTTGCCACATGTCACCGCATTGAAATCTAATGGAACACTTCGTAAACATTCTCTAGGAAAACTGTCACTCTATAATAAATATTTTTCATCCACTGTAGTCAAATACCGTGCTTATAATCACAACCCGCTCTTTCTTCCACGGTGATGGTCAAACAAAGACGCGTGGCCTCCTTATCTTTATCCCGTTCACCTTTTACATCGAGCATCCTTCCCTTACCGACCTTCTGGAGCAGTACGCTAGCGGCTACATTGGCTTATCTGGAGATATTTTCGTTTTGATGTTCTTTGTGAAACAACACTATTGGCACGAACATACATGCGATGAAACAGACGCAGCGAACAAAAAACAGCGCGCTTCTCGTAACTCTATGGGTTTCATTCGCAACCGTTGAGCCCTGACGGTGTCAAAATCGCACATAGGGAAAACGAGGCTTTACCAAAAATTGGCGCTAACAATAACAAAACTTCAGGCGGCTGTGCACTAAGGAAGTTATAGCAAACAACATATAAAAATTGGATTGCGTGGATCCGTATATTTATTGAGATAGAACAATTCAGACCTCCCGTGGCGCATCGCGTGCAAGGGTTTCGCGGCGGCATTTTCTTCTTCCTTGCTGCCCGCATAAAAACAAGCAGCAGGTAATCATGTGGATGGCAGTAGGGATTCCTAAATGCCAGCCTGTCACTAAAATCGACACTTCTAGTTCTGTATTCAAGGCGAACATTTTCTTGGGGTGTCAAATGACACCGCCAGGGCCGAAAGGGTTAACGAAACGCGTGGCATGTAAATCATCTGGAGCAAGGTAGGAAGTTGGGCGAGTTGGTATATTGTCATAGTGGAACAGCGCCCGTGTCGTCTTTCCTTGTCTTCGGTCCTTGTTTGTGCGCGCTGTTCAACCATGACATGATGTAAATCATGCCGCTCGTGACATGCATGTTACGATTTTCATGTTCTTAGAATGTGTCACCCATAGTCGTCAGACATTGTTGTCTCGCCATGGCATTTTTAGTGTATATCAAGGTAACGAAACAGCCGCAAGAATACCAAAATCGTGGCATGTAAATCATGCCGCTCATGAAATGCATGTCATGATATTTAATGAGCAAACAGACAATGAAGCCTAGGAAAGCATAGGGGAAGTTACTTGTGGTATTGTAATTGTGGAGAAAGTAGAAAGGAATTAAAGTGGACGAAAAGACAAACCTGCCTTCGGTGGGACCCGAACCCACGACCTTCATTGTCTGTTTGCTCATTAAGTTGTTTCTAACAATAAAGAACGAGCCCTTGACCCCTTCCTTTTCGTTATTTCATAGCTTGGGCCTCGTTGCGGTAGACTTGGTGCCTTAGGTAGCATGCGAGGGCTTACTGGGCAGCAGCCATCTCATCTAAGTTCACGTTCTACGTGACGCCTCCTGGCAAGAAAGTGTGTTCTACACACGCCGCCTTGGCCACGAGTGGCGCTGCCTAACACTCCCAGGATAATATGTACATAAATACACAATAAAGTGGACGGGGGGACGACCGCCTTTGTAGCTCAGTTGGTAGAGCATCGGACGCGACATCCGAAGGTCGTGGGTTCGGGTCCCACCGAAGGCAGGTTTGTCTTTTCGTCCACTTTAATTCCTTTCTACTTTCTCCACAATTACAATACCACAAGTAACTTCCCCTATGCTTTCCTAGGCTTCATTGTCTGTTTGCTCATTAAGTTGTTTCTAAGAAATAAAGAACGAGCCCTTGACCCCTTCCTTTTCGTTATGTCATGATATTTGTGTTATGACGTGTCATTTATGCTCGTGATGCAGTCATTTGTGGACTACCAATTTTCGTGTACATCCCGTGAACGAAACGGCCAGGAGAGCACCAAGACCGTGGCATGTAAATCATGCCGCTAATGACATGCATGTCATGATTATCATGCTATGACCTGTAATTTATGTTCGTCATGCAGTCATGTTGTGGCCTACCAATTTTCGTGTACATCCCATTAACGAAACGGCCAGGAGAGCACCAAGACCGTGGCATGTACATCATACCGCTCATGACATGCATGTCATGATTGTCATGCTATGACCTGTAATTTATGTTCTTCATGCAGTGATGTTGCGGCGTACGAATTTTCGTATGCATCCCATTAACGAAACGGCCAGCCAGGAGAGCACAGAGTCGTAGGCTGATAGAGATAGATAGATAGATAGATAGATAGATAGATAGATAGATACGCCCAATGTCGCCGAAGTTCGCTAATAAATGCTTCGCATTTAAAAATCCCTTTTTTTTCCTCTACCGATTAAAGGTTTGTACAAAAGAGTGCATGCTGGTGAAGACAGACCAATTCAGAATACGTGCTGCGTCATAAGGAATGCTTGGTATGCTTGAGCGCGTGCCTTTCGCATCTTCTTTATCGGCGTAAACGGGCAAATGGTTGGCATATGAGGGACTACGAAAGATAGTGCACTTCGGATCGAAGGATACTGTGGAAGCACGGGGAGAAGAGCACAGGACGAACCTAAGCTAGAGTAACGCACAAAACTTGCTTCAACCCGCCATGAGAAGGCCCTGTGGTAGCATGTGCCGTGAAGCAACCATGCCTTTCATAATTGTCACCTGGAGGCTCATTTTGAATCCATAGGCTCTAGCAGACTTGGCGACCGAAGTTGCGCGCTGTTGGCTGCCACTGCAAATTCCGTTAGCAACGTGCACTCACGCCGCCGCGTGCAAGCGCGCCCTTGCAAGAGTCAACCCGTCGTATTTGCACGGCAGGGGCGGCCATGGTTTGCCCGTGTCACTGGGAGGCTAATTAATAAAAGTCGCCGCTTCGCGATGCGCTTTCGGCGCTCTCACTATTTCTTTATCAGGGTAATGTAGGCGCAGGAACAACACTCACAGTGACAAGAGGACAAGCGCTCACCTTCATCTACCTTTATTTGTGGCTACGCCAACAAATATATACCGTACGCATGCTCCGTCTGTCAAGCACATCGCCACCGTCATCCAACATCACATACACACGGCCCTCTAGATATTTTATCTCTCCTTTCCTAAGATTAACAGACGTTTCACTAATGCAGTCTTTGCGCTTCTTACAAATGAAATATGCCTCTAACGGTCCACGTGCCATCTGGTCACTTCCCCTACCAAGAATTTTGGTTTCATTCCAGCTTGGCTCGCAATCACTACATCTTGCACAATGTTATGCCATATTCGTAACCCCGTTCTTAAATGCACGTGCGTGTTCCACTGTGCGGTCATTGAAGCAACGACCTGTTTGTCCTATATAAGATACACCGCACGCCATTGGTACCTCATAAACTACCTTAGTAGCACAGTTAGCATATTCTGTGCCATGTTTCTCCTCGCATACTCTTCTTTTTACTCCCTTTCTTGACACACGTGAACACAGCTGTAGAAGCTTCTTCGGAGCAGAAAAAACCACAGGCACATCGTACCGGTTCGCCACCTTTTTCAAACATGGTGTGCGATTCTATGTATGTACGGTATCACCACCGGTTTGGTGGTGCTCCTTTTTACAGCGTAAGCTGTTATGAGATCCCAACAAGGGCCGTTTCTGACGCCGTAGTTGTCCGCCGCCGCCGCCGGTGTCCGTAACCACTATCGCGCAGTAAAAATAACCTGCGCCGAGGACGATTCAAACCATGTCCTCTGCGTGAATTCGAACCCACACCCTCTGCGTGGCAGTCGAGCATTCTACCACTGAGCCACGCCTGTACTTCAAAAATCTTCGCTAAATGACCTAAACAAGTATAATGTTAATGCCAACGAATCGCATTAACAAATATAATGCTACGTGGCAGAATAATAATACGCCACTACACGTTGCGGAAAGTGGATTGCATAATGAGTTCGAGGAATCATTTGAAAGAACACAGGGCTGCATTCTTTGTAGCTCTGAACCCATCAACATCACTATTATGAAACAATCTTCTTCAACTTTTCCGTCAACATTATTACAAAGCGTTGCCCTTTATCGTGTCGTATCGTGCCATGCGTCACGCGGCAGGCGACGTGCGCAGCCCCGACAGCAACCTGGCTTGGCTTTTCGGCAAGGTGCGGACCGCTGCTGAAGAAGCGAATCGCAGAGCTACGCGCGCGGCTGCAGCGAGGCATCGTCGGGCACAACAGACAGCAGGGAGAAGCCAAAACCGTAGCTCGCCGTCGACGCCGGGCCGTGAGTTCGGTTCGTTCTCGGGAAAACGACGCCAAGAGACTCTCTAAGATGTGCAGTTATACACATTTTCACGTCACAATACTGCAGTAATTACGTCGTATATATAGTGGGTACTTCCCTACTTGGCGAAATGACAAGAGCTATGGCGCAGGGGATACCTACCACTTCTACTTGCACTAGTTTGCTCAAGCGTTTAAAATGGCATCTAAGAAGGTCGCTCCTCCAGCTTACGCTGTCACTCTCCTGCGGTTTCGCGCAGGCCTGGCTCTTTTTTCTTTCCCAACCACTTCTCCAAATAGTGACTGCTTTGTCTTTCTCAGAAGGCCCTCAGTAGCAGACACAATTACTTCCAAAGGGTAGTCTGCCAAAAGCAACCCCTGCACTTGCCTAACAAAACTTGCGTGCATTTTGTGCGGGCAGGACTTGGCCAACGCCGATCCTAAGGACATATGGGTGATCGACCTCCTGACAGTCTTGGAATGCGCAGAACGGTAGGGTAGCGGCTCTTTTTGGGCACGAGCATACTCCCAACATACATGGTCCCCTTAGTGTCGTGTTAATATCTAAAAACTGTAGCGAACCTTTTGATGGTAGCACCGTGTGTAAAAACCAAGCCCTTCCCATTATCTCGGAAGCTGTCCAAGATGTTACCCACGTCAGGGTATGTCATATCGGTTGGCTTGTCTAAACAAATAAGATAATCGTCCACGTACCTAAACACTTTCTGCACACGTCTTGCTGCAAAACAGCGCTGAAGGTCGCGGACAACGTAGGCTAAAGATATATTGCACAATACTGGGGCCACGCAGGAGCCAATACAAATACCCTTCTTCTGGCGATAAAAATTGCCCTCAAAGGAGGCGAACGTTGCATTCAAGTAGATGAAAGTGAGCGCTTGTCCTCTTTTCACTGTTCGTCTTGTTCCTACGCCTACATTACCCTGGTAAAGAATATGCACCATCTCGCCCAGTATCAAGTTTTGTTAAACTCACTATTTCGCTCGCATCACTACTGCCAGAGCCAGGAGCGTGAGCGTAGCGCTAGCGGCCGTCGCTGACGCTCCTGACTCAGGAAGTACTGACACGAGCAAAATAGCGAGAGCGCCGAAGGCGCACCGCGAAGCGGCTACCTATGCTAACTGGCCCCCCCAGTGACAAACCACGGCCACCCCTGCCGTGCAAACATCCACGAAAACACGACGGGTTAACTGCACGCGCTTGCACGTTGGCTTGCACCGCGCCGCGTTCCCCCGTCGGCATCGGCGGAACGCGAGTGCATGGCGTCTAGGAGGGCACTTCGACAGGCTTCAACACACTGAAGAGGTTCCTTATGTGGGATTGAATAATGTAAATGCTTGACACCAGCAGCTTTAAAGCCTTTTGCTGCATGGCACCTAGCCTCACCAGATCCTTTCACCAGAAACGCGTCGTCAGTGCCGAGAACGTCCTGCTTTGAAAGTAGGTACAGGCGACTTGTTTCTCCTGCCTCTTTCGGAGCTATTACATGAAAAGGCACATTCTCCTTGTGCGTCTTAGCCCTGCAAAATACGCGAAGAACCCTGTTGTCTGATTTCACACTGCTTTTTCCAATTTCATTCTGCCCTGAACCGTAGACTGAAATCCTGCATTGGCGCTATTTCAGCCTACAGTTCCTGGATTGGGAATTACGCTTTGAGGCAGACCATGTGTGCTGGGCCTAGGTCTAAGAAATCTGTACTCAATTATTCCTCTAGTCGCTCGAAAACTGTGAAAATGGGAATCCCGTTCATCGTTTTTGAAAGCAGCGCTGGAGAAGTCCCGTTTCTATAGAATGTATAGTGGAACCACTTTCCCGACCCTCCAGTCTGATGGCAACGTACTGCAATCAATGGACTGTGTAAAGAGCTATGACAGGAAAACTGAACAGTAAACTTGCGTGTTCTTCAGAAACTTTGCATTAATTTCATCATCACCACATAAAGATGAAAGTTTTAGTTTCTCAATTAATTTAGCTATTCCCGCAGAATCGACTACAATTGCCTCTGTGGGAAAGAAATCGCGATTATTGGTGTATAATTGAGAGGAGAATGCGTGTTCCCGGATTGAAAAAGTAGAACCACTTTCCCGACCCTCCAATCTGATGGCAAACGGACTACAATCAATGGACTGTGTAAAGAGCTATGACAGGAAAAATGAAGAGTAAACTTTCGTGTTCTTCAGAAACTTGGAATTATTTTCATCATCACCACATGAACATGAATGTTTTAGTTCCTCAATTAATTTAGCATTTCCCGTAAAATCGACAGTTGCTGCCATGAGAGAGAAATCGCGATTATCCAGCTGCGGCGTGACAGCGGCAGTTGTAAACACACTCGCGAAGTCGTCATTCAGGCCAGTACAACATTCCTCATTGCGTAGCACGTGTCCAGAGGAGTGAATGGCACGACTTTGTGCAGGCTTAACATAGTTCCCGAACTTGGAAGGTCGGTGGAAAGAAGAGAAGTGAGTGTACTCCCCAGAAAAAAAAAATCCTTTGCCTGATAGCAATGCGATAGCAGCAGAAACTGACCCGATATGCACGCCAGCGAGCAAAAGTGTTTGTAGACTTCGCTAAACGAAAAAGACGCTTTTCGTTTTTGTACAGTAGCCTCTTTAATGTTGTATTAAACCAAGGTGCCCGTTGATTACCTGAAATTTCTTGCAACGGTATGTGCTTCTTAACGAGCCTTGTAACTTTACTTTTAAATAAAATCCAGTTCCCTTCCACTGTACGATCGCAAAATGTTAGAACGCAGCCGTCGAAAAATAATTCAAGCTCGTTATTAATTGAGACATAATCTCCGTTTTCGTAATTTCTAAACGTTTTTGTTATCCAAGGCTGGCGCGTGTTGCAAGTTGTTATAATGAAATGAATGAGGCTGTGGTCACTCATACCAGGCATGTAGGAAATTGAATGTACAAGTCCAGGTGCTGTTTTATTGCGATAGCAATTATATGGACAGTCTCGGCTGGTTTTTGCCGTCCCCGTCGCCGCCGTCATGTTCCGTATATGTATAAGGATGTATATATATATGAAAGTCCCAAAGAAAAATAATTCGGATAAATGCTTCCGACGCGCGGAATCGAACCAGGGACCCCTCACTCCGCAGCGCGTGGCGCTAACCACTACGCCACGAAGAGCAGACGCTACAAGGAGCTAACGGCGATCCTTATATCACACACCCTTTACCGCTGGCAGGACTCAGAGGTGGCAGGCAGCGTGCGTTTCTTCACTACCAGCGAGATGGCGCGAGGAGCGCGACGGGCGGCCGCCTTTGCAACAGGAACGCTGTTGAAACAGAGTATCCATAGTGACAGCTTATTCGCGCTCGTTCGGTGTGTATCCGCGCGGTCGTTTCGTGCGTGCTTCACTTGATAGTTCGCGCTTATGTTCTGTTTGTTCATTTAGCGGCCTCCCCTAGCTTTGTATGTGTGGCTTTGTGACATACAACGTATAAAGCCCTTCGTACAAGCACGCGCTGCCCACGGGAGGCGCTCACTTAGCAAGTGCATGTTTGCTACAATTAATATTGCTCCTGAAGCTGCGAGCCACACTTCGTATAGCATTACAGTTTCTTGCTATCGCATTCATTGCTTCGCCCTCGCGGCGAAACTGTGACTTTTTTTTAAGATGAGATCAAGAATGTTATCCGATATAGGACCAGTTCTAGTAGGCTGGGAAACGATCTGAGTCAAAGCACAAGGTAACCAAAGATAAAACGCCAGGTAATGTTTTTGATACAACCGAGATAGGTGTAGACCAGTTAACGTTAGGCATATTGAAGTCACCCAAAAGAAATGATGGAGAGAGCGGCAACTGCAGAACCAGAGAACTAAGCACGTCCTTTAATTTTTCGCAGAAAGCAGCATTAGGCGGGCGGTAGCATGCGCAAAAAAGAACATTTTTGTGGTTTACAGAAATGCAAATACAAACAAGTTCCAAGTCACGTCGGTTACAATCATATGTGATTATCGGCCGCCATCATGTTTATCACAATGGGCACAGCGATAAAACTCTTTTTCAAATAGCTCGGAGCTGTGAAATCTTCACGATAACCAGGTTTCAGTAAGTAGAACCACGTAGCATGCATCCAAGACAGTGCGTCACGTTTGTTGACACCAAATGCTTCTAATATTGGTACATCACGGTGAGTAGCAAGGCTCTTAGTTACGATAACGACCGATTGTCAGAAGCCGACGTCGATGCAGGTGGTGCATCTGTCAAAACGGAAGCACTACTACCAGATTCAGGGAAGCAAACACTGTCGGTATAAAACGTAGCAATTTTTTCCGACGTAGAGCTTATTATATCGGAATTGAAAATTATTTTCCGGGAGTTTTGCCGTGATCAAACAACCTTTTCCTCATAGCTCTCGTAGCTCTGTAAAAATCTTCGGTCAATCCACTCCAGATTTCTTTAGATTACGTTTTGCCGCTAGGATACTAACCTCAAGTTTCAATGAAAGAAATTTAGCAATAATAAGTGGCATTTCCCAGGGACGTATTTACCGAGTCGGTACGCACAAGGCAGGCGGTCGTCATTGCAGTGTAGGGTTAGGTTCCACAGCGGCATTCAGAAAGGAAACTTGTCTTCAGGCTGAGCCCGTGTTTCCGCACCGGTGTCAGTAATGCCGTGAATATAAGGTTAACCCTGCGGGAACGGTCCTCAAAATCATCCAGTCGTCGGTTAATTAACAGCGACTACTTCGTATGCTGAGCTTTGTCCGACTGGTGTTTCGGCCGACGATAGTCTGGTTTCAGCTGTGAGAAGCCTGCTGTCTATGTCGGAAATACACCCCTCAAGTAACTGCTGAGCCTCGTTAAGGGCACTCATGAGTTCACCGCGTTTTTTATCCATGCAGCGATTTCATGAAAGCGACAAGCTGGTTGTATTGTTGATCAGATGGATGTTCCTTGGGAGGCCCTGGATTCAACTCCAGACATAAACAGCAGCTCAGCAGATCGTTGGGAGAGGCCTGCATGTGGACTTAAAGTAGGCTGATGATGCTGATGTTGAGAAGCGGCGCCTCTGTAGCCGGCTTTAATTCAAAACTAATAAAATGTCCCAACAGATAGCGCGAGAGTAGGGCGAACGCGGAAAATCTCAACTGAATTCAGCTTGCATCCATCATAGGAGGAAGGAGAGGGGAAGGAATGGGAGCAAGCAGATATGCGGCCTTTTCTCTCTCCCACGTGTCCTGTACGAGTAGGAAATGAATTTCAGTAAATGCGTGAAATCAACTAAACGCTGTCGTGCTGCAGGTGGGAGGATGCAGTGACTGCTCATTCCAGGACAGCTGCTGCTGTTGTTGTTGCTGCTGCCGCCTGGTGGACCACCGGACGCAAGGAGCCATGGTGGTGATGCAGTGCGTGCAGTTGGGTGGCGCGAGCGGGCCGCTGTTGCCCATGGGCACCCTGGTGACGGCTCTGTACCGACACCGCGACTGGGTCTGCGTGCAGACGCCGCACGGTGTGCGCGGATTCGTCCGCCACGGAAGTTGTGCCCCATTGGGCACACTGCTGGCCCCGAACACGGGCCGCCGCAGCCGGTCCTCCGACAACCTGACACTGCGCCGGAATCTTCACCCGCACCCCGTCCATGACAAGTTTTACCTCGAGAAGAATATCGACACGTTCGGCGGCAGCCAGGACTCGCGCGCCATCCATACTGCCAATGCGAGCAACGTTTGCTGAAAATAAACGCAGCAGTCGTCTCGACTTTCGAATGCGGCGATCTCACTCCAGCAGCGCGCACATTCTGGGGAATGCCCGCCCACGTAACGCGTTTTCCGCACGCATTGGAAAGCTTGGATAGAGAGCTCACTTTCTATGCTTTAGGCCTGGTGATACTATCAGTGTCTCCTTGTCGAGACAGGGACTGCAATCGAAAATATTCAAATATAGCAATACACGATTTATTGGCCCGCTTTATTTTGAATCTAGAGAAGCGCACTGGACCCTCAGCTGTGGAACAGTGCTGTACTCCGCTTCATACACCAGGTGCAACGCTGTGGTGTCCAGCGAGGAGGCTTCTTTCAACACATATGCTAGCACCAGAAAATAGTTGGCCTCTTTTTAAATGCGAACTGGCGAGATTAAGCCGCTTTGACCATATCTATCTATCTATCTATCTATCTATCTATCTATCTATCTATCTATCTATCTATCTATCTATCTATCTATCTATCTATCTATCTATCTATCTATCGTGTCCGTGGTCTCCTGTTCGCCTCGTTCACCTGGTATACTTAAAACCCCTAGAACTTCGTAGAGTAGCGACACATCTCCTCCGCGCTTGCTCCTCCTCGTTCTAGGGCGAGTTGAGCGCATAAAAGGGACACGGACAAAAGGAAGAGACGTACACATACTGGCGCTAGTAATAACAATACTTTATTTCCTTCGTCAGCCGGCCTATGTACCTGTTTGCGCACGATGGTCATGTGAACATTTATCGAAACACAACATTTATAACGAGGCAAGATGCCTTAAAAGACAGATAAACAAGGTGGTGCATATAGCCACTCAATGAACAGCATCAACGCGACGCGCGCAGAAAATGCAATTCCTTTGTATACTCAAAGGTATCGACGGATTTCTAACGCATGCGTCGAAACGAGCGTAAAACTGGCAATTTTGAACACCGAGTGCATCATGTGCGATACACTCAGAACATTTTTGAGGTCCTCCTCGGTTCCCCTCTCCGACAGGGCCTGCGGCTTTAACAGACAGCCTGCTGCCAGACATGGCGTTGTGTTGTTCCTACACTGGACTCTCCCCATGAGCGTACCGGCTGCGGTGTCCTCTCCGGAGAAACAGTTATCGTGCACTCACTGCCCCCTGTTCCTTTCTATTGCATCTCATCTCGCCTGCCTTGCTTCATTGCGAAGCAGACGACCTTTCGTGGCCGAATGCGGATGGGTATAGGCGGTGCGCTTCAGGCATTCGCGCTAAGGATAAAAAGTTTTTCAAGGTAGCGACGCCCTCCTTTTTTCCTCCTCGCCTGCAGCGCCCCCAAGAAGGTTCAAAGCGTGCATTAAAAAGGCAATATTTCCTTCGAGTTATTATGGCGAATGGAAGCATTTATATCTTAATAGAAGGAAATGAGATATAGAATAAACGGTTACTTAGTTGAATATAAACGGTACACCATAAGAAAAAGCACGAGGTGTGTTTCCCAACTGGCAACGTTGTGCAAGTGCTCTATTTCACACCCGTGGACTTCGCCGATTGTGATTAATTTCCCAAGGCGTGGTATTTTCCCAAGGCTTGGTAATTTCCCAAGACTTGGTATTTTCGAGAAAAATGCGCCCCCGATCAAATCGAGCGAAAGTGGCTGGAATGAGAGAATGTATTTTAGTCGATTTTGATTAATTTCCCAAGGCGATAGACTTGTTATTTTCGAGAAAAATGTGCCCCCTATCAAATCGAACGAAACTGGCTGGAATAAAGAAATGCCGTATTTTAGCCGATTTTGATTAATTTCCCAAGGCTATAGAGGTGGTATTTTCATGAAATATGCGCCCCCGATCAAATGGAACGAAACTGGCTGGAATTAGAGTATATGGAATTTTAGTCGATTTTGATTAATTTACCAAGGCTATAGACTTGGTATTTTCGAGAAAAATGCGTCCCCGATCAAATCGAACGAAACTGGCTGGAATAAGAGGAGATCGCATTTTAGTCAATTTTGATTGCTAATAATTTCCCCTGAAATGGCCTTCGGAAGCAAGTCTATAGCCTGGTTTTTAGCAAATTTTGACACGTCCAGAAATCGAAATAAAAGCCTTTTTTCGGATTGAATATGGTTCCTCTACTTATTAGGAGGGCGCCTGACTAATAATATGGGTGCTAATGGTTTTCCCCGAAATGGCCTTCGGAGGCAAGCCTATAGTCTTGTGTTTTGGCAAATTCTGACTCGACCAGAAACCGAAATAAGTCTTTTTTCGCATTGAATATGATTCCTTTACCTATTACGCGTGCGAATGACTAATATGAGTGCACAAATTTTGCCGATAATCGTGTTCTCTGTGCAAATTTTGTGTCGACGAGAATTCGCAATAAAAGCCTTTTTTTTTTTGCACTGAACATGATTCCTCCACTTATTACGAGTGCTCTTGAATACTAATGCGATTTCTAATAATTTTTCCCGAAATGGCCATCGGAGGTAAATATATGGCCATGGGTTTTTTGGCAAATTTTTGCACGGCCAGAAATCGAAATAAAAGCCTTTTTGCGCACTGAATATGATTCCTCTACTTATTACGCGTGTCAATGACTGATAATATGGGTGCAAAAACTAAATTAAGCAGAAATGAAACGTTAACCCCTTACGGCTGGGGCCGAAAGCACTGTAGGTTGTTTAACCTTGCCTGTGAACACGATAACCTTACGTCCATTTGGGGACAACAGTATTATCAGTTGGATGTAGGAATGCGACGAAGCCAAAATATTGAATTCGTTTATTAACTGCACAGATATTATGAGAGACGCCGTAGTGGAGGTCTCCGGAAATTTTGACCACCTTGGGTTCTTTAACGTGCACTGACATCGCACAGCACACGGGCCTCAACATTTCGCCTCCATCGAAATGCAGCCGCCGGGATTCGATCCCGCGACCCTCGGATCAGCAGCCGAGTACCATAGCCACTAGACCACCGTGGCGGGGCATGATATTGATTCGTGCGACAAATCCTCAATAGCTGTCTACAAAAGCGCCTGCAGTAACACAATGGTAAACATACATTGCTATTTTTCTTTCTTTCGAAGAAAACCTTTTGTTCAAGTTATCAAGTGATACGTAGTGCCCACATAAAAATTCACAATCCAACACGCACTCTCCGCTTTTTACACTAGACATACACCATAGAGTTTAAAAATAAAAGCTAGCTTCAGTGTCTGTCACATAACTCAGCAATATTTCAACAAAAGATGGTCTTAGTGGCTTAAGGGTATCTCGTAAAGTATCTCGTAACGTATCTCGTAAAGTTTTTGACAAGATAGAAAGCAGGCTCGGACGCCCTGTGCATATATATGTATACATGTCGAACACCAAATGTGGTTAGCCGGGTATTGGCGTGGACGTGGTAGGAATACTGAGACAGCACCAGTAGCAAGGCTTCACCAGTCCGAGAACGGGCCAGTTCGGTCAGGAACCTGCCACTGCAGCAGAACGCGTCTCCATCGAACGACGGCCGTGGTCATAGCTCTCTTCATCCGGGTGCGGAAGAAGTCCGGCACTTCCCTAACCGGCTTGGCTACGACTACGGACAGCGCCACGCTGTAGAAGCCGATGATGAGGCCCGCCTCGGTTAGGGCCGCTCGGGAGCTGCTACTCTTTCTGATCAGGTCGGCGAGGTAGTCGACGAATCCTGGCGACGAAGGGCTCGACATCCTCCAGCTTGCGTGCAAACAGCTTGGGCATCCTTGCCACGTTCAGCACGGGTGTCGGCAGGTCCATCACGTCCCGGACTATGTAGATGCTGAAGAACAGCGGCTTCCACGGGGCCGTCGGCGACGGCGTGGCTGCCACGCACTCGAGCATGAGGTGGTCGAATGACTTGTCCCACACGTTGGAGGCGAAGACCTTCAGCCACGACGCGTAGAGCGAGCGCCTTGTGGCGTCGTTCGGGTACCTGACGCCCCTTAGGACTTCCCGCGTACCCTTCATGGCGAGGATGTCGCTCCAGCCGTCGCGGTTCGCCAACTCGCGCTCGAGAGCGTGGTGGAAGCCCAGCGGCAAAGAACGCATCAGAACAGATAGGAGGTCCACAGCTGAAAAAAAAAAAAAGGGGGGGGGGGGGGGGAAGCAACGAACCATTAAGGCGGGTCAACTTCGGTGATACACTGCCGCGTAAAAAAAAAAAAAGAAAATGAAAGAAAGAGAGATAACGTATTATTTGCTCCAGCAAGAAAAAGAATTTATTTATTTATTTTTATTTATTTATTTACAGTATACTGCGGTCACAAAGGACCATGCGGGTGGGGAAATACATAGGTGGAAATTTACATGCACAAAAGGGGAAACAAAGCAAACGTACTAACATATCTAGACATAACAAAATCATTACAAAATTATACAGCTCATAAGAGTGACACATACCATAGCAAAAAAAAAAATTACATGAAAAGAAGCCCGAAATACGTCGCGTGTGTGGACAAAGTGTTTGCAAAATTTAATAACAGTGTATCAATCGAAAATGTAGAAAAAGGAAGCCGTGAGCTTGGGGAAAGGGAAATGCAGGGAAGTTAACCAGCTCCTGAAACCGGCATGTATGGTTCCCTAGAATACGTATAGGTACCATTTCGTAACATATTCAGCAGTTCCTTTCATGATCACTGTGGGAGCTGCAGGGTTGCTCAGCCAATGTAAAGGTCGCAAATGTCACCCTTCCCCAGTTAAGGGTATAGGAAACTGGATTTCCATTCTAGTTGACCTCGCCTTTCACGATATATTTCTCTCAACATGTATTCATACGCGCAGCGTCGTCCGCTCAGCGCCTCCACGCGGCCTGTATAGGGCGAGTGACCGCGAGCAGGGCAACGCCGGTTAAAAATAAACATGGCTGCATCCGTGGAGGCGATCGCGCTTTCCGCCTCGGATATACCAAGTCCGTGTCGTGCGTTGTGTGATCCGTAAGGTCCACAATGACGCTTGCATTTGCTTCCAATTAGTGTCTTGACGCCTAAGAACAGAAATATTTGCGATCACTTTGCAAGGTTCCAATTAGAGACACTCAGATTATCAGTGCTGTAGGCGCTGTAGGATTAGCAGGCAGGGCTGAACGAACAAGTGGGAACATATCTGATGATATGTGATCGCGGGTTGAGATGACGCAATGTTATGGCGGCTTACACCATTTATTTATTTGCTCACAGGACAGTGGGCAAGTGTAAAGCGCGAGTTTGGATTAAAACAGGCGGTCGTGTGTGGGAGCTGCTATGTTTATCTGCGACCAGGGTGAACGGCGGTCACCAATGCAAGACGTAAAATAATACGACGCACATGCGAAGCGCGATACACGTATCACGTACTGATGTGACGTAACGCGTGCCAAACAAAGGAAAATGTGTTAACCATAATATCTGAGGCCATTACATATGGAACTATGTTGGGCCGCACAAAGCCTTACTTACACCCCATATAGCTTTGGTAGTGCCGAACGGTACTGGTGAGACGGAGTATAAGGAGAAAATATGGGGGAGAATGAAAGTTAGAGAGGAAAGAGAGAAGGAAAGACAGCAGATAGCACGCACATACAAGCGGTCACAGTTCGTCACTCTTGCGTGGTATGCCACATAACTGCCACATTCGCCCCAGCAAGATTCTGCAGAATGCTGCATAGGCGTGATAGACGTTCAGATCGCGAACTGTATTCACGTCAATGAAAGTGCATGCCAATTTTCTAGCACCACAAGGTGGCGGTCCCACTCCGGCGGCGCGCTCTCCGCATTTTAGTCGTTTTTTGCGAACGCGCTGTGCTTTCTACGCTGGTTTTGCGGATGTGAGCTATACAGCGTAAGAAAGCTAAATTTCTGCGCTTTCCTACTACACTTATCATTATTGCCTAGACTGAAGCGTTAAGTAACGACAGTGAAAACAGTGGGAGCAAGAAACGGTAATTTTGGCATACAAGCTTCCGCATTACTGAGTTTCCAGCAAAACTGCTCAGCATAGGGAAATGAAATTTTCTGTGCCCTTAAATGAAATGTCATTCCAGAATTCTATGAAGAGAAATTTCGTGTAAAGCAATCAGGAACTTGTACAGACTCCAATGAAAATGACCAAAACAATAGAAGTTTATGATCGAATAACGTTTGTCCTTTTCAACGTAGAACAACAGCATTTGGTAGTTTCCTAGACCGTAGTCTACTTATCATCTGCGCGAAGTTGAGTTATATTCTGATGAACACATCACGAGTTATTATTACTTCAATTTGGCAATTTTGAGCTCTACTTATCCACGCATTACTGAAGAATTGACAAAACTGTTTATGTTGAAGCTCTGAAATTTGGAATAATCAAGCAGGAAGCCCTTCTCTCAAATCCTATGAAGAGAAAATTCTCTTTTTCTCATTAGGAAATCTAAACGGACGTAGTGAATTTAGCTAATTTTTCTGCTGGCGAGGTCGGTACAAATTGGCATTTCTCGTCATGCACATGCTAATTCACGACAATTACTGCACTTTAGTGGAATCATACCGTGTCTTACGATGACTTGTGCTCAGTAATTTTACCGAGGAGCGCCTCAAGCTAAAGATTTTTGATAAAAAATACATCTTAAAATTGTTTTCTAGCAGTGGTTCCCTCTGCGAGAAAAAATATCAACCCCTTGCGCTTGAGTTCCAACGTTTGTCAAAAGCGGCGCCACTAAAAATTACAAAGCGGGTACGCTCTCCCTCCAGCGAGCCTCATACAGTTTTACCCCCTTCTCGAGACCGGTTTCTGTGAGCGCGCGCGTCACGACATTCGGGTATTCGGAGAACCATTTCCAGCTTCCCTCCTCTGCTTCCCGCTGTGCGCGAGAAGGCACCCATTGTCCCCCTTCTTCACATCTGGACAATGCCGCAGCCCTCGGACCAAAACATCGCGCAGGGGTGTACATTTTATTTCTTGTTTTTTTTTTTTTTTTGTGAAACACGTTCAAAAGGTGGGGAGATAAGGAAAGTTATTACTGGTGACCGCAGTGTCTGTCTAGCTCAAGCAGCTGACATGAAAGAAGGTGGAGTGGGAGTGAGAGAGGAAAGCACAGAGGGGAGCTATCTACGTGTAACCAATAGGACACAATGCCTGCCACTTCTCCGTGGTCTGCGCTACTGAGCGACAAATTCTTTGGAAAGAAACCTCGGTAGAGACTCCGAAGTGCACGGTAACACTCGCACTGAACTGAAACACTCGCACGGGAAGGGGAGTGAAAGGAGGGAGTAGGAGGGAGAGGTCGCATTCAGTGGCATTCAGGGAAAGGGCGGCGGCTTCCTCTTGGTGTGGTGTGCCCCGCGACGAAATAGTCGACGATCTCGCAGCAAGTGCACACCTACCGTTACCTGTCGATGTCCCCTAGGCTTGAGCAGCGAAGACATTCGTGGCACCATTCAACGCCACATACAACAGCGGCACCCAGACCCAGCATCGCAGGCGTGGAAAAGCTACCCGCTGTCACCTCGCGCAACATGTTGCACTACCAACGGACGGGACTGCTGCGGTTGCGCGACGGGTGCACGTGGACGCAATCGCGCACAAACAAACCCGTCAATTTCAGGTCTGCATATGCGCTCCCTATTCACCATCGAACCTACCTTTATACACGCAAGTGCCTTGGATGCGGACCGATCTCGACGTTATTTCACGTAACGCTGGAATTTGAGTTTCTGGTTATTCTTCCATTTCCTCTAAATCCTACGAGGCTATGCTGCGTGATGTGAAGCCCAGGTGGCCAGCGAAGCCTGATCCGCGTGGCACATAGCGTCGCAGCTGCTTTTGGCGCTACAGGTATATATAAAGTGAGGGCCCCACCCTATATTCATTCAATGGCCTGAACAAAATCTCTCCCTCTCTCCTTGGCATAACAGTGCAAGTGTGCAGTGACGCGTGACAAGCTATCTTGAAGAGGGTGCCTCAAAAACGAACTGCGAGATGTTGCGTGCATAAGCACACCTACCTCATGACCATATGTCCCTGCCCCCTACTCTTCCGTAGTCACCGCTCAACGCTCTCAGTAACCGCGCAAGCGATTTTGAAGTGCACGCAAAACTTGCCTTCGCCTTCCGCGTTTTTCCAGATTCGTACGACGATATCTGGAAAGTTACTTTCTCCATACGGTGAAGCGTGATAAGTTCGGCAAGGTACTGTGTCTCCTATTGTACGCGACTTCGGTTCAACAATACGGTTAGAAAAAGAAAAGCAGTGAGCAAGCCTTCTTTAGTGGGAAGTGCGGATCACTGGGTGACCTGTAGCACTCCAAGCATTTCTCAAATGTTGCGTGTTTCGAAATCCAGCGAAGCTTTGAGACACGTGATAAGATAGTATTCTCGTTGACATATATGGTATTTTATCTCTGTTATCATCATACTCGCGTGGTGGTCTCATCTCCACATTTTCCACCCGCTTTTTCGTGTAACCACCGCAGCTTTGAAAATCGATCGAGCAGATTTTCCCGTCATTTCTTTTCGCGAAGTCTCAGAACACAAAAAAAGGTTGCAGTGACGCTTCACTTAGCAAACTCGGGATTGTTCCAAAATATTCAGGCGCAACGCCTCCCTTGTGTACTGCGAGCAGGATGTTACAAATTTGTGGTCTTTGTGCGGACGTCTCGTGGTTCCTTCGAGACCAAGAGATTCGCAAGGAACGTTTGGGGCAGTCACTCCTTGCTCAGGTGAATTAATTCATACGCGCATAAGTTACGCGCCAGCGTTTGAGTGATACCCCCCTGTTGTACACCGCTTTTACTGTAAATGTGGCCGTTCACTCAAGGGTCGTTGGCTCAGTCGTTGTTGGCTGCTTCTAGTGCGCACCGCTCAAGAGGAACGTGCCGACCAAGAAATGTGATAAACACCAGCAGCGCGCGCGTGTGTGTTTTCGCCTTTGGTAGTGATGACCGCTGCGGCCGCTCAAGACAGTAAAATGTGTTCGTACCTTTCATCAAACATCGGCTTCGCCTCTGCATGTGCACACAACTCTGGCCACACGCCCTCGCAGGAGAAAATGGCTCATGATTTTGTTTTCCTCTCTTGACGTAATCATATACCTCACGCACCACCGCAAAGATGCAATTTTCACGATGTTTGTGTCACAGCTTGCATAAAAGTGGGCATGGGGCAGAAATAATGCCGAGAAGAACGGGTGCATTTCTGTCCTACCCGCATCAGATGTAATTTCTCGCCGACTTTTGTGGCTGTTAGTGTGTTAGGTGGTCGGCATTCCTCGCCTTTTGTAGACTCCTCACACAGAAAAGGGACGATGGGCACGATAGCGGATGCAGCAAAATAAATACTTAGGCGCAGGAAACATGAAGCGCTCCTCGACACCACCGCCACAACGATAAAAGAGCCAGGCCTGCGCGGAACTGCAGAACAGTGACAGCGTTAGCTGGAGGAGCGACCTTCTTAGAGGCCATTTTAAACGCTTGAGAGAACTATAGTGCAAGTAGAGGTAGGGGGGGGGGGGGGGGGGGGATAGATATCCCCTGAATCATAACTCTCATGCCGCCAAGTAGGGAAGTACCCACTACGCCATAATTACTGCGGTATTATAACGTGCAAATCTGTATAACTGCACATCTTAGAGACTCTTGGGGTCGTTTCCCCGAGAACGAACCGAACTCTTGGCCCGGCGTCGACGGCGACCTGCGGTTTGGGCTTCTCTCTGCACAGCTGTCTGTTGTGCCCGACGGTGCCTTGCTGCAGCCGCGCGCGTATACGCGCGCGGCTGCAGCAAGTGAATCGCAGAGCTATAGCTCTGCGATTCACTTCTTCAGCAGCGGTCCGCACTTTTACGAGGAGGCGCCATCAGGTATATCGAAGAGCGAAGTTGAAGAACATTGTTTCATAATGATGATGTTGATGATGCCTCTGTAATGTGTGCAGAGCTACGAAGCATGCAGCCGTGTGTTCTTTCAAATGATTCCTCGAACTCGTTATGCAATCCACTTTCCGCGACGTGTAGTGGCGTATTATTATTCTGCCACGTAACATTACATTTGTAAATGCGATTACTCGGCAGACGTTATACCTGATTTAGGTCTTTTAGCGATGATTTTTCAAGCACAGGTAAAGTACAGGTTTTTCAAGCTCAATGGTAGAATGCTCGACTGCCACGCAAAGGGTGTGGGTTCGAAACCACGCAGAGGACGTGAGTTTGAATCATCCTCGGTGCTGGTTGTTTTTTCTAAAATTTGCGCGATAGCGGTCACGCACACCGGCGGCGGCGGCAGACAACTACGACGCCAAAAACGGCCCTTGTTGTGATCTCATAACAGCTTACGCTGTAATAATAATAGAGTATACGCTTCGATACTAACAGCATGGGTCGGGTTACAGCGCTCAGTGAAGCAGAAAATGCGGCAAAAAGTGTTCATTCGTCCGGTGTGATTGCTTTGTCGTTACCAGTTTGGGTGATAATCACAGATAAAGTGGAGCGTCCTCCCGTCATAGGACGTGAAGCAGAGGAAAATGAGAGGTGTGGTGCCACACGATATCAGTACTAAATAGGCTGTTCTTGTTTCGACTGTGCTTGAAGATTCGCCAGGCTGGAACAGAAGCCAACTGTGGCAAAATCCCGCACATGATACAATGAAGCCCTCCAAACAGCCCATCGCAATCGCAAAGTGTATGCGTAGCATTGTTGTACATACATTTTCGCACTTTGTAGGACGCTTTATGTATGTGCACTGCGCTTTATTACAGTAATCTTTATGTTACGACATAATGCAGGAGTTAAATAAAGTGCACTATTAGAGACATTACAGATGACTAGCACACACATGCACGCACGCACGCTTTAGTGAAGACAGTAAATGAAACAGAAGAAACTGGGTACCATTCTGGCAAAATTTTTCAAAGGAATTTCACAAGCATGATACCTTACTATATTATTCAGGTGTTGGAATATAAACAGGTCGTAGACAGCAGGCAAAATCGCACTCGCGCACATCCGTGCACGGACGACAAGAAAGCCTGTCGCATTTATTCCATCAACCGTATAGTCGCAGTGAACAAGAATGCAGTTGTGGCCATGCGGCATGGAAGTCAATCGCTGAGCTGATTACATGGAGGAGGCCTGTTTGCTGATATCGAGAGCCTGTACACATTTTTGGAGCACCCCAATTTTCATACATGCCAGCCTCATGTCGACAGCACCAGGAGAACAGAACTTTGCTGAGTATTTGTAAACAACCGAAGAGTCCCTAAATGGGGGTCCTTTTACTTCATTTCGGTTGACCAACGTTCGCTTAGACAACCACATCTTATCTAAAGCCTTACCTCATCTTTGCAAATTGCCAACGACAGGAGTCACACGAGAGAAAAATAGTGCTGGTTGTCACATGCACATGGAAGAATGGGGCTATAGTTGCGCATGCCCAGAAGCTTTATAATTCGCTTGCTTACGGTACCCTTTTCAAAACAGCAAATCATTGTTGTTCACGCAGTCAAGTGCCATGCCTTACAGGCTTACTGTCGACACTGCAGAGGGAGGTTGCTGCAGGTGAAATAAAAGAAGAGACTGCCCGCGCAGACATGGAGGGGAGCATAGCTATCGCTAAAGTCCCTGAAAATAACTAAAGTAGCGCCATTCGTGTCAGTGTGGAGACACCTCCTCTCTCGTTTGCTTCGTAGATGTGTAGATAAAGCTAGTTGAGAAGGCACTTGGCCGCCGTCGTACGTTCAGCTAAACGCAAGAGGGCGTTGCGGCTGTAAGGGACCCTTTGGGAGAAGTTTGAGAGAAATAATTAGGAAAGTGCTCGTAAATACGACAGTAGAAGGTAATTAGGAGCAAGTGGAGTGTTTTAGTGTAAAAATATGCAGTACATTATCAGTGTGTACATGCATGTGCTCGACGTGTGTTTATGTGCGTGGTGTCGGCAACATGGCATGGGACAGGTCCACGGTTACGGCGCAGTTATGAGTTTTTGTGCAATATGTTAAATATACCGCGTCATAAAAGAAGTCTGTAGAAGAATGAAGTAAGCGAAGCGCTTGTACCGCTAAAACCCATCCCCGAAAGCGAGCAGCACACGACGCGAGAGCCCAGCATTCTCCTGCCGATGTGCTTGGGATTGACGCTGTCGATGGCAGCGCCGCCGCGCGCCATGCAAATTCGGCTTCGGCCGTGCTAAGAGATCGCAAAGCACGATGCACCACTAGCTTTTTGGAGGTCGGGCGAACGCCATCTTGGTTGTCCACCCCACGTGACCAGGGCGTGCAACGCGCGCGGCGCCTGCTCGACCTTGCGCGATCATGCTTGAATCTGCCGACAGCGCTGCATGTTTTGGGATGCCGCAAAAGCACGTACAACAACGGAAAGAAGGAGTTTTCGCTTCCGCGAGGAAAGCTGAATGCCAAACGTCGAGATGTGTGGCTCCAGCGCATCGGACAGCTATTCGCACACACGCCGAGGCAACGGCGGAGAAGCCGGAGACCAAATGCGGGACGATGGTAGCCGAAGACGGTTCCCGCGGCATCGATCGCGTGCTCTCAGGGCGAAGCTGGCCCTCATAGCCCATCCTACGGCCCTACTAGCCGCCAAACACGCAGCTTACGCAGGGCTGTCAGAGCGCCCCGTGCAGGGGTGCGGCCGCGTGTTTGCATACAAATGCATACAAATCTCATCGCACTTTACAGCTACCAATAATTGCACACTGCATTTATCAGCGATCAGTCAAATACAAAGCAAGTCTACCGCACGCGACATAGCGTCAACGAGGGCGAAGTCCGGCACGGCAACCGCCGACGACCGCTCCCGCAAGAAACGTGCTTTCAACGACGCGGCTGCCCAACGCGCGCGGCAGCCTCGCTGGCCTGGACGCGACGGCCGCCGCGTGCTTTCGCTTTCGCCTCCATAGTTACTTGTGGACACTCCAGGGGCGCTGCTGTAGCTGCTAGGAGAGGAGGGAGAAGCGGAGGGGTGCACTTGGCGCTACTTTACTTGTAGGGGCTTTAGCTATCGCTCGTGAGCAGCGACAGTCGCGGCGGTCGCCCTCAGACCTGAATGAAAAAAAGACACATTGCAAAAACCGAAGAGAGAAAAAAGAAAGAGACGGACTAGCACATGCATGCACAGACATACACACCGCTCCGAGAGTGGGACTAACGACAGCAATTACTTGCTCACTGGGGAGCACGAAGGAGAGAATACAGGAAGGCAGAGGCACGGCCGCTGGATAAAAACGCACGTGGTGCGGCCTGCGACGTCGCCCGAAACCGGCGTGACGAGCCTAGTTCTACGCGCCGCCGCAGCGGCGCCACTGCTACGGGACAAGCGCGCGCGGGAGGAGCCACTGGTTCTGCATGTTTCGCGCAGCGGCGCGCTGAGAGTTTGCATTTTACTCACGCAAGACTGTGTATTGCTTTGTCAGAATAAGATCTCTACTCTGCCTGCAAGAACGGTACGGGCATTGGGCTGCTAATGGACTCGCACGAGCCCGAACCGCGCACTTATATGCAGCAGGCTTCGACACTCGACCACCGTTCAATATAACTGGCAAGTTCCTTATCGCTCGCTTGAATATTTGCTTCGCTTTATGCGCTTGTTTGCTCTTGAAAGAAAAACCTGTTATTGATATCATCGTCATCGTTTTTAATAATAATAATAATATTCAAAATTCCTTACAGGCCCATTCTAGAAGAGAAGCTCACGGGAAGATGGATTCTTGAATCGATGAACAAATCGCAATACGATTTAGAACAGGGAATGTCGCAGGAGCCAACGTTTCGACAAGCGGACTTGTCGGACGAAGACGAAGAATGCTCTGACGAAGACAAGTCCGCTTGTCGAAACGTTGGCTCCTGCGACATTCCCTGTTCTAAATCGTATTGCGATTTGTTCATCGTTACAGGCCCATTGAAGGGCACTGAGTAAGAGGGGCATCCGTATATACATAACAGAAAAATACACAAAAATACACAAATAAAAAATAAAGGAGAAATATAAAAGAAACAAACATGACAAATATTACAAGCAGTAAAACGTTATACAATGATAAAGGGCAACGAAATTAGGTTATCACGGAACGTTTCACGGTTAGCAATGGATATAATGTGATCAGGAAGACCGTTCCAATGTGCAGTGGCTCTAGGTAGTGGTGATGGGTTAAATGCCTGTGTGCGACCATGAACTCGCATGAAATTATGCGCGTTGTGAATGCGTCGAGATGTGCGCAAAGGAGTATGAAGCGGCAAACTGTGAAATTTGTTACTATAAATCTACTTGTGAAATAAGCACAATAGAGCAATGGCGCAGCGTTCTTCTATATATATATATATATATATATATATATATATATATATATATATATATATATATATATATATATATATAGTCGCTGAAATGCAAGATCTTCGTTTTATTAGACTTTCTTACAAATGCGTGCATACAACTTACTGAATTGGCCAAATAATGTTCTTATATAGTGTTTTAGTTCGAGCTTTTTATAAATATGAGGCAGACACCTACGACTAAATGAACATTCAACCGCTTTGTAGACGCGTGTTTGCATTTCTATGTGAGGACGGAGCTAGTTCGGATTGGCTGACTAAAAAAAATAAAAAGGTCGAGGAAGGCGGTGTCAAGCTCATTTCTTTATTTAGAAGTTACAACATGTACACATCCACGGAAAGGCGACTCGATCGTTGCATCAAAGTCGCAGCACCTTCCGTAACAGAGGTTTGTAAGCGAGTTTGAACCGCTCAGCAGTTGCGTTCAAACCTGTCTGCCGCAACAGTTTGCTCAGAAACACCTCACAGGTCTCCTCGGTGTGGCCTTGTTCACCCCTGTCACACGTCAGTTCGCGACATAACACAAGTTGGTAGAAGTGTTGATGCCAAGCGCACGAACTGCCGTCGGAACAGCCGTTGGAAGCAATAGCTTGAGCTTCGTGGACTTCTTATTGTCTCCGCGAGGGCAGCGACGTGAGTACACCAGCGACCTGTCATTTGGCTCGCACACGCTACCTTTACCAGTTATTCCCGGTCGAGAAATGTTTTTTAGTCATACTTTACGGCGATCTAAATCGCACGGAAACTCGCGGTGCCGTATCTGAGGGTCCTTCCTTGCGTTTGTGTCACATAGCGGCGCGCAACAGTTGCGCGGCATAATGCCGCACACGACGAAAATTATAGGATGCAATGGCACAATAGAAGCACCTCGACACGTTGTAGTCACAGGGCGTGCGAGCGAGGTGCAGAATTTCGTCGACACCCACAGAAAACTCGTCCCGTACTGGTTCGCGGGGAGGCCCGCGCGGCGAGAGCCGGGAGAGTTGTCCCGTAGCAGTGGCGCCCCCTCCGAAAAAGCGGCGAAAACTGTCAACTTTCGCTTCACAGCTCCGCTTTTGTTCGCCGCGCGACGTAGCAGGCCGCACCTCGTGCGTTGCTAATCGAGCGGCCGTGGCAGAGGAAAGGCGACAACATTGTAGTGTGTCCACCCTTAGACCCCCAGTCCCACCCCCCTCTTTTTGTGATCTATTCTTCGCTTCTTCGCGTACTGTCCCCGGCTAGTATGAACGTTCGTAGAAGCGCGTCTCCTCCTCACCCAGAGCCGGCCGGAGTTTCTTTTTCTCCGTTCTCCGCTACTCTGACCGAGTGGCGTAGCCTAGCGGGAAAATTTTAAACATAACCAAGATGGCGGCAGTGAGACGGCCACCTTAATTCATTTCCGACGAGGTTTTTTTTTCTGTCGGTTGTGATGAAAATGAGACGATCGGTTCTTACGTCGAAGGAAACGTACTCCGTAGAAAAGGGAATGATATCGTTAACTTGGCACTGAAGGTCGTGAAAGAAATGGCCCGTGGAGCCATCCGCGGCGTCGGCAATGCGCGTCAAACTCCAAGTGTAACTTAAAACCGAGAAATACCCGCGCAGCCAGGTCTGCTTATATCTTGCTTAAAGGGACCGTCTACCGTCGTTCATCGCTCTCCTGTATTTTGGCTCAATAGAAAGCGTACCTTTCGAAGTGTCCCAGCGTGCAGTGGTTTCTCCAGAAACTGAATAGAAATTATTAAAACACAATTTTTTTTCATCTACGAAGTCGCTCCTTTCCTAGTGTAGGCATGCCAGCAACACTGGGTACCGCGCATGATGCGTCGTCGTCTCCCTGGAAACCCTTTCGGGCGCGGGAGGCATCTCAACGCGAACCGCCTTCAAGGTCGACATTCCAGAGGCGACGACGAGGAGGAGAGGCGAGGGAAAGTCGGCGCGTGGGGGTGCGTCTCGGACATGCAGCGCCGCATGCATGACAAGCGCAGAACTACGCGCCTCCGCAGGCAGACGAATTCGAAGGCAACGCTACCTGCGGCACCCCGAAAGCAGCGAAAAAAAGAACAAATTGCTCTTGCACGCTATAACAAGGTCTCTCATAGGGTGAAGTATGCTTGTAACACATACATAATAGTTTTTCAGCAGAGTATGCATACCTGCGTGGGCTGGTTCTCGTACACTTGGAAATTGACAAACACGCTGTTGGGTGTCGCTAGCGGCGTTTTTTGCACCACTTTCACAGCGAAATTAAAAACATAATTCCTTTTTTGTGGGGTGAAAGCGTGCTCGTTCCCGTAAATGTGACGCACGATCTGCCCAATTTTACCACAATCTTAAAAAATTTTCTGAGCGGTAGACAGTCCCTTTAAAAGCGAAAGTTGATTACATACGATTGTGTTTTCTACACACATATGATAGCGTTCCTTCGCGACGAAAAGCAATTTTTATTTTTAAACTAATATTGCAAGAACCCGGTAACCAAGTTAGTAACCAATGTTGCCGGAGTCCTTAACACATGCAGATTAGGTGACCATGAACGCCAAAAAAGAATTCTTTTACATCTTTCTACTGACTTTCCAAAGAAACCGCTGAAGCTTGCACACTTCCAATCGTAAGATTTCAATTGCGATAACAAATAAAGAGCCAGGCCTGCGCGGAATCGCAGGACAGCGACAGCGTAAGCTGGAGGAGCGACCTTCTTAGAGGCCATTGTAAACGCTTGGGGAAACTAGTGC
Source organism: Hyalomma asiaticum (assembly GCA_013339685.2). Taxonomy (NCBI): domain Eukaryota; kingdom Metazoa; phylum Arthropoda; class Arachnida; order Ixodida; family Ixodidae; genus Hyalomma; species Hyalomma asiaticum. The sequence continues at coordinate 17,997,527 of CM023484.1, forward strand.
AAGTACAAGTGGTAGGCATCCCCTGCGCCATAACTCTGCGGTTTAGGGCTTTTGTCCGCACAGCTGTCTGCTGTGCCCGACGTTGCCTTGCTGCAGCCGCGCGCGTAGCTCTGCGATTCACTTCTTCAGTAGCGGTCCGCACCTTACGAGGAGGAGCCATCAGGTATATCGAAGAGCCAAGTCAGGTTGCTGTCGGTGCTGCGCACGTCGCCTGTCGCGTGACGCGTGTCACGATACGACAAAACTGGTTCACGAGGCAGCCCTTCGTAATAACAGAGTCCTGAATAATGATGACGGGCCGCCGCCGCCGCCGGTTACGGACACCGGCGGCGGCGGCGGATAACTACGGCGCCAAAAACAGCCGTTGTTGTGATCTCATAACAGCTTACGCTGTAAAACAGGATGAAGGATGGTAGACAGTCCCTCTAAAAGACACCTTCGGTCAGAGAGAGAGAGAGAGAGATGATGGGCGGAAGGCAGGGAGGTTAACCGGAAGGAAGATATCCAGTTTGCTACCCTGCACTGGGGAAGGGGTGAAGGGAGACAGGAAAGGAATGGAAGAAAAGAAGAAAGCGAGAAAGAGAGAGGTCAACTCGCGCACACACACAAGCACGGCATGTGTCAGAGACGGTTCATGAGGCCCGTTGCGCGCAAAAACTTGAGCACAGCCTTCGTGGCTTTCCGCTGCGAGACACTATCGTTCCGGCATTCCAATATGGTTTGCTCGGACAGCGGTTGACCTTCGGTCAGAAATGACCGCAGACGTCATGACCTGCTTGCGGAAGGCAGGTGGAAGAGAAACCCGATACAAGTCGCGTGGTCAGCACATGAACATTCGGTAAGATACGAAAATTCAAAGGCGCTTCGTTCTACATAGATCCCAAAAGGGCGTGTTTACCGTTCTGCCATGTTTTGCAATTGACGATGGGCAAATTTCTGCACTCTTGTTTCTCCACGTACAAAAACTTGAGTCGCGCTCGCGTGTCATGGCTGACTGCTATGGAATAGGGACAAACCGTTGTTTTCTCCACCAATAAGGTCCCCTAAAATAGCACTGTTAACAACACTGATAAACAACGTGCGGCCGAACATAACCAAAAGTGTTTTCTTTCACCCAAGAATTCCCTCGCTAGTGCGACCGAGTAACAAAGGACTGCCTACATACGTCACAAACAAGACTGAACAGACAGGTTTACAGCCTCGCGCGCGCACGCATACACACACGCGCGCGCATAGTCTGGAGCTTAAAAGTCCTCAGGCACAATTATGAACAAATGGCGTTCTTTATAACGTGCACCTGTTAGCAAGCAGAATGGATGGTCGTAAATAAAAGTACACGCACAAGAGTTTAGAGGAATGAAAAATGAAAACTTTTTACTTGGAACTAAAAGGTGAATTAAAACGTTAGACAAGGATGAAATTACAAGATTAAAACGAGGGAGACATTACAACATCAAAACGCGCACACTCTTCGCAGTCGCACATCGCTCTCGCACATCGCACTGTCCGTACTCACTGTTCATCGCACCCGCTCGCTTTCGTGGCTCTCCCGCACACTACTGCATCTCGTCGAACTGTGTCCAATCAGTTTTTCCTGCGCTTTTCTCTCTCGCTCCTGCAAGGTCACATGTCCACCGCCACTCACAGCCGCGCCGACGCACATTGCCACAAACGACGAAACACGCACGCACATACATACGCACTCACGCGCACCGACATTCGCACAAAATGTTCTGGGAACCGAGGGAAAGGACCACCCGGCCCGCTCAGGGCAATATAACACCATTCGCTTCAGTCGTCAAACGAGGAGGAAGCTCGTTCAAACTGACGACAAACACTCACGCGGGAGGACAGAAAAAGATAAAGAATAAAAAGAAAAATGATCATAAGATTCGCCAGCAGTCGCGTACACACCTAGATATGGACGTTCTTACACATTGGGTTTCAAAAAAACGCTTGTAAGTAGACGCTCGTTTTGTGTTTCGTTCTTCGTCGCTGGCACAGCGTAACGCACGTAAGAGTACATTGCGCAGTACATTACTGCGTAATTCTAATGTTATTACCTGTCATTTATGTTCGTCATGCAGTCGTGTTGTGGCATACCAGTTTTCCTACACATCCCACTAACGAAACGGCCAAGAGAGCACCAAGACCGTGGCATGTAAATCATGTCGCTCATGACATGCATGTCATGATTTTCATGTTATGACCTGTCATTTACGTTCATGGTGCAGTCATCTTGTGGCATGCCAATTTTCGTGTACATCCCGTTAACGAAACGCGTGGCATGTAAATCATGTCGCCCATGACATGCATATCATGATTTTCATGTTGTGACCTGTCAGTCATGTTCGCCATGCAGTCATGTCGTGGCATACCAATTTTCGTATACATCCCATTAACGAAACGGCCAGGAGAGCACCAAGACCGTCGCATGTAAATCATGTCACTCATGACATGCATGTCATGATTCTCGTGTTATGACCTGTCATTTATGTTTGTGATGCAGTCATGTTGTGGCATGCCAATTTGCGTATACGTCCCATTAACGAAACGCGTGGCATGTAAATCATGTCATTCATGACATGCATGTCATGATTTTCATGTTATGACCTGTCATTTATGTTTGCCATGCAGTCATATTGTGGCAAACCAATTTTTGTATACATCCCATTAACGAGACGACCAGGAGAGCACGAAGACTCTGACATGTAAATGATGCCGCTCATGACACGCATGTCATGATTTTCATGTTATGACCTGCCATTTACGTTCGTCAGGCAGTCATGTCGTGCCATACCAATTTTCGCATACATCCCATTAGCGAAACGGCTAGGAGAGCACTAAGACCATGGCATGTAAACCATGCCATTCCTGACATGCATATCATGATTTTCATGTTATGAGCTGCCATTTATGTTCGTCAGGCTCTGACCTGGTCAAAGCGCAGAAAGGAACTTATCATATCATTTAAGTGCCTAAATGTTTTGTCAAAGAAGTGCCTTTTTGCCTTGGGTGACAGCGTATCCGTGATGATGTGACACTTTTCCTGCTGTAGTACAGGATAATTGCACTGTTCCATCAGGTCCAACTTTCGATATGCGAAGTCTGTACAAGACTCTCCAGCGCGTTGCGTCGCTCCAAACATTCGCTGTTTAGATGTTACATCGCAGTCCATGTTATACCGTCGTCGGAACGCTGCTTTCATGTCAGCCCAAGTAGAAATATCAGCTACTTTGGTGTGGTGACGCATCCATGTAAAGTCTTTAGTTGGGAGCCTCGAGATAATGAACGGTACGGCGACTTCGTCAGGAACGCTCAAGGTTCTGAACCAATAGTCTACTTGGTGAAACCAGGCGTTCAGATCTTTCCCGAGATGCGGTAAGGAGCTCGCCGCGAAACTTGAAAGTCGGTCGCGAGCGTCTTCATCATTAGACATGCATCGGGTATTAGTGCCTTTTTGCTTGGCTTTGTTGATTTCTGGAGCCGCGTTTCATGTTGATCGACGCATAGCTCTCCCCTGCACTCGTGCATGATGCGGCGTCCGAATCCTCACGTGTCCTCGACTCCAAGCGCTCGATGCGCTCTATAAGTGGAGCGAGTAAATTGCAAAGGAAATCGTGACTTGCCTGCAGCTGAGGGTCAAGAGGTGGCTTTGGTGCGTCGTCGTCGTTAGCGGCGTCGTGGTCCTTCGAAGGCACCATTTTCAGTCGCTCCTGTTCGCGCCGGAGCTGATCCACTTCTGTCTTCAGGGCGGCGGCTTCGGACACAGCTGACCGGTAGGCTTCCTCCCGGGCGGCATCATCCAGGTGCTCGAACACGTCGGTGGAACAAGGGGCGGTCGCCATCTTGGGTTCGCGGAGCCGATGCTGTCCTGAAGTCAGTGGTTCAGCCGAAGGAGCACGTAGAGAGCGGCGTCCCCACATGAAAAATTAAACGACTTCTTAGCTCACCCCGAGCCGTTGGGCGCCAAATGTGACGTGCCGTAGTGGCCGTCGGATTTCTATGGGTTCCGAGGCGGCGTAAGAAAGACGTCAGAGCACATTCGAGACCAGGAAGGGACTGACTGACCCTTTTTTTTTATTCGCCGAAGCTCCACGAGCACGCGCGAGCTTGGCGCCGATCTTCTTCATTTTCTTCGCGCTAAGGCGCGAGACACGCACCGAGCGTCGCCTGTTATCGCTCGTTCCGCAGAAATACCGCCATCGGTGTCGGCGTCTCCACGCGTCTCTTGTGAGCGAAAGAAGTCGGCCGTGAGCTAAAAATAACAGCTCCAAAAATGGACAACTATGTCCATCTAGCGGAAGACATATCAAGCAATGTCTCCTATAACGCGATAGCGTTAGAGAGCTCGTTCCGCAGAAATACCGCCGTCGGTGTCGGCGTCTCCATGCGTCTCTTGTGAGCGAATGAAATCGGCCGTGAGCGGAAAATAACAGCTCCAAAAATGGACAACTATGTCCATCTAGCGGAAGACATATCAAGCAATGTCTCTTTTATCGCGATCGCGTTAGAGAGCTCGTTCCGCAGAAATACCGCCGTCGGGGTCGGCGTCTCCACGCGTCTCTTGTGAGCGAAAGAAGTCGGCCATGGGCGGAAAATAACCTCCAAAAATGGACAACTATGTCCATCTAGCGGGAGACATATCGCGCAATGTCTCTTAACGCGATAGCGTTAGAGAGCTCGTTCCGCAGAAATACCGCCGTCGGTGTCGGCGTCTCCACGCGTCCCTTGTGAGCGAAAGAAATCGGCCGTGAGCGAAAAATAACAGCTCCAAAAATGGACAACTATGTCCATCTAGCGGAAGACATATCAAGCAATGTCTCTTTTAACGCGATCGCGTTAGAGAGCTCGTTCCGCAGAAATACCGCCATCGGTGTCGGCGTCTCCACGCGTCTCTTGTGAGCGAATGAAATCGGCCGTGAGCGAAAAATAACAGCTCCAAAAATCGACAACTATGTCCATCTAGCGGAAGACATATCACGCAATGTCTCTTTTTATTAACGCGATAGCGTTAGAGAGCTCGTTCCGCAGAAATACCGCCGTCGGTGTCGGCGTCTCCACGCGTCTCTTGTGTGCGAAAGAAATCGGCCGTGAGCGAAAAATAACAGCTCCAAAAATGGACAACTATGTCCATCTAGCGGAAGTCATATCGAGCAATATCTCTTAACGCGATGGCGTTAGAGAGCTCGTTCCGCAGAAATACCGCCATCGGTGTCGGCGTCTCCACGCGTCTCTTGTGAGCGAAGCAAATCGGCCGTGAGCGGAAAATAACAGCTCCAAAAATGGACAGCTATGTCCATCTAGCGGAAGACATATCAAGCAATGTCTCTTTTAACGCGATAGCGTTAGAGAGCTCGTTCCGCAAAAATACCGCCATCGGTGTCGGCGTCTCCACGCGTCTCTTGTGAGCGAAAGAAATCGGCCGTGAGCGAAAAATAACAGCTCCAAAAATGGACAACTATGTCCATCTAGCGGAAGACATATCAAGCAATGTCTCCTATAACGCGATAGCGTTAGAGAGCTCGTTCCGCAGAAATACCGCCGTCGGTGTCGGCGTCTCCATGCGTCTCTTGTGAGCGAATGAAATCGGCCGTGAGCGGAAAAAAAAACAGCTCCAAAAATGGACAACTATGTCCATCTAGCGGAAGACATATCAAGCAATGTCTCCTATAACGCGATAGCGTTAGAGAGCTCGTTCCGCAGAAATACCGCCGTCGGTGTCGGCGTCTCCATGCGTCTCTTGTGAGCGAATGAAATCGGCCGTGAGCGGAAAATAACAGCAACTATGTCCATCTAGCGGAAGACATATCAAGCAATGTCTCCTATAACGCGATAGCGTTAGAGAGCTCGTTCCGCAGAAATACCGCCGTCGGTGTCGGCGTCTCCATGCGTCTCTTGTGAGCGAATGAAATCGGCCGTGAGCGGAAAATAACAGCTCCAAAAATGGACAACTATGTCCATCTAGCCGAAGACATATCAAGCAATGTCTCTTTTAACGCGATCGCGTTAGAGAGCTCGTTCCGCAGAAATACCGCCGTCGGTGTCGGCGTCTCCACGCGTCTCTTGTGAGCGAAAGAAATCGGCCGTGAGCGAATTGTGAACGAAAGAAATCACCGACCGTAAGGCGATGCTTGTTGCGGATGGCCGGAAGAGGTCTCCAGAAGAACAAATCGAACAGCTGCCAGATAGTTAACGCAAGAAGTACGACAGAATGTGACCATTTACGAATAAGTGTCACGCCCACGCGCAGTTCATAATACAGAATCATGTGACTACATCACTGTACAAAATTTTGCATGAAGTTGATATAAAGGTGCTGTTAAATAGATCGAAATCCTATACCATTACTATAGATACGTCGCGCGCGCGCGTGTGTGTGTAATAACACACATTAATAAGTATGCACTGAGTGGTTGAAGTGCACACTAGGGGCCGGATTTCGCTATCGCGTTCAGGTCTTAAAGGCGAAGCTTAAGGGTCCCCCAATTTTTTTCTTTTGGTATTCACAGTCCGTTGCAGTCATCCTAAAGGGCCCGTCACCCTGTAAATCTACACACTGCAGTCCAAACTAGAAGAGAGACAGAGAGAGTAAACATTTATTTAAAACAGAATGAGGGATCTTCCTCGTAGGGTGGAGCCCTTAGTTCAGGGCCCCATTTGCTCGCGCCACTCCACGTGCGCGCTGGATCAGCCGACGCTGCTCCTGCGGCGCTGAGCTGGTCAGCGCAGTCTCCCAGGAGGAATGTGCAGGTGAAAGAATAGGGGCCCGGTGGACATGGACAATACCACATGCAGCGATATACTGTGGGCTGCGCTCCATAGTAAGGACACTATGAGGGATATTGTGTGGGATGAATGAGGTGTAGGGTGGAAACACATTGGAAGGAATTAGCTGCCGCCACACGACAGCTTCCTCCGGGGTAAGGGAATGGTGTGGTGGGGGGAAGTAATGTCGGCTTTGTCTGCAATCCGCTGAAACAGCAGCGCTAACACTAGACGGGGACAAAAAGGACGACACGACACAGGCGCTGAACTGAGGCGCTGTGAGTTCAGCGCCTGTGTCGTGTCGTCCTTTTTGTCCCCGTCTAGTATTAGCGCTGCTGTTTCAGCGGAATGGATCACCAACTAGCCCTAGTTTCACTTCTAGTTTTGTCTGCAATGTTCTAGAGTGTCGACGTAGTTCAATGGTTCCGTTGGTGCGTCGTCTGGATTGGACAGCTCTTCCGATGGCGGCCGGTTTGTAAGCTCTCGATCTACCGCATTAGCGCGTTCATTGCCATGGAGAGAGGCGTGTCCAGGTGTCCAAACGATACGCACCCTGTATAGTAATGACCTCAGGGAAAGATGGAGGCTTGAATCGATGAGCAGATCGCTAAAAGCGATGTAGAACAGGGAATGTTGCAAGAGCCAACGTTTCGACAAGTGGACTTGTCTTCGTCAGGACGGCGACTGCCTTCTCGAGCGTTCGTTTATGTGCGCCATTGCACGCTCTCCCCCGTCCACAGAAGGAGAGAAAAGCAGCACCTGCGAACAACAGCAAAAAAGAAAAAAAGAAAGGTGGGGGGATAGAAGTTGGGTGCCAGGTGTTGGCGTAACTAATATAAATGACAAGAACGAAAGCTTTCAAAGGATCCGCTCGTGGTACATATCTTCGAAATACGTTGTGTGCGTAGCGCTAGAAAGCAGGATGAAGAAACACATACGCTAGGTACAGTCATTGCATGGGTGCAATGCTTGTACCTAGCGTATGTTTCTTTCTGTCCACTTGTCGAGACGTTGGCTCCTGCGACATTTCCTGTTCTACGTCGTTTTTAGCGATTTGTTCACCTACACACTGCAGTGGCTTTTTGCAGCTGCTAGCGCCCCTCTCGCTGGAAGATAAATAATTTTCTTCTTCCTTTCCATGGCTTCTTTGTGGCCGCAGTGGGCAAAACCATATCACAGGAGACACCAGTCTTGCTTGTCACAAAGGCATTGATCACCAGCTTCGGCCAAGTGAAGCACTGCATTCTGCACAAGAGGACGACGCCATGTGCACCAAGCCAGCCTGCACGACCGAGAGCCTTATTGTTCTCGCTGCATTTTACGTGGTAAGCCATGCATCCTTTTGGCCTGTTCGTAGGAAAAGAAAAGAAACGTCCGCAACTGGTGAATGCCATTGCGAGAATTGAGGTCCACAGGACAAGCTAGTATTCCTTTGTCCGGGAGAAAACCGACGCTCCAGACACTTGGGACGAGCCGTTCGCCTAATTGTGAACATGCGAAGGGCAGGTAGAGCTGAAGGCGGGCTGATTCCAGGATGCAGTAGTTGGAATAGCGGGATACCGCGAGGTGTATTGTTCCTGCTAGACGGTTGTTTAGTTAGCGCCTTTCCCGTATGTCAACAACATTGTAATTATTTCATTTAACGCCTGCTTGAGTGTGCACCTTCTTTACAAGACATCGTGCCGAGGGCCCGCCCCTATTTTTCAGCTCGGAGATACAGGTTTTTCGTAACGAAACTTTAAAGCAGACATATCAAGAGGCACGCGGAGTGGCAAAAGTTGATTCTGATCACCCAGAGTTCCTCAACCTGCACTTAATCTTGCTACCAGAGTATTCTCCTATACTATGCGGCAGCCGTGGCGGCAGTCGAACCTGCGCCCTCGAGCTTAGCACTCGGCTTCTCAACCTTTCCATGGTCTGTTTTTTTGTACAGGTAAATTTTTATAAGGACAGATGGCAGGGCTAGTTGGTGAATGCATATGTTCGTAAGTACAATAGCACACAAAAACGGAAGGCACGCTGACTTAGTTTGTTTTGGTTCAGCTGGCACATTTATGGGGTACCGCTTCAGTAACATCAAGACAGAGCGCCACCGCGTCATTCACACAAGATCAAGATGTAGTGGCACGTGCCACCGCCGAAAGCGCGCAGCAGAAAAACCCCGTTTGTAGAGCGCGTGTAGGAGGAACCGACACCGTTTGCCCATGTCGCTGGGAGGCCATCCACCAAAAACACCACGGGTTAACTCTTACTGCGCACCCTGTCCCCGCATCACGGTTCCGCATCAGGGGCGCGGCGAAACGAGAGAGCGTTGCTAAGCGGGAGGGCGAGCAGGGGCTGCCAAGTGTACGAGCACCTATGGATTTTGAATCCATAGGCGCGCTTTCGTGGTCTCCTCCTGGCTCTGGAATGAAATCACGCGGCAGGGCGTGTAGCAAGTAGCGAGTACTCAAGCCATAAGTAGCCACATTGGCTACTCCAGTTCATTTTATTGCCAAATATGTAGCTTGATTGATTTCTGGGGTTTTACGTCCCAAAACTAGTTCTGACTATGAGACGCCGTAGTGGAGGGCTCCAGAAATTTCGACCATCTGGTGTTCTTTAACGTGCACTGACATCGTACAGTACATGGACCTCAACGTTTCGCCTGCATAGAAATGCAGTCGCCGTGGCCGTCGATCGATCCCACGAACCTCGATATGCCAAATAGGAGAAACGTTATTCTGTGCACACCTTCGAATGTACAAAAACATAATGAAGAGGAAAACCGCTGGATCTTGCTTGGCCCTGAAATGTCTCGTAAGCCGTAATAATTAAACATCATACACCTTCGCGGAGTTTAGCTAAGATAGAGTCCTTGTCAGGGTAATTTGGGTCACTTTAAGCATCAAAGACAGTTAAACGGTGATGGAGTCTGTCCTTGAAGGCAGCTAACCGAAGTGGATAGAGCTACCGCAAATACCATTCCAGCTGGCTGTAGTGAAACTTATTTGAAGGTTCAGCTGGATTTTGTTGCGTGCCTCCATTTTTTAAAGTCAGTACGCGTTGCGCAGCAGTATTGAAAACTGACGCTTTTCATCAGCGCATGCAGAGGGCAGAAAGCGCCAGCGGCGTGCTTGCGACGTTTTCTATCTACACGTGCGTGGCTCCGTCTTTGTGGTCTCGCCGTGCATTCTGGCGCCTCGATATGCATGACCTCAATGGCAGCTGGGCAAGGACATGCGCGCGCAACGGCCAAAACAAAAAGCTTGGAAGACTTCTTAATCATTTGTAGGGTTTAACGTCCCAAAACCAGCTCTGATTATGAGAGACGCCGTAGTGGAGGTCTCCGGAAATTTTGACCACCTGAGGTTCTTTAACACGGAAGACTTCTTAGGCTTACATGTAGTTGTGTCTGCTAATAATAGGGAAAATGTTCTAAATGCGCCAAAACAGCGCTCGGAAGTAGCCATAAGGTTGCCGTGGAGCCAATCTGAAATGTTCATAACCAGGCAGAGCCGGAAAGTGGCCGATGGCCACCACCGGCAACCTATAGCTGCGGCATCGTAACCATCGGAAAGGGGCAGCTGCACTCGAAAAACTGGATCCGGTTTCGCAGGAGTGAAACGACCTTTAGGGCATCGTTCTACTCCAGCAAAACGTCGGATGGAGTGAAATGTCCCTATCTCTTGCGGCATAAGAGAGCGAAACACAATATCACTCCTGCTCCACCCACGTGATGCTCGCATTCGCAGCCACAAATATGGCGGCTGGGGTGGGAGCGGACGACTGAAGAAAACAGCCACTTTGTGGAGTGTTTTCTGATGCAACTAGCAGCGGCTTCCCTACAGCGTACAAGCTTTCGCGTACAAACGCATTCAGAGTACTACGTTCAACGAACGGTGCCTTCCTCGACTACGAGCCCCAACCAACGGGAGCCAAAGCGAGCTGCCTCTCCTGTGTATTTCCCCGATCGAACGGCCGTACCCGTGCTAGTGAAACCCGCCAGCCTACACGCCTCGGATTCTTCGCTTACGTGTGCGAAACGAAGAGGAATACACTTTCAGCGATACAGTAAGCTGTTGTGATCGTCGACGGCTGGTTTCGGAAGACTCACTGGATATAACTTATACATGTAAAGAAATAGGCTTCGCTACGACTTCGGCATCGAGCCGTATGACGACCATGAGCGCGTCGACGGTGAAAGTACCGTGACTGAGATCCGTCCTGTTCGCAAGTCTGGTAAGTACATCATAGCACCCTATAGACACTTCTGATGACAGAGACCTATACTTCATTTGTGTGCAGAGTAACGAGGAACGAGGAGTACGTATTTTGTGATCGCCAGCGGTTGTTCGCCGCTCGACGGACTCGAAAGGGGACGCCGTCGGAAGGAAGCGGGCGGTAGCGGAACACCCGGGTGCCGCTTTTCTTCGCTGGCGTTGATGAAATTCAGCCACTAGTACATTCGTGCTTGCTTGCGCAGGTGCATTTTACATCTTCGCGAACCAGCACCGCGAGCGCGCGTTTGCCCGTAAAACAGAATGTGAGCTCATGATAGGAATGCGTTAATCTAAAAGACATTTGTACGTTCCGCGCGTTTAGATTAACAGATCTCTGTGGCGAGCGGCTACCTATGAGCCAACGCTAAATACACACCTGTTCTATGCGAACTTTTTCTTTAATTACGCAGAACAGTATTTTACCATTGGCGCTACACAGCGGGTCAAGTATACGTGTTATATATACGGGACCTCAGTGTAAGACTGTGTATCGTGAGTGCGCGGTGGGTTGTGTGCTTTGCTGTAGTTGTGTGATTGGCTGTATGTGCGTTTGTGTCATGTCAATTTGCGTGTTCAGTATTATGTAATTAAATGCCTGCTGATTGCAGCGTGCTCGAAAAACGCAGTGTCTGCTTTTTTTTGTCTCTGCTACCTCCTCTGGTGAGTACTAGCACCCCACTTGGTGGGTTAGTAGAGCTCTCGTCAGAGTGTTCGAATCCCCTTCGGAGGCGTCCTACTATGCTTTGGCGAGTGTACCGGTACCCTGTCAGCTGGAGTGCTAAGGTCATGCCTCATGGGGTTACTGTACTCCGCATAAAATGGGGTTGATTTACTCTGGAAAAGGGAGTTAAATTTGGGACAGGAAAGTACTCCCCCAAAGTGAGTGCCCAGCACTCCCTTTGTTTTTAGAGTGTGTATCCACGAAGTGGATACAGCTGCCCCTTTCGCTTCCGTAACCATCCTCGGAGGTGTTACTGTGACGCACGACGTTCAGTAGGCGTTGGGGAATGGGCCGAAATACAGCTACCAACCTGCTGCGACGCGCCCGCAGCTTGTAGCCATGGTTCGTGATGTTGCGAGCCGGACGTGCGAGCTGGACCGGGAACGAGCCATTGCACAGGGAGTTGAATGCCTACTACGCACTGTAAGTGACGAGCCTCGGCAGAAACCACCGATTAAGAAGATTGTGAAGTGCCTAAAACAAGAAGGTATTGCCATTGTAGAAGCAGACAAGGAAGGTGGCTTTGTGCTAACGCCAAAGGGAATGTTTGACGAGAACGCTATTGAGGCGAATGAAAAAAAAAAATTTTAGCCGAGACAAGCCATTGGCCCTACACATGCTCAAGGACAGAAATTTGGAGCACCTTCAGAGAAAGGCTGCAAAGGATGGTATTGGAGTTGGCACCAGTGTGTGTTAATTGTCTACTCCGTGTCCCGTTGTTTTAGCGCCATAACTCTCCTTTAAGAAATGAACCAACTAGCTCTACAACACATCCCTTTCTACTTCTCATACTATTACCCTTAAAGACCAATCTGGTTTATCGCACTATATATCATTTGAAGGCTGTCTGTCTCGGCATCGTCAATTTCCGGGATCAACCTAATGAGTCCGAAACGAAGCGCCTTTTTGCAAAAGCGCTTCGTTTCTAGTTTCTTCTTCCTAAGAGACGCATCGTGACACTCATTAAAGACATTGGCAATGGCAGAGCAGGCCTTGTTATTAAAAGCACAGTTCTCGAGAACAACAAAACCACCTTCCTTATCTGCAGGAAGAACTGACAGATGCTGCTGCATTAAGAACGACGCTACTCGTTTTACAGGCACACGTGACACATTGGAAAATCTACGCGATATCACATCTACTCCTTCAGAGATAGATCGATTCGCTTCAACTTTAGGGGCACTCTTAGATATCCGACGCACGAGGCTCAAAAGTTACGGCGTATCCACCCTATTGAAAATTCTCTCTTGGTGGTTGCTGGAATTCGTGGTGGTTAAGATGGAAATATTAGTGGATATGGTGGGAATAATGACGGATATGCTGGAAAGCGTGATGGCAAAGATGGCTCATGGTGGTGAATAGTGGATGCATTTGGTGGAAATGGTGGCTGACGGTGGTGATGGCGAACGTGTCATGCTGTACTGCTTGCTGGAAGACGGTGGCGTTGTAGAGTCACGGAGGTGCCATGATGGCAAGCTTAGTGGTTGTGGACAGCGAGATGGTGGCATGGTGGAGGAATGAAGGTGCCATGGTGGCACACTTGGTGGCTGTGTACAGCAAAATGGTGGCGTGGTGGAAGCATGGTGTTGCAGTGATGGCGAGCGCGGTGGTTGTGGGAGAATGTGGCTGCGTTAGCATACCTGGGATGGTAGTAATCATTGGCAGTAAAATGTTTAGGTTCTATAGTTGGTCCGCGATTAACGAATACGTTTAGAGTGCCCGAGAAATGCGGGACTCGGGTCTTTGAATTGCGTGCACCGGCCTGTTCGTCACTGCCGTTGTAGATTCTACGCCTATTGCACCTGAAACAGCATTATTCCGATCGAGCTGAGCTTTCCCTCTTCGCGAACGTGTGCCCTTACTAAGGGTAATGGTAAGCGCATATGTGCAACATTCTATGTTGAGAACACGCGCCAGCACTCGTGCTGCATAGGAGGACGGCAGCAGCTGTCCTGGAAGTGCGCGCCCTGTTTATACACATATCACTGGTCACTGGAAGTATGCTGGCAAATGCTGCAGGGATGTACTGCACGACGGCTACTCTTAGTTACGTGCAGGATGGTACTTATCATGTTCTAACAAACAGCGCTAGACAAGGGACGGTGAGTGAACAAGATGTGCGATTAAGGTGCTGAACTAACAATTATAACCAATGGTTTACTGCAGCAGGAAAATGCAATATCTGTGCAGAAAAACTACAAAACATAGCCTGTGTGCATGCATACTGTGTTGGTTGGTCTTATATGCAAAGCATTTGTTTATATATCCAGCAGTAATAAAACCACTGGTTGTTGAGCGCCTTGTGTGTCATTCTCTCACCGCCCTGTGTCTCCGAGTTGGTGATACAGGTAATCGGCATGGTGCATGCGCAGGAAAAAAAAGAAAACGAAAAACGACGAGAGAGACCTTGCTGTGTTTCGTTGTATCTGCCCTCGCTTTTGTTGTTTTTTTTTCCTGCACTGTGTACCATGCCTACTACGCTGTCCTCCTCTTCTTTTTACTTTTTGTTTTTTGCTTGTTGCAATCAATATTTGTACGACCACCACACATACGTCTGAACAGTATTAATTGCTCAATAACATAATTTTGGCTGCAGCTGATAATGCACAGAATATGCGCTACAGGGCACGGCCGGTCTGGACGCGCGCGCTCGCTCTCTCTTTTACGGCCTGAGCAGCTGCCACGACTACAATGGATCTGTTTCTATACAGGACGACGGCGCGTTCCGCGCGAGGGCGTCGCGAGCCAACCCCCCAAAGCGCATTGCTCTGCATGCGCTTCGTATGGTAAACCAGCTGTTCCCGGCCACTTTACTGTGCTAATTATTTTTTTCCGCATGTAGAAAGTGGTGGAAGCAGTACAGGTGCGTGTGGGGACAGTCTGGCTTTCTAGGTACTCATGCACTCGGCAAAAGAAGAGGCACACTCAGTGCTACTAGCAACAAGAATGGGTTGGTTGGTTGGTCAAACTTGACCATCTTATATTTGATGGAGGCGAAAATGCTTGGGGCTTGTGCACTTGGATTTAGGTGCACCCTAAAGATTACCAGGTGGTCTAAATTCCCGGAGCCTTCCACCACGGCGTCCTTCATAAACATAATGCAGTTTTCGGATGATAGACTGCATGCTGATGCAGATGTCCCGAAGTGCGTCCTTCTGCTTAGTTTCTACAATGACACGGATTTGCTCAGCCTTGTGGCGAACCGCTCAATTGTGTGATTGCCAAAATGTTTCCCTGAACCATCATATGAGATTGTGACGTTCTTCGAGAAGGCAGTGAAATATCTTTACCGAAAGAAAATCCTCGAGACACTGCAATTTACTGTTCAGTCATATCTTGAAGATTCGCCGCTTCTGGACTGTCCGGAAGGTGTGGACAAGAGTCACGCCAGAGTGTCGGCGCACATCATCTCTGAAAAGTTTCTCCGGATTCTTCTTGTGAACTACACAAAAAAGTTAACAGATCAGAATGACAAGCCTTCTGGCTATATTCACAAGCCCACGCGGAAACATTTCCGGCTGTGAACGATGTGACTACTTTAAACTAGCTGTAAGCATCACGACAGTGTTTTATCAGCAGTGCTTTTTTTTTCTTTTTCAGTTCGGCTTGTGCATTATATTATTTTAGTACCAAGGACAACATTCTGTATGATGCTGAACGGTTTCTGTGAAAGTTCTTTATTTTTCTTCGCCTGCGGCGTACGTTATTGCATAAAAAGATTTTTCTCATCTCTTTACTTGCACGCTGAAGATCGCGTCTGCAGGACACGTGAGAGCTGGGGAATTTATATGCATGCAGCGACTCAGCGTGGTGTGGTGCGAGTTTATTATTATTATTATTATTATTATATTCCTTCTGCTGTGATTGCGACTCACGGCTACTTGTGGGATGTGTGACTTTCCCCTTTTCGAGGTATTTATTTTAATAATAAAGCAAGAATTCCGACAGCTTGAATAAAAATCACCATATTTTATCATTTTCAAGTACATTAATGGTTGGCATATGTGCATTTGATGTAAACGTTTTGGAAACCAATTTCTTTCAAAAAAGAATGTTTCGTGTCGTTTGTTCTGAGGGTCGGTGACGAATCATGCGGCCGAGCCTTCTGAGCGCGACGCGCATCGGTAAGTGCTCTCACGAGCAGCAGAAGCGGGCGAATCAGTGGCTTGTGCCTCTCCATCGGAAAAGCGGAAAGCACCATAGTTGCCATATATATGCTTGCTACCGTATTCTCATCGCATTGGTACCATGCATAGCATATAGAGGAGCTTCCGAAAGTGACACGGCAAGTCTGAGGCCGAGCATTCCCAGCGCGCGCTAGCCTCCGCAACGGCCGGGAGGTGGTTTAGAGCGGGTTGGCTCGGAGCGCCCCCGCCAAGTTGCGGCGATAGGTAGCAACAACCCCCCGTGCGCAGGCCGTAAAAGAGAGAGCGAGCGAGCGCGTCCAGACCGGCCGTGTACAGGGCAACTGTGTACTGTTGCGCATGCAATCTGGCGTTACACATGCAACATGAAGTGGTGCGGAACACGTTGGACCGAGGCCGAGGAAAACGTCGCGAAATGCAAGCTCGCATAAGTTACGGAATCTGCAGAGCTTACGGCAAATTCCAATTGCAGGATGGTATGTAAAATAAATACTACATTGTGTTTGCAGTTTTTAGCCTTAGAGCATTTGTTTCTGTATTTCCTTACACTGAAAACATGAGAATTGGTCTGAAATTTTGAAACCGAAACCGCAACCCGTGGTGTCGCCACCATCGCGCAATTGCTGTTTTTTTTTTTTTTCTTCCAAACACGGCGGCGCGCTGCGGCTGTCGTGTACGACGTGGTGGCGATATTTGTTTTCGTACGGACGATTTCTGGTTGCGCTGCATATCGGTAGAGTGTACTAGAAAGGTTGAGTGCCGCGATCCCCCACTGGCGCCCATGCTTTCAAGCGACGCTCCAAACACGGAAAATTTATGTGGGGGCGCTGCGGTCGAGGTGGTTTGGGACGCGCCGAGCCGTGCGCTGTCAAAAGTGGTAACGACTGCGTGGAACGCCTCGCCGATCGTTGGTTTTGGCTTCTTTTTGGTGCTCACTGTGCCCTGTCCACGACCTCCCCTGGCCCTCTCAGTATAATATGCCGAAGTACCGCCATCGGCACTGCTATGCAACAGGCTGTCGCACCGGCTATTCAGGTGTTAAATTCAAGCGAAAACTGTCTCTCTTCAGCGCCCCGAAGGACAAGCACTCAATGCTTTACCTTTCGAAGGAGGATATAAACGTTGACTGTTTCGTAAGGAAATGTGTTAATATATTTAATAAATTATGGCGTATCTGCGACTGGGCATTTTAATATTGCACGCATACATTATATGAGGCACCAGATTGCAATTTCAGTGGGTTGAAGCAGAAATGATTAGGCAAGTGATTAGTGGCACAAAAGGAAATGCAGTCGTCTTGTAAATTTCAGTGCGTTCGTTTACCTTGGAGGCTGAGTGAACTGAGCGCACGCTGTTCTAGCCCTGCCGAGCGAAAAAAAACAAAAAAAAAAAAACAAAACCCTGTTCTTGTTGAAGTTTATGCCATCTGCAAAGTCAAAATATACTTGTACTCAATCTAAGACGACCACGCTGTCGATCCAAGCTTGTGCAGGTGGCTATTCAGGCAGAACCAAATGGAACATTCTATTTAGCTTGCACCCTACAGTGCCGTAGTAGACGCTTCAACCAAACAGCTCTCGCAACAACAATTCGGATCCGGGCACTCACAGCTTATATTGCTGCGCGCGGGCACTTTACGTGTGCTAAAGCATGACGGCTTTATCTACGTTGCCACTGAACAGCACCAATCGCTGCAGAAAAGCAGCTTACGAACGCGGCCGGCACGGCTAGCCGCAGCGTGCCTTGGTCCACCAAATGGATGGATGGATGGATGCTATGAGCTTCCCCTTTGTAACGGGGCGGTGACATGTGCGCCACCAGGCTCGTAAGAAGATTTAAGAACTTCGCTCACAGCGCCCCCCTCTATGTTGTCCGTGCGCCGCGCCTCAGACGCTGAGCGGCGGCCGCGCCACTCAACCTTTCTAGTACACTCTAATATCGGTGTATGTTTAGCGTTGTGCGGTTGTGCTCATTAGCTCCAGTGGACCTTCTTGAGCCAGTGTGAGGTGCGGTGTGCGATAGACTGAGAAAGCAGCAGCCGGCAGCGTCGACACCTCGGAGATCCTTTGTTGACATCCATTCGCCGAGGGACGTGAGTCGTCGCGACACCGTCTGTCAGTGTGTACGCGGATCAGTGAGAAGCAGTGCTAGAATGCTTTCTACGTTCCGTGATGTGTGTTCCTAGGAAATGCCTTCTCGTTCGCACACATCGAGGGTCGGCACATCGCTTCTCGACCTACGGACGAACGACGCGGCTCGGCACAGCGCCTCAAGGCCGTCGGACGACGCAAACTGGAATCAGCATGTTTCTCAACTAAGGTAGGTGGCTGTGAATGCTGCGCTTTGTGCCCTATCATTGTTGTGTGCAATCTTTACAGCAAAGGAAATCGAGTAGCGTGGTGCAGAGTGCGGTGCCGGTAGCGTTAAACTGGCGTGTGCCCAACGAAGTCGTACGGTTACTCGGTGGACTTGCTCCTTCAGCGGGGCACGGGACCAGTATCCTCAAGGTTCTAAGTGAGTGGCAATGGCAAGGGCGGTTGTTGAAAGATCTGGTGAGGGCTTCCTTGGAAGTTCCAGGAAGGCCAATAGTTGCCAGTAGGGAGTGGAAAGTGTTCCTAGCGATCATCAACAGCGGCACGGAATTTCTGTGGCAGAAGACCCTGCCAGGCTTACGCAAGACACGAACAGCGACTTGCGGCGTCAGAACTATCGGCCAGGTTAGTCTACCAGACTACGCTGAAAGTGCTCTAAAACTTGGACCTAAGTTCGCCGTGGAACCAAGGTTGCAGTAAAAATTCTCTTCATTCTTGACAGCTTCAACGTTTCTGACAGTGTGCACATCACACAAAAGCAAGAGAAAGCTAACTAGTGAGTGCTTCATCTTCTGTGCATTAAACCATGGTCAGTATGAACACTATCTTAGATATTGTTAACGCAGCTCTGAAGGCACACAAGCAGCTTATGAACACCAAGGGAAAGCAAAACAATGGTTCACGGCAGAGTGTAGCCAGGCAAGTGTTTTTAACAACCCACCAAAATTTTCATTGTGCCCCCACTTGACCCCTTTCCAGGTACACTTACCCACTGCATTATAACCCCCCCTTGAAAAATATAGCTCGGATCCGGGCACTCACAGCTTATATTGCTGCGCGCGGGCACTTTACGTGTGCTAAAGCATGACGGCTTTATCTACGTTGCCACTGAACAGCACCAATCGCTGCAGAAAAGCAGCTTACGAACGCGGCCGGCACGGCTAGCCGCAGCGTGCCTTGGTCCACCAAATGGATGGATGGATGGATGCTATGAGCTTCCCCTTTGTAACGGGGCGGTGACATGTGCGCCACCAGGCTCGTAAGAAGATTTAAGAACTTCGCTCACAGCGCCCCCCTCTATGTTGTCCGTGCGCCGCGCCTCAGACGCTGAGCGGCGGCCGCGCCACTCAACCTTTCTAGTACACTGTAATATCGGTGTATGTTTAGCGTTGTGCTCATTAGCTCCAGTGGACCTTCTTGAGCCAGTGTGAGGTGCGGTGTGCGATAGACTGTGAAAGCAGCACCCGGCAGCGTCGACACCTCGGAGATCCTTTGTTGACATCCATTCGCCGAGGGACGTGAGTCGTCGCGACACCGTCTGTCAGTGTGTACGCGGATCAGTGAGAAGCAGTGCTAGAATGCTTTCTACGTTCCGTGATGTGTGTTCCTAGGAAATGCCTTCTCGTTCGCACACATCGAGGGTCGGCACATCGCTTCTCGACCTACGGACGAACGACGCGGCTCGGCACAGCGCCTCAAGACCGTCAGACGACGCAAACTGGAATCAGCATGTTTCTCAACTAAGGTAGGTGGCTGTGAATGCTGCGCTTTGTGCCCTATCATTGTTGTGTGCAATCTTTACAGCAAAGGAAATCGAGTAGCGTGGTGCAGAGTGCGGTGCCGGTAGCGTTAAACTGGCGTGTGCACGATGTCTGTGCAGAGCTTAGTCGTAACAATTGCGAAGTGCTGGTCCGCCCGCGCTATCGTGCGTGAACATTCCATCAAAGGGCGCATAACATTGTCGCCACGAACATGATCGTCTTGCTTTTTATACGTGTAACTACATGACTCGCGAAACGTGCCTATTGCTGTGGTTATCGCTGATGTATGCAAGCGTTCGTGCATTAACTGCCATTTTAGGGCTGCAAACAACTGCGATCCAAAGTCATTATGCAGGTATAAAAATGTGTTAGCTGCTATTAAAAAGGACAAAACTGAGGAAGTTCGAAGGATTATACTGCCTTAAAGGTAGTATAATCGCTCGGCGTTGTAAGTGTGCCGCTTTGCTGTTAATTGAGAGGCTACGCTGTCGCTTCGTTACTCGCCGCAGCCGATCACATGTTCTATCCAGGAAGACTTCATAGCCATTCCCTGTACAGATATACGCCTTTGTAGCCGCACTCTCTCCCCTTCCTGTACCCTTAAAAGGAAGGTGCTCTGCAACACCTTTTTACTCTGATGAAGGCCGGTCCACCGGTCGCAGCGTGAGAAAAGCTATATTGTTTTGTTAATCGTGTGAATCTCTTCTCTTGAATATATATAGTGGCATCATGAGTCACCCTAATTCAGATGTACTTGGCTGCTACATTAATTAGTATTATCCATGAACATCACAAAAGGGCAGAAGTGGCTAAATGTCTTATGTGGAACAGAGAGCATGGCCCTTACCAGCAGAAACTTCAGTAATGGTAGGAAAAGCAGTGCTTCGTGCCTAATTGCAACATCGCATATGACACAGTGGCCCTTACACACCTTCAGAGCTTACATTTGTCATTGATATGAGCGCATTGTAGTTGAGCCAGGGTTCATTTGCAGTGCATGCAGCACTTGGTAATTTTTAATCAGTGTGTGTAGGCTGCATGTGTTCCATTGACACTCGACGCTTGTGTCAATACTTGCTCTGGTTAGTTCTGTGCCAGCGGCAGTTCTGTTTTTCTTGGTGCACTATTTTTGGTTGCCGTCCGAGATTGCATTCTTAGCTGCCAAGATTTGATTTGCTCAGTAGTTGTGGCAGTCTACTTGTACAGCCAGCTATATTTTTCAAGGGGGGGTTATAATGCAGTGGGTAAGTGTACCTGGAAAGGGGTCAAGTGGGGGCACAATGAAAATTTTGGTGGGTTGTTAAAAACACTTGCCTGGCTACACTCTGCCGTGAACCATTGTTTTGCTTTCCCTTGGTGTTCATAAGCTGCTTGTGTGCCTTCAGAGCTGCGTTAACAATATCTAAGATAGTGTTCATACTGACCATGGTTTAATGCACAGAAGATGAAGCACTCACTAGTTAGCTTTCTCTTGCTTTTGTGTGATGTGCACACTGTCAGAAACGTTGAAGCTGTCAAGAATGAAGAGAATTTTTACTGCAACCTTGGTTCCACGGCGAACTTAGGTCCAAGTTCCAGAGCACTTTCAGCGTAGTCTGGTAGACTAACCTGGCCGATAGTTCTGACGCCGCAAGTCGCTGTTCGTGTCTTGCGTAAGCCTGGCAGGGTCTTCTGCCACAGAAATTCCGTGCCGCTGTTGATGATCGCTAGGAACACTTTCCACTCCCTACTGGCAACTATTGGCCTTCCTGGAACTTCCAAGGAAGCCCTCACCAGATCTTTCAACAACCGCCCTTGCCATTGCCACTCACTTAGAACCTTGAGGATACTGGTCCCGTGCCCCGCTGAAGGAGCAAGTCCACCGAGTAACCGTACGACTTCGTTGGGCAGATGCTTGCAGCGAATGTAGAAAGAAACTGAGCGAGCTTGGCATTTGGCAAAGATGAGGAGGGAGGCCACTGAATATGAATTTAACGAAAAACAGACAGAAGAACCCGATGTGCTAGAAATGAATTTCACCATTGCCAATCTTTTGGATTGTTGGTAAACTGAACCTGAGAACATTTCGAGCGCTAAGAGACAAGGACAAGACGAGGATGACACTGCAATGTGCTAACTTCAACAGCTTTAATTTCAGGAAAATACCATAAATTTATCCATGCAGAGTGGCGCTCCATTAGTCCACACACTAGCCATCCAGAAATGCCGTCTCCTTATCCAAGAGGTCAATGGGCGGTGCCCTGACACACGTGTCACTTTTTCGAGAGATAGCTTCCGCTTCAATAGTCTCTCGCAAGTCTTTACCTTCCTGCTTTGTAAGGACCTTGGATTTTGGTGTGCAACCGCACTCCAAACAATGCGCGGGCAAATGACCGTGATTTTTTTTTCCAAGTTTGACCCGAGTTCGCGTAAACGATCGTTACGACATCTTCCTGTCTGACCTATATACTTATTTCCACAGGTCAGCCGAGGCTCGTACACCACACCTTTTACACAACCCACAGGAAGGCCGTCTCGATTCTTCTTTGAGTGCCCAACTGCTGGCTTACGGTGCGGGTCTGTTAAGCGACATATCCTGCCTAGTTTTGCCGGCGCTGAAAACACTAGTCTGATGTCTACACGGCTAGCCATTTCCTTCAGATTGTGAGCCGTTTTATGCAGATAGGGGACAACGGCCACTTTCTTCCTACTTTCCGCCTGTTGGATGGCCACGCCCGGAGGTTTTCTGTCCAAGCGGCATCTTTTTAGCAGACACACGACCACGGACTCCTGTAGCGATTTCGGATAACCTGCTGCCGATAACCTTTCCGACTGATTCATAAGACTTTTGTGGATTTTACGGTGGCAGAATTTCTTCAATGCGCTTCCAAAACACAGATTGGAAATGCCCCTCTTAACGAGTTTCGAATGGGTGGACTGGTATGGCAACAGGGGCCTATTAGCTCCGGGTTTATATTCCCAACACGTGTGCTGTTGCAAGAATTCGAGCGCAGTATCTAAAAACCACAGCACATTTCCAGACGGCTCTTCAGACGTTACAATGAGTGGGCTAAGGCTAGCAGAAAAGACTTTTTTTGAGCTCATCCTCTGATATGTGTGCATCCGGTTCGAACATGACGAGGTAGGTATCCACGTACCTGGCGACTTTGACAACCCTGTACTCAACAACGGTGCTTTTAATGACA
This sequence comes from Hyalomma asiaticum, assembly GCA_013339685.2. NCBI lineage: Eukaryota > Metazoa > Arthropoda > Arachnida > Ixodida > Ixodidae > Hyalomma > Hyalomma asiaticum. The sequence goes on from CM023484.1 coordinate 18,020,461, forward strand.
AGGGGCACTCTGCAATTGCCAATGTTTTTAATGAGTGTCACGATGTGTCTCCTAGGAAGAAGAAACTAGAAACGAACCGCATTCGCAAAAAGGCGGGCCTCAATAGGATGATCCGGAATTTTGACGATGCCGAGACAGGCAGCCCTCAAATCATGTTTAGTGCGAAGATGCATAAACCAGACTGCCCTTTAAGGGTCACCATCATCATCAGCAGCAGCCTATCTTTTGTCCATTGCCCAACGAAGGCCTCTCCCAATCCTCTCCATTCCTGCCTGTCCTGCGCGAGCTGATTATTTTACGCCTGCGAATTTCTTGATTTCGCCCCCATACTACTCTCTGTGGTCCGCGGCTACGCTACCCTCTCTTGGGATCCATTTCGTCGTTCTAACTGTCCATCCGTTAGCTAGCCTTCTCGTCACGTGGTCTGTCCATGTCCTTTATTTTTTCTTAACATCGGTTATTAAATCGGTGACTTTAAGGGTAATAGTATGAGAAGTAGGATCGTGGCAGAAGTTAGCTGTGTCCTTACAAGAAAAGCTCCGGATTCTTAATATTGACGACCCAGTTTTGGTAAAGCACTCTGAGCAAATCGTAGATTTTCTGAAGGAAAATGCCGACAAAAGCTCGTTCGCTTGCTCGTTTGACATAAAGGACCTGTATTATTCCTTGCCCCCAAGAAAACTAATAGCATGCATAGAAGACTGCATCGACAAGTATGGCGCAATTGCTTTTCAGAATTCAACCGGGTTATCTGTCCAGTGCTTTTTGGATTTGCTTCGTTGTTATCTCTGCTCTCCATTTGCCACATGGAATGGGAAGGTTTTCATCCAGAAGCAGGGCGTCTGTATCGGCTCCTGTTTGGCGCCGATACTCAGCGATATTTTTCTAGCCCACCATAACAGGATTCTGGCATGCGCCGTCTCGGAGTACAGGGTTGTCAAAGTCGCCAGGTACGTGGATGACTACCTAGTCATGTTCGAACCAAATGCACACATATCAGTGGATGAGCTCAAAGAAGTTGATTGATTGATTGATTTGTGGGGTTTAACGTCCCAAAACCAGCTCTGATTATGAGAGACGCCGTAGTGGAGGTCTCCTGAAATTTCGACCACCTGGGGTTCTTTAACGTGCACTGACATCGCACAGTACACGGGCCTCAACATTTCGCCTCCATCGAAATGCAGCCGCCGGGATTCGATCCCGCGACCCTCGGATCAGCAGCCGAGTACCGTAGCCACTAGACCACCGTGGCGAGCTCAAAGAAGTGTTTGTAACGGCTGAAGAGCTGTCTGGAAATGTGCTGTGGTTTTTAGATATTGAACTCAAATTCTTGCGACAGCACACGTGTTGGGACTATAAACCCAGAGCTAATAGGCCCCTTTTGTCATACCAGTCCACCCATTCGAAACTTTAACAACACAGCTTGCTGGCCTAGTTGGTATTTACTTAATGTCATGATGAAGCCGCCACTACAACAACATGCACACAATGGTAGAAACGCAGGAACAGGACAAGCGGCACTTCCAACTGAATAGGTCTGCGTGTATCCCAGGAATAAGTAGTCAAGACACATACGCAGTCTCTTCACAAGCCTATGTTATCCAGCGGTCAAACAATCTCTTCTCCGAATCATACAAAGATATCAACGTATCGCTGATACAACTTGTCCCTTTCTTTTTTATGTAAAATGCTTCCATGAGCTCTCGCGCAGTTTGATTTTTGCTCCTGCCTAAAATCCTGATCTCCTTAAAACGTGGTTGATATGTGCAGCTCTTGCTGTGCATTGGCAAATGCGCCAAGCCATCTTTCATTAGATTTAGTTCGTTCTCCCTAGCTCGTTCGTTTATACAGCGTCCCGTTTGGCCGATGTACGAGTTGCCGCAGGAAAGGGGAATTTCATATACCACGCCTTTGACACACCTACCATAGGTCGTGTCGTGATGCTTGCCAAAACCCTGCCGGCCAGTCTCCTCGCGAGTGGTTCTCGGGCTCAACACGACAGTCTAGAAAAATGTGTTACAGGGTTTACGCTAAGCCATAAAGTTGGGGTTATGCGGAGGACGGTTAAATATTGCAGAGAAAACAATATAGTCATTTTGGAATCTGACAAAGAGGGGGTTTTTGTAGTACTTCCTAGAGGAATGTTTAATGTGAAGGCGACTGAGACCATAAATAAGAATTTTGTTGAGACAAAGAAATCTGATTCAAAGGTAAAGAGCAGGGTTGTGAGGCTATGTAAAGACCTCAAGTTGGACAATTTGGCAAAAAATATTGGGAAAATGAGAGCGACTGCGCTTAGCGTATTTTTCAGTGCCAAGACACACAAAATCGATGTGCCGTTTAGAAGTATTGTGAGTGAACGGGACACATGGCAACTTTTGCTTAGCAAGCATATACAGAAGGTGTTAAAGTGCGTTAAAGTAAAAGACCCCTTTTCCTTTAGCAATTCGAAGGACATTGTGCAGTTTCTTACAGATAATGATCACTCGCTGAGTAATGCCCTTTCTGTAGATGTGGAAGACCTTTTTTTATTCGATTCCACACGATGAACTTCTTGTGGCGGTAAAATCATGCATAGAAAAGCAGCATCATACCGTTTCAAAATGCCGCTGGTGTTACGTTAGACAACTTTTTAACTTTACTAGAAGCATATCTGAGCAGTACATTTATATGTTTTGACAAACAGCTCTTTTTACAGAAGCGGGGAATTTGGAGTGGGTCGTGTATTGTACCGCTGCTGTGCAACATATCTTTATCCAGAGTTGATTGTTCACTTGTGAAGCTTTTAGACTGGACACCACTTTAGACATCCGCCCCCCAGATCCCACAACGATTGCTTTAAGTACAGTTTCTTCCCGCGGGCGATCAGTGAGTGGAATAGGCTGCCAAACTCCATTGTGTCATCTGAATGTGCACCTTCCTTTGTCAAAAACCTGAAAAACTCGTTGTTCCAAGATATTGGCCACGAGGCCCACCACTGCTGTGGTTGGCGCTGCGATCGTTTTGACGTAATAGGCAGGATACCCCTTCTTACTTTGCTCGTTGCGCTGCGTAGCTCCCTTGTAAAACGGAACGAGCGGGTCAAATCGCGCATTCTAAATCTTTTGTCGTCTTAATGATCAGCATGGAACGTTCGCTTCTGGGAATTTCAAGTTCATTATCGGTATGCAGAGCAGTATTCGACCATCTTTCGCCATGTGGTAGCATAAAAAAATATTGTGTAAAGCCTAAAATTTCATGACATACCTGTTTTCATTCGTGATTTTCTTATCCCTACGTCTGAAAAGCGATGTGGTTATTTGAAGAACGTAATCTTTTCAGATACATTCGCTTTGCAACAAATTAACACGCCATTCTAATTGTTTATTTAATTCTGTCTCCGCCATTTTTTCCATTAAGCTAAGTAATATTTCTGCCTGTGCGAATCTGGCGTGCCCGATCGGAATGTACAGAACGAGCTCGTCCAAATCCTTGCTGGTGATAGCTGAAGCTTTTGGAAATGCTGCCAAATTAGCCTCCTCATGTTAATTGTCGCTTTGTTTTACGCCAAACTAATTGACGTGCTTGGGCACGTAAACAAAACTTCCTTCGGAAAGCAGCTGCGAATTCTCAGACTGTTTGTCAATAAAGTTCTTGATGCTGGAGAATGGCAGTGTAAGCGAACAAAAGAAGAAAATAATAGGCCAGGTTTGCGCTGAGACGCGTATGGCTTAACACACCGCAGCTCGTCGATTTGAAGTTGGACATGGTTCTTGCATGGCCTCGCTAGGTCTCACTTCGCAACCAATTTAGCCGTAGCGCAGTCAGGCTTGCCTCAATCATTCCTAACTTAAGTAATCTTGCATTAATTAGCATTGGCTTAATTACGCCGGTCAACTTGATAATAATACCTTAATTAGTATTAGCCAATGTCTTGGTATAATTAGGCATGACTTAATCAGTCAGCCTAACTAGGATCGGCTGTTTTATTTGAAATATGATTGTGTAATTAGTAATAAATTAATTAGGCTTTGTTTAATTATTCTTGGTTTCATTGGCCCTAATGTTATTAGACTTGAGCTAATTAGAATTAATTTATTCAGATCAGTTTATTAGTCTTTCAAAATACAAAGTTCATAGTAGTAGTATGCATGAAAACATGAAAAATTATTATAACAGCAAGTAAAATTACACAACGCAAGTGGAAATTAACAGTGAAAGTACAGAAAACAACAACAAGTAAACAAAAAGAATCGTCAATTATTAACAATTTAATTAATATTATGTTATTGGGGCGTTATTTAGTTTAATAAGAATGGTATAATTAACTTTAGCCTAATTGCACTAATTTGAGTAGCAGTAGCTTTAGTATGCTTGGCTTCCTTTAATGAGGCTAGTCTTAATCATTCTCAGCTTAATTAGTCCCCAATATGCTTGCGTATTTGGCTATACGACGAGCTGATGCGAAAAGTAAACCTATCCACCGTAAAGAAAACGGCAGCGATTGCAAAGCCAGCACTCCTAGGCATGCTTGATAACGCGCCAGTCTTCCGATCATTCCCATATGCTGCCGACTGTGCGAGCGGTTCGCTTGCTCGGTCGTATTCTGCCATATCCTCATTCAGTGGCACATTTTATTCGCTGTTTCACGATCACTTGCCTTCGTTCAACGCAGTACATGTGAAATGTGATGTCAAAAATATTGCATAATGAATCATGAGCGTATCTAGCAATGGCATAGTATCATATGGCGTTGGCTATGGCTCATGATAGTAGCAACTCCTTACCTAGTATTGTCACCAGGGGCACGGAATTGTCGTATACTTGCCCCGATTATGGGTTGACTAAAATGATTTATTGGAGGACGGTAATCAGGCAGGGGCGAAGCGCTCGCGGTGCCCACAACAAAAAGACCCGCGGTGGCATGCACGCAGGAAATGTGGAGTTGTAGCAGACGACAAAACCCGGCATCCTATGAGTGACGTCAGAGCGTAGGTGGCGCGACAGTATGTCCTCGAGGCCAATATAGTTCATTTTATGCTTGTTTATGCTAGTATATATGGTTTGCTTTATGCTTGTGCTTCTGATTAGTGTTTTGTGGCTATGCGTTGCCAATTACTGTTACATGTTTAATAGAGATGATTGTATAGGAGTTCTTATTTCTCAATATGTATGTTTGTATTTTTTATTCTTCCACCCCTGTTATAGCCCAATCAGGGTGACAGTATAATAAAATGAAATGAAATGCAACATTGTGAAGACTTTTAGATATGTGGACGATTTGTTTTATTCTTTTTACCGGACAAGGCTCCTTACATCGCTGCAATGATATTTTAAAGATTTTGAAGATTCATGGTGAAGGGCTGACGTTTACAAAAAAATTGCCTCAGGGTAACACCCTACAGTTTTTAGACTTAAGGATATCATTTCATGACGGGCGAACGTGTTGGCAATACTTTCCTCGTTCCAAGAAAGAGGTAATGCCGTACAATTCCTGCCACTCTAAAACTGTCAAGCGTGGTATTGCCATGCTCTGCCTGGGGTCTGCTCTCGACAAATCGTGCACGCACATGATGCAGAGCTCATTTGACGATCAGATCAAGCGACTGAAAGCTGCTAGCTTGCCTGACTCCTTACTGACTGCAGTCTCTTAAAGGGGTCCTGAAGCACCCCTCGCGCTTGGTTTTGAAAACGGCTGGTGTGTATTGAAGGCTACTCAGAAATACACATTCGAAAGAATTTTCCGAAAATATGCGATAGCAGGAAAGATATTGAGACAGGAAAATCTCCCTTTCACACTGCGGCGGAGCCGACTGATTATGTCTGTGGTGGGCGGCGCCAGAGGAGGTGTCCTGCCCACCGCCTTACGTCACCCAGATTCAATGTTGTGTTGTTCTCCTTCCGCCCTACTTGGCGGGGCTGCCCAGTGGTGTAGGCAACTCACATTTCCGGTCGCCTGCTCGGTGTGCGCCCCGACCGCGCGCGATCTTTCTACAGCCTACTGCATTGTTTCTGAGCCCCGACCCGCTGTTTGTTTCCCTTCATCACACGGGCGCGAGCACGGAAACAAGCGCGCTTGCGTCCTCCATGTGCTATATACTTACTTTCGATCTTGCTCGTACGTCAGCACCGGGCAAAACAGTGAGCGATGGATCCTGCGCTGCGAGCTCGGATCGAACGTGTGACTGAAGCGCTTGGCTTCGACCCTTACGGCGACACACCAAGAAAACGCAAAGCTCGAGCATCGGACGTGCCAGAACTCCCAGGACCTTCGTAACACAGCGGCGATGATATGAATTGGTACGTGAAAGCTTACAGCACTGCACATTTCCTTTACCGCGCATCAATATTTGTTCACAGCTCCCATGTATGACTAATTTTTTCGTGTGAATTGCAGCATTTGGAATAATTGCCACGAACGTTCAGTTACAATCATGTCCGCTTCTCTAGATCACACTCGGAAAGCCAGCATCTATCGCGATAGAGCCCGATCTTGACTGAAAGCTGCGTTGTCCGACGATCCAGATTGGTTTGGGTGATTTCTTCCGCACCATGACCGGCCCAAAGGAGCATTTCAATTTGTTTGTTATGCTGTTAGAATTGCAAATATTAAGCTTTCATTTTTTAAAACTGTCTTCTTCCGTGTGCAATACTGATTCAAGCTTTTCTCTAATTGGCTGTAAACGTACGCCTGCAACTATGATAACAAGCCTCCGATCGCGACCAAGAGGCATGCCTTCCATGCGGGTCGAGCCAAATCATACTGTGTCATAGACTCTATCTAGAGCGGGGTCGATCGCCACCTGCTTTCATGCATTTCGGCGAAAGTTCATCGTGTGCTAGCTGCAAGAAGACTTGTGTGAGATCGCTATACTTTAATTGTACGGCGCAGCAGCGGTGAACGGCAGTGTTGTGTGACTGTGATAACTTAAAATGAACCAAGCACCGTCGGAGCGTTATTCCAAAGTGATGCGCACAGCTGATCAGAGCAGCCATGTCATCCTAGCTTGTAAACTGTGTACTAGCTGATTCGCGCGGCCACCTCGCAGAGCTAGTAGATAGCGGGGACCGTAACAGCATGAAAAAAAAAAAAGCGAGCTTGCTAAATTCCTTGCCTTCAAGAAATATCTTCCTGCGTGATTATGCATGCAGGTGTACCTGTAGGCACTGCGTGGCAACCGAGAATGCGCTGGAGAACGTATCCTGCCGGGATATCTCCAACGTGACTGCGTAATCCGCCACACTCACTTTGCAAGTGTGTTTAAACCCGGCCGTCTTGGAAGCAGTATACTGGGAGGTGACACAAAGTGGCACTAAAATCGAGCGAGAAATGCACAAGTATACATGCTCTTGCAAAGCATACAGTTAATGTGGCCTTCACATGCTTTCTTATTGCTTACAGAACATATTGATTTGTGGCATGCAGGATGTTCACGAGGTGGATTTGGAAAAGGCTTCGAAGGTACAATAGGTACTGCCTGCTTGCATGGTTGCCAGGATTAGGAACGAGCTCCTGTCAGCCACTTATGCAGGCTTCCAGTACCCCATGCAAAAGTAAGTGCAGCTACGTGGTTACGTGGTATGTAACTGGTTTTGGGACGTTAAACCCCACAAATCAATCATCAACAAGTCACAAGAAAGCATTTTAATAGTGTGCTCAACTCATAAACGTAATTATAAAACTTCATAAGGTAATTACGGCTTGTGCATGCAGTTGGCTTTCAACACTCACTGTTGAAGTGCCAAGGAGTCTCTCCTTGGAGTGTTTTTTTTTTATGATGCTTTCTGATTTTGTGTAGCGCTGTGCTGGTGTGAAGAATGAGACTGTAAGGACACGACCACGTACAGTTCGGTTTATTTCCCTCAATTCCATCAGGGCGTAAAAAGTGTTTCGAGAGACAGGCGCAAGACAAGTAGTATAGAAATTGCACCGTCAAAGAATGTCAACAACTAGGTTACAGTATCAATTTAAAGGTTTCTTTATTTATTTAATGATAGTACACAGCAACATTCTTGGCCCTTGCATCAGGGGCTTCGAAACGCATGAGAGAACAATGAAACACAAGAAGTAGTAGTGAACAAATATTGAACGAATGAAACCAAAATGAAACCAAAATGTACACACACATAATTCACTCATGGGAATGTCATGCTAAAGGTTTCAGAAAGCTAGACAACTGGAAAGAGGCCTTAGGAAGAAAGTTACAGTCAGAAATGGTCCATGGGAAAACTGTGTTTGAAAGTTGCAGTTCTTGCAAAAATTGGTTTAGACTTGATGGCTTCCAGTGTGCTGTGTCCATCTAATGGAAAGGCAGTACTTGGTTTGTTCAAGAATGGCAGACTAAATAATAGACTTTATAAAAGGCACTGAAGGCACTGTGTGTGGTGAATGTACACACACATCACATCTTCCTGTCCCTATCATCATTCTTTGCCCCCTCTTCTCCACTTTTCATTTTCTGCCTGTGCAGATTTTCTACCTGAGCAGGCCAGAGTGCACTAAGGCCAACCTCTGCGCCTTCCAATAAATAAAATTATAATATTGAGCTGCATTCAGCATGCAGTCTCAGAAACGCATTGTGTTTTGTCCACCTCTAAACTTTTCACTGTATCAGTTTTGAGTGTAAGGTTACATATGCCAGCTGTAGTGATTAGCATAATAGGAAAATGTGATGATGAAGAATTAGTGGAAAATGAGTGAGTGCATCCATCATCAGAAATCAATGCAGATTCAAAGTGGTCATTAAATGCTTTCGTAACACTGAGATTATCTAAGTATGATTTATCAAAAAAAAAATGAAAAAAGACAGCTCTGACTTGGTGGACTGATGGCGTTCCAGAACTTCGATGGCTTGTTTTTATGAATGATAGCAAAGAATTATTGAATTAAGCATTCGGTTGTTCACGCAGGTGCCTGATACGACAAATTGACAAATTACGAAAGTGTATAATCTGACGCATGTATCAAGGATTTTTGGGACGGCACTTTACACACTTGGTTCGAATGTGATAAGTATACAATCATTAACAATTGCATAAAAAAATGGTTTAAAAACATGTCAACATTGTAATAGTTGGAACTGATCGAAAACTCAAAGGTGGATACAAACATCTCGGTTATGGAGTTATCAGATAAGCAAGCAGTGTGCTCAATGCTCAAGACATTTAAGGAAACTGCTGGGTAAGAAGTAAAATTCTGCACCTCGTGTTTCATTATATAGTTTTACGGCCTCACATTCCAATTTTCGATTTCCATGCCAAAGTGAAAAGCACTGGCTTATGTGGTGAATTGAATAATGCTATGCAAATGACAATGATAGAAATTCCTCACTATTTGCCATGTTATTTGTTTGCAGGTGGCAAACTGGAGCCTAACATTACGCTGCAGTGTTGTTCACCGTGTTTGTATCATTCACACTGCTGGGTGATGTTAATTTTGTACTATGGCCTGTGATTCACCTTGCAAAGCTCTCATCAAAGGAACGCTGGCTGCTTGTGTCTACCTCAGGAATGACGGATGGAAGCTCTGCAGCGTCTGCGTCTTCCTCTGCGTCTGGCACTGGTGGTGAACCGCGTGCTGGCTGAAACCTCCACGTTGGTGATGGGGCACCCACTGCTTCACACTGGCTTGATGCGTCCAGATGTGCACTTGTGTCAGTTTCCACACCTCCTTCTTTACATGCGTAGGCACTGAGGATGGCCTTTGAGGCTGCAAAATTTCCCACATAATGTTTTGAAAAAATGCAGAGCATCCATTTTTGCTGTTGAACAAAGAATTGGCCATTAGATTAACAACACACTTTGACATTATTGGTTGTGTTTTGCTGTTTACACCACTGTTTTTCACTTATTTTGGTAACTGAAGTGTTTACACAGGTGTACAGGCCTTGTGGTTGGAGTGCACTGGTCTTTGTGTCACTCAAAACAGCTAAAGCTTGTACCTGTACGATTTAAAAACTACCAAATTTCAACTTTACTGTGCTAAAGGTTGTCTCATCCAAAAGTTGTAGCTTGCTCAAGTGATGTTTTTGTATGGTGTCGCTGCCTCCTTATATGAGGTTTCTGTAGCAACTGTCTTGTTTATGATGGCTGTCTGAGTGCCAACAATGCACACAACAGGACGACAGCTGCATCTAGAGATCTGAATCTGCAAGGTTACACACTTTGAACTGAGAGCTGCATGGAGCTTTAAGTCATTTTTAGCACAGGATCACACAAAACTTGAGGAGATCTGGTGCTTACTTGACATGACACTTCCATGCCAGCTGCAGATGAATGCACTTTGCTGGACCCAGTGCCATGCTGAGACTGTGAATCAAGTGTTTTAGGTAGAAGGGCATTATAGTTTCTGTACACCTACTCACCCCCTGTGAACCTCCAGCCTGTGTGTTGCAAGATGGGGTTGTTCTGGTGAAGTAGCGATTATGTTCTTCGTGCACTGGATCACTGGGATATGAAAATATGTATCACTGTCATATTAGACCACTGATCGTGCAAATTGAATGTCACTTCATGTGGCCATAAATGCCTAAATGTGAAATAGTGCTTGTGTGTTTAAGATGCCAATCTGCTACACTCAGGTATTTGCCTCCAACGACTGATTGTTTAATTACTACATGACAAATTATTAGACAAAGTGAACGTGTATGTGTAGACAGGGTTTTCAAATGCTCCCTGTTCCCCGAAATCTTGACACTCTGTATGTACGCTACATGCACACATATAAGCACCCACATGCACACACCTGCAGTTGTGCTTACTGACCAACATACCTGTACTGGACCACCCAGAGCATGTTTAGCATGATATAAAGCAGTACAACAGACTGTGAACTAGTATAAGCATGTTGTTTGACATTTTATAGCTCCCTGTGCTGAACTGAATGGTAACACTACGTGTGTTACATCATAGAGGTTCTATGGCCTGCCATGTAATCCAGCTGGCTGATTAATGCAATAGTACACTTTTCAAAATAGTGAATCATTAAAAACATTATGCAGCACGTAAAGAAAAAGTGAGTTCATTCACTGAAACATAAAGCCTGCAGTAGTGTACATTGCAGTCAGTTTAATTGAAAACATGTAATTGGCCACAATAACGTGGTACAGTTTTACTTCTGTTTTCTTAGTGAAAGCGCTTGACAAAAATAAAGCATTGAATGCCAGTTTGCTTTTTGTCACTTTCTTTAAAAATGCATATTTGGTACTTGCTATCTATTCATGCTTGTTGTGCTTGCACGCACCAGCATTGACCTTTTCACAGAGCTGCAACATTTTCTAAGGTTTACTCGGCTCATATTGCTCATTAACAAATCAAATACTGGTACGTTTATACGAATAGTATTGCGCCTTATATAAAAGAAACTGAAGCAGAATTTGGCTTTCTGCCTCCCTGAACGATTGGTAAGCTCCGAAAACGAATACCTAGAAGAGTCACTTCTACTGAGCTACTGTTACGTACGGTGTTGTGTTGTAAGCATAAATACATACATGCTACAGATTTGAATGCTGATTACACCATCCATGCAACAGAATTTGTATCCCCGACTACGTAAAATATTATATACAGTACTTTCTCCTGCGCTTAACTGGCGAGTGTTCCATCGCACTGCTACAAAAGTTAGCAACAAATAAAGTTAAGTGTGCACTTTTCACTTGCCTGTATGCCAGGAAGAAACAACGTAAGCAGGGCGTTTGGCTCCAGATGAAAACTTGTCCAACTGATTCCTTAACCCTGCGCCAGTTCGGGATCGTGAAGGGAGGCAATACGGCGAAGTGTCTGCCGCAAAAGTGTAGGTTGTTTCGCTTCTCCGTGGGTGGAAGGCCAATACGCTCGCTGCAGCCATGCACACCGCAAGGCGTCATCGCGAGCCAGCGTATATCAGGACTTCATGCCTTTCCTGTCGCTGACTTTGCAGCCGACGGCAGCGCAGGGCACCGTTTCCTTGCTCGTTACTCCCTGGGTTAGGTGTGCGCGCAGTGCGCGCTCGCTTGATGACGCCGACTGCGGTGCAGAGTTTCACATTCGCCAGATTGAGCCCATCCGCAAAAACCGACAGCCAGCTCCGGCATAGCTGTTTAAGCGCGGCCGAAACTGAAGAGTGGATCGCACAGAAGCAGCCGAAAAACCACTGCAGTGGCTGTGCGCCAACTCCGAGAGGATATATCCCGTCGGTGAAAGTCCACAGCACAGGTGCATCTTATCACGCAAGCTGAATCTCCCGGCGGCAACCAAAGGTTAATTGGTTAGGACAGATAACACGTTTCCTTAAACGTTGAACGTCGCTTCCGCTGCATCTGATCGTGGGAAACTGGCTTTGTGTGCTGCCTTCGAGTGAAAGTTCGCGATAGCGCCGCGGCGTTACAAAGGGCGCGGCGTCGGAAAGGAACCGCAACTTCGACAACCTAGGTGCATGAGCGCGTGCTCGTGGTACGTACGCGAACGTTATTTTTCTTTATTATTGACGAAACTCACGGGAAACGCAGCACCAACTCCGCAGTGCCAAAAAGACGCGCGAGCGCGCCGAGTAGTGCAGACGACAGTTTTCTTCTACCGGAAATGCGTCTTTCGCATCAAAACTTTAAACGAAGTTGATAGATTTGTTGTTTACTTCATCTTGTTTATTTACTTGCAAAAGATATTATACACAGTGACAGCATAACCAAGTTCATTTGATTCAAACATGATTCAAACATCGCTCTTAATTTATGCCGGCTACCAGCCAATAGCAGCAATCTGCTCTATTTCGTCTTAGAGCATATTAAAAAAAGAGTGAGAACCGGCCTTTTTTTGAAGCGAGAGCTCCTAGGTAAGGGACAACTTTGTGCTTGCCCTGCTAACTCTACGCTTCGCGCACGACTGTAGAATTTGGGTGAGCTGTTTATTGCAGCCTACACTGTCGATAGAACGTGTTTTTTCGCGAAGTCTGAGAGGTGCTTCAGGACCCCTTTAAGCGCTTTTACGGAAAGTAACAGGTAAAGCTACGAGAGGTATTGCAGGGGGACCTGAAGAAGCCAGAACCGTAAGACCTGCAGTGATTCCCTATATACATGGCGTCTCCCATAACATGAAAAAGGTTGCAGGCCGGTATGAGGTACCGACTGCCTTTTCTGCACCCGTCAAGCTGGCTCAGTTGTGCCTGAGAACCACTCGCGAGGAGACTAGCCGGCAGGGTTGTGGCAAGCAACACGACACAACCTATGGTGTCAAAGGCATGCTATGTGAAATTCCCCTTTCCTGCGGCAACTCGTACATCGTCCAAACGGGACGCTGTATAAACGAACGAGCCAGGGAGCACGAACTAAATCTAATGAAAGATGGCTTGGCGCATTTGCCAATGCACAGCAAGAGCTGCACATATCAACCACGTTTTAAGGAGATCAGGATTTTAGGCAGGAGCAAAAATCAAACTGCGCGAGAGCTCATGGAAGCATTTTACATAAAAAAGAAAGGGACGACAACCACCGCACGACAACCACCGCGTGCTCGTTTTCTTTCGCCTATCGCACGTCCTGCGCGTTGTTGTCGCTGTTGCTGTCGTTGTTGTTGGGTGACAACTATTTTCTTGAGGTCTGGCATCGCCGGCAGTCTACTAACGCAGCCGCAGCGAATAAGCAATGGCGGCTATGACGTCATCATTGCTAGCTGCACTGTCGGAGCTCGGCTGCCGTGGTGACGTCGCGGAAGTTGGGGGTCCCCTTCAGGTCACCTTTGCTGTTGTCGATGACGCGATGTACGGCGTCTAGCGCTCGCTTGCGCATGCAAACTTCAATATTCATTCAAATTACCTTCGCAGCTGTGTTCGCCATTGAGATTTGTATGTCCACGAAAATCGATCCCGCAGGCTATCTTAGCAGCGAAATTTTGGTGTCAATGCCCCTTTAAGTGCTCGTTTAAGTGCTCGTCAATGCCCCTTTAAGTGCTCACACAGCCGTCAAACGGCCCGTCGCGTCACCGTCACGGTACCAGTTTTCGTTAGGGGAGAGGATTTCCGTACGTTATCTCCTCAAAAAAAATGGCTGCGTATCTCCGTGCTTCGCTGCAAATGTCGTCGAAAGACGATAGTCTTCTACCGGCCGTACTACATGAGTCCCGGTTCGCGTGTTTCTACTTCCCCGAGGAGTCGCGCAAGCGACAGGGAAAACGAAGAGTCGCGAGGAGAGAAAGGGACCGGCCGGAGTGGCGAGCGGCCGTTCCGCTGCCTTGTGCTACCCGTTCGGCACGAGTGTTAAAACGAGCGTGAGATATGGGCGCCATCTGGCCATGATATCGGGAAACGCAAGAAGCTTGCGTAGTACGCAGAACTGCGTAGGAAACGTCCGCTTTTGCGCATCCTAACAAGCACTAGGGTCTTTAGAATTACGCATCTATGTATTTTCTACTAAAGGAACACACCGTCTAATACTTACGTATTTATGTTATGCCTCAGATATGCGTAATATTTGCTTTTTCGTCGACTGTGATCACAAGTATGAATGCAACTACCAGTTCAAGATGGGCGGTCGTTGAGGAAGGGGTTAACACCTTTCGCCATTCTACTGAATCGAAAATTGGGACACACACACACACACTAAAATTTCTGCGTTGAAGTATGCCAAGAAAGACTATCGTCTTTAAAACGGGTTGCTCTAAGTTTCCGTCAACCCGTTTTCGAGGAGAAAACGACTCGGAAATCCTCTCCCCTGATGAAAACCGCTGCCGTGACTGTGGTGACGCCACGGGCTGTTTGACGGCTATGTGAACGAGCACTAACAGACCCGCACCGTAAGCCAGCAGTCGGGTACTCAAAGAAGCATCGAGATGGCCTTCCTGTGGGTTGTGTAAAAGGTGTGGTGTACAAGCCTCGGCTGACCTGTGGAAATAAGTGTATGGTGCACAAGGCCAGGCGGCTCCACCGTCGCCCCCTGCGTTCAGCGCCAATGCAGGCGCTCCCGCGTCGTTGGGGTGATAAGACTCCCCCCGCAGCGCGTGCGCACCTGCTTGTGCGGGGGTGGCATCGTCTGCGTGCGTTCCGCCGCAGCTTCTTACTGGTTTTAAGACCGTAGAAGGTTTGAAAAATTTCTTTCGTAGGGCTAATATTGCTAAAGGAACACTTTTATACGAGGCAGGCCATGTGCATCAAATTATAGAAAGTGTGTCTGCCGACGGAAGCGTGATGACCGGCCGATGTGTCTCCCAAACGCGGGAGTCGAAATACTCAAAAAGTTCTAAGATTGCCAGGCTGGAAAGCAAAAGTTATTTTTATTGTGATCCTTGTTATCTTGTAATTATTTGTTATCGGTATGTATACACTATTAACAATATATTAGTCCCATAAAAGGCTCCACAATAAAACAGTGAAAGACTGTAGCTGTATCCATCATGTGTGAGCATAGTGCGTGTGTGCACGTGTTGGAAAGAGAAGCTGTGAAGCCACGGACTGCAATACCCGATTTCCGTTAATCGTGCTTATACTAAGTGAGAAAACGCGGAGCCGGTGCCAGGAATCGTCGACAACGTACGCCCATTTAATTATTTCTAAATAATGAAGGCTGAACTAAGCAATACGGTTCTAACTCATTTTGAAAGATTCTGTTAGAAACCGAAAAGAAAGAAAGAGAAGCACGACAGGAAAGAGAACAGAGTGGCTTTTGTTATTCGGTGCCTCAACTCCTCCGTGCGGCGTCTAGGCTGGCAGGCGCATGCAAGAGGCACACATTTCGTTTTTAACGAGTTTTTCTTCTTTCCTACTTTTTTTTTTTCCAAGAGCCACTTCAGTAGACGGTGATCCTTCTTCTGGTCGGAGTACAAACGAAAGGAAAGACCAAACCATTCAAATGCGTGACGGGGCTCTAGGAAAAAAAAAAAGAGGAAAAGGGCAGCAGCGCGGGCCGCGAACGAAATGTACGGAGCGCCTCAGTCCACACAGCTATGCGTGTCGCAGCCTGGTAACCCACACAAGCGAAGCAGCTCGTTAAAAACAGCGCGAACCATCGCAAATTGACGACACATGTCGTCTGCTAGTAGAAGAGCGTTGCTGGAAAGCGCGCACCAACTCCCTCCCTTTGACAACCCACCTTTCACGTACTCCACGCAGAATGCCGGGGGACATAAATTCCCGTTACATTGCAAACTAGCACCATATGTCGTCTGCTGAGTAGAGAGAGCCGACAAAACGCGCGCGCAAGCGACCGCGCTTCTCCTTCAGCTTTGAGCTTACTGGAAGCTATAAATATTTGTCCCTGGTTATCTGATATAAGTATTGTTATGGCCGAGGACAAACAAATCTTGTTGCTGAACACCGAGCCGTAGTATGATGACCTTTGGAAGAAACTAAAGACCGCAGGAAAACGCGAATAACTCGGTTCTAAAGCTACCGCCAGCCCTGCGACCGGAGCTTCTATCACCCCAACGACGGGCGTGCCGCCGCGATGGCGCTCCCGTCGGCGGAGAGTTACAAGTGCACCATCCCCATAGGTCAGACAGGAAGATGCCATGAACACAGGCCAAACTAGGAAAAAAGGAATAATAGAACCTTTTCGTAAAAGGGCGCCTCTAGTGCCAAACACACGTACTATAGCCAGCTGCCATGATGAGGGCACCCTAGCAGACGACGCGAGCCTCGGCGAATGTCGACGCGCGAGTGCGTGACATTTCAGCACCGCTGAATACTGAATTGTTCCTGCTTGTTCTTGGGCTGCCTCATTGTTCGAGCCCGTCGTACGATAATCCAAACGGGCCACATTCCGACGTGCTAGCGATGCCGTGACGAGAGCAGTGAAAAGGTTATAAGTTTAATTGGAAACCAGAGGAGCTGTGGCGCACCACGCGTGGTTAGAAAAAGGTGCGCGTATTCCCTTTCATTATAGTGTAATGGCCGTGAAGATAACTTTGTGATTAACGAGATGTAAACTGATTCGTTTGGCTACAATCTTAGATTACTGGCCAAGTTTATGTCCACAGACGACCGCTGTCACTCAAAGTGGTGTGGCACTTCAAGCGGATCTCTTCTAGCCCAGATTATGTGAACCGATTCTTGTCTTGTTTATTATTATAACGGGCGGAATGTCTGAAGCTTTCTGCACATCACAATGTTTTTCATTACCTCTGAGGTTGGCCGACAGTTTTTTCTTACGGACAAGAATGAACGAAAGCCTAGCCTGGTACGTCTCCGAGTTTTAAAAACCTAAGAACCGACGCTGACGGGCTCTCATTCGTAAACGCGCTGCTCATAGGAAAGTTTCATTGTGACAAGCTAAGGTTTCTTCTTTTTTTTTCCAACATGCGGTGGATTGCGATGCGCGAGCCTGAAGGTTCACCAGGGCTGCCGGAGCCAAGGGTGACTGCAAATATCAGACGCAGAAAGAAAATAACGGTCCGTGCATTTTTAACGCGGTGACCGCAGCCATGAACGGTATCATGAATAACAGCACAGAATTTATCGGTGCATACAGTTAAGGTTGACAATCGTGTCAGGAAAGCGATTATGCAGATATTTTGCAAATGCCCTTGCAGAGTTCGTCACTAAGGTTAAGCCAAGCCTTATTCGGCATCTTAATTCTCACGTCGACTTTTTTTTTTTACCTTCGGTCACGTTGTATAAGCTTTTTGCCAACAAGCTAGGTGGACAGTGATCCATGCCGTTTGGAGGGGCCCGGGAAATGACTAACACAAACAACCAAACTATGTTCCATGAACTTTATTGAAAAACACTTCTTTCCTGCTGGGGCAGCGAACGACGACCCTCGAAACAGGATGGTACCTCCTCGGTTTTCCCTACAGGATAAAAAAAAGCATCTGTAAACGGTACAAACACAAACGTCGCCGTGTATGCATAGCACCGCCAGCATGTTTATGTGCAGGCGCAGAACGGTAGCGACTCACCTTTCTTGTTTCTAGGAAGCACGAAAAGTTGATGTCGCGACGCAAATGTCGCCAAAATGCGGCGAGCCCTTATTATCGTCCCTGTGGTGCCAGGTGTCGATGGTGCACGCTGCCGCAGACGTTGACGACACACACTTGCAGGTTTATCATCGTCCTACGACCGAGCTACTCTGCCCGACCATTCCGTTAATGGGCACAAAATACCACTCACTGTAGAGTAGAAGCGCTTGGGAACACATTGCACGAAAAGTACGTTCGCAAATACAGACGATGATATTTCGGCGGATCACACGGAAACCAGCTGCCACCACACTCACGCTTTGCCCCCGCTCTCCAGCGATTCCCTCATGATGGCCGCTCGCGAACCCAAAATGCCTTGCAAAAAGAAACTGACAAAGCCCACCACCAGGTGCTGTATTTATGAAAAGGGTCTATTACGGTCATTTCTCTGCGCATTGTTTGGAGTGCGGCTTCGCACCAAAATATAATTAATGCAAGGTTCTTGCAAAGCACAAGGATTGTAGGGGTTCCTCTACTAATAACTACTGCTAGCAGCGGCATCGCCGCTAGCAAACCCCTGCAGTGGGTTCGAGCACTCAACGAGCAGAGAATGTGGTAGTCGTGCTCGCGTGCTAGCTAGTCTCAGCCATGCATCGCCACGTTGCCGCGCGCGTCAGCCCGCGGCCCGTCTCGCGGCGGGACAGCACGAACCGTCGCACACGGCGACGGAGGAGAACATTAGGCGTCACTCTCCCAGCATGGTAATTTAATAAACGTTAAAATAATACAAACAAAACGAGGCCGAATGTAAAGTCGAATATAAACGAAGGTTAACAATAACAAATAACAAAACGCGAGCACGATAACACAAACAAAGGACAGTAACAAAGAACAACACGCGAACACAGAATAACACACAAAAGTACACAAAGACCATGCATGAGAGAAGCACCTAACCCCGGCCAGCGCACCCGCGACCGCGCCCCAAGAAAAGGAAGATAGAAAGAAAGGAACATACGTAGATGGGCGCAGATCGCCGGCCGCTGCCGTGGGTCGCTGGAGCCCCAGACGACGCGCGGTCCGGGCAACGAGCCCTCGTCGCCCGGAGAGCCGCAAAAGCACGTACGCACCGCCTCGAGACCCAGCGTGTTCTCTCCAGCATCTCTGAAACCAGAAACGCCAGAACGCGCAAACGTTCGAGGAATTTCTCGCTGCCCAATGGCAGCCTATGTTAAAACCACATGGGGCAAACAGGCGGGCCGCCGCCCCGTCAAGCTGGGGAGAGGGGGATGCGGAGACATTCCACGCTAAACATGGCGTCGAGCGGGACCCGGCCCCACAAGATAAAGACGTGCGAGAGATTACTGAAGCCAGAGCTATCTCTCGAAATAGTGACACGTGTGTCAATGCACCATCCATTGACCTGATGGGGTGCCACTATGCATGGATGAATAGATAGTATTTTCCTAAAAATAAAGCTGTTAATTTAGCGCATTGCAGTGTCATCCTCCTCGTGTCCTTGTCTCTTAGCTCTCAAAATGTTCTACTTCAGTTCACACGTTCTCTGCAGAGGTGCTCAACGTGAGAAAATAATTGATATAAATACGTATTGAAAGTATTTTATAAGCTTGGTTACGTGTCATTTTTCGTAAAGAAAGTAAGTGTTTTTCTTAAACCTTAAGGATAACACGCGCGCTCGAGTCTAAGTTTTGAAATTACACTGACTGACGATGAGCAGCAGCCTATCAATTGCGTTTCGGCCGCTTGTTTGATTCGAATTCTGCCGCAGTCATTTTCTTTGACCACGGAGGTTCGCTTCACGTTACCTTGTTTAGACAGTAGCTGCCACAAAGCGAACGTGTCTAACGACGGCGATTCATTGGCATAAAGGTTGCATAGCTTTTGCGTAAGAAATTTATTGCCGGAACTAAGCACAGCGTGCCCGAAGACAACGAGGAAAACGGATTCACCTTGCACCATGTGGACATAAGCACCGGTGAGTAAAAATGTGCTGCTGTGCATCTCCAACACTGATTATTTCTACACCTGTGTCACACGCGCACATTTGGTCACGATCAGGGGAGATTTCGGTTAGGCTTGATGGTGCTCAGCTGCTGCTTATTTGAGTGCGATGAGGCGCGATCGGAATCGCGATGATCGCGATCTGGAAGCCGTACCACTATTCGGCTAAGCCAGCGCCAAGCTCGATCCAGATAAGTCCTGATCGCGATCAAAAGAGCCCGTGTAACACACACCGCTATTGCATAAAATGTGCTTCATCCCCCTGTCATAGGAATCGGTATGACACGAAAGCTGTCTTCTTGTGGAATGCATAAACGGCAGTCTGGCGAATCGACGGGGCGCGAGATTGTTTGGGTGCTGTGTAGACGGCACCTCCACAGTTGCACAGGAGGGAAGGTTCCCGAACGACTCGCATTGCTCCGGAAACACTGAACTGCACGCGCCAGAGCTCTGCGCAAACCTGCCATGAACGATGAGCGTCGGCTGACACTTTGCAAGCGCACGGCCGGACTCAAGCGCGGAGTCGAGTACGGCCGTGACAAGCGAAACCGAACGGGGGTTGTCAGCGGATCGTTTTTTTATTTAGTCAATACTGCCGACTTCTATGCGAAGTCGTAGGCAGGAGTGGGTAACAGATACACTTGAAAATACATTTTCCAGGGCAAGAAAACAACAGAAGCTTAAAACAAAAAAAAATGTCGGGGGGAATATAGAAGAAAAACAGGGATTTACAAACATTGAAGTCAATGCAGCGCTTCAGAATGAGCAAGTTTTGTTGATAAAAAAAAGGCGAGAAAAACACATATATCGACACAATCGACGACGCGTGATACAACCGAGCTAGCGCTGAACATAGGAAAGTAATACAACTCAGACACGCACGGTA
The DNA here is from genome assembly GCA_013339685.2 of Hyalomma asiaticum. Classification (NCBI taxonomy): domain Eukaryota; kingdom Metazoa; phylum Arthropoda; class Arachnida; order Ixodida; family Ixodidae; genus Hyalomma; species Hyalomma asiaticum. Next base: position 18,041,210 of record CM023484.1, read on the forward strand.
GAGATTAAATGCTGTGACAATGAAATAAAAAGAAAGAAAGAAAAAAAAGTTCGAAGGATAGCTGGCAGATTTGCTATCGCATTCATGAATGAAGCGACAGTTGTGGATGAAACAGCTTCATCGGGCAGGGCGTTCCAACTACGTGCTGCTCGGGGAAAAAGAGATTTTTGGAAAGCAGTGGTTTTGCATGAAAATTCTTGGACTTTCTTGCTCTGGTGTGACCGGGTTATACGTGATTTCGACAGTAGAATATATTTAGTTTTATCGATTCCTAGGTTACTGTGATAGATCTGATAAAACAGTTTCAGTCTTTCACGGGAGCACCTGCGTTCTAAGGGTTCAAAGTCCGAACTTTCAAGGAGGGTCGAGGGGGATGTGTTTCTACTGTAAGCGTTGTAAATAAACCTTATGGATTTTCTTTGTACACGTTCCAGTTTTTTAATGTTTGCTGATGTATGAGGTTCCCACACAGGAGACGCGTATTCCAGTATGGGTCTCACGTAAATTTTGTACGCCAACATTTTAATTTCTTTGGTAGACTTTCCAATGGTTCTGCGTAAGTACCCAAGTGCCTTCATTGCCTTTTTTGTGTGTACTCTATGTGCTCGTTCCACTTTAGGTCGGAGGTAATTATAACCCCTAAGCATTTGTAGCTGTTAACTAGTCAATTTTGTGAGAACGTAGCCCACTGCAACGAAATGCCTGCTTGTCGACGGCCGTGCTTGCGTTCCTGGAGCAGTGCGCGTCGCAACTCAACGCAGCTGGTCATGCAGGAGAAATTTTGTAGCGCCCGCGTTCTCACTACGCCCGACGAACGCACCGTCACGACGCCTTGACGCTGCCACGCCACTAACTTCCGCTGCGGTCGAGGCGCGAAGACAACCGAAGCACTGACTACTGGTAAAAATTCGCACGACAGTTTGGTTCCCTCTATCCATCGTTCCTAAATGGCGGTACCACGGCAGCGAACCTAAGCGATCCAAGCGTGCAGTTTAACGGACGCGATGCTGATTTACGAATAATTTTGCGTGTTAAGCAGTGTAGTCCACTATACTAAACACCTTTTCTTTAACCGGGCGTCGTTGAATGCAACTCGTAAAACGCCATTGTGAACATATAATTGATTGGTTTGTGGGGTTTAACGTCCCAAAACCAGCTCTGATTATGAAAGACGCCGTAGTGGAGGTCAACTGTTGCACCTGTGACCAATGTTGTGTTGGTGGAGCATGCAGCACCTCTCGTCAAATCCCTGGTGAATGTGGGTTCGAGTCCGCTTGGGTGGCAGTTTTTCATTGTGAATATAAGTTCATTTTTTCAAAGATCCACTTCCGTTACATAAGTACGTCAATGGTTACCCCGGCATCTAAAGAACATCTTGGAGTACACAGCAGCGCTGGCTTACGCAGTTTGTGGCGTTCTTTGCCGATCCTGTCACCGACCTAACCAACGTGTCTGTATTTCCTCGCCTAGAAACCAACAGCTTCGTCTACCTGCCTTCGGATCACGTGGATAACTCGGCTCCTGGGGGTGTGGACGGCCCTATCTGCCTCGATGAAGATAATCCTGGCCTGTTTATCGCCTTGTCAGCTGATAGTCCACGAGCTCCCACATTTGGTGACGCCACCTTACTTCCTCCAATTATCGGCGGGTCTGGGACAATGACGTTTCCGGCAGAGCATATAAAGGCGTCGTCGACGGCTGCTTTCTTCAGTGGGCGAGTCCACAGCAGCGTGGCGGAAATGCTCAACAACTTTCTGCTTTTTACGCAGGTAGGTTACCTCAAGAATGGCAAAGGCATTCGTTCGGACAATCGCTTCCTGCTGCAGTTTGCTCGCGCACACAGCTTCATATGTGCTTCTGACATAGTGTCCCTATGCTCTGATCTTATTTTCTGTATTAGCCGCCTTCTTTTGCATGGTGATGTGGAATTGAACCCGGGACCTCCAAAGCTAAACACAGTTAAGGATAGCTCGGCACCCTATACTCGTTTGCGTGGCTCGTCCTTTGTCGATGGAACGGGTAACTCAGATGGCACGGATGTTGACTTGCCTTCAGTGTGACACAGATGCTTGTCGAGTTACATAAGGGTCAGCAACACATGTCACAGGACATAGCAGACATCAAGAAATTCCATAACGTTAACTCTAGGTTTGACGCTTTAGAGGCTCCTGTCTTGGCATTAGAATCACTTCCAGTCGCAGCTTCTTCTACTGCCACCTCTGGTAATGTGAATAATGAGCTTCAACAGCAGCAAATGAAGGTTAACCAAACCGTTTTGCGTAACGATGACCTCGAAAACCGATCACGTCGTAAGAGCTTGCTACTGCATGGCCTCACTCGAGACACCTGATGAATCCCACGATCTTTGATAATGTTTCCCTTTGGTTCACAGAAAATCTCCAAATGATTTGATTTATGGGTTTTTATGTCGCAAAACCAGCTGTGATTATGAGAGACGCCGTAGTGGAGGTCTCCGAAAATTTCGAACACCTGGTGCCTTCTTTAACGTGCACTGACATCACACAGTACACGGGCCTCAACATTTCGCCTCCATCGAAATGCAGGCGCCGCGGCCGGGATTCAGTCCGGCGACCCTCGGATCAGCAGCCGAGTACCATAGCCACTAGACCATCGTGGCAGGGCAAAATCTCCAAATCAAATGCCCGAAAATTGAAAGGTGTCACAGGATTGGCCGTAGTGTTTTGCGACCTCACCGCCGCCACCAGTTGTTGCGGGATCCCACCGCTGCCACCAGTTGTCGTGGACTCGTGTCGCCTTCAGGCCAGGAGTCCACGGGGCAGGAGGGAAGAGTACGAGGAGTTGCTTTGGAGATGAGAATATTTACATTTATTTACAGCATGGTAGCTTATGGCCGAATCTCTATCCGAATCTCAATCAATCCTCGGATCCCGGGGTTCTCCCGTGGATTAAATAGGTCGCGTCGTCCTGTGACGCCTTCTAAGGAGGACCCAGTTGACGCTTGTCCTCCAATCAGAGGTTGAGGGTCCAAAGGGGAAGAGGGTTGTGCACCGCCCCTTTAACTTCGAAGGTCGCCGAGGCAATCCTTATCTCAGTCGGATCATACGACTAGAGCAGGACCCCTTTCGGTGAGGATAACTCGCCACCCCCTGCTGCGGTAACGTGGAAGTCATTACCGGAGCCCGGCTCGTTACCGGCTTTCGAGACGTCCGTCGGCTCGTCTCCGGTTTTCTGTAGCGGCAAACGAGCTTCTGGTGGCGCCACTCCGTCTCCGATGTCTCGGACGTAACAGTAGGCAAACCGATCGACCACGCCCGATTATCATGAAACTGCTCGACTATTGCGAAAAAACAGTTGTCCTTAGAAATACTCATAAACTTAAAGGACCCCAACTTTCGTATTTCCGAAGATTACTCATTGCGCAAACGTTCCATAAGAAAAAAAGATATGGGAAGCTTCTAAATCCTTCCGGGACAGTGGCTCTACCGTTTACTTGAGCTTTGATCATGCTTTTATCGACAAAGTTAGGTACAACTGGGACGATAACACAAACACCCTCATTAAGGTTTACTCTCACCCCGCGAAACCTCCTCGCAACGCCCAAACTAATACCGCGAGACGCCTTAGAAATGAACATCAAGAATCCTTACGCGTCTTAAATATCAATGCTAGAAGCTTAGTTAACAAGTTTCCAAACTTCCTTTCACTTATCTCTAAATATTCGCGGCACATTACTGGTGCAACAGAAACTTGGTTACGTGAAAACATATATGACAGCGAAATAACGCCTCCAGGTTTTACAATTGTTAGAACTGGTAGACGTCATTTTGCGGTCTGATCTTCAATAATCCCCAGTCCAGCTGATATGGAGTCCGTCTGGTTCAAGGTCTTCTTCACAAGCACTTCTATAGTACTTGGGGTAGTCTCTTTAACGGCACTGATGCACGAGCGTATCCAGTCTTCTTCTAGGTTAATCTGCATGGGTGATATCAACACATCCGGTATCTTGTGGCCATCTTCATCGCTGACTGGCTATGACTTAGAAATAAGCAAAACTCTGTTAGATTTTTCACTATATTCTGGTAGAGAACAAATTGTTGAAAATAAAACACGTGGTTGTGCAGTCTTAGATTTAGTTTTTTTGTTAGTCCCCAACTTTTAGATAACGGCTTGGAATATGCAGTTACTGATGGTATCTGAGACCATAATGCTGTCGTATCTATTTCCATTTCGGTACGTGTGAATCGTTTTGTTTATTCTACATTCCCTGATTTTTCACGCGCAGATCTATCCTCGGCCACCTAAGCGGTTCTCTTGTCCATTTTGAGCAGCTCGGCGAATGCAGTGATGTGAACGTCTTGGTGGGTTCTTTTGAGAAGATTGTGGCATCTTGTATTCAGTGCTTCGTCCCGCTAAAAGCAAAAAAGAAAAACCCCAATCTTCCCTGGATATCGCACGACATACTTCACTTGTCGCGTCGTGTTACTAGAGTAAGGCGTTTAAGAAAACACCGCGACCCCCTTAAAATGAACGAATTTATTATTCCTAAGGAAAAACTTGGACTCAAAATCAATTCATCAAAAGACTCTTATTTCGGGGTTACATTGCATGATCTGTTGAAAAGCAACCCTAAAAGATTTTGGGCTTCTATTTTACCTGGCTCAGCCAGGTAAAATAGATGTTCCTTGTAAATAATGTTCCTTGTAGCGACTCACTAATTATTGCCAATGCATTCAACGAATACTTCCAATCGGTATTCACAACCGATAACTATGGCATACCTACCTTTCTTCATGTCTCTTCAATCGGTGACATCACAGTGTTTCTTGAAGGTGTTGTGAATTACTTGGGAAACAAGTGCGTAACAAGTGCGACCTGACGGGATTACTAACGCTTTTCTTGTTAGGTACTGTGCTTGGACTGGCCGATTTCTGACAGCAATCTTTCAAAAGTCATTATCTACCTCAACCATTCCGTTATCTTGGAAGACAGCGAAAATTCTTCCCATGTATAAATCTGGAAATAAGCAATCACCACTAAATTACCTCCCAATATCTTTGACGTCTCAGTCATGTAAGCTTCCTGAGCATATAATTTTTGCGCACATTATGGCGTTTCTAGAGGATAATAACATCTTGAGTGATGCGCAGCATGGTTTCCGTCGCGGTTTCAGCACAACAACTCAGCTTGTAGAATTCTTGCGTTATGTTTCACACGCCCTAGACTGTGGATACCAAATTGATGCAATTATTATCGACTTTTCAAAAGCATTTGACACTGTTGCACATTCTAAAGTTCTCCATAAGCTAAGTGCTATACTTAATAATTCCTCCTTAGTTGATTGGATTGCCAGCTTCTCAATGAACCGGTCCCAGTATGTTTCGTTCAATTCCTCGAACTCATCTACAGTGAATTTTTCGTCCGGATTTCCACAGGGCTCAGTCTCGGGGCCACTCTTGTTCTTACTATACATCAATGACTTGCCGAACTACGTGTCTGTTAAAATTCGCCTTTATGCCGACGACTGTGTACTCTATCACATAATTACTACGAGTGTCAACCACATTACACTGAATGATCCTTTACACAATTTTGCAGATGGTGCGACAAATGGCAAATCAATATAAACTTTGTTAAAACAGTCACTCTCTCGTTCTGTAAGCGCAACTCTACTTCTCTGTTCAATTATTCATTTAATGGGGCTTCCCGCGGGAACGAGTCTCCGAACACAAGTAGCTAGGCCTCATTTTCGCACCTACCATATTGACTACACAAGCAGCAAAGCTTTAAAGAAATTAGGATACTTTTATCCTACATTGAAAGATGTTCCACACGAAACAAAATTACTCACATACAAATCGCTCATCCGCCCCATTCTTGAGTACGCCTGCTCCACATGGAACCCTTATAAAGTTTCGGACATTAACACAGTGGAATATGTTCAGAAGAAAGCAATCTGTTTTATTTTTCATCGCTATGACTGGAACTTCTCGCCTTCATCTCATCTTGCTGAGCTAGGCTTACAACTTCTGTCCGAGCGGCGCGATCTGGAATGCCTGGAATTTCTGCGCATCCTCGTTAATACTCCCCGCTACTCATTATCTAACAGCTATCTGTCTCCTGCGATAGCAATTATATGGACAGTCTCGGCTGGTTTTTGCCGTCGCCGCCGCAGTCATAAACCGTGTGTATATATATGTGTGTGTGTGTGTACATATGTCTCAAAGAAAAATGATTCATAAAGCGCGGAATCGAACCGGGAACCTCTCGCTCCGCAGCGCGTGGTGCTAACCACTACGCCACAAAGAGCAGATCCTTCAGGGAGCTAACAGCGAGCCTTATATACACACCCTTTACCGCTGGCAGTCGCTTATAAGCGTTCCTTCATTACCAGCGAGATGGCGCGAGGAGCGCAACGGGCGCATTTAAAAGTCGTCGGCCAGCTCACTCGCTTCTTCTAATATTTGCACTTCCGCTGTCTGCTCGCACGGTTGTCTCGTGGTGAGAGGAAGAGGGATGTTTCGAGCTTTCACCGTGATGTCCGCGCTGATGTTACGGGAGCGTGCGAAAGTCACTCGAGCTCAAGGGACGCCGCTAAACGAACAAACAGAAGATGAGCGCGAACTATCAAGTGTCACAGCTCGACACTTGAAGCACGCTAGTTTCCTTCGCTGCTTCGGCCGCCTTTGCAACAGGAGCGCTGTTCAAACTGAGAGTATCCATTGTGCCAGCTTATTCGCGCTCGTTCGGTGTATATCTGTGCGTTCATTTCGTGCATGCTTCACTTGATAGTTCGCGCTCATCTTCTGTTTGTCCATTTAGCGGCCTCCCCTAGCTTTGTATGTGTAGCTTTGTGACACACAACGTATTAAACCCTTCGTACCAGCACGCGCTGCGCACTGGAGGCGCTCACTTAGCAAGTGCATGTTTGCTACAATTAATATTGCTCCTGAAGCTGCGAGCCACACTTCGTATAGCATTACACTTTCTTGCTATCGCATTCATTGCTTCGCCCTTGCGGCGAAACTGTGACTTTTTTCTTTGTATATAGAAATGTGTAAAACCCACTCCTCCGATAGCCCAATTGGGCTGCAGTGTGTAAATATTTCATGAAGTTTTATTACTTTTCTGGCTAATCAGAAGTGTGGCTCCTGCGTGCCAATGATATTGTGAAAAGTATATTTAAATACCTCACAAATGTATATCTTTACCGTGAAGCATCTGTTAAGGACCGCAGCATAAGCTCCCCTCTGCCAAATGAGTACAGCAGGAAATGTACATACATCCATGGTACGTTACAGGCAAATGTACATAAAAGTATGGAGAAGGATTCCTATATTTCAGTATACAAAATAAGTTCACAATTGTTAATATTGCTTGCTTACGCTATGGGACAGTTTACTTGCTTATTAAAGAAACAAATGTTCCTTGATCGTGGCTTGGCTAAGCATAGCATTAAAAGGCACAACTACTGAAGCAGATGCTCAAATAAATGTTACACCCATGCTGTTCATGTTTTCGGCATTCTTGTTGCATTGTTAGACACAAATTACGAAGTTATCCATGCTTCTACCCTAGAAACCACGGCTATTTCTTTTTTATTTATCACCCACAGCCTTCAAGAAACTGCGCGTATCTGCACACACTTGGCTGCTGTTATCTCTGGACCTACCTCAAGTCAGCATAGATTGTGTTGCCGCTGGGAGTAACCTCAGGGATGGAAATCCTCACGCAGTATGTTTGTGGACATTTAATTTACGGTTCTTATTCGCTTATTTATTAGACCAAGTTTTGATTCAGCATTTCCTATTTAGGGCTTCCTCATGACCTCATTTATTTTTTCTATTCAGGAAAATGTACAACAAGAGGATTGTTAGTTTCCAAGCTACCCCTACCAAGCTGCAAGAAGTTCAAAAGTCGCCATAGTGACAAGAGGTCTTCCTGAACTCCACGCGTCACACAAAAACAGTTTACAAGCTCAGCAGTTGAAGGGATGCACACGGAAATGCAGCAGTAGTGTCTGTGGTATGTCGAACCAGTACAAGAGCTGTTGCAAAAGTGATTTTTGATGTCACCAGTGCAAGGGAAATGTGCCGGCTTAGAATTTCTTGGATAGTGACTGTCACATGGTATGTTTCTGTAAGTGTGTGTCCATGTTTGTATCGAGTATTGCATATAACATGGAGCAAAACAAGCCAGCAGTAGTGTGTCCGAGCACATTTCTTCCTCGCACTGAGTGTATGTCGTTGTAAATGCGAACATTATTTTGCACAGCAATGGCAGGGAATGTAAGGCATAATGCCACTTTCTAGTGGGCTATATTGTGAAAGCTTTTGAAAGACAAAAAAGTGTACAGGCATTTGGCCCTACGTTAAAAGAGACATGCCGTGTAATGGTCACCTACAGAATAGCAGCCATGACGCAAATCCCAAGTACAGCTTGATTATGAAAGCAGAAGGAAGGCTGCACATAAAACTCCAGGCAGTATTTTGTTAAACAGGCTGTGTAATTTGTCATGAATTTACAAAGGTCATTCCTAGTTGCAGTGAATGAATTTTTCTGGTCTATTAAAGGGCTTATGTGAGAACAGACATTCCGTCCACAGAGCACTGTTGCATGTGTGCAAGCAACTTGTTTTGTGTGTGAGGCTCAGTCACAGGAACATGGCAAATAATAAAATCAGTTCCAGACAAGGGATCTAAAGTATGACGTCAAGTTTTAAAAAGTATGTTTATACACTACGCGGAAGAAATAGATGCCATTTGAGCTATTTGGTTAGCATTTGCTGGTATTTTAGATTTGAATGCGTATTGGGTGCTATTTCCTTAAGTGCTATGTAGCTCAAAAGGGCCTGTTTTAGGCAGAGATTTCCCTACAGACCCCCTAGGGGAGGTGTTCACACACCGTTGTCTTTCTAAAGGCACCCCTTTATTTCTAAATATTTGTAAAAAAATCAAAATATCTGGTGCTTCACACCTCCCACTGATGTCTAGACCCACCTCTTAATTTCCGTTCCTGAGGAAACCTCTGGTATTGTGTGACGCCCATGCTAAGAGTGAGGCACAACTAAAAGTAGTGAAGAATAAAACTGTAAATCTAGCAGCGACTTTGACGCCTATGCACTCACAGAACCAGAAGAGGTTGATTCATTTAATTATTTATCACGTTATCAACAATGGACAAGCAAGGGTATAGCTTGATCCTTGGAACTTGTCTTCTGTGACGGCCTTGACAATGCCTTGATATATGTGCCATTTGAAATGCTGGCTTCAGGATGAGGCTCTCAACGCGATATCGTCAAGTTTGCTTTCCAGGTACTATGTAATATACAAGTTGAGAACCACTGATAGTTGAGCTAGTTGGTAGCAATTTGTTGTAAGAAAGTAGTTCAGACAGGGACGCAGGAGAAGGAAAACGGAACGCGATATCAAGATCACACAGCATGTAGACAAATATAAAATAGTGGCTTATTATCACTTTTTTGTTCAAAGCCATGTTTCCCTTGCCAAATGTTGTCAAAATATTATCTCAGGGTAATTTTGCTGACACTACACCTTTGGCGAAATTGTGAGACTGCCTGTTTAATAACGCTGAAATCGTTGAACGCAGACGTCTAAGTGAAACACAATGGATGACAGCGTACACAAATACGGTGCTAAGCGATCTAAACGTGGTACCTGAATCGTGCGATGGCCAGCCCATTCCCTATTGGAGTGCGCTTGATAATCACAGAGGAACCGAACTGAATCACAATGGTTCAGAGAGTCTCCCGTTTTCATTGAGTACACCACCGAATCAGCTCGATCGCTTCAGAGCGAAGCAACGATGCAGAAAGCATTGTCAGCCGCGCGCTTCGAGTACTGCATTTCATTTGTTGAGCAATAATATACAAGGGCAGCCCAGCGTAAACATGGTTGTCTGAAACTTGGCTCTGCTCACGGAAATATGAGAACTGGGTTCAATTCAGCTTGTAATTGTATTAAACAGATGGCTATTTATGTTGCCTGTATGTTCAAATCTGTCAGCATTACTCGCTTACATGTATGCTGCATCCATCACGATTGCCAATAAAGAACGTAAGCTTACTTGCTTGGTGTGTTTGTTGCCAGTTGAGGCCTCTCGGTCACCTGGCGACATAAATGTTTATAGCACTCGTGTGAGAGTACTGTACCCGAGAATAACGCCTCCGGACAGCACTCCAGCGAGAGGGCAACGCGACCATCCGCACGCAGCAGCAACGCAATCACGTATTAGGTAACCATGATAGCTTTGGCAGCGCCATCTCTCGGTCGTATACGCTGCACTGTCAAGGTCTCTTCTCTAGGTTGGTTACAGAGGTGTTCTTTGAGCCTACCATTTGGAGGACGTGATGGACGGGGAACCGCCCGAGCATGTGTTTAAGATTATTCAGCGCATAAGGAACATGCATTAGGTGGCTATGTTTCGGGATAAATATTGTGCTATAGCGCGGTGTTAGGGTACGCTCTCACCAGAAGTGGCCTGAGCACTCACTGCACGGGCCCGGGCCGGGATCGGGCCTGAAACCGCGGGGTGGGGCCCTTACATTGCAAGGCATAAGACAGGCCTTCAAGCACATGCGCATGTCATACACGGCCCGGTGTTAGGTGCTCTGTGCCAAGATAAAATGACAAAATGCTGATAACATCCACTTTATCCAGCCAGCCTTCGTTGCCTTGAATCGCAGAGCTTCAAACAAAACTTTCGTAGGAAATATCACGGCCTGAAATATGGAGATGGCCCGCGGAAGTTCTCCCGAGACTGACGAAACCTGGCCCCCCTGGCGCAGGGGACTGCCTAGCTACTGCTCGGATTTTTTTCCCGGTTGTGGTGACAGTGAGATTATTCCTTACGTTGATTGAAACGAACAAGCTTTTACCGCATGAAGAAGGAATAATATTTTTAACATGATCCGGAAAGTCAAGAAATGAAGCCTCTTTCATGAGTGTCAGTCTCCAAGTGTAACGAAAAACTAAGGCACGCCGGTTCAATTATTCTGCTTGAAGGCAAACGTTTATTGCTGACAATTGTATTTGACACACAAGTGGTATATTCTTACGTGGCGAAGAGTAACTTTCATTTCTAAAAAAGAAATATTGTCTCAGTAACCACTGTTGCCGCCGTCCCTACAAATGCAGAAGGGGCGGTCATGAAGAACGGAAGATTCCGTTTTACAAACATTTGCCGATTTCTCGGCGAAACCACTGCGAGCTTAAACACTTTGAATGGTACGCTTTCTATTGCGATAAAAAACAGGCAATCGGAGAAAGACGGTAGACGGTCCCTTTAAGCTTTGTGTAAGCACGAAGGTATGTTCTTCACAAAAATTGTTCCTATAATAGAATGTCAATAAACCTTTATTGCACAGGTTCTTCATGTCATTGGTACATTTCATATACATCCTCGGGCACCACGTTCTACATCCACGATATGATTATGTGGTATACACAGCATCAGGAACCAGATAAATTTCGACCATCTGGAGTTCTCTAATATATGCATCGAAATCCAAGCGCACTGGATTTCTTTTCGTGGTTAATCCCCGTCTAAATGTGGCCGTCGTTGCCGGAAATTGCACGCGCGTCCTAAATTGTTAGCGCTACAGCTTGACCCTGAATTACGTCACCGCGGGCCCCGCCACGGTGGTGGCTATGGTACTCGGCTGCTGATCCGAGGGTCGCGGGATTGAATCCCGGCGGCTGCATTTCGATGGAGGCGAAATGTTGAGGCCAGTGTGATATGTCAGTGCACGTGAAAGAACCCCAGGTGGTCGAAATCTCCGGAGCCCTCCACTACAGAGTCTCTCATAATCAGAACTGGTTTTGGGACGTTAAACCCCACAAAAAACAGAAACATTGAACGAGCGGACCCGGACCGGGCTTCACGAAGCGGCCCGGGCGGCAAAATGAGGCCCGTGCAGTGCTCTAGCTTAATACTGTGTCACACGGGCGCTTCGAAGGCCTTCGAGCCAACGGTCCATCGACTCAAAAGTCATGTTTGAGCTGCTACACGGGGGGTTTCAATGGCCGTCGAGTAAGGGGTCTATCGAGCGCGATAGACTATCGACTCGACGGCCATCGAAACCGCTCATGTAGCAGCTAAAACATGATTTTTGAGTCGATGGACCGTAGGTTCGAAGGCCTTCGAAGCGCCCGTGTGACACCAGTGTAAGGTTTGTTAAGTTTTCAGTCTGGTAGAGGATGTTGTCTCTGCCCAAGGGGTTATTCCATGCCAAATCAGCCAGCGTTATTTTCCGACATTTATAAGTATGCCTGAAAAAACTTCCACGTGCTGGTTGAAGTGCAGAACTAGCTCTGCTCGTTTAGGTTCGCTTTGAAAAATCTTGCGGCCACTTTATGAGACCTCTTTTCTTTTGTTCACTCTGAGGCCGGGAAAGCCAATTTTGTTTCCAAGGGCCCTTATGCATGCAGGTGCTAAAACTGTTTCTATTGCAGCCCAAAGAAGTGATCCAAATGATTAGATCTGCAATTAATAAAATATTTCTGACGCTTTTGGAATGAGCGAAATTGAATAAATTGGAAAGTTCGACATTTTTTATGCAACGTTAATAAACTGACAGATGAAAAATATTTTCCGACAGCATAGACTGGTAAGCAATGTACAAGGGAAAGATATTCGGCAGGCTGCGGTCTCAGCAGGTGGTCTGGAAAAAATCGCGTATTTCACTTTTTTCACCACCCCCCCCCCCCCCCCCTGCTCAGTCAAGCTAAAATAAGTCACCTCGGCATTCTGGCTAAAAATATGCACGCACACCATTAAATAGCCAAGTCCATTCGCTAAGCATTCACAAAGTTACAAAGAGGTATTGCGTTCTAAACGCAGAAAAAAAAAAATTATATATATATATATATATATATATATATAATTTATGTCCCTGCACCGGTCTCTGTGCGACACAAGCTGCATGGAGCGATCAGCGGTGATCGGCAACTACAGCCCACTTACCCGAGAAGCACACGACAGACTTGACATCATTTGCAATGCAGACAAAAAAGAGGGGGGGGGGGGGCGCTAGTATCGCGATTTCATTGCGGACAGACGTATTCTTCCGGCAATGCGGATATATAGAGACAGTTCGATGTGGACCAGATGCGTCGCCGTAAATGCACGACCACGACATGTTAGTTGCGCCGAGGAGTTCTCCAAGTGTGAAGGGTACATTTTGCACATTTTATGCACAGAAATGTTCACTCACATGTATATGCGAGAACACAGATAAAATCGCTGATATTATTCAAGGAGCGCATTATTAAAAGCTGACGAAACTGACCTGTGATGAAGCTGAGCGTATACAATGGCCCATAAAGGGGGAAGGGGGGGGGGGGTGAAAAAAGTGAAATTTCAAGTTTCAAGTTTATTTCAAATATTATTACAAACATAAACTATTACACAACATAATTATACAGAAGGAGGTCCGAAAGCACTAGGCTGCAGGGGGACCTCCTGTCCGAAATTGCAAAGGAAAAAGAATGTAATTAGCAGTGAATAGCAACTTAACAAGAAAACGAACGATTTAACGGAACAACAATAAGACACTTATAATTAAACAAAAGTGATAAAACAAATGAATCATGAAAATATGCGTTTAGTGATTAAGCAAATAAGAAAACAATTCTTTTTTAAAAGGACCGATTGTGGCACACTTTGATATGGGATGGTAATGAATTCCATATGAACAAAGCAAGAAAATACCCAGTATGACGGCCATAATTAGTACGAATTGTAGGTAGTAAAAAATTTCCTCTTGAGGCAAATCGAGTTCGGTTAAAGTTACGTAGAGCATCATGGCAAAACACACTTGATGGTAGAAGATGAATCAATGTCTTGAAGAGCGTGATGGTGAGATGATACTTAAATAAACTGGCAATAGGAAGTATACTGAAGTTATAAAGCAATGATGATGCATTACTGCGATATGAATTGCAAGTTATTATTCTAATGGCTTGATTCTGAATATGCTGAATGGGAGATAGATGGGTTACGTATGTATTTCCCCATGTAGTGATACAATAATTAATATGACTGTGAATAAAAGCGTAATATAGTTTGATTAAGGTCGAGGTGTTAAAATAGTTACGCGCCCTGATTAAAATTCTAATACCGAATGCTAGTTTTTTCCTTAGGTGCGTGACTTGGTTAGAATATTTTAGTTTGGTGTCAAGAACAACTCCTAAAAAAGAGCATTCGTTGTCAGGAGTAATGAGTATGTCGCTTAGTTTGATCATGACTGGGGATGGAAGGACTTTATTATTTGAGTGAAAAATCATGAACTTAGTTTTCGTAGGGTTAATACTGAGGGAGTTGCAACTGCACCAGGTTAAAATGCTATTTAGATCCTTCTGTAATTTAAGTGTCAAAGAGTGAACAGATTTGTCAGTGGCAAGTATGGTAGTGTCATCTGCATAAAGAAAAGGTTCAGAGTTCGTAACTGTTTGAGGAAGGTCATTCATATAAATCAAAAATAAAAGGGGGCCAAGAATGGACCCTTGGGGGATGCCTTGATTAGTAGTCAAAAAGTTTCATAATGTGGAATGAACATAAACAGCCTGTTGACGATTGGAAAGGTAATTTTTAATTAGGGTTAGTGCAGGTCCAACAATACCAATAGATTCGAGTTTGATTTCCAGGATGCTGTGATTAAGGGAGTCAAAAGCTTTGGTTAAATCAATGAACAATGCTCCAGCAAATTCACCAGAATCAATAGCTTTTTTAATCTTGTCAGTGAAAGTTAGCAGTGCAAGATTTGTAGAAAAAGCTGGTCGGAAGCCGAACTGTTGAGAAGTTAAAATAGAAAATTTAGATAAGTAATTTGTTATACGTTTCTCAATACACCTCTCTATTATTTTGCTAAAAACTGATAAAATAGCTATAGGGCGATAATTAGACATGCATGTTCTGTCGCCTTTCTTGAACACTGGAATAATTTTTGCCTTCTTTAATTGTAATAGAAATGATCCGGTATTGAAAATTAGATTAATAACAAGGGATAGAGGGACGGCAATGTGATGGGCAATTAACTTAATGTTGGACGTGTGAATGCCGTCAAGTCCAGCAGCAGTGACTTTAAGTTTACTAATGGTGCTAATTATTTCATTAGGGTCTGTTGGAAAAAGATAAAATGATTGTGAAGAGCGCACCCGAGATTCATTCAGGGTTAGGGGCGGGCTAGAAGCTTGACTGCAAAAAAATGAATTGAATTCATTCGCAATGTCGATTGGCTGGTCAAAGACCCGGCCAGCAGCTTGGAGCTAAGTAATAGATAATTCAGTCGTGTTCTTGTTTAAGAAGGAATTAATAATTTGCCATTGCTCCTTGCAGTTGTTGCCAGCGCGCGTTATTTTGTCTTCATAATATTTCTTTTTGGCAGTTTTTAACAGTCTATTGAGGGTGTTAGAATAGAAAATATAACGAGATTTTAGTTTGATGTTGTAGGGACGTCGTTTAACTTTGTTATAAAGGTTTTCTTTTTTGCGCATGCATGTCAGTAGACTGTTTGTTATCCATGGATTATGCGGCGCTGAATAGATTCTCTTGCATTTGGCAGTTGTGATACTGTCATGGAGGCACTTACTAATACGAGAAGATAGATAATCAAAAGCTACGTTAGCATCTGTGCACGTTGCAATGAAGTACCAGTCAACGTTAGTTATATGGTTCACAAACTCCTCTTTGTTTAAAATTGTTTTTGTGAATCTTAAATCACGATTATGCATGAAACTTTCATATGAAAAGAAAACAGGATAGTGATCCGTAATGTTCACTTTAAGGACACCGCATTTTTCAGGTGAAAGGAAGTTAGAAAGAACATGATCAATGAGTGTGCTACTGCGCCCAGGAATACATCTAGTAGGAAGTGTGATTAACAATTCGTACCCGTAACCTTGGTAACAATTCACGTACTCAGAGTGGTTATTAGTATCATCAAATAAATCAATGTTAAGATCACCTAAAATAACTACATTTTTACCTTCAAAAGATAAAGTACCAAGGACAGTGTTGAAACTAGAACAAAACTCTAAAATAGACGATGAAGGCGAACGATAGATAGTGCCAAGAATAAGTTTGTTGGTGCTATCAGCTGAAGAGGGCTGATCTAGTTCAATCCAGACGGATTCGCAGTTATCGACATCAATATGGAGATCAGATCTGCGCTTATAATGCAAAGTAGGGGAAATAAAGATGGCTGCGCCGCCGTGACTACTCGATTTTCGATTGCAGTATTCTGACAAGTATCCTTGTAAGCCGAATAAGTTTTTATCTTCAAGTGAAAGCCATGTTTCTGACAGTGCATTGACTTCATCATGGTTTCTTCTTAGGCTACGCATGTTAATGCGAATTGCTGATAGGCTAGAATTGTTTAGGAATGAATCTAATTCATTAATACTAAAATAAGACATGATGTAATGTCGCTTAGCTTGATAACTTATGATAGGTTACCAGATCTACCGAAAGACGGAAAGGTCGGCTTCGGTTCGGATGCGATACACCCTACTTTCACTGGACTGCCTCGCCTTTATCAGGCAATTGTCCGTCCAGAGGTACGCCCAACCCTTCTCTCTTTTTTGGGAAAGAGCTTTCGCAAACAACCTTTTGTTATCTGGAGTGAGGTGGTCATTAGCGAATACCGGGTTATGCCGAGGGCCTGGGAATCCAAGATCATTCGTGTGAAGTTTGGCCTTGCGAGCCTTGCCTAGAAATTCCTGCTTTTTGTCACGGGAGCAGACCTTTGCGAATTTGCGAAATTTGCGAATTTTTTAGACCACCTTCTGAGACTGCAGCCGGTCGAATATTTTTCCCTTGTACCACGTTTACCAGTCTATGCTGTCGGAAAATATTTTTGGTCTTTCAGTTTATTAACGTTGCAGAAAAAATGTCGCACTTTACAATTTCATTCCATTTTGTTCATTCGAAAAGCGTCCGAAATGTTTTATTAATTGCAGAGTTAATCATTTCTACAATGGGATCACTTCTTTGGGCTGCAATAGAAACAGTTTTAGCACCTGCATGCATAAGGGCCCTTGGAAGCAAAATCGACTTTCCGAGCCTTTAACTCAGAGTGAACAAAAGAAAAATGAGGTCTCATAAAGTGGCCGCAAAATTTTTCAAAGCGAAACTAAACGAGCAGAGCTAGTTTTGCACGTCAGCCAGCACGTGGAAGTTTTTTCAGGCATATTTATAAATGTCGGAAAAAACGCTGGCTGATTTGGGATGGAATAAACCCCAGGTAAAAATGTTTTGTCAGTTCGTTATACAAAGTGGAAGGCGATCCTGATTCTCCACAACCTTAGAGCCGGGCGCCCGGGTAGCTGCGCGCTCTACTAGCCCTGGTGCAGCTATGTGGGCCGATTCGTCCCACGTCTTTGATATGCATGTATCGGGTCTGCTCAAACTACCGATATTTATTATCGATCACGTCACGTAGAGGAAAGCCGATGCTTGCCCCCCACCTCCCTAAAAATATTTTCCCGGCGCATTTTGTGTGACTATAGAGGGCGCTGGGTGATCACCGAGGCACTGAACCTAATTAGTCCGAAAGCATAATACCACACCGAATCTAAGCGCAGCAAGCTGGTCGACAGCCGTGCTTCAATCACCAAGCACTGTGTGTTGGGATGCAGGGGTTGGAGTCGGGTCGTCGGTCCTGGTTTCCGCACTTGCAGGTTGACGGTCCCACTATCCCGACTCCAAGGAGAGGTTGTCGAAGTACGGAGCGGACAAGGAGACGATGACGAGTGAGAGAAAAAGTTTATTTTTCCGTGATGATGAAGGGAGCTTGAGCTCTTATTAAATACAGCAATATTTACAAAAGTGTCCAATCAAAACCGCCCTCGAAGGGTCACGCCCCACCTTCGCTGCGGCAAGGGGTGACCGGACCCGAGTTGCCGCAGATGATTTCTGGAGACGGAATAAAAGGCACGGTCCGGCGAAGAGGCTCACTGGAAACAGCACAAGTGAATGCACTCTTCCCGGTCCCGTCCTTCTCATACTGAGCCACCTGCTGGCAGCGGTGTCCGGTGCTGCGCCACTCCCGCGGGTGCGGCCATCTCAAAAGTGGCACAAACGCACTGACGGTCCACGGTTTCCGAGAGCTTCACGCAGGCGTCACTGCACCAGTGTTCCATGCGGGCTGCTTTGAAGCTCGAAGCAAGCGGTCCAACACAATGCGATTGTCTCTTCCGAGACCACGACGTCCATCCGTTCCTAACAATACCTAAGTTGGGAGATATTGGGGAGCAAAGCAGGATGCCGTCCCTAAGCTGCTACCAATTTATTCTTTCAGGCATGCAACACTGGCAGCATCATCGTGGGATATGGCAGCATGGCTAGCTACGCCGCCACTGTGGATCACACTGGTAAAAGCAGACTCACGATTTACATAAATGGCAATCCAAATTTGAGCGACATTTTGGTGTTCAGAGCATTTTTCGAAAACTGTGGTACCACAAGGTAACGGGACACAAGGAGAAATCCGTTACCTTGTGCTACCATAGTTTTCAAAAAAATGCCATACCAACAGGCCCGCCTTGCAACTTTACTCATTTCAGAGCGCCCTGCAGTGCATGCCAAGTACGGACTGGTGGTTCTGAATCGACTCACAAACATCGTTTTCTCTCTTTTCTGGCTTATCTGCCTCAGTATCGTAAGTTGACAACATCTCAGCATTCCTGAATGAATTGAAATCTATCGCTTTCTTAAAATTCAGATTGCCATATTGGGCACTCATTTCTCGAACATGCAATGCACCCCCCTTGTAATAGTTGTTTCGATCATGATACCCTCCATTCGTGATATGCACGTTGCTGTCGCATTTTGCTAACTGCTCATTAACGCGATAGCGTTAAGGAACTGGTGTCGCATACCGGCACTGCAGATAATAACACTAGCTACAAAGTGACACGAAAACAAGTTTGCGCGAGGCTGAGCAGGGAGCCAAGCATTGTGAGCTGGATGAAGGTCTTTGAGCGAATCGCATGAGTGGGTGTATGCTTGACACGGCCAGCAAAGACGGTGGAAAGCGCCGTGGCTGCTCTCATCGCATGACGTAACGTTAGCACTCACGTTAATGCAGAGCGTCTGTTTGGAGGACGCTTACGATGAGCGCATCAAAGCGTCGTTCGCTCAAGCATTCCTACGGATTCGAGCAAAGTTTGGCAAAAGCATGCATGGCGAGTGATATCATGTATTGGTCACTACGTAGGGTTTAACATGTACAAGAAGCGCAACTCACTTTGCACGAAACACCATCATCGCAACTGCTGCAGAGCACTGGGTTTATTTACTGTTGTTACAAAGCCATTGCAAGTCTTCCTGCCAACCGTACTTAAACAGCCTTTCTGGCTTGTTGACCCCACCGTATCATCATCCTCAAGTATCAAGGAAGCTCCTTCAGAAGACTGTGAAAGTGTGCGTTAACAAGCGAAATGGAGTCATCCGCAGACCAATAGAGGTCCGTTATAATAAAATGTGCACGACTTGGTTCTGACGCGAATATCCATGACGGAGCGGTAAATTTGGTTGGGCAACGTCGTGAGGTGTCGTCTGCCCTTCTCGCGCAGCCGGTAAATTCTCGCAGAGTGAGCAGAGACTTTCAGGAGCTTGCTCGCCAAGCTTCTTATGCTCGCGCCTTGTTCGTTGTCGGTAGCGTGTACTCATCAGTCCCGCTCTCTCCGGTGATTTCAAGAATGCTCACCTGCCCCGCCACGGTGGTCTAGTGGTTATGGCACTCGGCTGCAGATCCGAAGGTCGCGGGATCGAATCCCGGCCGCGGCGGCTGCATTTCGATGGAGGCGAAATGTTGAGGCCCGTGTGCTGTGCGATGTCAGTGCACGTTAAAGAACCCCAGGTGGTCGAAATTTCCGGAGACCTCCACTACGGCGTCTCTCATAATCAGAGCTGGTTTTGGGACGTTAAACCCCACAAATCAATCAATCAAGAATGCTCACCACTCTCGGCGCTAGTTAGATACGTGACCGCTGGAGGGCCGCGCCTCTCGTTTGGCGCGCTTCCTTTCTCATCGCTCAATGAACATTCTTCGTCACCGCTCCGCAGCACCCCAGCCAAGGCAGCAGCGCGGCGGGAATTCATCCATCATAAAGCAATCATCTTAAAGGGAAACGAGTCCCCGAGCTCATCGTAGGACGCCCTTCTTGCGCTTTGTAAAAGAGCATCTCTTGTGTATATATAATAGTTCATCCAAATATATATGTAGTTCATCAAAATGTATACAGTGCATCCAAATGTTAATTAATAAACATTGTGTATGTAATATATATATTATAAGGCGAGACATAGGGCGGCACCCAAGAACAGCGTCTCGACAAGAGCTGGGCACAAGTCTCGAGCTCGGGTCTCGCGCAGCGTTGGCGATATGGCTGCAGCGCCAGGCATTCCTCTTCACTACAGTCGTCCCCCGTCGGAAAAGGAGCCGTCTTGGCGACTCAAGGTGAACATAGTACGAGTGGGTCGTAACAAGGCTTCAAGCGTTCGACGTGGACGGTTTCACGGCCCCGACAGACGATGTAGTTGACAGGCGATGTCTGAGCGACGACGCGATAGGGTCCATGATACTTCGAGACAAGCTTTGACGAAAGGCCACTTGGGACAGCCGGAACCCACAGCCACACGAGCGAGTCGGGAAGAAATTGATAATGCTGGTGGTCCGCGTCACGTCGAGATGTTTGCTCCCATTGGTCGGCAGTCGTGGAGGAGCGAGCGAGCTGACGACATTCCTCGACGCGGCGGGCAGCTTCAGAGATTGTCGTACATTCAGATGAGTCGGGCTGGTGCGGAAGAACCGTGTCGAGTGTGGTCGACGGTTCGCGACCATACAAGAGGAAGAATGGCGAGAATCCCGTGGTCGCCTGCGGTGCGGTGTTGTATGCGTACGTTATGAACGGTAAAATACGGTCCCAGTCGGTATGATCGGAGACGACGTATTTCGAGAGCATATCTCCAAGAGTGCGGTTGAATCTTTCCGTCAGCCCATTAGTTTGAGGATGATAGGCGGTGGTGGTGCGATGAACTATGCGACATTCCGCGAGGAGTGCGTGGACAACCTCGGAGAGAAACACACGTCATCTATCACTTAAAAGTTCGCGAGGTACGCCGTGACGGAGGATAAAGTTGTGTAGTAGGAATGTCGCTATATCACGGGCTGTGGCAGAAGGCATAGCGGCTGTTTCGGCGTATCGTTTCAAGTCATCAATGGCAACGACAACCCAGCGGTTTCCAGCGGCGGTGCTTGGAAGGGGCCCATACAGGTCAATGCCAATGCGGTCGAATGGCCTGGCGGGGCACGGGATGGGCTGAAGTGGGCCAGAGACACGCGGAGGAGGAAGTTTACGGCGTTGGCACTGAGGACACGATCGAATGTATACTTGCTCACGAAAGAGTACATGCCACGCCAGTAAAACCTTGAGCGAAGACGCGTGTATGTCTTGAAGACGCCGGCATGCGCACACTGTGGATCAGTGTGGAAGGCGGCACAGATGGCTCCGCGAAGATGCCGAGGAATGACCAGGAGCCAGTTGCGACCTTCACTGAAATAGCTTCGTCGATAGAGGATGTCATTACGCAGCTCAAAGTGCGAAGCTTGACGGCGCAAAGCTCGTGACGAGATAGGAGGCGACGGGTTGGAAAGGAATTGGATTATAGTAGTAATCCAGGCGTCCTTTCTCTGCTCCGTAGCCATGTCGCAGCCTTCTGGGAAGGAAATGACGTCATCCGTGGCAGATAGGCAAGCAGAACTGGTGGTCGACACAGGCGAACGTGAAAGGCCGTCGGCATCCGTGTGCCGGCCGCCAGATCGGTACACAACGCGCATGTCGAAGTCTTGTAGGCGCAAGGCCCAGCGAGCTAGGCGGCCGGATGGGTCTTTAAGTGTGGAGAGCCAACAAAGCGCGTGATGGTCTGTCACGACGTCGAATGGGCGGCCATAGAGGTATGGTCGAAATTTGCCAAGCGCCCAGATTATGGCCAAACATTCTTTTTCTGTTACAGAATAGTTCATTTCCGCTTTGGTAAGGGTGCGGCTCGCGTACGCAACGACATACTCGTCGAATCCTGACTTCCGCTGCGCGAGCACAGCGCCGAGTCCAACACCGCTAGCGTCGGTATGTACTTCGGTCGGAGCAGTAGGGTTGAAGTGGCGCAGTATCGGTGGCGTAGTGAGCAGGCGAAGGAGTTTGCGGAAAGCATGATCACAGGTGGACGACCAGGCGTAATTCTTGGAGTCGCTTCGTAGAAGTTGATTCAAGGGGGCTGTGATCGACGCAAAATCGCGAATGAAACGGCGAAAGTACGAGCAGAGGCCGAGGAAGCTACGAAGTTCTTTTAGGGAGGAGGGCTTCGGAAAATCGGCAACCGCACGCAGCTTGGCGGCGTCCGGTAGAATGCCGTCGTTGGATACCACGTGGCCAAGGATTGTGAGCTGACTCGCACCAAACCGGCATTTTTTCAGGTTGAGCTGGAGGCCGGCGTCAGTAAGGCACTGTAACACTTCCTCGAGCCTAACAAGAAGGGTGGGAAAATCGGGCGAGAAAATGACCACGTCGTTTAGGTAGCAGAGGCGTGTTTTCCAGTTCAGGCCGCGCGAAAGGTTGTCCATCATCCGCTCGAAAGTTGCGGGGGCGTTGCAAAGGCCGAAAGGCATGACGCGAAATTCGTACAGGCCATCCGGCGTGACAAAGGCTGTTTTAGCTTGATCGTCTGGTGCCATAGGTACTTGCCAATAGCCGCTTCGTAAATCGATCGAAGAACTCGGCGCCTTGGAGGCAGTCAAGGGCATCTTCAATTCTCGGTAAGGGGTAAACATCCTTACGAGTTATTTTGTTAAGACGACGATAATCGACGCAGAATCGAATGGAGCCGTCTTTCTTTTTCACGAGAACGACTGGGGATGCCCAGGGACTATTGGAAGGCTGGATCACACCACGATTGAGCATGTCGGCTACTTGGTCGTCAATAACACGCCGTTCTGTTGCGGACACACGATATGGTCTTTGCCACAGTGGCGCGCTGGATCCAGTGTCGATGCGGTGGCAAATAGTTGACGTGCGGCCTAACGGAAGATTCTGGCCGTCAAAAGAAGAACGGAACTTCTTCAAAAGACGTAGAAGCTGGGCTCGTTGTGAAGCTGTGAGTGTGTCGGCGATTGAGTTGTTTAGTGCGTCGGGCGATGTAGGCGCGGGGTGACACGTCACTCCGGCGATGTCGTGAGTTGCGATGGGATCAGTTGCCATGTCGATGATTGTAGAGGGGTCGACACGCTGGACTCGACCAACGCACTCTCCGCGAAGAAGAATGAGGGGACATGACAGCTGGTTTGAGACTAGCAGTTTGCTGAAGCTGTCACGAACATCCAAAACGGCAAAAGGGAGCGGCGAACACATACAAATTGGTAGGACAGACAGCCCCCGCAGAAATTCAATTTCACCACATAATCAAGTAAACACTCGAATTCTTTACTTGACTGCACGCAAAAATATTTATTGTTGGTGTACAGTCAGACAGCACGACTCGCCCACTCACCGAAAAATCGAGAGAGCTAGATACTGCAACGGCCTTCTCAACTCTAGGAACAGAATTACGCAGTTTGAGTTGGTACACAACGGCACTGTCCTGAACTCAAGCTTTGACAGACCAACCCTGAATCATCTGAACTGCATTTGCCATACCCAGGAGATCGCTGTACAACGATGGGACAGCTTCGCAAACAGGAGAGATGTATCCCTCATCAAGCAGACTGGCTTGTGTGTGGTCGCCCTCACCGATATTACTACATTGGTCATCACCTTGTTTTTTGCGTCGCTTGACGGGTGGCGCCGTCCGTAGTGCAGGCTGCTTGCTTTTCCGCACGGGTACAGGCAAGTATGCAGGACAGTTGGGGAACAAACGAGGTAGAGCGTAGTCCTTCAAAGCCCATTTGTCACAAGGGATAATGAAAACATCGCCGTTTATGGTGTGCACAAACTCTTTCACCAAGTCACTATCTTGGAAGTGGATGTCGCACAGGACACAAGTACTTGTGAGCGTTTTGTGAAGCTCTGGAATACAGCACGCAGCCACATTTGAAGACGTACATCATCGCTAGGAGGCCGGACAAAATGCTACATCTCAGCAGGTCCTTTGAATCGTAACCGCTGTTACAACCGGTCACGAAGCAACGCGGCATTTCTGTTTGAAGCAGCAGTACGCGACCAATAATATCCTGAGATCATCAACTTGAGAGATAGCACGGTCTAAGCACAGCTCTACACACCCCAGCAGCGGCATACGTAAACACGTTCACGAGTCGGCGGAGTCGGGCCGGCGAGCGCCAGCACGCGGCGGGAGACGAAAGGGTGACACACTCTACAGTTTTCAAACTGAAGCTAATCCAGGAACGTTGGGCATGGCTGACCGGGCTAGCGGTTGACGATCACGGGCCAAGGCCACCGGGCTAGCGAACCAAGTGCAAAGCAATGTATACCGCTCTTCCCCGCGTCATCCGCCCCTTGTTCCCCTATTTTTCCTGTTTCTGTGGAGCGACGGCGTTCTTCGTGTTGTGTGTGCTCGCAGAGAAAACATAGTAACTGCAGTGCTTTTTTTATTGCGATAGCAATTATATGGACAGTCTCGGCTGTTTTTTGCCGTCCCCGTCGCCGCCGTCATGTCCCGTATATGTATAAGTATGTATACATTTATAAAAGTCCCAAAGGAAAATAATTCAGATAAATGCTTCCGAAGCGCGGAATCGAACCAGGGACAGATGCTTCACAGAGCTAACGGTGAGACTTATATACACGCGCTTTACCGCTGGCCGGACTCAGAGACGCCAGGGGCTTATAAGCGTTTCTTCATTATCAGCGAGATGGCGCGAGGAGCGCAAAGGCCGCATTTAAAAGTCGTCGGCCACCTTTCACGAGGCTCTTCTGTCAGTTAAAAAAAAATCACAGCATATCCTCGGGGTGAATGATGATGATGATTGTGGTTCGGTTAGGAAAGGACGCTAATTTCTGCAGCCCATGTAGGGAGCACGGCTAAGCGTCCGTGGGAGTGGGGGAAAGGGAGTGAAAGAGATAGAGAGGAAAGGCCGTAGTGGAGGGCTCCGGAAATTTAGACCACCTGGGGTTCTTTAACGTGCACTGACATCGCACAGTACACGGGACTCTGGCATTCTCGCCTCCGATGAGTGGGCGAAGCTCCGGAAGGAATCATCGGTAAACCGTGAATCTTCCGTGCAATTCGCCCTGTCGATCATCATGTAAAGACGTGAGAAACACTGTATTCGAACGCTGGGATCTCGAGTTTGAGGGGACGCTAGCACAAACGCGTTACAAACGTGCAGTACACTCTAGTAATGGGGAGAGGCCACAGCGTCTTACGCAGCCCCTTACACAGGCCGGAACGCGCACCGCGTTTGCCGATGCCATCACATGACTGCTGAGATAGAGCCTCACTTCGTATAGCATTACAGTTTCCTGCTATCGCATTCATTGCTTCGCCCTTGCGGCGAAACTGTGACTTTTACTTATTTTGCTTTTTGTTTGAGCATTGCACTCACATAAATGTCATAAAGGTATGGTCGCAACCCGCTTTCCTGGCGTTTCCCCTTCTGAGCGCAGTGCTGCAAAGTTAGAACATTTCAACCAACCTTGCGAGGGGACAGTGTTGCTTTGCGGTATTGCTAACGACCTAAGAAACAACTCAAACTACGGTTGTGAAAACAGTTAGGAAACGAGTAACAAAGAAAAACTGCCGTGCTGTGGCTCATCGTCGAGCGTGTTCTCGAATCCTCGTCCTGAAGGTACAACGGCCACCAGCATCACTACCACCAGACGCTGGTCACGACATTCATATTCAAGACAAGATGGTCATATTCGAATCGCCGCTTTCACGGCAATGTGTCTCAAGGAGAGAAGCAGCTCTCAGACTTCTCGAGAAGCTCACCTTCGAAGCATCAACAAATGAGCGAGTCCTCGAATGCAAAGTCTTTTTCTCCCACTAATTTATACTTGCACGATAAATTATGTCTTGTGACGATGGAGTCTCAGTGTGCCTAAGGTGACCACTATAGATCATATCTGATTTATCTGGTAATATTACAGTCATCCCTCGCTAATGCTTACATGAGGCCATATGATACCCTATTAAGTTTCCGTAAGGCAGGAAATGAATTTCAAGGAACTTCATTTGTTGAACACAGTATTGCGCGTGATAAGCATAACGGTCGAAACAGCTACACTCGTCGTAACGGTTAATCAATAAATCAGTTACTGGTCACCAAATCAGCAGTTCGTTGTACAATGTGAAAAGAAGATGCATAAACATCTCTTTAGACTAATACCTCCGTCGGCTAGTATCGGGTCCAATGGAGCAACGCGAACAGGGAACAGTACGTTTTCAAACAAGAGTGTGAATAGGTTACCTGAAAAAAAAAAAGTCACTGTTTCGCCGCGAGGGCGAAGCAATTAATGCGATAGCAAGAAACTGTAATGCTATACGAAGTGAGGCTGGCAGCTTCAGGAGCAATATTAATTGTAGCAAACATGCACTTGCTAAGTGAGCGCCTCCCGTGGGCAGCGCGTGCTTGTACGAAGGTCTTTATACGTTGTGTGTCACAAAGCACGCATACAAATCTAGGGGAGGCCGCTAAATGAACAAACAGAACATAAGCGCGAACTATCAAGTGAAGCACGCACGAAACGACCGCGCCGATATACACCGAACAAGCGCGAATAAGCTGTCACCATGGGTACTCTCAGTTTCAACAGCGTTCCTGTTGCAAACGCGGCCGCCCGTCGCGCTCCTCGCGCCATCTCGCTGGTAGTGAAGAAACGCTATAAGCGCCTGCAGTCTCTGAGTCCTGCAGCGGTAAAGGGTGTTTATATAAGGCTCGCCGTTAGCTCCTTGAAGCGTCTGCTCTTCGTGGCGTAGTGGTTAGCGCCACGGGCTGCGGAGTGAGGGGTTCCTGGTTCGATTCCGCGCGTCGGAAGCATGTATCCGAATTATTTTTCTTTGGTATTTATATATATATATATATATATATATATATATATATATATATGTCCTTATACATATACGGTACATGACGGCGGCGACGGGGACGGCAAAAACCAGCCGAGATTGTCCATATAATTGCTATCGCAATAAAAAGCAGCGCGAGAGAACGGGGACAGCAGAAAACACGTACAACGGACAGCCAGTTCAAGTATGTGCCGTCAAGTCGCCTAAGTCAAGCTTATGCTCATTCAGGTAAACATGCTAATCAGGGTGGCTTATTATGAAAAAAAAAAGTGCTTCTCGCAACTCGCTAATTTCTAGCAATTTCTCAGGACTATAACTGCACGCCCAAGTTAAGACGAATG
Organism: Hyalomma asiaticum; assembly: GCA_013339685.2. NCBI lineage: Eukaryota > Metazoa > Arthropoda > Arachnida > Ixodida > Ixodidae > Hyalomma > Hyalomma asiaticum. The sequence continues at coordinate 18,068,575 of CM023484.1, forward strand.
CAAGATTCTGTACAGGCATAAGAATGAAGAAACGTGTTTAATGGTGGCCGAGGCCTGGCATATCAACAATAGTGGAAGCGCGTGCGTGAGTCATCCGTCGATTAGCTTAGAAGAGTGCCTTAACAGTTGTCTCTCGGCGTAAACCGGCACTTGCACGCTTTCCACAGGCAGTGCTACCATTCCTGAGCATGCGCAGAAAAGTTGTGTGTCTTCTTCCTTTTTCGCCTCTGTGCTCTGGTTCAGGTGATAGTCGGCGTTCGTTTTGTCCTTGTGTCCGTGTTTTGCACGCTTGTTCTTTGCATTACGTATCCGCATTAATGCGGCCACGGTGCTGCCACCTGTAGGTAGATCTTTATGCCAAATTCCGCATTGTTAAAAAAGAACGGGGGTTTCGCGGTCGTAATATCTCAGCTCCCAGCAAATATTTTTTGAAAAATCCTTGAGGCTGTGAATTTCTGAAAGGCTTCAATACAGACACAGTCACGTACTCAAAAACAAGGGCGAGGTTCAGGACCGCTTTAAACTAAAAATTCTTCTGACGTGCAGTCATACACGATAGCGCATGCATTTTCTTTTTGTCTGCCCACAGAGCTACATATCGGGACTCCGCTGGATTTTCGTCTACTTCCTTGTTCACTTGAATACAACCATCCTCTCGCAAGTTGCAGAAATCTTCAAGGGTTTGTTTCTTGTAAGTGCACCCTCTGTTGTAATGAATGAGTTATTGGCGTCATTACCCATAACTAAATACAATTAAAATCAGACACTGACCACGATAAATTCAAATAAAAGCAAGACGTTTCGGCTCCCGCACGGGAGCCTTGTTCACAAGTGAAGAATGTGTGCTTGAGCAGTCCGGTTATGTAGGATTTAAAATGTGGCGTAAGCAACGTGTGTACATTTGTGGGAGGTTTCCGTCGTTGCGATTAAACGTGTGCGCCGTTGTTTGGATTGTCAAAGATTCCAGATGAAGCCGCGATGACCAGTTCTTTTCTCGTTCTATTCTTGCGTTATCCCAATCTATCTTGTGGCCAGATGCTTCTGCGTGTTCCGCCAGCGCGTTCGATGAGACCTTCTTGTTTACGTCATATATATGCTGCTTTAGTCTTTGCGGAAAATTGCCTGTCTCGCCGATGTAACTGCCACTACAGTCTGCGCCGCACGGGATGCTGTAGACAACGCCGGGAAATTTTTCTTTTGGCAGCTTGTCTTTCACCCTCACAAGGGAATGCCTCAACTTGTTTGTTGGCACGTGTGCTACCTGTACATCGTAGGGGCGTAGTACTTAAGAAATACTTTGGTAAGTATATTGGTAAATCTTCACGCAGTACTGGCCCGAAAACACAGCAGGCTGACACCTCAAAGGGCAACTCCGGCGATTTCTCAGTGTCCACTGGTCATAATGAAATTTTCAATATGTATTCCCCTCGGCACTGTAATAACATATTCCGAACCAGGCGGTTGCAAGTCATTTAGTTTTCCTGGAAACGAATTTTAAAATTCTTTAGCGGATTCCCCTGCGGGCCACCCTGTGTTTTTGACGTCGTCACCTTCAACACTGCCTACCCGAGTTCGCGGGACTTTAAAAGCAGAACGGCGGTACTCCAGCGATAAAATCGTCGCCGTCAAGTTGAGAAAAGCTGGCATAACTCAATACATCGTCGGATGACCTCGCCATTGCCATTTTTCTCCATATTTCTGACGGCGGGAATGCTGTGACATCATCGCATACGCTGCAAGAAGCGTCTACCCGTTTCGATTTGAACACTCCTCTCGGTCGGTTATTTAAAATTATTGGTGCATTTCTGAGCAAACTGAATCACCGTGGCTGCTACAGGACTACCAGTACTACTCCAAAACATTGATCAGAACATGGTGAAAAAACCGCCGGAGTTGCCCTTTAAGATGGCTACAAAATGGTACACACAATTAATAAGCGCCTTTATCTGCAGGTAAAAAAAGTAGTACATTCTGTTTCAATCGAGAACTGAAGGCGAGGACGAGGGACGTGGAAAAAAAATCACACAAGTATTATACATTCAGGAATCAGCCTAGCAGTCGCTGCACCTCAGTATTTACACACACTATATATATATATATATATATATATATATATATATATATATATATATATATATATATATATATATATACAGGGTGTTCTTTTTAGTCGCAACACATTTTTAAGATTAGAAAAACATAAATTGCTGGAATGTCTTGTGTGCCATTCGAGTATACGGATTGGCGGCCTCTAGATACAGAACAATTTCCGCGCGTGTATGCATAATTAGAGAAATTACGCTAATTAATTTTTTAATTATCAGTAATTGGTGGCTACAGCAAATGAGTACTTTGAAGCCCGTCCTTGACACTACCGATCCCAGCGATCGAATTTTGAATAGCGGAGTGCATGTCGGAGCTACGCGAACAATTAGTTCCCCGTGGCAGGCTCCTTGAAACCGAAACTGGACGGGAAAAGAGCATCTGTGACGTCGATGTCACCGCCCCCACGGCTTTCGTCACTCGCCACTCGCCCGTGGTCACCGCCGCTCCGGCCGCTTCGGCCGCGCAAGCAGCTTGCGTTATCTCCTTGTTATCTGCGGCATCGAGCGCTGCGGGCGAGTGACGAAATCCGGGGAGGGGGCCACATCAACATCACAGACGCTCTTTTTCCGGTAAGTTGACGCAAGCACCGCAAACAAGTAGCGCGCGTCACAGAAAGTGACAGCGGCTTTCCACTTAAATAAAAAACAAAACAACCGTACGTGTCACTACCCCCTATGAAAACGCATGGTCCCAATGCTGAAAACAGAACATGAAAGTGAGAGTACAGGCAATTACGTTAACAATGCGTCACAGTTAATCGCGCGCGTAATAAGGTTTAAGTCGTACCACGTGTACAACTTCAGGTCAGGCGCGGTGCCGCTGGGATGATGTTAAGCCGTCAGACACGACCTCATAGTCCAGTTCACATCAGCGCCGGAGTACCTTGTAGGGTCCATATTAGCGCCGCAAGGGCTCCTCACACAGTCCGTGTCGTCGTACCGGCGTCCAGACCCAGACAAGGTCGCCGGGTTGGTATTCGGTGTGTCGTCGTCGAAGGTTGTAGTGGCGCCTGTCGACCGTCTGCTGGTTCTTGATACGCAGGCGGGCGAGATGTCGAGCTTCTTCGGCGCGAAGTAGATGGCAACGTCAAGGCCTTCTTCATCGGTGCCAACCGGTAGCATGGCATAGAGCGTTGTTGTTGGGCTCAGCCCGCCGACAAGCGTGTATAGCGTAAGCTGCATCGTTTCTTGCACGGCCGTGTTGTACGCGAAGGTCAGGTGCGGAAGTATGGCGTCCCACGTCTTGGGTTGCCAGCATGTCGGCGATGGTCTTATTCAGATGCTCGGTTAGGCCATTCGTCTGCAGGTTCGGCGGTGGCTTGTATGACTGTACCTCAGGATCGCTTGAGTTAGGTCAGCTGTAAAGGCCGTACCTCGGTCAGTGGTGAGGAGGTATGGGGCTCCATGACGCAGGACGATGATGTCAATGAGGAACTTGGTGACCTCGGCGGCACGGCCCTTGGGCAGGGCCCTTCTTTCGGCGTAGCGACTGAGGTAGTCAGTCGCTACGACAATCAGTTTATTGCCAGAAGTCTACGTCGGGAACGGCCCCAGCAAGTCTATGCCAATTTCCTGGAACGGTCGTCGAAGTGGTTCGATGGGTTGCAGAAGCCCGGCTGGCCTAGTTGGTAGTGTCTTGCGTCGCTAACAGTCTCTGCATGTCCTTACGTAATAGGCAATGTCGGCAGTGAAGCGAGGCCAATAGTACGTCTTGTATCCTCGAGAGTGTGCGGGAAAAATCGATGTGTCCAGCTGTCGGGTCGTCATGCAAAGGTTCCAGAACCTCCGGACCAGGCACGTAGGCAAGGGGGGCCCAGGGACCCTCCCCCCGAAATTTGTCAAGTCAGGCATTAATGCAGGGGTATAGAGGCACAAGTACAAGTAGCGCCGTGCGCATTTAAACAAATGAAAAACAAACGATCGTCAAGGAACCCACTAAAAACAGCTACCCAAGAACCTTTATTCCGAAAGCACTTCAATTCCAAAAGCACGGCTACGCTTGCCGACAATTCAGCGTCCGGCTCCTGAATCAACAGCACAACAGAAACACCACACTCTCCCATATGTCTCAGGTGTTAGCGAACCATCGGCCGTATTCTCAGAAAAGAAGGCATCCGAGTGACTCACAAGCCTACGAACACATGTTCTCTACATATTGCCAAAGGCCGTTCACCGAAGGAGAGAGCCCAAGGCACTGTATGCAAATATGCGATGCGAGCTACATAGGCGAAACGAAAAACCTCAAAGAAACATTTCTTCAGCACAGGAATAACCTCTGCAATTTTGCAACAGATCGCAACACGATAGCCGAACATTCCCAAGGTAGCGACCACCGTATCAATCTTCCGGACACAACGGTCGTACCAACTCAAACTACTGAAACCAGTTATCGGAAACATTTGCTGCTTTGTGATTGGGGGGAGAGACAGAAAACTTCGCAACGCGGGACATTTTAATATATGTAAGACAAGCTTGTTGGAAACGAAATTACCAGAACGAACAAAATGTTGCCATACGGCTCCGAAACCAAAGAGAACGACGTTATCTGCCCCTACTTCGGGCGACTTTTCTTCATCGCATCAGTTATGTTTAGGAAGGTGGTTGGTTGGTTGTGTCGGGTTTTCTGGGCAAAAGCGACCATGGCTATACTGCGCGAAACGAGGATTCTAATCTACGGTCAGGGCGCTCGGTAGTTGAATTGCTTCAAGGAACAGTGCAACGAATAACAGGACATATAGAAAAGGACAGCGTTGATGCCACCCTTGAAGAAATTCCCTGAAGAACTGTCTTTTTTAACGAGAGGAGCGGTGTCTTTGTTGCTGCAGAGCTAGCAGGCAGTATATTGCGGGCGTCATTTGTACAGTCGCGTAGTGGCGGCAACTTAGGGAGCATTCAGGTGCTTTGTTTAAAGGGACCCTGAAAGGGTTTTGACTATTTTGTGCAAACATGGTGATCCAGCAGAGCGAGTCATTAGGATCATTCGAGGGTAGATTTCAGAGCTGTGCGTAAAGTGTGGAATTTAAAATAAGGTTTTCAACACGTGCGTCGGAAAAGATCGCAGCGGCTCGCCAAAACGCGTTTTCAAACGCCCCCGCCATCGACCGATGGAATGGGAGGCCGCTGATTGGCCCCTAACCAGTCACGTGCACGTAATTTTCCCAACCTAACTGCGAGCAACGTGCTTCTACAACGTGCTCCTTCGTTTCAGCCAACTAGAGTTACTGTATATGCTACCTTTAGGTAGCATATATAGTCACTGTATAGGCTCCCTGTATAGGCTCACTGTATAGGCAGTCACTGTATAGGCTCCCTAAAGGGAGCCTATACAGTGACTCTGCAGCCAACGGTATCGTCGCGGCATCTGGCGGCGTACACACGAGTCGCCGGCGCTCAGAGGCTAGAACTGCCCAGGCGGGCGACCTCAGTAAGGATTTCGGGGCGCTATGTCGCCACGGATGGCTCGGCAGAGCGGCTGACGCGGGAGGCTCTGTCGTCGCTAGCGCGCCCTCCGCAGCAGATCGAGTTGAGGAGGAACAGCTGTGGTAAGGAGGAAGGCGACAGAAATAAGCCCATAGCTGCCTTAGCGCATGGTGCTTCGCTTTATTTATGGTGTGAATGATTTCACAATTGTGTGGCCTAATCAGTGACGCAATGTCAAAAAACGTTTCAGGGATCCTTTAACTGATAGCTGCGCGGCGTGGGGACACGCACGCGTGCGGCCTTGCTTTGCAGCATACACAGAGTTTTCCCGCGAGCGGACGGCTGAAGCTAACGGAAAGCTTGGAAAAGGGGACTTTTGTATGGAAAGCGACTGCTTCGACGACCCATTAACCCGTTCAACCACGCTGGCACCTCTGCGAATCCCACCCCCCTTTTTTCCGCTGCCTGTGTCGTGGGGCAGGCGCCCGAGTGGCGGAAGGAGGGAAAAGGGTAAACAAACAAGGTAACCAGGGTCGCCTGTAGTTCTGCGGAAGGGTATTCTGAGCCACGTTCATTCCATTGATAGATGACCTGAAAGCTTCCCTCAAACGGAGCTTTGCAAACCATCGGAAAACGCTGAAAAGTTTGCAATTTGTGTTGCCAAAGCACGCCTGCAAGGGCAAATATAAATCTGTTCAGCCGGCCTTCGATTTTTACCTCAAAGATATGACAACAGCGCATATCGTTACGCTAAAAGGTGAATGGGAAATCTGGAAAACTAAATGGCAAGCCACGCAAGAGGAGGAACTTCCCCGCCCTGCGACGAGCGCTTTACCTGAATGCAACAAAGCCCTCTTGCCGAACGTTCACACGCTCAAGATATTGGCGACAATCCCAGTGAGTACAGCTGCTGCAGAACGCAGCTTCTCGACAATGAAAAGAGTAAGAACATTTGAGGAACCGAACAGCTGAAGAGCGGCTTATAGGCCTGGCTCTTATGTCAATTCACCGGATGCAACTCAGTGTCGACGAAATTATCGCTGTGTTTACAGAGAAACCGCGACGCATGAAAAGTGCAGCGTGAACCACTCTTCTTGGCCAAGCTGCATGGTCGGTTTTTTTTCTTTTGCATTAACTTTTACTATATTGTAAAACCACTCGCAATGTCACTCTTTAATATTGCTTCCTAAAACGAATATTAGCGTTCTGCATCTTTTGTGTGATATAGGCACCCGTGTTTTGGTTCTTTTTGGTTCAATGAAATTGTTTTCGCGAGTATGCCTGTTTTTTCTTTTCTTTTAAAGGAGTACTGACACGATTTTGCGGCGGCGCAAAATATACATTTTTCGTTTCCTAGCCATGTATTGTTAACGCCCTCCGCACACGGAAGCCAGGAAACACGTACAAGATATTTTAATTTGGTTTTAAAGTTTTCGTCGCCCAGCACAGCAAGACAGCCCCATTGCAATGAACACTACGATGACGTATGAACACGGGCTCTTAAAAATCGCCGAAATCGCGGTCAGAGTCACTGGACGACCGTGAAATTGTCGTTGTTTGCGTGCCTCAGGTGTAATTGACCAAAGACGACAGAGTTGCAGCGACGCTATGAAGAATTTCTGTCCCTACGTGGCTCAGACGTCGTCCGACTATGTTGATACGTTACTAGGAAACCGCCCCCTCGAAATCGAAACCGAAAGTCAGCTTTTAAGGGAGCCGTATTAAAAATATATTCATTGCATTGCGGGCCACCATGACACTGTTTTTGGGGTTCTCCACGCCAGTGCTTTCATTTACAGCAACAATACGAGAATGTCAAAATTTCGTGTCAGTACTCCTTTAAGAGTTGCTGTCATAAAGTGGTTCACGTTCTTCTCGCACGCCTGTAGTTGAGACATAGTGTGGGAAATTGAGTAGATAAAGCGTCCGACAAATATTTTTTTTTTATTTCCTGCAAAGTGGGCGCCTGATTCCCTTGCATTGCATCTTTCTTTTGTCGTTCCCTTTTCCGTTACTGACTGTATGGTCCTTCTTCGTCTAGATTACTTGGTTAGAAAATAGTCTTTCTCGTGCACACCCACTAGCTTTACTGCAGTGTCAAAAAACTTGCTTTCCATCTCGGATTAATTTGCCTCTTGGGCTGCATTGCACTCCGTTCTCTTTCTCGTCTAATAATTGAGCGCCTTCTATACTCCCGGGCAAGTTTTTTTAAAGCATTGTATAATAATGACCATGCTGTTATTGATGCTTTTGTCTCTCCCCCTTATGTAATACCCTGAAAAGGGCCTTTAAGGATGAATAAATTATGATGATGATGATGCTTTTTGGGCCCACCCGGAAAAAAAATCCTGGCTATGTGCCTGCTCCGGATGTAACGCTGGGTACCACGAGGAGGTGGTCGGCGCGGAGCGCCGAGAAGTTCTTCAGGAGCACGTTGTTCCGCATGAAAAACGAAGCTAGTCCTCCACGGAATACTTCTGGCACGAAGACCGCCCTGCCTTCCAGGTAGTCCACGAGGCTCTTGAGCTCTGGGTCAGCTTGTTGCCGTTCTGCGAAGTCGTCGGTACTTCTGGGTCCCAAGAAAGAGTCATCGTCCTGGTCACCCTCGGGCGGCGGATCGACGGGAGCGCGAGACAAGCAGTCCGCGTCCGAGTGCTTTCGTCCGCTCTCATAGACGACGGTGATGTCAAATTCTAAGACTCCATCGTGTGAGGCGACCTGATGGATCTTTCAAGTTAGCTAGCCAACACGAGGCGTGGTGGTCACTCATGACTGAAAGGCCCGCTGTACAGGTAGAGGCGGAACTTTGATGTAGCCCAGATGATGGCAACGCATTCCTTTTCTGTGGTAGAATAATTCGCTTCCGCTTTCGAAAGTGACCGGCTAGCGTAAGTGATAACCCTTTCAAGTCCGTCGGTCCTCTGCCCAAGCACGTCACCGAGCCCTGCACTGCTTGCGTCCGTGTGAATTTCGGTGTCGCCTTGTTCATCGAAATCCTCTAGTATTGGTGGCGTTCGCAGGTATCGCTTTAGTTCTTAAGGTTCCTCGACTTGCGGCGTTTCCCATTAGAAGTCGACGTCGGCATTTATGAGGTGCGTCAGTGGCTCGGCGATCCGCGAAAAGTTCACGACGAAGCGCGTGTAATAGGTGCAGAGGCCAAGAAATCTGCGTACTGCCTTCTTGTTGGTGGGCGGAGGAAAGTCAGCGACCGCAGCTGTTTTCTACGGATCAGAGCGTACTCCAGAATGGTTAAAACAGCGCCACAAAACGGGACGGAGACGGAGAAAACACACACACGGCGCTGACTAACAACTGAATTTATTGGGTGAAAACGTGCTGCTTTTTAAAGTCATACATACATCATGGGTGCATGCCAAAGTCGCAAGTACACGTCTCATTGCTAAAACACATCACCCCCAGGCGCCTCGTGTGTTTGCCTATGGGTGTTCGCCCTTGGTTAGCAAAGGCATTTCTTTGGATGATAACACAACGAAAGGCTGGCTTACACACACACTTACACAAACACGCCCCTTGGCGGCTCGTGTGTTTGCCTATGGGTGTTCACATTCGGTTAGCAAAGCATTTTCTTTGGACTACGCAACGGAGCTTCAAGGCGCCGGAGGTGTTCGTCAAAGCTAGAAGAAAATACGACTACGCCGTCCAAGTAGACGAGGCAAGTCTGCCACTTCAACTCTGCCAGTACTGAGTCCATAACCTGTCGGAATGTCGCAGGCGCCGAGCAAAGAGCTTGACCTTAAACTCGAACAGCCCGTCTGGTGTTATGAAGGCAGTCTTCTCTCGGTCTCGCTCGTCTACTTCGATCTGCCAGTAGCCGGTATTGAGGTCCATCGACGAAAAATACTTTGCATTGCAGAGTCGATCCAAGGCATCGTCTATCCGTGGGAGGGGATACACGTCCTTCTTTGTGATCTTGTTAAGGCGACGATAATCGACGAAAAACGTAGGGTTCCATCCTTCTTCGCTAACGCCATGGGTTATTCCCACGGACTCGCAGACGGCTGAATGATGTCGTCGCGCAGCAGTTCATCGACTTGTTGCTTGATGGCCTCGCGTTCCCGCGCCGAAACTCGGTAGGGGCTCTGACGGAGAGGACAGGCATATTCGTTGGTTATTATGCCGCATTTGCAGAGAGGGGTCTGACGAAGCATCGGTGACGACGAGAAGCATTCCTTGTATTGCTGGAATAAGGCCTTGAGCTCCTCTTGTTGTTGCCTCGAAAGGCCTTCACTGACGTCGAAGGCGGGTACGGACACTTCGGTCGTCGCTGCCGGTCCCCGAGGATCGGTGAGTGCGAAGGCATTGGTTACTTCCACTAGGTGCGCGACTGTTATTCAGGTGCCTGTATTCGTTGCTGAAGTTCGTCACCATTACTTTGGCTTCACCATTATGCAGCTTGGCTATGCCTCTTGCGACGCACATCTGACAGTTTAGGCGCAAGTGCTAGTCGCCCTCGATGACGCCTTGTAAGTCGGTAGGCGCTTTGGTGCTGACGGAAATGATGACGCTCGACAGTGGCGGGACGGTTACCTGCTCTTCTGTCACATTCAAGACATGATAAGCGACGTTGCTATCTGACGGCGTTGGATTAACCTTGGAAAGCGTGATTGACTTAGATCTTAGGTCGATGAGTGCGTCGTGGTGGTCCAGGAAATCCATGCCTAAGATGACGTCTCTCGAGCATTGCTGCAGGACCACAAAACTCACTGAATACGTCTGGCTGTTAACCGTGACTCTTGCCGTGCAGGTTCCAGTCGGTGTTATATGGTGGCCCCCTGCTTTTTGGATATCTGGTCCTTCTCAGTAAGTCTTTACCTTCTTCAGCTTGGCGGCGAATAGACCACTCATGACAGAGTAGTCGGCGCCGGTATCGATTAAGGAGGTGACGCTGTGGCCGTCGATAATCACGTCGAAGTCAGTGGTTCGTCGTCTGACGTTCCGGTTAGGTCGGGGTTTCGGATCACGGCTGAGTCGGCTTGCTCCGGTGCTGCTATGTCGTGTCGGAAAATCTTTCAGCGGCGAGGTTTTGTCGTGAAGGCTCTGGCCAGGCGGCGTGCTGAGACTACGTCGGGAGGGTTTGTGCGTCGTGGTCGTCGGCGGTGGCGGCGGTGGTGGAGGAGGATCTTCGGCATTGCGTAGTGCATCAACCACACCTACATCGGTTGCTGCCTTTAGTCTCCCGGATAGGGGCTTGGACATCGGCCGCAGGTGGAGCCGGTGTCCTAGCGGCGACCCGGGGAGACGTAGCGGCCAGGCGAAGGTGAACGGGATGGTCGTTGTCGTTGCCACTGTGCTCCGGCGATGTAGTCGGCGATGTCGCGAGGTCGCTCACCTGGGCACGGACGCGGCGCGTTCACGTCGAAGCCACGCAGTCCCATCTCACGGTACCGGCAGTAGCGGTGCCCAGCTTCGACACAGTTTTTCTCGGCGGTGCGCTGGATTACTGGCGAGCGGGATGTGGCTGGCGACGAAATTGCGGAGGTGTTGGGTCCAGGCAGCTCGGCGTGCAGTAGTGGCGTAGGTCATCGCCTCCGGCTGGCGTTGTGATGGTTCCGGAGCAGGCAGCGATCGCTGTACTTCCTCGGGAACGATCTAAATTTACGAGGGAGGCTACTTGAGGCTGAGATGATGGGAACATCCAGCGCAGTTCCTCGTGAACAATAGCCATTATAGTCTCGCGTAGGTCGTCGGGGGCGAGTGTTTGGACTTCTCCGCGGCCTGGCAAGTGCCGATTGTATTGCCGGGTGCGCAGCTCGAGGGTCTTTTCGATTGTCGTCGGCTCGATGAGGAACTCTTGGACGGTCTTCGGCGGGTTTCTTATTAGTGCGGCGAGGAGCTCCTGCTTCACGCATGAGGAGGCGAACCTTCTCCTCAGAGATGCCGTGTCGGCGTGGCGAAAAAGTCGCGTCATCTCCTCCGTAAATATCGTTACGCTTTTCATTCGGGAGCTGCACCCGAGTCTCCAGCATTGATGCGGTTCTTTGCTTACGCACGACGCTTGCAAAGGTCTCCAGGAAAACGGCGCGAAAGGTGTCACAGGTTCGAAGCGTTGACTCTCGGTTATCGAACCAAGTTCTTGCGGCGTCTTCCAAGTATAAATATACATGGCACAGCTTATCGTCGGGGTCCCACTTATTAAGGGTTCCGACGCGGCCGTGGATGAACAGCCACCTTTCCGGGTCCTCGTATGACGATCCGCGGAAGGTAGGCGGCTCTTTGGGTTGGTGCACAACCACGGTAGCTGGAGACACTGCGGCCGTCATCGTGTATGGTGGTTTCGTTGTATCCCTTGTCTTCTTGTCCTTGTCGGGAAGCGGCTGGCATTCTGGCGGGAGTCCTTGCTTTCTGTGGCTAGCTCGAATTCGTTCTCCTGGCGGCTTCGGCTTTGCTCACGGTTGGACGGGGGCGTGCGGTGCATGGACCGAGAGGCACCTCCACCAGATTCCACGTGGTGATGACGCACGCAGAATTCAAGACGATATCAGACCAACTGTTTATTGGGCGAACTTATGCCCAGCAATACAAGCCACTGACAGTGCACAGCACTAGCGGCCTGAGCAGTCGTCGGTCGACGGAAAGAATGACAAACGGCTAAATGCGCCGGCTTTTATACACACGTCACAACCCGTTCTCGCACTATCTCTGAAAAAGACACTCAAATGTGCGCGTCAGGCATGCAAAGTTTCAAGAACGGTACACACGTTTCCCGAAGTTAAACGCGGCCTGCGCTGTGTGCAATAGAAAGTGATAACGGCACTCGCTGCAAACAACAAGTGTCACGGGCTTTCCACTTAAACAAACCAAAGCAACCGTACGTGTCAGTATCTTTCATGCTTTCTTTTGTACTTGCGTTCCGCACCACTGCCATGTGTATGCACAGGTCACCAGGGCCTTTGTCAAGCCGTTCTCACGGGTTTTAGCCTTGGCGACGTTCCAATTTTGTCTGGTGAATAATATATGAGTTGAATTGATAGCATTAAATATCAATTTATATTGTAGTCACCGTCTGTCATATGCGTGAGGACTGGCCGCAGTAACGCGTGCCATGGAATCTGAACACGATGGTCTATCCGTCGGCAGCCATCTCGGAATATGAAGCCTTCAGGCAACAAGAGTGTTCCACACTTGCCGCCATGGCTACGAGTGACGCTAACACTCTCAAGAGTAAATACACAGAAATACCCAATAACGGGGACGATGCAACGACTGCCGCCGCAGCTCATTCGGTAGGGCATCGGACGCGTTATCCCAAGTTCGTGGGTTCGGTCCCTACCGACGGTTGGTGGGTTTTTTTCGTCCACTTTCATTCCTTCCCATTTATATTTTATTGACGACAATATAGCTGAAAACTACAAATAACTTCCCCGTGATTTTCCTGGTCTGCTGGTCTGTTAGACTCATGATGTATAAAAGGGAATATTGCGGGAAATAAGTTACGAATGTCTTGATTGTTAACGTCCCACTTTTCTCCCTCTTAAAGCCAGCTCCATCGAAGAGCTACACTGAAGACGAGATCACAACAGTAAGTCGCTATGCTAAACCAACTTCTTCAAGCAAAAATAACTTAGCATGGAACTCAATTAATTTAAACCATGCATAGATTATGTTATATGCAGCAGGAGCTGTCGGCCTGCATATGTCACTGAAGCAAGGGTTGTGCTCAGCCTAGCCAAATTGTACGGCGCACATTGTGCACAATAAATTTACAACATGTCTGCCTGACGTACGCTTCGCGAATGTTTATGAAAGGGAAAATTAGCATCCACCCGTTTTGTAGCACAAGGCTACAAGAAATCTATGCGTATTTCACAGAAATGAAAGCTTCCTAGTTGCCGAAAAATTCATCCTGGTCCGGGGTTCGAACCGAGGACCAACGTCTGTGAAACCCGTATGGATTACCTTGTAGCCTAGTGCTACAAAACGGGTGGATGATAATTTTCCCTTTCATAAACGTTACTCCACCTTGCGGGCTTCCGCAGAACTCATTTGCCTTGCTTCGCGAACATGTTCGTAATCGGTATCAATCTAACGCACCCGTCACGACCCGGAGCTTGCTGTGACGCCGAAGATGGTGTCAGGAATGATGTCTGCAGGGACAGTAACCCTATTCCTTTTTTATTGCGATATATGCCCCGTATATATATAAGCATGTCTATATAGATCGAAATCTCTAAAAAAAGAGCCAGGCCTGCGCGGAATCGTAGGACAGTGACAGCGTAAGCTGGAGGAGCGACCTTCTTAGAGGCCACTGTAAACGCTTGGGGAAACTAGTGCAAGTACAGGTGGTAGGTATCCCCCGCGCCATAACTTTGCGGTTTGGGCTTCTCTCTGCACAGCGGTCTGTTGTGCCCGACGTTGCCTTGCTGCAGCCACGCGCGTAGCTCTGCGATTCACTTCTTCAGCAGCGGTCCACACCTTGCGAGGAGGCAACATCAGGTATATCGAAGAGCCAAGTCAGGTTGCTGTCTGGGCTGCGCACGTCGCCTGTCACGTGACGCATATGTACGATACGACAAAACGCTCCCCGAGGAGCGATAGTAGTTACGGACACAGGCGGCAGCGGCGGACAACTATGGCGCCAGAAACGGCCATTTGTGAGATCTCCTAACCGCTTACGCTGTGAAAAAAACGCGCAGCTTCCGCCAGGTCGCGCACGAAGCAGCGAACGAAGCTCGCTGATAGTTTACTGAAACAGGTCACTTGATAGTCATGTCACGTGACATTGCGTTAAGTGATTTTCGCGCAAGCACGTCACGTGACATTGCTTTACGTGATGTTTGTGTAAACATGTAACGTGACAGCGCGATTTTGGCGGGAACATTCCAGCTAGCACAAAAGCGATCCTGCTATAATACGGAGTCGCCGACCCGAAACGGACATCTCCTAGCATGATTTTAAGATACGTTCATCCTCTTGTACCGGTCGTATATCCCTGCTCATGTCCGGCGGAAAGGCAATAGTTGATGACCCTCCGCAAGCTTATAAATTCCTTCTACAATCCGGATTGTAATGCCCATTTTCTCTTTATTTTTGTTCCTCCTCTCCCCTGTATCTACCTTTTCCCGTTCCCACACATTTAGTTTTCTAGTTCCCCTCCCTCGAATATTTACGCCCTTTCCCCGATCCTAGCGGCTGCCAGCAAGTTATTTGCCCTTCAGTGATATCAGTGATACGGGGTGCACAAGTACAGCGACACTATTTTTATTATAGAGCAAGTGAAATAACAAGACCTGTCATACAAATGTATGTCTCGTGGGGCGACTGTTCACTGCAGGCAATGGATGGGGGGAAAGCAGAGCTGCCTGTTTATGCACATGGTAAGCTAGAGTGCAGAAAATTGTATGAATGTGGTACCACAGACTATGGGCACCAAGTGAATTGCGAACATACATATTTAAGCTCACTGCCTACAAAAGTTTCCTGAAATGATCGTACTCAGATGTTTGTTCTCATAATGCGCAAGAGCGGCAATTAGCACAAAATCTGTTTACAAGCGGCACTCGCAATATGTTTCCCAATTTGATAGAACACTGCAATATCACAAAACTGAGTAATGAAGCAAAATACACAACCATTTGTAGGGTAAGGCAGAGGCAGCACTTGTGATGCAGGTACTACTTCCCTAAGAATAAGCTATAAAGTGGTAACAATCACTGGACCCAGACCGGCAGTCACTGGAACCTTGGAACGTTCAACGCAATATCCAGCGAAGCTAGTTAGCAAAACTACTCGGGGAACAAGAAGGAGTTAGTTCGGACGTCATTGGCCTTAGCGAAGTTAGGAGAGCAGGTGAAACTTCATCATCATCATCGTTGTCAGCCTGTATACGCCTACTGCAGGGCAAAGGCCTTTCCCATAGATCTCCAATTATCCCTGTCCTGTGCTAACTGGGCCCAATTTATCCCCGCAAACTTCCTGATCTCGTCTGCCCACCTAACTTTCTCCCGCCCCCTGCTACGCTTGCCTTCTCTAGGAATCCACTCTGTTACCTTTAATGACCAACGGTTGTCTTGTCTTCGCTTTACATGGCCCGCCCACGCACATTTCTTCTTCTTAATTTCTGTATGTCCCTAACACGTGTTTGTTCCCTAACCCACACCGCTCTCTTCTTGTCCCTTAAGGTTACACCTACCATTTTCCGTTCCATAGCTCGCTGCGTCGTCCTCAATTTAAGCTGAACCCTCTTAGTTAGCCTCCAAGTTTCTGCCCCGTAGGTGAGTACCGGTAAGATGCAGCTGTTATACGCTTTCCTCTTCAGAGATAATGGTAAGCTACCATTCATTATCTGATAATGCTTGTCGAATGCACCTCCACCCCATTCTAATCCTCCTAATTACCTCAGCCTCATGATTCGGTCACTACCTGGCCTAAGTAGACATATTCACTTACTACTTCCAATGCCTCACCAGCTATCTCAAATCGCTGTGCTCGCCCAAGGCTATTGAACATTACTTCGGTTTTCTGCATATTAATTTTCAGGCCCACTGTTCTACTTTTCCTGTTTAGGTCAGTAATCATCCTTTCTAACTCATTTGCCGAGTTACTTAGCCCGGCAATGTCATCAGGAAATCTGAGGTTACTGAGGTATTCCCCATTAACCCTTACCCACACCTGTCCCCAATCCAGTGTTCTAAATACTTCTTGTAAACATGCTGTGAATAACATTGGAGAGATTGTGTTGCCTTGCCTTACGCCCTTTCTTATAGGTATTTTGCTGCTGTCCTTATGGAAGACTATGGTGGCCGTGGAGCCGTTGTAGATGTCTTCCAGTAGTTTTACGTAGTACTCGTCTACGCCCTGATTCCGCAATGCTTGCGTGACTGCTGAGGTATCGACCGAGTCAAATTCTTTCTCGTAATTGATGAGGGCTATATATAGGAGCTGCTTATACTCCGCGAATTTCTCTATCACCTGATTAATAGATTGAATGTGGTCTACTGTTGAGCAGCCTGTACGAAACCCTGCTTGTTCGTAAGGTTGACTGAAATCTAAGGTGGCACCAATTCTGTTAGCGATTACCTTGGTAAATACCTTGTAGACGACTGACAGTAAGCCAAACGGCCTGTTTTTTCAAGCCCTTTGTGTCGCCCTTCTTATGAATTAGGATGACGTTCGCATTCTTCCAAGATTCCGGTATGACCGCAGTCATTAGACATTGCGTACATAGTACAGTGAAGCTCACATAATATTAAACAACGGACATGTCCTCTTCTATAGAGGACTGGCCGAAAAGAGAGAATATGGCGTCGGGTTCCTAATTCACAAAGATATAGCGGGAAACGTAGAATAATTCTACAGCATTAACGAAAGGGTGACATGCGTCGTAATAAAACCAGATAAGCGGTATAAACTTAAGATAATCCAAGGATACACACCAAGAACGAGCTACGACGACGAACAAGTAGAGCAGCTCTACGAGGATATCGAATTAGCAATGAAGGAAGTACAGACACAATACACAGTAGTCATGGGTGATTTCAACGCAAAAGTAGGGACAAAACAAAGTGGAGAACAGGCGATTGCCAACTACGGTGTCGGCCTAGGAATAACCGTGGGAAAATGCTATTACCATTAGCCGAAAGAAACCGACTCCGAATAATGAATACCTTTTTTAAGAAACACAAGAATAGGAAGTGGACGTGGAAAAGCCCTTACGGGGTAACAAAGAATGAAATTGACTTTATAATGTGCGAACCACCAGGTATACTTCCAGACACAGAGGTAGTGGGGAAGATAAAATGCAGCGATCACAGATTAGTAAGGGCAAAGATTGTACTTAACCTAAAGAAAACAAGAACTAAATTATTTACTAGAAAAAACGCAAATCTAGAGGTAATCAGAGCGAAGAACGAAGAATTTAAAGCCGCCCTAAAACAAGTTCGAGGCCTTAGGCCAAAGCAATGAAGATTTAGAATAAATAAACAAAACCATAACGAAAACAATCCTTGAAACAGCGACGCATCCTGTGCGTGATAACATGTCTTGTGACGATGGAGTCTCAGTGTGCCTAAGGTGACCCCCCTATAGATCATATCTGATTTCTCTGGTAATATTTCAGTCATCCCTCGCTAATGCTTACATGAGGCCATGTGACACCTTATTAAGTTTCTATAGGGCAGAAAATTAATTTGAAGGCACTTCATACACTCCGCAAGTGACGCCGGCGCCGACGCTCTGCGTCACTTGCGGTAAGAGAGCTCACGTGCTTCCGGGCACGGCTTTTGCAGACGCTTTTTGCGTAAGGCAGCTGGGCGCGCACTAGCGCCAACCTAGCCAAGAAACGCTTTCGCGTTAATATGCTCGCTGCTTGCCACGATGAGGAAAATCAGATGGTGCGTCCCTTTGCCGCGAGTCCAATGCCTTGAACAATAAGGAAGCAAACAACGTGCATATGTAGTTGAAAGAAAAGAAACTACGCTGTACCGATAGTTCTGGTGCCGACCTAACCAATCGAGCTCGCGTTGTAAAAGAATTATACATTTCGCGTTCCAGAAGAGCTGCTGTGCAGATAATTGTCGTCTATCCGACACTTTCTTTTCGTTAGTCCATAAAATAATTTGCAGCTACTGAGGAGGCGCAAGAAATAAATGCACGGTGAATCGGTCCCGGTTGTCCTTGAGACGTCAAGCTTCTGCGCTGGGCGTTTCTCCTTCTGCATAAGCTGTCTCGCACGACAGAGGGCGCGTCGGCGCCGTGCCCTACGGCGTGGCTTTACCGGGCCGCCCGAACCAGCCCCGTTGTCTTTCCCGCGCAAGGGAGGCGACCCACAAAGCAGTCTGCCATTTCCTCGAGCAGTCCGGCCTCGCCAGCCGGTTGCTCTCTGTCGTAGTACGGTGCCGGGTGACAACTCGCTCGAGGAGGCCGCATCGGAAACGAACTCCATGCGTCACTTTATTAAAAGGACACAGGAATAGAAAATGTTTTAAATCCTAAGCATTTCCTAGCGAACTTCGGCGACTTTGAGCGTATCTATCTATCTATCTATCTATCTATCTATCTATCTATCTATCTATCTATCTATCTATCTATCTATCTATCTATCTATCTATCTATCTATCTATCTATCTATCTATCTAGCCGCCTAAGGCTTTGTGCTGTCCTGGCCGTTTCGTTAATGGGATGTATACGAAAATTGGTATGCAACGACATGACTGCATGTCGAGCATAAATAACAAGTCGTAACACGAAAATCATGACATGCATTTCATGAGGGGTATGATTTACGTGCCATGGTCTTGGTGCTCTCCTGGCCTTTTCGTTAATGGGATGTATGCTAAGATTGGTGCGGCACAACATGACTGCACGACGAACATAAATGACACCTCATAACACCAAAATCAAGATTGCCCGTCATGAGCGGCATGATTTACGTGCCGCTATCTTGGTGCTCTTGCGGCCGTTTCGTTAACTTGATATATACTAAGATTGGAATGGCGAGACCACAATATGACCACCATGGGTGACACTTTCTCACAACATGAAAATCGTGACATGCATGTCATGAGCGGCATGATTTACATGCCACGCGTTTCATTAATGGTATGTTTACCAAAATTGCTATGGCACAACACGACTGCATGTCGTTTCGTTAACTTCATATGTATCAAAATCGGTATAGCGAGACAACAATTCAGATCCATTTTACGTTCCTGATGTGTGCTTCGTATTTCCTTGATTCCCACTGCACGTGGGATCTGTCAATTGTTTTTTTGTTTGTTTTGTTTCTCGTACTGGGAAAGATACCTTTCCACAACACGAAAAGCAGATGAGACATACGCCTTGCATAAGAAAGGAAACGTGAATAAAGAAAATACAAAGAGGTGCCGCTCGGAGCGTGTCGTGTAGCGCCACAGATTTCTAACGGCTCCTATACGGCCTACGCAATTCTTTCTCGGCAACAACTAAATAAATAAATAAATAAATAAATAAATAAATAAATAAAAGGTGTGGTTCAGGGAAGCCAGAGACTCCAGAATACATGTCCCAGAAAACTCTATTGAGCTAATGGGGCTGGAATAGGAACAAAAAAAAATATAATACGACTGGGGAATATGACGTCATGCAATGTGAACTACGGCGCGGATTTAAACATGCAACTTTGATTTTCATTTTGCTTCTAATATGGAGCATAAACAGCAAAACTAACAACAATTGAATTAAACCGAATCACAATCCTCTCAAAACATTTCTTGTTGTAGCACACAACCAAGAGGAAAGAGAGAGATGAGTCTGAATACTGACTTCTATGTCTTTTTTTCTTGGTTTTGCGCTACAACAAGAAATGGTTAGCAAACACCAACTCGCCCAAGAAGCAGTCCTATTGGAACAATCTTGTCGGCTGAAAGCCCCTTAGCGGCTATGTTCTCTGTCTCTTCCAGGAAATCTATTCAGCAGAGTTAGTGCCCGTCTACCTGTGGATATTTCTGGAGGTAAGTTGGGCACTTTTGAGGCGGTAGTGATCGCCACTGTGAGGCTCAGGAAGCCTCAAGTTGTGGGAAATTGGGTGCAGGACTGTTCTGAATCAATATTTCGTTTTGCAAGGAATAAACGTTTAGCGGCTTTCCTCCTGCCATCTTCAAGAGGTCGGTGTTCTTTCACACGTCTTCGCGGCTTGCAACGGGCGCCGTAAACGTGCACCTTCACTTAAAGTAAGCGTTTAGTAGCAAAGCCAGAATGTTGTGATCGGGGTTTTTTTCAAAGGCACAGCAAGGGGAGCTGACGATCGGTAGCTCAGCCGGATCGGTCTGGTTTTTGAATGACGAGTTTACGAGATCCAAACTAGAACCTCAGGGAATTTGGTGGCCTGAATCGATAAACAAATCGTTAAGAACCAACATTTACACAAGTGGACTTGTCTTAGTCACGACGGCAAGCCTTATATCGGCCTCGAGGAGTTACGGAGTCGCCCTCTATGTGCTGCGTAGTAGGAGGGATAACGCGCTACGCTCCCTCATAGGTTTGGGGACAGAAAATGTAGCGCGGGAGCCCTCCTGGCCATTTATGTTGGTATTCTCGAAACGAAAGAAGCTAACCAGGATATAACGAACTAACGGCTATAACGAAGCAATCATTATTCCCCTTGAACTTCCCATAGACGACATGGATATTGGCTATAACGAATTAATGTTTACGACGAAGCGATTGCGACTCCTCCTTCAAGTTCGTTATAACGAGGTTTTACTGTATTTTGCTGCCAAGTATTAATTCTGTGAGCAAGCCCAAAACACAGCGTGGTTTACAGACGCTATCTTTACAGAATGCGTACAATAAACACTCACCAAGCAAGGTCGCCGCGGTGTGCCTCTAACAGGCTTATTGCGTGAGAGATAGGCAGTCACATTAGGAGCAAATCATGTCAATCGCGTCCTCATAGCGGGCTGTCTGTTCAGCCAAGTGTATCATTGGCGGAAGAAACTAGCGCCGACCAATCGTTCAAAAATAAAACAAGACGTTTCGGCTCCACTGCGGGAGCCTTGTTCACAATGAAATGAAAAACGAAAGTGTATCATTACAAAATAAAGAATCAGTGTAGCGACCGCATGGGTTAGCAGCGACCGATATACTATGCACCTGCCTGTATGTCCGCGGACAATGCCTATCTTTTGTTGTGAGCACGTTCCCACGCAGCGCTTTAAGCTTTAGACTGCGTTATACGAGCATTTTACAGTATGTAAACAACCGCCGTTGCGTGGGCGCTATTATAAGAGTGGCTTCGAAATAATTCACTTATGTCTACGACTTCGACGCCTCAGAGAATTGTGATGTGCCATCGCAGCGATTATGCCTTCACCGCCACAATAGATAGTTTGCGTGTTTTTCCTGAGGTGTATGTTCGCGTGGATGTGCCGCTGTATATAGATATGTGTGTATGTATCTGTGTGACTGCTACCTCCTTGGTGCCTATATATTTCCATTTTATCTTCGCACGTCCATTCCGGCATAGGAAATTATAGATTTCATTACTCATTGCACATCATGCAACCGCGACTTACAACCAGCGATTTGTTTTGTTTTTCCATTCACGTACGTCGCAAAAAAAAAAAAAAAAAACTTATGTTTTACCTACGTGGAAGGTCTCAATAAGTCCTTTTACCCTAACTTCTAGTACAACGTTCGGGCTACGCGCGGAATGCGGCACGCGAAAACATGCCTGATTAGCTACAACGGAGCAGTTAAAACGGCTCGCTAAAATACGATTTTCCATGCGCGTCTATCTACCTGTCAGAGCAATTTTAAGAACCATGACGTCCTCGATGTCGCGATCAGCAAAAATAGATAATCGCGGACATTTTGAGACCAAATACTGTACAAAATAGTAACGCGCATAGAAACTATCGCGCATGAAATGCTTTGAAAGCATGTACGTTTGACGTTGCGGAACCGCCGCCACTGAGACCGCCAAGGGTCACAGGTTCGACGCCGCCCCCCCCCCCCCCCCCCTCTTTTTTTTTTCAAGGATGGTTGTCATAAGCTCGAGATTACGTCGGTAGGGGGGCCTGGCCACGGTTGGGTACCTGAAAGGCTTTCAGTCGTTCAATTGCCGTTTACGACTCACTCCTACACCAGAACAGGAATTGGCCTCCCTGGTGAAGTACTTGGCCACCACCTCCCACACGGTGTCTACAATTAAACCCTCGCCCTCAGTGTCCAGCAGCTGCAGCACATCTGTCCACGGCGGCGGTCAGCTCTGTGAAGCAGCAGAGGGCAGTAACAATCACTGGACCCGGACAGGCCGCCACTGGAATCTAAACATTGGAACGTTCAATGCAAGATCCCTCTCAAGCGAAGCTAGATTAGCGGACTTACTCGAGGAACTAGAGGGAGTTAATTGGGACGTCATTGGCCTTAGCGAAGTTAGGAGAGCAGGTGAAGCTTACATAGTCTTAAACAATGGACACGTCCTCTGCTATAGAGGATTACCCGAAAAGAGAGAATATGGCGTTGGGTTCCTAATCCACAAAAATATAGCGGGCAACGTAGATGAATTCTACAGCATTAACGAAAGGGTAGCATGCGTCGTAATAAAACTAAATAAGCGGTATAAACTTAAGATAATCCAGGGATATGCGCCAACAACGAGCTACGACGATGAACAAGTAGAGCAATTCTACGAGGATATCGAATTAGCAACAAAGAAAGTACGGACACAATACACAGTAGTCATGGGGGATTTCAACGCAAATGTAGGAACGAAACAAAGTGGAGAGCAGGCGATTGGCAACTACGGCGTCGGCCGTAGGAATAACCGTGGGGAAATGCTAGTACAATTTGCCGAAATGAACCAGCTTCCAATAATGAATACGTTCTTCAAGAAACACAAGAATAGGAAGTGGACGTGCAAAAGCCCTAACGCGGAAACAAAGAATGAGATCGACTTTATAATGTGCGAACAACCAGGTATAATTCAAGACACAGAAGTAGTGGGGAAGATAAAATGCAGCGATCACAGACTAGTAAGGGCAAAGATCGTACTTAACCTAAAGAAAACAAGAACTAAATTATTTACTAGAAAATAATGTAATGTAGAGGTAATCAGAGCAAAGAACGAAGAATTTAAAGTCGCCCTAAGCAACAAGTTCGAGGCCCTAGGCGAAAACGGTGACGATTTAGAACAAATAAACAAAACCATAACAAAAACAATCCTTGAAACCGCGATAGAAGTCGGGGGTAAAACAACAAAGCAAGCAAAAAGTAAGCTGTCCCGATCTACCAAGGACTTAATAAAAAAAACGCCAACAAATGACAGTAACTTCATCAAAAGATAAGATAAAATTCGCAGAACTGTCAAAATTGATCAGTAAAGCCAGGCAAAGAGATGTAAGAAACTTTAACATGAGAGAAATAGAGAAAGCAGTAGAAAAAGGCACCAGCATTAAATCGGTCAAAAAGAAACTGCACTTAGGACAAAACAAAATGCATGCGCTAAAAGATAAACTAATGTTATCAACAGTTTCACCGAAATAGTAAAGGTAGCAGAAGATTTCTACTCGGAACTGTACAGCTCTCAGACAGACCGTGCAACCTTAATAGAAATAGAACCAGAGGAGGTCACCGAAATTCCATATATAACCGCTGACGAAGTCAAAAAAGCTGCCAAAGGCATGTCCCGCGGTAAAGCAGCTGGTGACGATGGTATAACAGCCGACTTGATCAAAGACGGAGGAGATATTGTACTTGAAAAACTTGCATCGCTCTTCACGAAATGTATCAAGACATGTAGTGTACCGCGCAGCTGGAAAAATGCTAATATAATCCTTATCCACAAGAAAGGTGACATAAAGGAGTTAAGGAGTTAAAGAATTACAGACCAATCAGCCTACTCCCAGTAATATACACGCTATTTACAAAGGTAATTTCTACGAGGATAAGATAAACACTCGACTTTAACCAACGGAGAGAGCAAGCTGGCTTTAGGAAAGGTTACTCGACAATGGACCACAGCCACGCTATCAACCTAATAATTGAGAAGTACGCGGAATATAACAAACCTCTTTATATGGCGTTTATCGACTACGAGAAAGCATTTGACTCCATAGAAATACAAGCAGTTCTAGAAGCTCTACGTCGACAAGGGGTACCTGGTGTATACGCGAAAACCATAAACAACATATACAAAGATTGCACAGCCACACTACTCCTAAATGAGAGAAGCAGAGAAATGCCGATCAGGAGAGGTGTGAGACAGGGAGATACAATATCCCCGATGCTATTCACTGCATGTTTAGAGGAAGTCTTTAAACGTCTAGACTGGGAAGAAAAGGGCATTCGAATAGACGGAGAATATCTAAACAATTTAAGATTTGCAGACGATATTGTGCTCTTTAGCAATGATGGTGACAAATTACAAAACATGATTGATGACCTAAACAGGGAAAGCATTAAAATTGGATTAAAAATGAATAGGCAAAAGACCAAAGTTATGCTCAATAGCTTAGCTAAGGAACAGGAATTTAAAATCAACAATGAACCCTTACAATGTGTAAACGAATATGTATATCTGGGACAGTTAATATCAGGAACTCCTACCCAGGAAAAAGAAATTCTCCGTAAAATAAGGATGGGATGGAGCGCATTCGGAAGGCATTACGAAATCGCGACCGGAAACTTACCGCTCTCTTTAAACCGAAAAGTATTCAATGACTGCATTCTCCCAGTACCAACGTACGGCGCAGAAACATGGAGAATAACGAAAAAACTAGAGATGAAACTAAGGGGCACGCAACGTGCAATGGAAAGAAAAATGATAGGGGTAACGCTAAGACATAAAAGACGAGCGGAATGGATCAGAGAACAGACAGGAGTAGCCGATATTATCTTATCAATTAAAAGAAAGAAGTGGACCTGGGCAGGACATGTCATGAGGAGGAAGTAAGAGCGACGGAATGGATACCAAGAGAGGGAAAACGCAACAGTGGTAGGCAAAAGGTTAGATGGAGCGGTGAAATTAAAAAGTTTGCGGGCATAAAGTGGAACCAACTCGCTCAGGATAGGGTGGATTCGAAATCGTTGGGAAATCGTCCTGCAGGGGACCTAGACAGGATGATGATGATGATGATCGCAGCGATTCAACCTTTTCTTTCTGTTCTATGTTCTTGGAGGTTTCAATGTTATTTCTCGTCGTACCATATAGGTGGAGCAGCGCACGTTGATGATGACAAAAAAAAAAGGCGGGGGGTGGGGGGGGGGGGGGGGGAAAGATGAAAAATTAGAGTCCTGTACGCCATTTTTTTTCTTTTTTCCTTCTTTCCTGCATAGAGTGCTGCTTTTCCCGTGCGGTTTGCTTTCACTCACCAACTCATCCGGTTTCTAACCGTATCTAATTAGATTCTTTCTCATGTTTCATTGCACTGTGTATTCCACTCCACTCACCGAGCAATTTCGTTTGTGTAGAGAGTATCGTCGCTCTTTAATGCACCTTGTTTGCGTCAGGAAGACGCAAGGTTGGCTCAGAAAAAATTACTGCTAAAATAAACACAACGCTCGTTTTGATAAGTCCCAGCTGCTGCACTCAACTCGCTGCGGGCATCTACGAGCCTTGCATGTATAGGTTATTGCATTCGACGAATCCATGCAAAGGACTGACCATCTGCGGGTGAATTTGTGGACGCTGAGCTCGGAGCAGGTGACAAAGGCTGCATTGGGCGGCTCTCAGATCGCATCGCACCTGGTAAAACGAAGGACCGTTTTCGGCATCCGAGAAGTAAGTGTTAACAACGGTGCCGGCGTGCGTGGCGGGCGCCTGCTACTATAAGCAAACGTCGCAGCAGCATGCTTGCTTGTTCTCACGTAGGCTTTCCTGTCCCGCGGGTACGCGTGAGGAGAAACTCTGTGGCGTTCGTCTGGCACTGAGACTACTATGTTGGACGACTTGGACGGCAGTGACCATTTTGCTGCTTTCAAGTGTAGCAAAGCACGCACACGGAGAGAGTCAGCGATTAATCAGTAACGCCGCGCATGCAGGAATGTTTTCAGCTCGGCTTGCCACTTCGGAAGCAGAGGGTGCAGCCACGTGATCCCACGTCACGCGTACGTCGGCTTATCCAGTGGTGGTTCTTTGGTGGAGCTGCCTTCTCCCCTCCTCAGAAGGAGAGGAGGAAAAGAGAGGCATGTGCAAAAAGACAAAGAAACAGGGAGAAAGAAAGGGGGGGTGGGTGTGATTCCACGTCTTAACAGGACTTATTGCCGGGCTAGTTGGTATGCATCCATTTTAGCTTTAAGGCGCCAAAACACACGAAGCACAGGCGAGCTTACAGGAGAGAGTGCCACTGGCAACTGCTTTATTTGGCACCTGCATATATTGCAGAAAATACCGCGTATATATATATATATATATATATATATATATATATATATATATATATATATATATATATATATATATATATATATCAGAATTGACGATGCGCCTCTTAGAGAACGACGGTTTATTAAGTCAACGTTTCGGTCGGAGCCTGACCTTTTTCAAGACATCTCTACGTATCATCATTACTTGTACATCTTCCTCATCTGTACATATATCATCATCAGCTTCCCGGTTCGTTTTTGCCCGCTGTAGCTCGCGCTCGGCTGGAATAAAAGCGGTACCTCACAAGTGGTGGAAGGTGCTTCTCGTCCTCGAAGACCTCTCGCAAGTTTTTTCACTGGAGCTTCGCTCGGGCCGCCGCCTACTACCTCCTACCATGCAAGTTCCACCGAGCCCAACGCCGCCGCCGCACTACAGCCTGCGCAACCCGTGATGGCCATCAGCACCCGCCAACGCGACCCTCCGGTCTTCGCCGGCTTACGAGGCGATGACGTCGAAGACTGGCTTAAAAACTACAACCTGGTCAGCGACTTCAACAGGTGGGACGCTTCACAAAAGCTTAGCAACGTCCCCTTCTACCTCTCCGATGTCGCCAAAACCTGGTTTTGGAACCACGAGCCCGATATTCCAGACTGGGCGACATTCACGGAACATATCCGTCAAATTTTCGGTGCTCCGTCTGTTCGCGCTGAGGTCGCGAAGAAGAAGCTCGGTGAGCGTATCCAATCTCTTGGGGAATCATACACCTCGTACATCGAGGATGTCCTTGCCTTGTGCAAGCGCGCTAACGCCATGATGTCCCAGACAGACCAAATACGCCACGTTATTAAAGTCATAAACACCATCGCCTTCAATGCCCGCGCTACGCATAACCCAGCAACAATTCAGGAGGTGATTGCCATTTGCCAGCGACTTGAGGAACTACAATCCCTCAGGCTATCCACAGATACTTCTGACATTCGTTTTCCATCGACCACCGACTTGCGTACAGTGATACGCGACATCGTTCGTGAGGAGCTTCACGCGCAATGTTCATCCTGTCCTACGGCCGCCAGTGTCCCCCCTCTTCGAATACTTCACGCGACATCATTAAGCAAGAGATTGCATCCGCGTCGCGTCCGACGTGCCCCGACAGTTCCTGCGCTCGCCAAGTGCCAACTTATGCTGATATAGCGGCGCTCGCTCCATGGGCTCCCGCGGCCCTGCCAACACCTGCAGCTCAAGTCCCTGTGGCTTCGTTGTCACCAACGATGCGTCCGCAGCCTTACTACGCTGCTCCTCGTCCTACTCGACCGATTTGCTTTTACTGTGGTTATCGAGGACACATCTCTCGTTTTTGCCGACGACGTCAATCCGATGAGCAACGTGGCTATATTCCCGAAGAGCGCATCAGCACACGTCCCCCAGGGGGATACCAGCGGACGTCCTACCGCTACCGGTCGCCTTCGCCTCCTTACACTGCCGCTATGCCCACCGATACTCGAGATTCTC
This sequence comes from Hyalomma asiaticum, assembly GCA_013339685.2. Lineage (NCBI taxonomy): Eukaryota > Metazoa > Arthropoda > Arachnida > Ixodida > Ixodidae > Hyalomma > Hyalomma asiaticum. Next base: position 18,096,412 of record CM023484.1, read on the forward strand.
GCCGCCGATCACCATCTCCGCGTCGTCGCTCAGTGTCGCCTCTCAGGCCCGCCTCCAACATCGCCAACTCCCGCTCGGAAAACTCCCCAATGCAGTTTTAGGAGGGGAAACTGCATTCACTGGACAGCCTGAAATTCCTCCATCGTATCTGTTGTTAGTGTGCGCAGAAGGCATACACGTGCAAGCTCTCGTGGATACCGGCGCTGCAATTTCTATTATTCGTGCAGACTTTTGCTCCCGCCTGCGTAAAGTGACCACGCCATACAGTGGCCCTCCTCTGCGTGGTGCTACCAACGTGGTCATTCGTCCGGGCGCCCAGTGTACGGTTCGTGTCGTGATAGGTGCAATACGGCACCACATAGTGTTTGTAGTATTTCCTGAGTGTACGCACGAACTCATTTTGGGATGGGATTTTTTGTCGTCAGCGTCCGCGTCTATTTCCTGCCGTCAGCGCCTCATACAACTGGACTCCACTGGCTCTTCCCTTCCCAACCATGAAGAACGAATTCGCCTTGTTGCCTCTTCCGATTACGTACTTTGGCCAGCTGGAGAACAAATTATACGCGTTCACTCCAGCACCATTATGAATGGTGATGTGTTTATTTTACCTTACGGGCGTACTCTTTCTCGAGGGATTGTGATTGACCCTGGCCTCATTCGCTTCACTGCGGGGTCTGCTCTCGTTACCACCATAAACCAGACTCCCGAACCTCAAATGCTACCCCGTGGGTCGAGTATCACTTGTATTGTTGAGGCCCATCCTATTGGAATTGTTGCCCTTTCGCCTGTACCGTCCGAGTCCAAAACGCCGCCGCTCATTGCCTCTGTCACCAAACCCGTGCTATTATGTACGGGGCGCGATCGCCGGAAATAATTCCAAGAACCAACGTCTTGGTTCCCCGAAAAAGATCCCACGAAAGCTTGGACAATAAGATTTTTGGTCCCCTTTAGCACACTAGCAAAACGCCAGCAGTGGTTCAAAGACCGAGTCAGAGCCAAGGGTGGTCAAATAAAACAAATATATCTTCATCAAATAGGCAGTCACTCAAACGTACACAACACGGCTTTCACAAACTCAAAAACAGATGGGTCGCAAAGTTATACAAGGCCAACCAACACGAACAAGTTCATGCACTGCAACAATGAACAAAATACAAAGAGTCCTATTCACCAAGACACGTACTCGGCGTCTTCTTGCAGGTGGCCTGTCAGCTGGCTCGGCGTCTAAGTCACGCAGACTTTTGCTTCTTCTTTTTACTTGCAGCTCTTCTCTCTCTTCGTCTCTTCTTCCCCCTCCTTCTGCGGCCCGTGTCCGACCGCTTATATAGTCCTGGGAAAGGGTACTAGAAGGTTCCGTAGGGCCACGTGACCCAGAGCACACATACAATTGGGAACCTTCTCGCCCACTCTCGAACCTTCCCCGTTGGGGCGGCGCCTCTCTCTCTCTCTCACTGCGCGGGGAGCGTCGGTGTGTACTCTCCGCCTTCTCTTTCTCCTTACGTCTGCGCCGCGCGCGCGCTCGCCGCGATAAGAAAGCTTCTACAACATTCTGGCCTTTTGTAGGCGCGGCGTGACTTTTGAGTGCCTCTCCCGAGCGCCGCTTTTCTTGTTGTTGTTTCGGCCTTTGGACGCCGGGTTTTACTTCAAAATAGGCACTATTTTATGACACTGCCCCCCACTTTAAGAATATTATGAAATAATATTCAAAAACACACAAAATAGTGCACACACAAATATAAACACACAAAGTTCCACAAGTCTTCTCACAATCAATAGCACATAAGTCCACTTGAGAGTTCAAACACATGAGTCCACACTCGGAACGTCGCGACACTTTCACAATGCATCGCGCACACACGTCACGTAAAAATACATCGCTTGAAAGCTTCACAACTCGTCGCGTACACACGCGTAATACAATAACACTCCATACATGCATTTTCTCAAAGTTTACAATATATTCAAATGTAACACACACACGTCGATACATGAGAATTTCGTTTCACTCAACATGAACAACACATGCAGTTTCACCCTGCGAAAGGACAGTTAAATTCAGGATCTCGAGACTGCCTTTCTCTTACGTCGCTGTTTGTTCTTTTTCTTTTTCTTCCGGGTGAATCTTGGCGTTAGCTGTTGTGGTGAATGCGCCTTATCCACTTCGCAACGCTGTGCTGGCTCCGATGCGATTTGCAGTTCTTTCTCGTCTCTGTCGATCTTTGGAGTCTCCTTGCTCGGTGCTTTATTCTCATTCTCCGCACTTGCATCAAAAGTTGCGCTGTTAGTGCACACCCCATCTGACTGTACTTCACTGCATGGTATCACGGTTGTGGCAGCCTCTCGCCGTTCGCGAGTCTCCTGGGCTTCTAATGAAGCTGGTGCTGAATTCTTCTCGGAGTCCGGCATTACAGAATGCTCAACAGGCTTCTCTTCGAATCGAGTTCGAGCTGCAGCTGCTGGTGGTTCCCGATGGGGTTCATTCTTCGGCTCTTCACATTGAGGCTTCGGATCGTTAGGGCCTCGTGCACCTCTGATATTTCCCACGATCAGATCATAAAGTGGGTTCTCCATACACAGAGCCGTAACCATCCCACTGTAGTAGGGGGTTTCCACCTTGATCCTCGCTTCAGGGAGCCTCCTCGCTGTACCATCAATTAGGCAAACGATACCTTTCGCGCCTGTGAGCTCGTGGTTCCGGACCAAATTCCTTCGCACAATTACTGTGCTGCTACCAGTATCCCGTAACACGCTTACACGTTTTCCTGCTACTTTTCCAAAAAGTACTGGCATATTCTTATCCAGGGCTCCGGGGCGTGTAGTCGTTATGGCACCAACGATTGGAACTTTCTTTCCGTCTTTAAGTTCCAAGAAGCCTTGGACCTTTTCATCCTCTTCCTGTTTCGGCGGGGCATATACACAAGATACCTGCTGAACCTCTTTCACTTCATTCCGACACGCGTCAGCTTTGTGACCGGTCTGTCCGCATTTAAAGCACTTCGCACTCGGGCGAGAAAAATTTGTTCGGCAGTCACTAGCACGATGTCCCAGCCGATTGCACAGGAAACACCTCGTAACAGGCTTCGGAGGGCTTCTTCTTTCATCAAGTGTTGATGGCTTCACATCTTCCATTCCCTCCCTTCTGATCTTGCCAAGATTGGTGCCTCCTTGCGCTTCCAAGAATTGGTCTGCTAATTCCAGCATGTCACTGAGAGACTCGGCTTTTCTCTCTTTCAGATAAAGAGACAGGCTCGGGTGGCAACTGACCAGAAATTGCTCCTTAATGAGAAGCTCTCTAAGCGCACCGTACTCCTGTTCAGTTCCTGAAAGTTCAGTCCACCGATCAAAATAGTGGCTGAGTCGCGCAGCATACTGCGTAGCAGTCTCTCCATCGGCGGGCTTTCCCGTCCTGAACTTGTCTCGGAAGCCTTCTACAGTAAATCTGAATCGTTTCAGCAAAGCGGCTTTAACCCTTGCATAGTTCGAGGCATCCGCAGGCGTCAACCTGCCATACACACTGAGTGCTTCGCCGCTCAAACAAGTACTCAATGCCGTTGCCCATTGCTCTTCCGGCCAATTCTGACTTCTAGCAACGGTTTCGAATCTGTGCAAGTAGGCATCTAAATCATCTTTTCTCTCATCGAACCCCACAAGCAGCTTGCTCGGATTCAGTCTGAACGAGCACTCTTCTCTTTCCGTGCTGTCGACTCGAACGGGCGTGTCAACGCGCTGTTGCAAACGGAGACGTTCAAGCTCCAACTCATGCTGCCTTTGCCTTTCTCTCTCAGCCATCTCCGCTTCTCTCTGTTCTCTTATTTGGCGCTCATTCGCCTCTCTTTCTTCTTTTGCTCTTTCAGCCGCTATCCTCTCCTTCTCTATCTCCGCTTTCAGCTGCTGTTCCATTCTTTCTCTTTCTTCTTTCATTTGTCTCTCCATCGCTTCCGTTTCTCTTTCTTTCGCTTCCCTTTCTTCTTTCGCTCTTTCAGCTGCTAGCCGTTCCTTCTCAATCTCCGCTTTCAGCTGCTGTTCCATTCTTTCTCTTTCTTCTTTCATTTGTCTCTCTTTCGCTTCCCTTTCTCGTTCCTTCTCTTGTCTTTCTTGTTCTTTGGCTTCTCTCGCTTCTTTTTCTTTCTGGGTAACCCACTTCCGTAGCTCAGCTCCGGTTAGACCCATCTTTTCACCAAGGACAATCAATTTCTCAAGATCCATGGTGCCCTTCCACAAAATCTAGCCGCGTGCACAAACAAATATCTGCCTATACCTCAACTCTCAAAGTATTCTCTCCACACAGGTTAGCGAGAACGTGGTGCAACACACAATATCGTATACGCCAACACGTACACAACCCAAGGCTCGTCCTCCGTACTTTGAACACACTTAAGCGCCAAAGAAGTCCTAGTCGCGGACGCCAGAAATATTGTCACCAAACCCGTGCTATTATGTACGGGGCGCGATCGCCGGAAATAATTCCAAGAACCAACGTCTTGGTTCCCCGAAAAAGATCCCACGAAAGCTTGGACAATAAGATTTTTGGTCCCCTTTAGCACACTAGCAAAACGCCAGCAGTGGTTCAAAGACCGAGTCAGAGCCAAGGGTGGTCAAATAAAACAAATATATCTTCATCAAATAGGCAGTCACTCAAACGTACACAACACGGCTTTCACAAACTCAAAAACAGATGGGTCGCAAAGTTATACAAGGCCAACCAACACGAACAAGTTCATGCACTACAACAATGAACAAAATACAAAGAGTCCTATTCACCAAGACACGTACTCGGCGTCTTCTTGCAGGTGGCCTGTCAGCTGGCTCGGCGTCTAAGTCACGCAGACTTTTGCTTCTTCTTTTTACTTGCAGCTCTTCTCTCTCTTCGTCTCTTCTTCCCCCTCCTTCTGCGGCCCGTGTCCGACCGCTTATATAGTCCTGGGAAAGGGTACTAGAAGGTTCCGTAGGGCCACGTGACCCAGAGCACACATACAATTGGGAACCTTCTCGCCCACTCTCGAACCTTCCCCGTTGGGGCGGCGCCTCTCTCTCTCTCTCACTGCGCGGGGAGCGTCGGTGTGTACTCTCCGCCTTCTCTTTCTCCTTACGTCTGCGCCGCGCGCGCGCTCGCCGCGATAAGAAAGCTTCTACAACATTCTGGCCTTTTGTAGGCGCGGCGTGACTTTTGAGTGCCTCTCCCGAGCGCCGCTTTTCTTGTTGTTGTTTCGGCCTTTGGACGCCGGGTTTTACTTCAAAATAGGCACTATTTTGTGACAGCCTCTTCAACACCGTTCTCGGCCAACATAAGCGCCGATCTGACACCTGCCCAGAAACAAGATCTTCTGTCCCTGTTAAGCAAACACCATTCCTTATTCGACGTCAATTCACCGGCACTCGGTATGACTACCACTGCAACTCACCGTATAGAGACTGACGGCTCCTGCGTTGTTCATCGACGGCCATATCGCGTGTCTCATAAGGAGAGGAAAATAATCGAAGAAAATGTGTCAGACATGCTTCGGAGAAATACGCCCTTCCTCCAGCCCTTGGTCCTCCCCGGTAGGTTTGGTGCAAAAGAAAGACGGTTCCGTGCGTTTTTGTGTGGATTACCGCGCGTTGAACAAAATCACGCGCAAAGACGTTTACCCTCTCCCACGGATTGACGACGCACTGGACTCGTTACACGGTGCCGAATACTTTTCGAGTCTAGATCTTAGGCCAGGCTACTGGCAAATACAGATGCGCGAATCCGACAAAGAGAAAACTGCTTTCGCCACCCCAGATGGGCTTTACGAGTTTAATGTGATGCCCTTTGGGCTCTGTAATGCACCTGCTACATTCGAGCGCATGATAGATAACGTCTTGCGTGGGTTGAAATGGAAGACTTGTCTCTGTTACCTAGATGACATTGTCGTATTTTCAACCACGTTTTCACAACACCTAGAACGCCTCGAAGTCCTCGTCTGTCTCGCAAAGGCTGGCCTACAGCTCAACACAAAGAAATGCAATTTCGCGAACAAGAACATCAAAATTCTTGGACACTTAGTCAGCAAAGGCGGAATTCGGCCGGACCCCGAGAAGCTTGCGGCCGTGCTCAAGTTTCCCCGTCCTTGGCGCCAAAAGGACCTGCGCAGCTTTCTCGGGCTTGCATCTTACTTCCGGCGCTTCATACGCAAATTCGCCGTGCTTGCTTCTCCGCTCCATCACCTCCTCGCGAATGACGCAGCTTTCGTTTGGTCCGACAAATGTGAAAGCGCTTTCGTGGCTTTAAAGCATGCCCTGACTTCCGACCCGGTATTGTGCCACTTTGATCAGACCGCGCCCACTATTCTTCACACTGATGCCAGCACTCATGGTCTCGGTGCTGTTCTTCTCCAACGTGATCACAGCTCTCGCGAACGAGTCGTTGCTTACGCTAGCCGCACTCGCACCGCCGCGGAGAAGAATTACACTATAACCGAACTGGAGTGCCTGGCTGTTGTTTGGGTAGTGCAAAAATTTCGCCCGTATCTCCACGGCCGCCACTTTACAGTCGTTACCGACCATAACGCTTTGTGCTGGCTTTCATCGCTCAAGAACTTAACGGGTCGCCTTGGTCGCTGGGTCCTTCGTTTACAACAGTATGATTTCGAGGTCAGCTACAGGTCCGGAAAGAAGCACCAGGACGCGGATGCTCTATCTCGCTACCCTCTGGCAAACAGTGATGAACCACCGTCGCCTCTCTGCACCAACATACACAACGAGTCTTCATCATCGGGTTTACCTATCTCGACGCTGGACTGGCTCAAACCCGAAAGCTCATCTGTTCTTGTTGCCCACCAAAGTGCCGACCCATACTGCATCAGTATTCTAAAACGCATGAAAGGTTGTTCTCCACCTCCTAACGCCCGGCTTCGTCGACAACTTGCGCAATTCAAACTTCACAATGGAATTTTACATCGCTATATCTACCACGTCGATGGCAACAAATGGGTCCCCGTCATACCACGTTCTCTGCATCGTGAGGTGCTCGAGGCATTTCATGATCACCCGACAGCAGGTCATATAGGCTACCAGAATACGAAGTCGCTGCTCCTGGCCTGGCCTGTTATCATCCGTTGCCAAGCACGTTGCATCATGCGTCCCTTGTCGCAAGCGACCTACAACTGCCCCTCCAGGCCATTTGCAGCCTCTTCCTTGTCCTGCTTCACCTTTCGAGGTCGCTGGCCTGTACGGCCCTCTTCCGAAGACCTCTACCGGCAACCGCTGGATTGTGACGGCCGTTGACCATCTTACACGGTACGCCGAGACAGCGTGTCTGCAATCCGCTACAGCCACCGAAGTCGCCGATTTTTTTTTACGCAGCATCTTTCTGCGCCATGGCGCTCCCCGCGTTCTGCTCAGCGACCGTGGCAAAGTCTTTCTCGCGTCTGTTCTTGCCGAAGTTCTCCGAGCCACGGACGCAGTTCATAAGACCACATCGAGCTACCACCCGCAGACCAACGGCTTAACGGAGCGCTTGCACCGTACGCTCTCGGACATGCTTGCGGTGTATATAAGTCCAGACCAAACAAACTGGGACGCAATCCTGCCGTTCGTAACATTTGCCTACAACACGGCCACGCAACGTACTACAGGATTCTCTCTTTTCTTCTTCGTCTATGGCCGTTCACCAACTTTCGTTCTGGATGTCTCGTTCCTTTCGCCACCTGTACACTCAGTAGCTCCTTTCCCCGAACAATTTTTGTCTCGCCTTGCAGACTGCTGTCATCGCGCCCGCATCAACACCGGCCTCTCCCAAGAAGTACGGAAGTCCCGCTACGATTCTACTCGCCGTGCAGTCAGTTTTCCCCCTGGAGATGAAGTTCTTCTTTGGACACCTGCGCACGTTCCGGGCTTGTGTGAAAAACTGACAAGTCGTTTTATTGGCCCGTACGTTGTCACTGCACAGACATCGCCAGTTAATTACCGCGTCTCGCCTCTGAGGATTCCAGCTGACCACCATTGCCGTGGGACAGAGATCGTCCACGTCTCTCGCTTAAAGCCGTATATTCGGCGCATCCCGTGATGCTTTCGCGCGGCCAGGCGGCCGCTTCCGCCACCGGGGGGAATTAGTGTGAGCGCAACGAACGGTCGCCTTTTCTTCATCTGTACATATCATCATTACTTCTACATCTTCCTCATCTGTACATATCATCATCAGCTTCCCGGTTCGTTTTTGCCCGCTGTAGCTCGCGCTCGGCTGGAATAAAGCGGTACCTCACAATATATATATGATAAAAGGGTCACGTTGAAAAACATGATTTATTACGACGTTTCGGCCGTGATACCGGCCTTTTTCAAGCTTCTAATACAAATGGTACGTACAGAGCCTACATGACAGTAAAGGGGGAAAGAAAGGGAGAGAGCATGGCTGAAGTTGAAAGGGGGAAAAATTCACAGCATATCCACGGAGTGAATCATGATGAGTGGGCGAAGCTCCGGATGTTCATCGTAGACCGTGCCGAGTTCCGGATTAATTTAGTTAACGCGGACGCTACGAATCCTTATGGTTCAACTACGCACAAGTGAAATCTCCCACCGGCACTTCATGGCGTCAAGATCCAGTGCCTATATATGTATATGGGTGGCCGGTGAGCGGTTCTCCAGCGCGAGCAGTCGGTATTTTTCAATCAAAAAACTCGCTAGAAGACGCTGCCTGCGTCAAGCTTGTCTCTCGCGGGTGAGGGCGCGTTCTCCTTCTTTGCGAGCTGGTAGCGCGTTCATCGAAGAAAGAGCGTTTCCTTAACGCGCGCCTTTTGCTCTCTCTGTCTCTCTCTCACACAAGACAGCAGATGGAAGAGTGAGGGAGCTCGCGCGCCGTGAGGCACGCGCCAAGGGCGCGCCTCCCACACGCGCCCTCCTAGTAGCGCGTTCCTATAGTAGGTAACGCGCTACTAGGAACAACGGACGGACGGACCAAAACCTTAAGGAGCTTCGCCCCTCAAAAGGAAAAAGACGAAAGGAAGAAAAAAATTACAGCATATCCACGGAGTGAATGATGGTGAGTGGGCGAAGCTCGGGAGGTTCATCGTAGATCGTGCCGAGTTCTGGAAAAATTTAGTTAACGAGCACGCTACGAATCCTCATGGTTCAACTATGCACAAGTGAAATCTCCCACCGGCATTTCATTGCAAGTCAAGATCCAGTGCCTATATATATACATATATATGGGTTGCCGGTGAACGCTTCTCCAACGCGAGCAGTCGGTATTTATCAATCAAGAAACTCGCTAGGAGACGCTGCCTGCGCCAACGTTGTCTCTCGCGGGTGAAGGCGCGTTCTCCTTCTTTGCGAGCTGGTACAGCGTTCCTCTGAGAAAGAGCGTTTCCATAGCCAACGCGCGCCTTTCGCTCTCTCTCTGTCTCTCTCTCTCTCACACAAGACAGCAGAGGCACGCGCCGGGAGTCAGCGCCGGGAGAGAGAGAGAGTGGCACGCGCCGGGAGGCACGCACCGAGGCGAACGCCGAGGGCGAGCGCGTGCCGGGAGGCATGCGGGTTACGCCTGACGACTGACGCCTGACGCGTGACAAGGTTAGACTAAGAGGAGCTTCGCCCCTAAAAAGGGGAGGGGGACCGTGTATGGAATAGTGGTGGCCGCCTTGAAAGCCCAAAGATAAAAGGGGGTGTTTGACGTATACCGAAGTGGAAGTTAAAGGAGGGAATGTAGGGAAGGAGCGGTTTCGGCACCGCCGCTTTGAGTCACGTGAGCAGTGCATGTAGCTATCAGCTCAGCCCTCTCCTCAGGGCACAACACGCAGCTGGAAGAAGCGCGGCGCATGGAGGGTTAAAGAAAGCCATATGTACAAAAACTCAGAGCTATGGCGGCCTGTAGCAACAGGAAAACTGCCTTGGGGAGTTAGAAGATAAAGGAGATACGGGGTGAGATAAAAGAAAGGAATAGAAAAAAATAAAAAAAAACGAAGGAGGAAAAAAAGGAAGAGGGGGGGGGGGGGGCGAGTGGACGCTTGTGTGAAGTGGAGCACAGGAAACTTTGCAATACGATGACAGCAAGGTGCACAACCGATGACCAGATGGTGCATCAAGTTATCGGCGTATGACTACAGCATAATCTACAGGCATGGCAAGAACCATCAAAACGCGGATGCGTTGAGCCGATTGCCATTACCAGAACGTCTCGATGAACCCTGGCCTCCAGGCGACGTACTATTGTTCGAAGCTTTATCGAGACCTCCGTTGTCTGCTACCGAGATAGCACGCCTGACACAACAAGACAGCATCCTGCAGAGGTTGTACAGGGCAGTGCAGGATGGCACAGTGGAGAAACTCACTGGAGATGAGTTTGCTCCTTACCGACGACGAGCGACCGCACTAGCATTTCATCGCGAGTGCATCTCACTTGGATCCCGAGTGATCATACCGAGCTCAGCACGATCCCATGTTCTGGCACTTCTGCATGCTGGTCACAGAGGCATGGTAGCCATGAAGAAGTGCGCAAGGAGCTACGTATGGTGGCCCGGAATTGACAAGGTCACTCGAGTACCTCTTCCCCAAAGAAGAAACAACGCTGTTGGCGTGTAACGCGCAACATAATCCGGACACTTGCAAGTTCCAGACAGCCTCCTGCAACTACTGCAAGAAACGCGGACACATTGAAAAGGCCTGCCTGAAAAAGCGGAAAGAGGCAAAAACGAGCAATAGCATCGAATATCCCCGACAAGGAACTTCGACAGCTGCCTCAGCACCAGTGACGACTCAGCAGGACTCACCAGACGTGGCCCTTTACGAGCTCAATACCTTAATCGACGCGTCCAGCACGCAGAAGGTCATGACTCGGCTACGCGTACATGGCAAGTTCTTGGATTTCGAAGTCGACTCGGGTGCAGCCTGCACACTCATCAGTGAGGTCACGTTCAAAGCTACGTGGACAGATGAACCACCACGGCTTCAGACTGACAACATTCTCCTACGCACATGGTCAGGACAGTCTCTTCGAGTTCTCGGATGTGCAAGGGTGATTGTTACGCACAGAAACAAGACCATTACATTACCACTTGTTGTCATCAAGGGAGCTGGTTGTAACCTCTTTGGACGAAACTGGTTTCCTAATCGGGTATACAGATCACGGGCATCAATGATGTATCCGACGACGAACTTGTTTCGAAGCTTCTCGACAAGTACCAATCTGTATTCGACGAGGACATCTCAGGACACATCGGTCCTGCGGTACAACTAGACCTCGTGGAAGGAGCGAAACCAAAGTTCCTAAAAGCACGGCCGGTTCCTTTCGCGCTGCGGTCAGCTGTAGAGGTTGAATTGGATCGACTGCAAAGTCAAGGCATAATCGAGCCAGCGCAGCATTCGGATTGGGCAACGCCTCTCGTACTGGTTCGGAAGAAAAATGGCTCGTTGCGAGTATGCGGCGATTACCGTTGCACAGTGAACCAGGTATCAAAGAAGGCAGACTACCCACTTCCCACAACTGATGAAGTGCTCAGCCACTTGAGGGGAGGCAAGGTCTTCAGCACCCTGGATTTGGCACAAACGTACTAGCAACTTCACGTGACGCCAGAGACAGCAGAGGTATTGACCCTGAACACGCTGAAAGGACTATACAAGGTCAAGAGATTGCCTTTCGGAATTTCTGCAGCTCCAGCCATTTTTCAACGCTTTATGGAGACTATGCTGTCTGGCATCACAGGTGTGTGCGCATACCTAGATGACGTGATCATCACTGGGAAAGACGCCACGGAACAAGCCGAGAGACTGGAAGAAGTGCTGAAGAGGCTACGGAAGTACAACCTTCGCCTCGGCAAAAACAAGTGCTGCTTTGCGGTGCGACAAGTTTCTTTTCTGGGACACCGAATCGACGAGACAGGCGTCCACACTAACGAAGAGAAAGTTCGAGCCATAACGGACGCTCCAGCACCAAACTGCAAACAAGCACTTCAATCCTTTCTCGGGATGCTGACTTTCTACGACAGATTCTTGAAGAACAGGGCAGCAGTTGCCAGCTGTCTCTACCAGCTCCTTCAGAAGGACGCCACGTGGAGATGGGAGACAAAGCATCAAGAAGCATTTGACAAGCTTAAGGCATTGCTGCTCAGTCAGACCGTACTGGCACACTACGACGAACAGAAGGAGCTTCTTGTCTCTTGTGAAGCTTCACCATATGGCATAGGAGCTGTTCTGTCTCAACGTGATGACCAGAATAGAGAGGCGCCAATCGCTTTTGCATCTCGGACGCTAGGGCCGGCAGAACGCAATTATGCTCAGTTGGACAGAGAAGGCCTTGCTGTGGTGTTTGCAGCCCACCCAAAGCTCCTTTCCTACCTGGGACCGTCCTCAGACACCATGGAACACGGTGCACGTTGACTTCGCGGGGCCACTACTCGGGCGCACCTACTTGGTTGTTGTGGACGCATACACAAAGTGGGTGGAAGTCGGGCACGTGACGCAAGCAACATCCGCAGCTCTTATCGACGTGCTCCGAAGCCTCTTTGCAACGTTCGGCATTCCCCGAAAGGTCATCTCCGACAACGGAAAAGCATTCATCTCCAACGAGATGAAGCAGTTCTATGCGTCGAACGGCATACAGGCTGCAACCTCACCAGCGTACCACCCTGCAACAAACGGCCAGGCAGAACGCTATGTGGCGGAGCTGAAAAGAGCACTGCTGAGGGATGCAGACAAGTCCATACAGTGCCGACTTGCAAGATTTCTGTATCGGCAACACACGACGATACACACTGCCACAGGAATGACACCTGCGAGAGCGATGTTCGGGCGAGAATTGCTCTGCCCTCTCGATCTTCTCAAACGGGAGGCGGATAAACAAATTCCTGAAAGCCAGGAGGCATTGCCAAAATCACGCCGCTTCGCTGTAGGGGATAGAGTGCTTATCCGGCAGTTTGTGAAAAAGCCAGATTGGATTGAAGGTGAAATATTGCGCCGCGTCGGACCACGATCCTGGCTTGTAAAAAGCGACCACAGAAAGGTTCGGTGTCACCTCAATCACATGCGGAAAACGAGTCAGACCGGACAAAGAACCCAATCGCCGACAGTTTGGAGCGCAGCTGACGATCTCTTGGACGCAACGCCAGAAGAGACACCGTCGAGCTCAACTGTTCAACCGCCTGACTCGCCCGAGATGCAGGACGACACTCCCTCGCAACCGTCGACGTCACAGGCAGTGACCACTCGGCAACTGCGACCGCCAGAGGTTAGGCGACCTCCAGACCGCTATGGAGACTTCGTCTAAGGGAGGAAGAGTGACATGTCGCCTTAGAAACTAGAAGAGATGCTCAGGGGAAGATGGATGCTTGAATCGATGAACAAATCGCAAGGTACGATTTAAAACAGGGAATGTCGCGGGAGCCAACGTTTCGACAAGCGGACTTGTCTTCGTCAGGGCGGCAACTGCCTTCTCCAGCGTTCGTTTATGTACGCCTTTGCACACTCTCCCCCGTCCTCAGAAAGAGAGGAGGAGAAGAGCAGCACGTGCGAACACACACACACACACACACACAAAAGAAAAAAAAAGGGGGGGGGGGTGTTGGGCGCAGGGGTATTTGGGTAACAGGTGTTAGCGTGACTAATATAAATGGCAAGAGCGAGAGCTTCCAAAGAATCCGCTCCTTGTACATATCTTGAAAATGCATTGTGTGCACAGGGCTAGAAAGCAGGATGAAAAAATTGGCCGCGTATCTCCGTGCTTCGCTGCAAATGCCGTCGAAAGACGATAGCCTTCTACCGGCCGTACTACATGAATCCCGTTTCGCGTGTTTCTATTCCCCCCGAGGAGTTGCGCAAGCGAGAGGGAAAACGAAGAGACGCGAGGAGAGAAAGGGACCGGCCGGAGTGGCGGGCGGCCGTTCCCTGCCTTCCGTTCGGCACGAGCGCGAGATAAGGGCGCCATCTGGCCATGGTTACGGGAAACGCAAGAAGCTTGCCTAGTACAGGAAACGTCCGCTTTTGCGCATCCTAACAAGCACTAGGGTCTTTAGAATTACGCATCTATGTATTTTCTACTAAAGGAACACACCGTCCAATACATACGTATTGATGTTGCGCCTCAGATATGCGTAATATTTGCTTTTTGGCCGACTGTCTTCAGAAGTATGAAGGTAGCCACCAGTTCAAGCTGGGTGGTCGTTGAGGAAGGGGTTCACCTTTCGCAGCAGGACAGACACACAAACCAACACACACACACAGACAGACAGACAGACAGACAGACCAAAATTTCTGCGTTGAAGTATCCCAAGAAAGACTATCGTCTTTAAAAAGGAACACACGCTCGGAACAGAAGTACACTCCTATGGCATGTGTCCCCCCCTCCACCCCGCACCACCTGCCCCGCACCAACAATGCATTTCACGGAAAGCTTGGGGCTAAAAAAAGTAACTACACTGTTTAACGTCCTTGTTCTCCTGGAACTGGATGGGGGCTCAGCACCTGAAAGTAGACTTTCTGAGAGAAACATTGTTAGCTTGTGCATACCTCAACCTTTTGTTGTCTTTGTTAACACTCTACCGTATCTAATGGACTCAAGAGTTCCCTTTGAAAGGTTTATGCCTGTAGGTTGGAGAGTATTGAACTTGTATATGAGATACGATTCCCTGTGTTTTCTGTCCCTCGGCGAGCGGAAGTTTCCTTGGAGTATGTAGAGTTTCAGTTCATCGAAATTATGACCTGTCATATTAAAATGCTGCGCCACTGCCTTCGGCAGGTTATTCGCGGTATCCGCGCGGTGCCCGTTTAATCTAACATTAATTGGTTGACCAGTTTCGCCGACGTACTGCTTGTGACAGAGTGAACATTCCAACGTGTAAATAACGTTCGAACTAGCGCAAGTGAAACACGATTTTACATGATGGACATAGTCACTTCCCGTGCTTTGAACTTTAAGATCATTTTGAATATGCTTGCAAGTCTTACATGTGGGACGGGAGCAAGTTATTACGCAGGCGGTGCGCTGAGGGTTTACTTTGGCATGCACTAGCAGGTCCTTAAAGTTTCTATTACGGCGGTAGGTGACTCTTGGTATTTCCGGAAACGCTTTTCTGAGGCGATCGTTGCTTGTTAGTATTGGATAGTTTTTCCGAAGAATATTATTTATGTTTGGAAGCGCATTGGAGTATTTCGTCATGAATGCTAGCGGCTGGTTGGCCTGCGCTTTAGGGGCCCTTTTTTCTAGTGCTGGTGTCCTATCTAGTTTAAGCGCGTCATTGTATGCCTTGTTGAGAGCGTCGTGCGGGTGATTTCGTTCAGCTAAGGTTGCCTTTAAATTGCTTAAGTGGTGAACGTAATCCTCGTCGTTGCTACAAATCCTTCTTATGCGCCTTGCCTGTCCTATAAATATGCCCTGCTTGCAGTGTCGCGGGTGATGGCTACTATAATCTAGATATTGCTGGCTATCCGTTGGTTTTCTGTAAAGTGTCGTCTTTAGTTTTCCTTTTTCGATGGATACTGTCGTGTCGAGAAAATCAATTTTACTAGAAGAGTGCTGCATGGAAAACATAATGCTGGGATGAAAGTTGTTAAACTGCACAAAAAATGTGCTTAGTGCACTTACACTATGTTCCCAAATAATAAAGATATCGTCTATGTAACGGAGGTAGGTGCGAGGTTTTAGCGGCGACAATTCCAAAAGCTGTGCTTCTAGTTGCCCCATGAAGATATTGGCGTAGGTCGGCGCGAAAGGAGTTCCCATGCTGGTGCCAAAAATTTGCAGGTAGTTGGTCGAGTCAAATTCAAAGTAATTAAGTGTAAGTACTAATTTTAGTAACGTGATGTAAACTTCAGCGGCGTGTGCACGTTTGCTATTCTGTATTGCTTTCGAGAGCGCTTCGATTCCTTCTGTGATAGGTATATTCGTGTATAGGGAAGTGACATCTAGCGTTACCAGAATAGCCTGATCTGAAAGTGTGTTTGTGTTTCGTTAATAGACTCTATAATCCGCAGAAAGTGAGGCGTATCCTGAATAAAGGACGGAAGGTTGGGCGGTATGTCAGATAGATGGTGATTAAGAAACTTCGATAATGGCTCTGTCGGGGTGTTGTTGTTAGACACTATGGGTCTTTCCGGTATTTCAGCAGTAAGTAGTTCATCTGGGCTAACCTTATGGATCTTAGGAAGGAGGTAGAAACGGCCTGCTTGTTTGTTATCAGGCATTAGGAACCGGTACTCGGATTGTGTGATTAATTCGCTGGCTAAAAGATCTCTTATCGTACGCCGTATCCTGTTGCTGTATTCTACAGTTGGGTCGGAACCTAATTTTCGGTAATGTGCATTGTTAGAGAGCTGCTTGATTGCCTCGTTCTTGTACTTTTCTATCGGCCATATTACTATACTACCGCCCTTGTCTGCTGGTTTTATTGTGATGTCGTTTCTGTCCGCGAGTTGTTTCAGGGAATCGTCTTCTTCGCGGGATAGGTTCTTTGGTTTGCGACTCTGTCTTGTTGTATTCAGGATTTCTCTTGTGACTAGCTTTATGTACTGATCTAGCTCTTGGCATTGCTCAGAATCTGGTGTCCACGTGCTTGGCGGTCGGAGCGCGTCAGTATTTGTGTTTCCTGCCTCTACTTTATCAAAAAAGACTTCTCTGATCCGCAGACGCCTTGAAAACTCTGTTATGTCTTTGTGTAGCTCGAATTCGTTAACCGCATTATTTGTCGGGCAGAATGTTACACCGCGTTCTAGAAGACCTATTTCAACTGCACTTAGGCTCTGTGATATATCTACTACCTTGTTAGTGAGTTCTCGGCGCTGCACCGAGGGACATACTGTTTCTATTGCGCTTATAGAATTATTTTGGACGCACTTCTTCGCGTGGGTGCTTTTGCGCTTGGTCCCAAACTTGCGAATATAAAGGATAGTGCCCTGCCTCCATTGAATGCTATCCCTCAGAGTTTCAGCGGTCTCGTGGTTAGCAATGGTGACGACACCATGGCAGACCTCCTCGCCAGATTCTTTGAGATGGCCGTGGAGGGACACATCCCCTTTCGCCGATTTGATGACGAAGTCCCCAAGAAGGCGGTCGGCCACGTAGGCGTTCTTGGTACTTGCGACAATAAGGTTCTGCTCACGGGAAAGCACAAAACTAAGGTCTGCAGCCAACTGCGCGCCAAGGTAAGCTCGCAAAGAGAGGCCCAGCTCACCAGGTTGGAAAGTAGCTCCGAGTGCCAGAGTGGTACGGGGCTTCAGGACAACTACAAAGTCGTCCGGGTGGAATTTCGGAAGAGGCTTCGGCTTCCATGCTGGTTTGACATGGCCCTTTTCCTTGCGCGTGGACGGCGTTTGTTGCTTTGAGGGACGCTCGCCGTGAGCGTCTTTTGCGGCGGCCGCCAACATATTTGCTTTACGTCGTTGGGAGCGTCTCTCCACGAGACGGAACAAATTTTCATTGTGAATGGGCTCCGATGGGGCCGATGCTTGGTTCCCGGAATGCGAAATGGTCGACCATGCCATTTCCTCGGGGTCGTAGCCGCGTTGAGATGAAGAAGAGGCCATCGTGACAGGAACGCGGACTGCCCCGCTGCCGGACGCCTGCTCAGCACTTGGCTTAGCGTTGGCGCCACGGAGCGAGGTGGAAAAGCCGCTCTAATTTGGTGACAAAAGGGCCCACCTTGACAAATTAGGTGTCTCCGTGGTCCGGGTGACTTGCTGGGTCCAGAGGACACAAGCTTGGTGTGATCCGATCGAATGGCCCGTGGCTTCGGTCGAAAAACTGACGGAGCCGCTTTGCCACCCGTCCGTTCGCTACGCGCGCTCGTAGCGTTCCGTGCCGCTGGAGAAACTCTCGCTGAAAGCGGGCGTTCGCCCCGCGAACGCGTTCCCGCAATCATCACGTCGACGCTGCTCTGCCCGCAACGCTGCCTCTTCGGCGCGCCGTCGTTGCAAGTGTTTGACATCGCGAGCTAACATCCGTGGCTTACCCATGTGGAAGCTCTCAGTCGAAGCTGATGCGCGCGTGCTCGGCGCCACGGCCATAGAGAAAGAAAAAAAGTTAAAGAGTGGACACTCCCATAGACCCCGGCGGCCCAATCGACCCTAGCGCACCTGGTGGTTGGTGAGAGCAACTGGCCTGCGCTTCCCGTTTCGGTTTCATTGGCGCGAATTTTGGATTACTGTGCGCAACCGACGTTTGGCTATGGCGAAAGTTAATGATTTCAGACCACTTTTCTCCGCCCAAATAGCAAGGCTATTGTTTGTCGTTTTGATTTAGTGATTCCCAATTTTGTCTAGCTCAAAATTGTGCGTGCGAATTGAGGTCATGGCGTAATCTTTATTTCGACTAAGTTATAATTGAAAGAGATGCAGGTAATCACAATTCACTACGGCTTTATTCATCGCGCTTGTTTTTCTTTTGGAACAAGCGGTCAATCTATAGATCAATCAAAGAGACAGAGTACCCGCAATGTTTTTATTCCAAGGCAAGGTAGAGGCTGAGCATATAAAAAGCACAAAATGAGAAGAGCATCGCACATCTCGTGGTATGCGGAAGAAACTCGTCCCTGGCTTCTTGTGGGCTCTGCCTTTGTTCAAGCACCACGACACACAGCAGTAGCTGCCGTAGCTTGGACCGCCGGACGGCATGGCATCAGCGCGGTCTGAAAATGTCAGTAAATGCACACCAGGATTTATTCGTGGTCCGAGGCTTCGGGAAACGCGTCGTGAAGCATGCGAGGCCCAGCGACCGCTCCTCAACAGGGAGTTTTCGAGTTTTCGAATAGCGAAAGCAAAGCTTGCGGGCGTAGCGTTGCGGGCTTCACTTAAGGGGAGCCCGCGAGCGTACGACGCGTTCGCCGCTACGCCGCAAGCTTTTCGTACGCTATTCGAAAACTCCCTAATGTTTCGCACCGAGCTCAGCGCACAGCACGCGTCGCCTCGGCTTGACGCCGTGCCCCAGTTTGCTATACTAGGGCGAAATCTTGTACGCGTTCTTGTACGCGTTCCACGATGGGACGGAGGCGTTCCGTTCCATCGAGCCGAACGCGATTCTGCATACGTTGCACAATGTTCATGTCTTGCCGCCGCATACAGCCGCAAACTGTTTTTTTAGCAAACCTCGCCGTCCTCACAAGCTCCAGAAAAAGATTACAACTGCGCGAATAAGACACCACGTAAGAAACACAGAAACGCCCACCCACACGAAGCGCAACGCGTGTGGGCGTCTTTATGTTTCTTACGTGGCGTCTTATTCGCGCAGTTGTAACCTTTTTCTGATTCAATGACCCAACTAGCCCAACAACATGTCAACAAGCTTCGCTTGAAAACGTACCTCACCTGCTGTCTCACACACGAAAACACCGAAGCAGACGACGTTGACGAAACCTTCGCGCTGTCATGCCTGGGCTTGTCGCATGCTGGTATGGCGAGTACTCTCGGCGCGAAATCGTAGATGCTGCTTATGGCAGTGCGGCTGAACAAAAATAACCACGTAAGGTGCGTTGAATAAATTGTTTTTATGTATAAAGAACATGCCAAATATAGGCGCATAATTATTATTTTGTAAAAAACATTCTGTTTAATTGATGATAACTTTTTGTTTTTCGCACTTGCGTCCTCTGGCGTTTGGTGAGAGCCACGGAGGAAGGAAAAAAGAGGAGAGGGCCTGCCCAACCCGCGTGCTGGCAGAGAAGTGTGGAGGAAGTGACGCATTAGCGGCCATTACTACGGGGAAAAATGGCGGCCTTGTGGCCATGTGCGCGCGGCGTGTTGTGTTATTGCGGCGTATGTGGTTCTGTGGATCCCGTACCGTGCTGTGCCGTGGCGAACTGCAAGTGTTCGACAGTGTGCAGTCTTCGTGCCGCATTTAAAACTGCGCAGCGTTCTCCCGCTGGTTGCTGCAGCCAGCGGGTCTGAGCTAGAGAGCGTCTAACGAGAGAGCATCGACGGACTGTACGGCGAGTGAAGGATGTTTGCAATGCTCAGCGAAGTCATGTCAAAGCGGCGTCACAGAAGGAGACATTGTTAAGTAATTTGTACGGCGAACGCCTGGCAGGTCAGTGACAGTTGTGCAGTGTTTCTGCTCCGGGCATCGCACAGCAAGACATTAAAGCATGCTTTCGTACTAAATGTGTATATGTTGTTTGTAGCTACGAACTGCGCTTGTGCATGTTATAAGCACTTTTTTTTGTTCGTTTACGATTACGATGCTCGCTCTTCGCAGTGCCTACGGCATGAGAGCACTAAGCGTGGTTCTCACAGAGCGAACTTCACCAAGGGAGGTCGCGCGTCTTAAAACATAGCGAGACGCGCCGGCGCGTTCCCGCCGCAGCACGCTAGCGCGACCGTCGGCCGGTGCCGGCCAGCAACGACAGACTTTGGAGACGCTGGCTTCGAGGGGACGACGGCGCGATAAAGCGCCGCTGTCCGCCGTTATTCACGCGATGTCCATAGTGCACTACACACATACTACATTGCGGTACTGTTCGCAGCAGCTCACCCCGTGCGGTCTGTGAAGTGGTGCCGGCGGTCGCCGCACGCTCGGCACACTGGCGTCGCGTGATCGACACAGATGACGGGCGCGTGCGCCTAAATTTCTGGCTCGTGCCAACGCGCGACCGCCGCCGTACGAAGTTCGCTTTCTCGAAGCTGAAAATTCGTGGTATAACGGTCGCCTTTGTCGCGTTTGGTATCGTCCACGATCGCAGCCGCTCGCAACCATTCCCAGCGAGAAGCGGAGCGTTGGTTTAGGATAGCGCAATGCGCATGCGCCGCGCCCCGTTGACATGGCTGAAATCGGTACATTGCCGATCTCGAAGGCTCTAACGCTGGCTTCACAAAAAGTGACGTCACGGCCTCTCCTCAGTTTTACTTCCTCCGTGGTGAGAGCACTAGTTTGTTACGTGAGCATGACGTACTTCCTGAGGCCAGATTTCGCGGAGTGTCCTCTCTTAACTTTTTCTTTCTCTATGACTAAAAGCCGAATTCTTCTGTCTCTCATTCCCCATTAGCAGCCACTTCGTGCGTCCCCGATGTATGTAGTAGTAGTAGTAGTAGTAGTTAGTAGTAGGTAGCCACCGGCGCGTGCCTGCTGGAGCGCACGCACGCGCCGAGGGCGAGCGCGTGGCACCTGGCGCTCGCCCTCGCCGCGAGCGCCGGGAGCCACGCGCTCCCCGGCAAACT
This sequence comes from Hyalomma asiaticum, assembly GCA_013339685.2. Lineage (NCBI taxonomy): Eukaryota > Metazoa > Arthropoda > Arachnida > Ixodida > Ixodidae > Hyalomma > Hyalomma asiaticum. The sequence goes on from CM023484.1 coordinate 18,117,505, forward strand.
CGACACTGCCCCGGCAAACGCGAGAGACAACGTTGGTGCAGGCAGCGTCTCCTAGCGAGTTTCTTGATTGAGAAATACCGACTGCTCGCGTTGGAGAAGCGTTCACCGGCAAAACCCATATATATATATATATATATATATATATATATATATATATATATATATATATATATATATATATATATATATATATATATATTACGAAGAAGAAGAGCACCGGCGCAGAGGCAGCAGCATCGTGCGGTGCAGCAGGGAGCTCGAGCTCGGAGAACGCGCTTGGCAGATCCTTCGACCGGCAGCCGCTTGATCTTGATCTCCAATAAATCTCCTTTATATTTGGTGGAGCCGTGCTGGGTACCGTTCCACTCTACCATCCTGGAACTCCGTTCTCGGACGCTACCCTCTGCCATGCCGGACGCTGACCAGCAGACTCTCCCGTCGCCGCCTGTCCTGTGCTCTGGCACTGTTCGCCAGCGGGAGCCTCCTATCTTCAGCGGAGCCGATGACAACGACGTTGAAGAGTGGCTTTCGTCTTATGAACGGGTGAGCGCTAACAACAAATGGAATGACTCGGACAAGCTGACCAACGTATCGTTCTATCTCGCTGGCGTGGCCAGCCTTTGGTTCAGAAATCACGAGGCTGACATCCGAACGTGGCCAGCTTTCAAAAGGGCAATAACGGAAGTGTTCGATCGGCCCGCCGTGAGGAAACTCCGAGCCGAGCAGCGCTTGCGTACACGTGCACAGGACACGGGTGAAACATTCACCAGCTATATAGAAGACGTTGTCGATCTGTGCAGACGTGTGAATGCTGCCATGACGGAAAGTGAAAAGATCAAACACGTCATGAAAGGCATCGACGATGACGCGTTCCAGATGCTATTGGCGAAGGACCCACGATCTGTCGCCGATGTCATTAGCTTGTGCCAGAGCTATGACGAGTTGCGAAAGCAGCGAGCTCTGACAAGGCGACTTCCCACACCGAATGCAGCGTCACTCTGCAGCCTGACCACCGACCCCGAACAGGCGTCGTTGATCACACAGA